>JAJHZJ010000250.1:1973251-2709109 GCA_023548195.1 Bettongia penicillata ogilbyi
GTCTGCCCGCACAGACTGTCTTTCTGTTCTCCCTGCGACGTCTGGACCGTGCAAGCCAAGTGAATGAGCTGGTGGGGAGGGAGGGAGGGAGGGACAGGGGGAGGGAAAGAGAAGTGGGGGGGGAGGGGAGGAGAGGGGAGGGGAGGGGGAACTGAGCCGAGGAGTAATTGGGAGGCTGCAGGCTGGGTTCAATGTGAGCGAGTGGGTGGATTGGAGCTACGTGTTCCACCCTGTGACTCCAGGCACGTCTGGTGGCTGCCGGGGAGGGAAGGAGCGACCTGCCCCCGCCCCCCTCCCCCTGCACCTCCCTCCCCGCCACCTTCCCCTCCTCTCCATCACATGAGGCTCACGTGTTGGACAACGCTTGGGCTGCTGAAAGGGAGCCCTCCCCCGACACACACATCCTCCTTTCCTCGCCCCCAGGCTGATGGCGCCCCCCCACCTCTCTCCTCCCCCCTTGCGCCCAGAGTCTGCGGTGGCTGCTTTCCCCGAATGGAGGGGGACGTCCTGGTCCCAGTCCACCCCCGTGGGGGGGGGGGGGGCGTCCTAGCAGGCTGGCGGGGCGAGGGGGTTGGTCTGGCTTTGGCCGTGTGGGCGAACCTGCCCTAGGGAAATGAAGTAAGTTCCAGTCTCCGGGGAGGGATAGGGGGGTGGGGCGGGGATGGCCAGATCCGCCTGCCTGTGTCTGACTCAAGCTGGGAGAGGAATATCCCCTTTCTCCCAGCCAGCCTGCTTCCTCCCCCGCCCCCCGCTCTCTCACCCCCAGCCCCCCTCCTAGAGGAACCGGGCCGGGAGAGAGAGAGAGGGAGGGCGATGGGGGGTGCGCCCCCTCCCTCCCTGCCCCAGGGGCTTCGGTTTCTTTCCGTCCCGTCTGCCCCCACCCCGAGTCCAGGAATTGCCCGGCGTGGGGAGGGGCCGAGGGGAGGGGCGGATGTCACCCCACTGGAACAGCTCAGCCGGGACTCGCATCACGGAACGGGCAGCGCTCCAGCCTCCAGGGCAGCCGAGGCCGCCGCCGCTGAGCACGCCGGCTGCACCTGATGGCATAGTGCGTCCCTCTCCGCCCCTGCGCCCTGAGCCTTGGGGGCGCGCCCCCAGTCGCATCCCCTCTCGTCCTACGATCCGATTCCCGGCTGCCCGCGCTAGGCTCTGGGAGGACTGGGGAAGGAGGGGGACCCGCTAGCCCGCCCGCCTGCCAGCCTGCCTCCCCCCACTCCCGTGCAGCCGACGTTACACAACCGGGACTGCTCCCAGCGGGAGCGCGGGGCGTGAAGCTTCACGTGGCCGGCTGGGAAAGCCAGCTAGCCTCCCCGGACAGGAGCCTCTCCGCAGCTTCCTGGTGGCCGGTCCTGGGCTCTGGGCCGAGTCCCAGGCAGATCCCTTTGGTGACTTGGCAGGGGCACTCTGTTCCTGCCAAGTTCCCTTGGGCTGCCATGCACCGCGGCCGGCCCTCACTTGGCATAGGGCCCTCCCGGTGCCAGGACACCGGAGCCAGGAGAGAAAAGGCAAAGGTGGATAGCTAGGGTCCCCAGATCCCAGCCCGGTGTCTGTCAGCCCATGAGAATGGGGAGGGCGGTCCCCCACCTGACCTCCTACCTATAGCGAACCCTTCAGGGCTGTCCTAGCTGACTGCCCAAAGGGCAAGAGGCAGGGAAGCTGCACTGGGTTAGTCTAATTCTAAAAGGGAGACAAGAGCCAAGTGGGCTCCGACGTGTAGTTTGGAGGGGGATTCTGGGGCTTTGGCTTTGGAGGGGCTTAGCCCTTTTTTTCTAAGTCGCCCTTCCCCTATCCTGGGGCAGACAAAGTCTTCCTTTAATGTCCTCATCCCAACCTCCAAGGATTTAGTTTGTGGAAAAGTCCAAAATTTCCGTACCTTTTTTATGAAAGGAAATCTAAATCAGGCAAGTTTATCCTTCTTAACAGCTCTGATTTTTTATAAGTGTGATATGAGGGAAGATGGAGACTAATGAAGAAACTGAATTTGGGGGATTTCAAGGACCTGTGATCCGACTGGATAGGTGGTTGAGAGATGACTGTACATTTCCTTAACGATCCTTACGTCAAACCCATGGCTGCAGGGTACCCAGATTTAGGAGAGAGTGACCTGACTGCGGGTGATCTTAGGTGTCCCTTAGGTCCCTTCCAGCTCTAAATCTTATAATCCTATAAAAAGCTTGGAAGGCAAGGAAAATGAGGTCAGTGCTTGTGATACATAGACCTTCTCCACTTGAGTTCAGTCCTAAGGCTATCCCTAGTTCTATAGGTATCAAAGAAGTGTGGAGGACAGGCTTGGCCTCTCACTCTCTGTGACCTTACTTGGGCAAGTCTCTTAACCCTTCCAGCCTCAGATGGGGAAGATCAGCTGGCATAGTAATTAGATGGCTGGACCTAGAGTCAGGGAAAACCAGGGTTCAGATCCTGCCCCTTGTAATTTAGTGATGGAACTATGGTTTCCTTATCTGTCAAATGGGGATAATCCCCTTAGCACCTGCTGCAAGGGATTGTTCTCAAAGCTCAAATGAGATAATGTATGTCAAGGGCTTTGCAAACTTCAAAATGCCACTGTTGTTTTATATAATTATTACTGTCTCTAAGGTTTCCCCCAGTTATGGCTGTGGTTCCTGGGCATTGCCCTGATAGCCCGAGGATTGGAATGCACACATTGACGACATAAGAGGGAATAGATTTCCTTCACTTTGCTTAGGAGAACTCCAACTTCCTGTTTATGTTTCACAAGTGTCAGATTCTTTAGCAAGTGTGAGAAATGCCTGGTTTTTTAAAAAAAAAAGTTTGTTCGCTGGTTTTTTTTGGCCTCAGTTTGGGAAGGAAAGTTATTCTTTGTGGAATTAGGTAGCCTCCTTCATGACTCAGTTGCTTTTTCAAGTGAATTATGCTAGAGCTTCCTTCCTGAAGAAGAAACCTACTTCCCTGATTGTGTTCACCCTGTTGAGTATGCTTAGTTCCCTTGGAAGAGTTCATTAAGAAATAGAAGCATTGTTATTTTGTCACACTTCTGGGGTTCATCTAGCCCAAAATTATTTTGTCTTCAAGAGACAGGTGTTTGGGGGGTGAGATGTAGGGGGAAAAGGGGTTAGAGTGTAGGATTATCTTCCTTTACATCAATCGTGTAGTAAAAATCAACAAGAATATCTTTTTTTAATTTTCAAAATATTTTTATTGTTGTCAGTACTCACAGTAGCATGAGTACAACTGTACTCATGGGGTGGAGAACCTGTGACCTCGAGGCTATATGAATCCTTGACTATTACTAAGAATTAAAGGACCCTAACTTATTGTTGCTGGTCTAAAGTCCTAAGCCTAATAGCTTAATTTTAGACTTAACCTTGGTTGTTCCCCTACCAACAATCTATAATTTAATAGATTTAGCATTAAGCTTACAAACCTTTTGACTACAGGAAATTGCTACTAAGAGTAGGGACATTGCAGGGAAACAGTATCTCTCCAACTTCATGTCAATTCCAGGCAGGAGTAGATTGTCAGCTTGCATTTAATCAGGCTTAAAGTCTGCCAGGTGTCGGAGGAGAAATTGAGTCAGGAGAATCCTATCTCAGCCCAGGCTGAACAGCTGGTCTCCCACCCTTCCCATGAGATCACCTTTTTCATTTCATACCAGCATGTCACAGACTTACTGGCATCATGGATTGGAGGCTCAGACCACCTTTGTTGCTATCCATTCCTGGAGTTAGTCTCAGAAGAGCAGTCAGTTAATAGTCCCAAAGCATCTTAATATAGCAAGTTCCAATAACCAGGTTTCAGATATGACTATAATTTCACATTGGCTAAGGAACATCTTTTGAGGCAAGTCTTGAGTGGCTTACATGCCTTTCTATAGCTGTTCTAGTTCCTGCATAAATAAAAATCATAAAATCAAATTTACCATTAAAACCTTAACTTTTCCATCAATGCCAAATTTTACCTGAAGTTACCTGCCTCTAGGAAATTTAGACTAAAATTCTTTTCCCCAAACTAAAGATGTCTCTGATTTAGTCTCAATAATTAATTCAATAATTAATAATAATTAATAAATAATTAAGTTGTTTTACTACTAATTGCTTTTACATCAGTTTGTAATGTCCAATTTTTCTCCCCATCTCTCCCCTCCCCCCACCCCCTAATACCTTGCATTCCTTCCTTCAATGTACCCTCCCTTCTATTATACCCCTCCCTTCCCTTATCCCCATCTTCTCTTTTCTTGTAGGGCAAGATAAATTTCTATACCCCATTACCTGTGTTTCTTATTTCCTGGTTGTATGCAATAATAATTTTCAACATTCGTTTCTAATACTCTGAATTCCAACCTCTCTCCCTCCCTCCCTCCCTCCCTACCCATCCCCACTGAGAAGGCAGGCAATTCAATACAGACTAAATATGTGTTGCTTTGCAAAAGACTTCCATAATAATCATGTTGTATAATACTAACTATATTACCCTCTACCTTACTCTATCCCCCCTTATTTTTATTCCCTCATTTGACCTTGTCCCTTCCCAAAAGGGTTTATTTCTAGTTACTCCCTTCTCCCATTTGCCCTCCCTTCTATCATTCCCCTCACCCCACTTGTCACCTACTCCCCTAGTTTCCTGTATTGTAAGATAGATTTTCATACAAAATTTAGTGAGCATGTTATTCCCACCTTAAGCCATATGTGGAGAGAGTAGCTTCACTTTTCCCCTTTCCTCTTCTCCCTTTCTCCTCCATTGAACAAGATTTTTCTTATCTCTTTTATGTTATAGCCTGCCCCATTCCATTTCTCCCTTTCTCTTCCCAGTATTTTCCTCCCTCTCCCCTTAATTTTTATTTTATTTTATTTTTTTGTGGATATCATCTCCTCTGATTCAACACAGCCTGTACTTTCTGTCTATATGTGTGTGTGTGGGGGGAGGGTACAAGCCCTCCACCCACCCAAATACTGAGAAAAGTCTCAAGAGTTATAAATATTTTCTTTTTATGTAGGAATATAAACAGTTCAGCTTTAGAAAGTCTTTTATGATTTCTCTTTCCTGTTTACCTTTTCATGCTTCTCTTGATTCTTATGTTTGAAAGTCAAATTTTCTCTTCAGTTCTGGTCTTTTCATCATGAATACTTGAAAGTCCTCTATATCATTGAATGACCATTTATTCCCTTGAAGTATTATACTCAGTTTTACTGGGTAGATGATTCTTATTTTTAATCCCAGTTCCTTTGACTTCTGGAATATCCTATTCCAAGCCCTTCAGTCCCTTAATGTTGAAGCTGCTGGATCCTGTGTTATCCTGATTGTATTTTCACAAAGAAATTTCCATTTCTTTCTAGCTACTTGCAGTATCTTCTCTTTGACCTGGGAACTCTGAAATTTGGCCACAATATTCCTAGGAGTTTCTCTCTTTGGGTCTCTTTCAGGAGGTGATTGGTGGATTCTTTGAATATTTATTTTGCCCTGTTGGTTCTGGAATATCAGGACAGTTTTCCTTGATAATTACATAGAAGATAATGTCTAGGCTTTTTTTTTTTCATCATGGCTTTCAGGTAGTCCCATAATTTTTAAATTATCTCTCCTGGATCTATTTTCCAGGTCAGTTGTTTTTCCAGTAAGATGTTTCACATTATCTTCTATCTTTTTAAAGATATTATTTTCCTCAGCATTTTTTTGGTTCTCCTTTAGCAAGCTGCTAACTCTCTTTTCAGGCTCTTCCATGGCCTGAGCCCAATTTAACTTCCCTTTGGAGGCCCTAGAGGCAAGGACCTTGACTTCCTGTGACAGTATTTCTTGTTCTTCCTCATCTGAAAAGATGGGAGGAGACACCTGTTCACCAAGAAAGTAACCTTCTGTGGTCTTATTTTTTTCCCCCTTTTTTTGCATTTTCCCAGCCAGTTACTTGAATTCTGAATCCTTTGTCAAGAGGATGGTTCAGTTGTCCCTCCTTTCCCCAGTGCCATGTTCAAGGCTGAGAGTCGGCTCAGCTGCTTAATTTCCCTGGGGCCTTGGGTGGGGGCAGGGCCATCACTTAGGGCTGAGGTTTAGATCAGCTGCTCTCTACCACCAGAGGTTTTAAGCTGAGCTGCTTGGACAGTGGACCCAGGTTGCTTCCCGGCCACTGTAGCTGCCTACGGTCTGCTGCTGCAGCCTCTGCTGTGGCTTGGGACTACTGCTGGAGGAACCTGTTCCCTCTTGCCCAGCTGGAAAAGCCCTCCCACACTGACCTTTGAAGCTTTCTTTGTTGTTTGTGGGTTGAGGGAATCCTGCCCTGGAGGTCTGTTCAGGTCCTGTTCCTCCCAGTGCCACGCAGCCAGGGCTGGGCTCCACTCTGCTCAGCATCCTACATGATAGACCTTTCCTGTCGGCCTTTCAGGTTACCTTTAGCCGGAAACCTCATTTACTCTGTTGTTCTGTGGCTTCTGCTGCTCTAGAATTTGTTGAGAGTCATTTTTTACAGGTATTTTGTGGGCTGTGTGGGAAACACTAGAGTATATGCATCTTCCTACTCCACCATCTTGGTTCTGTCCCCAAGAATTTCTTAAAAGACCACCATATGCCAGACACTGTGCTAAATTTTGGGCAGATGAGACAGAAAGGATCCTGTGCCCTTAGAGAACTTAGATTCTATTGATATGAGGCATATTTAATAAGTAAATAGGTAGTGACTTAGACCATCTATTGCCTCTGACATTGCAGAAATAAAGCTAGATTTTCACCTTCCCTCAGTAGTATCTTCTGCTGGCTCTATCATGCCTGTTGAAACTGCATGGTGCCACATGATGGAAGGTCATATAGATCCCAATTTCTAACACTCTGAGTGACCATGAGCAATTGAGACTCAGTTTCTTCATTAGTAAAATGAGAATAATACACTCATTGTATTGTGAAGCTTAAAAAAGTCACATGTACAAAATACTGCAAACTTTCCAGCATTATACAAATGTCAGTTATTATTTTTCATATTTTCAGCCTTAACACCTTTGGGGTCAATGAGTTCCATACATTTACTACCTCATATACACAATGCTGCTTCTTTTTATTTGTTACAACCTTTAAGGATTGTCCTCTAGTTCCACTCAGGATTTGATTAAAAAAAAGAAGTCCATGCTAACCTTGTCTATATCCTGGTATGATTTTATCCATTTTAATCAGAGCCATAACTAATAATTCTGACACCAAGGGCAAATATAGTGAAATGTGCCCAGTCTCAGCGGTAGAGGTGGGGAGGGAAGGAATTGAGGCAAAGCAACAATTCCTATGGAAAAACCTTAGTCTCTCGGATACTATCCGATTCAGGAGAAATAGAGACCATAGGACATGCAGAAATGATCCTTGCTAGGTGCTAAGTTCAAATGTTTCTCCAATGCAGTAAAATCTAGTTCTTTTTAGGGCAGAGGGGAGAAAGTCCAGAAAACTACTACAATAAAGTGAGTATGCTGGATGCAGAAATCTTATATAGCTTTAAAGAGAGGTAACTTAGTGAGGACCATCTCCAAATTTATCAGATATTTTATGCTTCTCTTTGTCAGTGGTTTAAATTTTTCTTGAAGAGGGTAAATTGCTTGTCTGTGATAGGAGAGTTAGGGGGTTCTTTGGCTTGATCGTATCCCATCTAGAAAACTATGCTCAGTTCTGGGTAATACATCCTAGGAAAAATGTGGATATCATAAAAAATGTCCAGAGGAAAACAATGTGGATAATGAAGGGTTTCAAGTCCATGTATATGAGGCTTGCTTGAAAGAACTAGGAATGTTGAATCTGGAGAAAAGTTACCCATTTCAGCTCAAGGCCTATGATGAGGTGCAGAGGGGTCATGAAAGCTATCTTCATATATTTGAAGGGCCATCCTATAGAAGAGGGATAAATTTGTTCTAAAGGTAATCTAGGGTTGGAGTTTGTGAGTCTCCACGGGAGAAGGGGCAAAGAATTTTCCCAAGGTGGTGATGTATTTCTCTGGAAAATGGTTTGAGTTAACTAAATCTGGATTCATTTTTGTTGTGTTTGTCCTTCATCCTCGAGGAAGACCATGACATCAAGATGATGGCATGACTTGCAGTTGACTTTGATTTGAGTGAGGGGATTCATTTTTACTTCTGGAATGGAAGCCTCCCACATTTTTACATACTGAAATTCATCCCTTCCTTTGAGGCTCACCCTACTCCTTCCCTCTTCTATGTGAATCCTTCCTTGTACCACAAAGTGCTTAATTAATATTTGTTTTCCTCAGTCCTTCCTCCCTGATTTCTCATTTTTTCAGTAACTAGAATTAGGCTAGCAAATGATTGGTTGGTCATATGGAAGATAAGAAATTAAATATACTTTGCTTAGCTCCAAAAGGCAGAACTTGGAGCTGTGGGTGGAAGTTAATGGTCCACAGTTTCAACAGAGGTGAAAATTTAGTAACAATCACTTCTTCCCCAAATGGAATAGTCAAGGAGAATAAGGATAAAGTGGGAATCTGAGAATGCCCTACCAATGGAGAACTGAAGCATCTGGCAAAGTAGATAGAAGAATGAACTGGCACTCAAGAAGACGTGAGTTCACCTCTTGCTTTGGTCATATGGTAGCTTTATGATGCTATCCAAGTCACTTAAGCTTAAACCTTAGTTTTCTCATTTATAAAATGGACATGATAATGACACTACTTCACAGGCTTGTGAGAATCAAATAAGGCATAGGTTTAAAGTGCTTTGATAATCATAAAGTGCTATGTAAAATGCTACATAAATGTCAACAATTACTATTGTTAACATCTTCAAGCAGATGACTAGTTGTTAGGGATGTTGGAGTCATGGTCTGTGATCTAGATAGAGGGGGGAATTTGAGCTGTAGAAAAAACACAACAGACTTTGATTCAGCCGACAGTGTGGTTCAAATTCCACCATAGCCATTTTGTAACTGTGCAATCTTGGGCAAGTCACTAAGGAGTTTTAATTTCCTTATCTTGTAAATGAGAATAATATTACCTAGGGGGATTTTGAGGGTAAAAGAAAGAAATCTATGTAAGGACTTTTCAAAAGTTCTATAGTACAGAAGGTATTTTCTTGCTTGATCTCTGAACTCCCTTTCAGGATAAAATTGCAATGAATAACTAAGAATAATTTGTTACCAGTGTATCATTTATATGCAAAGAAAATTTCTAAGCTTCTAAATTCTTTCCCTTCTTGCTCACTTACATTATTAATTGATGAAACAAACCTTCCCCCCACAACTTAACCATAGGCTTTAGATAATTAGTCAATAAACATTTGAGGCAGCTAACTGGCGCAGTGGCTAGAGCACCAGTGCAGGAGTCAGGAGGACCTGAGTTCAAATCTCACCTCAGACACTTGACACTCACTAGCTGTGTGACCTTGGGCAAGTCACTTAACTCCAATTGCCTCATCCTGGGTCATTTCCAATCATCCTGATGAGTATCTGGTCACTGGATTCAGATGGCTCTGGAGGAGACCATGCACAGCCCTCCCTCATTCAAAACAAATTCAAGTGCAAGTCATGTCATTATTTCTCTGATGGCATGCCAAAGGACAAACACACAATAAACATTTATTAAGCAATTATTCTATACTAGGCACTGTTGTGAAGCACTGATTGAGTAGGACCCATGTTAACAGGACATTGGCAAAGAAGGGCAAGGATGACTATAGAAGATGTTGGAGAAGAGGCAATAGGTTGAGAACCAGTATTTCCACAGCAGACAATCTGAGTGTTGCAAGAAAAATTGTATCACTCAGATATGGGAATGGGTGGCAGAGCCCAATTTTTTCCTGCAACGTTTTACTGAAAGGGGAACCTAGAACTGAAGCCTAATTTGTTTTGTATGCAAATAGGTAATTGCATTTTGGGGGAACCAGATGTAATTTCTTAATAAGGAAACTGTTTCAGGTGAACTTTTACGTGAACATTTTTGATCTATTCTCAAATGAGTAGAAGCAAGGTATGAAATGAGCATTGTCCAGAACTTCCCCTAAAATAGTAGAGGTAGTGTGGTATAGTGTGGTCTTTGGGGTGTATGGTGTGTTCTGGGAAAACTAATACCTCTGGTGTGAGGCCTGCTTTCCACCTTTGGGGTCCACCTGATTGACCTAACTCTCACCTGTAACTCCAAGAAGCTGTGGTATGCACAGCAATCACATTCTGTTAACTCTTTTGGTAGGTGGGCTAAACCAGGTTAAGGGTTACTGAGGGATCTCAAACTCGTTGGTGAATTGATATCTCCCCCAAAACATGTAAAAACTTCCCCTGGTGGAATCGGTAGATGAGAACAGTTTGCTCCAGTGTCCATGAAGGCAGCTGAAGTAGGTGCTATGGAAGACTTAGAGCTTGGTTATAGACAGCAAACACACCAGGATCATCCAGTGCATCTTAAACCATCACCAGTCATTTTGACTCTGTCCTGATACTGGACTGTGAAGACTGGAAGTGTCTGATGACTTCTTGTAACTCTGCCTCACTTAAATACAGTTTGCACACAAATCAAGAGTCATCACCTATACCATTTAATCATTTTCCAAAATTTGATTGCCTAGAGAAGTTCATCAGTATTGTATGTCAATTTCATGATGGCCTGCTTGCTTGAGTTCTGGATAATGGATGATGTTCCCGTTCTTTCCCAGTCACCAGCACAAGGCTATGTGCTTGCTACCATGCTTTTTAGCATGATATTTTTCAGCTGTTATCAACGCCTTTAATGAGGATGAACATGGCACTCAAGGTCAGCCACCTCACTGATGGCAAATTCTTCCATTTGAAAAGGCTACAAGCCAAGATTAAAAGGAAAAAGTGTTAGTGCATGATTTTCTATTTGCAGAGGATTGTGCACTCCATGCAGCCTCTGAAGCTGAGATGCCACAAAGTATAGATCAATTCTCCACCGCTTGTGCTAATTTTGACTTAACAATTAACACCAAGGAAACAGAGGTGCTCCATCAGTCACCATCACACCATCCATATGTGGAACCATTGGTTTATAGCAAATGAAGAAGTTTTGAATATTTGTGGATGAGTTCACTTACCTTGGCAGTATGCTTTCCCAGGATGTACACATTGATAATGAGGTTGACATGAATTGCCAGAGCTAGCTCAGTGTTTGGGGAGGCTCTGAAGGATGGAAGAGACATTAGACTGACTACCAAATTGAAGTTTACTGTTCTGACCTCGTTTGTCTGTAAAACCTGAACAGTCTACCAGCTCCATGCCAGAAAACTGAATCACGTCCATTTGAGTTGTCTTAGGAAGATTCTGAAGATCACGTGGCAGGATAAGATACCAGACACTGAGATCCTTTCTTGAACTAAGCTTCAAAGCATCCAAACTGCACTGCGGAGAGCCTAACTGAAGGTCTGGCCATGCTGTTCAAATGCCAAATGTATTCTTGCTAAGAAGACTGTTTTATGGAAACTCACACACGGCAAGCATTCACATGGTGGTCAGAAAAAGCTATACAAGGACACTCTCAAAGGCTCTCTTAAGAACTTTGGAACTGATTGTGTGACTTGGGAGACATTGGCACAGGACTTCACATCAAGGTGTGCCCACATCAGAGAAGATACTGCACTTTATGAGCAAAGCAGAATTGAAGTAGCTCAAAAGAAATTTGAGGATCACAAATTTAGAGAATCCACCTCAAGTGTTCACATTTATGTCCAATCTATGGTAGAACATTCCAAGGTCATAGTGGTCTGATCAGCTACAGTCAGACACACTGTAACTTGACTCTCATATAGTGATGTCATTTAATTTGGTCCTCTTCAGGAATGAAGGACAACAGACTTGGAATCAAGAGCAGGGTTCCTTCCTTCCTTCCTTCCTTCCTTCCTTCCTTCCTTCCTTCCTTCCTTCCTTCCTTCCTTTCTTCCTTCCTTCCTTCCTTTCAGCATGATTAATGAGGATATTAGTTTTGCCTATCTATACATATTTGTAATAAGTATCATTTTTCTTGCCTTCTCAATGGAGAGAGGAATGAATTTGGAACTAAAAATAAAATAAAAATTATTCGTTTTTTTTTAAAGGAAGAAGGTCTAGGTCAGGGATGGGGAACCTGAAGCCTCAAGGCCTATCCAAACTTTACAGAACAACTCACCTTAATAAAAGAATTTGTTCTGTAAAACATGGACTCAGTCAAAAGACCACACCTAAGGACCTAGAAGACCACATGTGTCCTTGAGGTCAAAGGTTCCTCACCCTTGGTCTAGGTTCAACTCCACCTTCTAAAGAATATTAGCTATGTGAACTTAGGCAGTCCACAATCTTTCTAGGCCTCAAATAACTCATCCAGAATAACTATAGTATATAAATATAAATAACTAATATATAGATAATCACATATAGCTACAATAAAAATAACAAATGCCTATAAAGGAGGTAGCTGGTGGTGCTGTGATTCTTCCCTTTCTCCTGTTCCTCTAAGACTTCAACTAAGTTACAGATAGATTGCTTGGGAGGGGAGAGAAGTTTCTACTGCTAAGAAATCTTAGCTCCTTGGCTTAGTGACCCACTGTGACCCCCCCCCCCCCCATCCCCGATAAATGTCGAAGAGAGATGTGAGGAATTTTTTGTAGATTCACACACTTAAAGGCCTGTGAAATCCTCATGAGGAAATACAAAATACATAAAGAATACAGGCAAGTGAATTGAGGGAGAGGCATTATCAGTTGTGGAGTTTCAGGAAAGTTCTCATAGAGGAAAGGCTCCTGAGCAGCTACTTCGAAGTTCAAGATTCCAAGAGACAAAAGGAAAGGAAGAGAGCAAACTAGGTATGAGGACCAGTTTATGCAAAGATATGACAATGAGAGATGAAATGCAGTATGTGAGAAACAGCCAGTGGGTCATTTTGGCTGGGTCATACATAGCGTGAGTGTGTGTGTGTGTGTGTGTGTGTGTGTTGGGGCTGTGTGTGAATCTCATTCCCCCCAATCAAAAAAAATTCATATTTTTATTTAACTCCATCAACAAGCATTTATTAAGCACCTATATTAAGCCCACATTATTAAGCACTCGTTAAGCACAGTGTCAGGCACCGTGCTGCCTGCCAATATCCACAGACAACTGAAACAGTCCCTGACATCAGGGAGCTCCCACAGTACAACTTCCATTTCTTCTCTGGAGTGTAAGACCTTTGAGGGCAAGGTGCCTTTCTTCTTCTTTATACTTTGGAAATGCTTGTTAACTGTTCAGTTAATTACACAATACCAATATTGTGTATTGTGTAATACACAATACATCTGTGCAGGATGCGGAAATTTGGGATATTCACCCCAAATATTCATACGAACTATCTGTGCCCAACCTGGGGTGGAGCGTTTCAAGCTTGCATTGGTCTGATCGGTCACAGTCGGACACACTGAAGTTTCACTTTACAAAGGTGATGTCATTTCGAAGACAAAGGACAACAACCACCAACCAACACATCTGATCAACTAAAGTCAATTGCTTAAAAAAATATATTAGTTTGTTCATTTAAAAAAATCAGAACAGTTTGGCACACAACTCCATGAGGAGGTCTAACTGGTAAGAACTGTGTATGTGTAAGTTAAGTCCGTCAGACCAAAAGTGTCCCTTAAAAAAAACAAACAAAAACATCTGTCAAGAGTAGGGAAGCAAGATTAAGTGAACTAATGTGACAAGGCTCCCTAAGATGATGTTCACACTTAAGAAAATATCTGCCCTTCTCAATAATAAGCAACTGACAATTCCTGATTTCAGGCAGTTGATTATCTTCTATCTTGCTTTCAGTTTTATGAATAGTTTGGTGGCTTTGTGAGTACCTAGGTCCTCCTGGCCTATGGTCTTCCATATTGAAATATACTATGCCTTGGTTGACATCTTAGATCTTGATGCTCAGAGATAAGAATAATCTCATTCATGAAGAGAATTGTAGAATGAGGAAACTCCCTCTACCAAAGATACTTGGTACCTTCTCTGTTCTGAGAGGCTGAAGAATTTGCTCGGTCATCTAGCACTAGTATGTGTCACAGACAAGATTTGAACTCTGGTCTTCATCAATTCCTAGCAGTGGATTACCAGCATGGAATGAGTCAAACGGTCAGAGTGAGGAAAGGAGAAGTTATTCTTAGTCTGATCTCCATAGTCTGGTTTCAGTGAACGCCAGGAATATGAACTTGCTGCTCTGTGACCATCTTTATGCCACACCTTCTCACCTGTGACCTAGCTCTCCTGCTAGGCCTCACTCTAGGCACTGAGTTAGCCTCATCACCCTACCTGCTGCTCTTGTTGGATGTATTTTTATAATGACATCTATAAAATGACATCTGTAGACAAAAATAAGCCCATCTTCTCATAAAATCATGTGTACATTTAGTATCATAGATTTTGAGCGAGAAGGGATATCAGAGGCAACATAATCCAACCTCCTCCTTGTGTGGTTGAGAAAATTGAGATCCAGAAAGGTGACTTTCTTAAGTTTAGATGGATAGTTAAATGACAGAGACAGGATGTGAACCCACTTTCTGCGATTCCAAAGCCAGTATTTATGTTCTCTCCCCTCCAACCAGTACAATGATTTCTATGAGGGCAGGGACTACAATCTCTAGCATGGTATGTTGCACAAAGTAGGCACTTAATGTCTTTGTCTCCCTAGCACATCTTGTTATTATGGCTGGCACATAGTAGGGGCTTAATAAATGTCAGTTGATTGATTAATACACATTTGTTGAATTGAATTGAACCACCTTAGATTGTCAGATTTCATCAGAGCACAAGGGGTCATTGTGCTGCTCATGGCCATTAACCTGACATCATCCTTGAGAGAGAAAAAAGTGATTTTCCTTCAAGTTTTTGCTAATGTCCTCAGCGCCATCAAGCACTTAAGAACGGGATACTGGCCCTGTGGCTCCCAGCCAGCTGCTCTAGGTCCTGTACTCTACTCCAGTCAAAAGTAGGGAAATGACCACTAGAAATGTGGCAGTACAAAATGTACAAGGACACCGAAAATCCACAGCTTTTTGACAGCCAGGGAGTGTTGGAACTTGGTGTGAGGTTGGAGAGTGAGTGAGGCTCAGTGGCCTTTCCAGCAGTGGTCCTTGGCCTGTCTCCTGATCCCTTTCAGACCTCTGAACTATGGGTAATATTCAATAGCTCACTGGATATTAAGCATTATTGGAAAAGTTTAGTCACCAAGGTGAAAATGTGTTCTGTTGTTTAAGTGGAGATGACTTGGCCAAATGCAAAGGAGTGAATGAAAACGAATATTTGAAAGTTTATGAGCAGTGAGATGTGAGGGAATATTTTCTTCTGGAGACCCAAGTGTCAGTTTTGTTCACAGTAAGGAGGTGAATGAGATAGACCTTGGGAAATTCTGGAAGCTTCCTTCAAATCTCTAGACCAGGAGTTAGAACAGTATGAAGAAAGCTTCCTTAAAGGAAGGGAGGCCTGAATCATTGCTCCTGTGCTATGCGGTTAGTCAATGCTTTTGAGAAACCATTGGAATGTTGCTTTAATCACCTTTCCTCTATGTCACAGATTGGGCCATGGTGTGGAATTATTCAGGTCTGAGTGGATTGTGGTCATATTCAATGGTAGATTAATGAGAAACTTTGTCTGTTGATGTTTTAGTTTGCTTTCTAAATTGGTGAGAATATGTTTCCTTTTGGACTGTATGTATAATTTCATCTGTTCAGGGAGCTCCCAATTAGAAACTTCCTCTACCAGTACAGATGGGCACCTTCTCTGGTGCCTGGTACCTGGAGAGGTGAAGTGATTTACCAGAGTCACATAGCCATGAGCACATATGACCACATACACTAATCTGATTATCCATCTGTCTGTCTGATCAATTGTCTATCTCTGTCTGTCCGTCTATCTAAATGTCTATCAATCTACCTATAAATTTGTCTGTCTTTCTGTCCATCTATCTAAATGTCTGTCATCTATCCATTTGTCTTTTTTCTACCTCTCTGTTCATCTGTCTAAATGTCTATCTGTCCATCTTTCTAAATGTCTCTATCATCTATTCACCTATCCCTTTGTCTGTCTGTCTATCTCTATCTGTCTATCTATCTATCTATCTATCTATCTATCTATCTATCTATCTATCTGTCTGTCTATCTCTCTGTCTAAATGTCTGTCATCTCTTTATTTGTCTGTTTGTCTTTTTGTCTGTTGCTCTGTCCATCTATGCATCTATCTAAATGTCTATCTGTTTGTCTATCATTTATCTCTAGTAGACCAAGAGCCAAGTAACACCCTGTTGTTGATCACTTAGGACAAGAGTATCTGAATCTCTACGGTCTTTCAATCAGATCCTTAGCAAGGTGTAACCAGAGCTTTGCTTTCGGTGCCAAAATTTAGGGGTACTGACAGCATTTGCATTCCACCTGCAGTCTATGAATGAAATGATTGGATGAATAGATAAAGTATGAAAGAACATTGCACTTACCATGTGCAAAGCTCTTTGTTCTGTGCCACAGATGCCAGATAACACGTTAAGGGGAGTGGTGGCCAGGGAGGAGAGTGTCAGTTTGTATCAGAAAGTCACTTGAATATGGACTGGAACCCTGGAGGAATAGATTGACTCACCCTTTCGAGCAGCAAAATTGTGTTGGTTTGATTCAGGTCTCAGATGGAAGGCAGAGAGTTTAGTAGGAATATGAGCATAGGCAGTGTTGCAGGGTGGATGGAGATAAGATAGGTGCCACAGTGGATAACAGCAGTGGAGCTGGATCAGGAAGACTTGAGTTCAAATTTAACCTTAGACAGTTACTAGCTGTGTGACCCTGGGCCAGTCCCTTACCCCTGTTTGCCTCAGTTTCCTCATCTGTAAAATGAGCTGAAGAAGGAAATGGTAAACCACTCCGGTGTTTTTTTTTTTCAAGTAAACCCCAGATGGGATCGTGAAAAGTCAGATGACTGAAAAATGACTGATCATTCACAATTAAAGGGGTAAAGCAAAGCATAGTTGGAATGGACTAGAGAAGTTGCAGACCTGAAGGAATGAAGATATCCAGGGCATAACCTCTGATGTGTGTCTGTGTCTGTGTCTGTGTGTATGTCTGTGAATGGAAAGAAGATGGCTGAGATACCAAGTTAGCCAGTTCTTTTTTACAGATTTAAAAACTTTTTTCCAAGTCATTTTATGTGGCTCCAACTTTTGGTGATTTCTATTCAAATGCTTCAGGTTAATTCATGTAATTAGGGTGAATTTGCCTTCTATCTATTTTTATAAATGAAAATTATGGGTAAACATCTGTCATGGTAGTGTTAAATCCAGCCATCTTCACGATGCTTGAACAAATTTAGTTTCAGGACACTTTCTGGCTGGGAAACTAAGATGCTGATTCAGCGGCAAACACGTTGGGACAACTTGAACTTCACAAATGGATTATAATCCACATATCTTTTTCTGTGCTTGTAATTTCTCTCCTATATTGGTCACCAGAAGTTTCTCTGTTTTTTCCTATTTTTGTCTTTTCTGAAAAGCTTTTGTCTAAATCAAAGATTCTCAACCTGAGGTCCATGAAGTTAGGTTTGTTTTGTTTTGTTTTGGTTTTTAATATACAGGATGTCCCAAAGATTTTTGGCTAATTATTATTAACAATAAAAAGAACTATTAAAAGAACTATTAAAAATAGTTCTTAATATGTGCCAGGTACTATGTTAAGTGCTTTACAATGATTCTCCCATTTGATCCTCACAACATTTCTGGGAGGTAGGTGCCATCATTATCCCCATTTTACAGATGAGGAAACCAAGGCAAGCACAGGTTAAGTGACTTGCCCAGGGTCACGCAGCTAGTAGATATGTGAGACTGGATTTGAACTCTTGTCTCTAGGTATAGTGTTACGTCTGCTACACCACCTCACTACCTTAATAGAGGCCTCACAGTATCTTGAGGAGGGAGTAAGGATGTCTTTCCCTCTTCACCACCATCAAGTTTAGTGCTTTCCTCCCTAAACTGAACTGTTCATGGGTCAAAATAGCTATTTACAGTGCTGCTTTCAGGGCTCCATTTTGATGTCTCCATAAAGATCGTAGAGTCATAGATGTAGAACTGGAAAGATTCTTAGAGGTCACCTAGCCCAATCCCCTTGTTTTACAGATAAGGACATGGAGGCCCAGAAAAGTTAAATAACTTGACCAAGTCATAGAGATACTTCTCCCCACTCAGCAAAATCCTCTGACTTAAAGAGTCCACTGGCACCACGTACCTTCTCTCATGTACAATAATGAAATAGAATGAAAGCATACTGTCCTTGGGTTGCAGGGTGTTTCTGCTTTACTGATAGGGCCCTTAATTCTAGAATCTCAGGGGTGGGGAACCTGCAGCCTCAAGGCCACGTGTGGCCTTCTAGTCCTTTGACTGAATCCAAACTTCACAGAACAAATAAGTTTGGATTTGAGAGCCTAGAGGGTCACGTGGCCTTGAGGTCACAGGTTCTCCACCCCGTTCTAGATTCTTTAGCTCAACCCAGTTTTAATCTTCAAATTTAAAACTAAATACAAGGATTTTGAAATGAGAGAGTTATAAGAAGAATGGGAAATTAGAAGGGAACAGAGATCCCTGGATTGTTACAACTAGAAGGATCCTTAGAGGTCATTTACTATAGCCTTCCTTATGCAGATGGGGAAACTGAGGAGCTGAGAGGTTAAGTAAATCAGAGTCACAGCTATTTAGTGATAGAGCTGGGGAGGTACAACACATAATTTGGCAAATTAATCGATACCGAGTAGAGGGCAAGGCTCCAAAAATCAGCTTAGTGAAGGCATGTGCATGGTTCTCCCTAGGATTCTTTCTTCACTTTTTCACAGTCTCCTTAATATTCTTTTTAAATTCAGTCTCTCTCCTTAAAAAGTTGTCTCCTTGCTCTGCCCCTTCTCCTGGGCTGGTGGCAGGAGGCCTGCTCCATCTGGGCATGTGTTATAACTGTAGCATGACCTTCTTCCCACCTCAGAAGCTTTACCAGTTCTGATAATTTTTTCATTGTTACAGGGTTGGGGAACCTGTGGCCTCAAGGCCACATGGGGCCCTCTAGGTCCTCAACTATTCTTTGAAGAACCATACTTGAGGACCTAGAGGGCCATATGTAGCCTCAAGGGTCACAGGCCCCCCCCCCCCCAATATAAAAGAATCTGCAGCAAAAGGATGACAGGGACACCTCTCTCAAGTGAATGGAGGATCCATTTTCATTTGCATCTTGTCTGGTCTGTTGAGTCTGCCTTGCTTAGGGAGCTAAGTGGCTTAATGGGAGCATGCTAGACTTGGAGTCAGGAAGACCTGAGTTTGAATCTTGCCTCAGGCACTTTGTGTCTATGTTCTCCAAGTCATTTAACTTCTGTTACCTTCAGTTTCCTCATCTGTAAAAAGAAGATAAAAGTAATAATACCTGTCTCAATCAATAAACATTGATTAAGCTCCTACTGTGTGCCAGGCTAAGGGTGCTAAGTGCTGGGATTACCAAACAAGGCAAAAGACAATTCTTGATCTCAAGGAGTTAACAATCTAATGCGGGTGTCCACATGCAAACAAGTAAGCTATATACAGGACAAATAGAAAATTTTTAACAGAGGGAAACCATTGGAATTAAGAAGGTTTGGGGAAGGCTTCCTGTAGAAAGTGGAATTTTAGTTGAGATTTAAAGGAAGTCAGAAGAGGGAAAGCTTTCCAGGCATGGAGTATAGCCAAAGAAAATCCCTGAAGCTGAGAGATAGAGTTCTTGGCCATGGAACAGGCAGGAGGCCAGTGTCACTGGATCAAAGTCATGGGGAGTAAGGTATAAGAAGACTGGGAAGGTAGAAGGGGATTAGGTTATGTAGGGCTTTGGATGTCCAAAGAGCATCTTTTTTGTATTTGCTCCCGGAGGCAACAGGAACCACTGGAATTTCGGGGGTGAGGAGTGGGAGGGAGGTGACGTGATCTGGCATGTTCATTAAGTGCTTTGCAAGCCTTGGAACACGTATAAATGCAAGTTATCATTATTAACATTATTATTATCCTAACTCATCTGAAAGAGACATCACTTCATTTTGAAAATCACCCTCCATGTGCAAGTCCCCTCCTCAGACACAGTGCCTCCCCCCCATATATGTCATCGATGGCAGGGACTGTTTCGTTTTGTCTTTCTATGTCCAGTATCTAGTATAGAGTAAGTACTTAACAAATGTTTTTGAAGCAGAGAACAGAATAAAATTTAGAAGGAAACCGAGGCAAACAAAATAGCTCCGAAAGTAACATGTTGAATTTATTATATACTTTTTTTTTTTGGTTAAAATAAGCTGTATATAATAGTGAGTCCTGGTGGCCAAAATCCCGACTAGATATCCAGTGCTTTTTCCACTCTTCCAGGCTGCTTGCATATGATACATGTGTCTCTCCCAGTTAAATTATTTGCTACTGGTCCTAATGTTGTGGATGCCACTTCTTGGCTATGAATAGATAACTTGAAAAAAGATTTTGTAACATTGAAACACAATTCTTTAGCATTCTACTATGTTAGCTTAAGATGCCTAGAATGGATTAAGCAGGAATGGTTTTCACCTTGTTACCGTAGACATAGGAATGCATTTCACCTTCATCCTTTTGTCCATAAGAATGAAGTTACTGACATAGGGTGCTGATGTGAACTTTGATGTTGGGGGTTATATGATCTGCCCACACTCTCACTTGCCAGTCAGAAAGCTGGGCTCAGGGATACACTGTGAAGCTGGGGAAAGCCCTAAACCTTGTTGCAGCAGGGAGCTACCATCTGTATGGTGTGATATGACTTGCATTGAAAGGTCTGCTCACCTCAAAACTTCCCACCCACCTGTGTTCCATATGAAATTTCTATTAGAGTCTCTTAACTTTTGGGGCTAAGGCACAGTTCTCTAAACTGTAGAGTATGCTCATTCTCTTTGTAGGTGAGAAATGCTGGGGGCAGGAGGCCAGGGGAGAGTGGAAAATGTAGCAATCACCAAAAATATTGGATATTTTCAAACCCAACCTCTAACGTAAGTCCGTGCACTTTTTTGTTTCAACAGAAATAAAGTTCAAATGAAAGTCAAAAAGAGGGAGACTAACATGGCAAATTCCCTCCAAATAATAATAGTGCAGCAATTATTTCATTTAGATTAGGCAGCTAGGTGGTGCAGTGCATAGAGTGATGGGATTGAAGTCAGCAAGTTCAAATTTAGACCTAGATACTTAACGAGCTGTGTGACCCTGGGCGAATCACTGCACTTCTGTTTGCTGTAATGCACGGGAGAAGGAGATGGCAAACTCCAGTATCTTTGCCAAGAAAACCCCATGGACATTATGGTGTGTGAAGAGTCAGGACTGAATGATAGCCATAAAATCATCTAAAAAGACAAGATAGTTTCATTTGGCATTTAGGTGGTACAGCGAATAAAGCGTTGGGCCTGGAGTTAGGGAAACTCAATTTCCTAAGTTCAAATCTGGCCTCAGACACTTGCTAGCTATGTGGCCCTGAGTGAGTCACTTCACCTTGTTTGCCTCAGTTTCCTCATCTGTAAAATGAATTGGAGAAGGAAATGGCAAACCATTCTGGTGTCTGCCAAGAAAACCACCAAAGGGGTCACAGAGTTGGACACATCAACCCCACAAGGACATTATGAGAATATGATATGATAATGTATATAGAGCACTTCACAAACCTCAAAGTGCTATGTAACTAGTAGCTGTTATCATCCTTACTGGCTGCTTAAGACTTTCCTGATTCCCCCATCTGCTGTTGTGCTTCCTTGCCAACTACCTTTAACTTAGCAGCTTTGTATGTATTTGTATGAATTACCATTACATTTATGCTGTATGCATTTTATATGCCCTGGTCTCCCCCATTAGAAAGTGAGCTCATTGTGAGTTAGAATTATTTCATTTTTTGTACTCTTGTCTCTAGTACCTGGCAAAGTGCCAAGCACATAGTAGACATATAATAAATAATTGCATTCGTTCGATTTCTTACGATCACTAAGTGGAATATAATCAGCTTTTCCCCCAGTATTACAACTTTTTTAAAAATTGAAATAATACCAAAATAATACGAGATAATTGTTGGAAATTTTCAACAATAGAATTAAAATTTAATTACCAGAATTTTATGTTCTCATTTAAAAAAATTAAATAATAACCCTTAATAATGGCTAAATGCACAATAAGTTTGAAGAGAAAATTCAACGAAGTTAAAAGTAGTACAAGAAAAGGGAGAGACAGTTTAAATAGCAAAAGTGCAAAAACAAAGTGTACATTGCAAAATATATTGATGAGATAAGAAAATTTTTCCAGAGAAAATGAAATGATTTTTAAATAAGCAAAAACAAACTTAAAAAAAAAACCTATTTAACTCACAAAGCAATCTTTTGAAGTTGCTTACAGAAGTACTAATCATAAACAGTTCCATTTGCTAGGAGTCACATTGATGAGACTTGAAGCCATTGCTCTGGTCAAAGGTAGGCTTATAGGATCACTTAGAGAGGAATTTAAAATGGTTCCATTTGCAGACCAAACAGTCCGCATGAGAATTGTCTAAATATCCAAAGACCTTTTGAATCAATGAATAAAGACACTAAAATCTTATCTTGCATTGCAAGTGGTTGAAACAACAGATCTAATTAAAGATGCTTATTTAATTATAGATATAGATAGACAAAATACATTTTTGAAACATATTAGGAAAAATTTCAATACAGCATGAAATTCTAAATGTAAATGATGTAATATGGGAAAATTGTATTGAACTCTGCATTGTTGAAGCTCAGTTAATGTAAAGTAATGTAAAATATAAATCTCCAAGCACAAGTTTAAAAAAAGGCTTCTGTAATTTGAATCTATATCATGCTTCATAGACAATCACTTATATTGCAAGGAGCTGTATATAGTTTTTAAAGTTATCACAAGAATACTTTATAAAATACAGTCCATTAAAAAAAGGCTCTTTGGGAAATAATATGCTGAGCACAGAGTTTATATATAATATTGTGATACATGCTAACCAAAAGTACTTTCACGAGCCAAAGACTGAACTAAAAGATAAAATTGCTATTTTTCTGAGTGATTAGGATAAAGATAAACCAAATCCATTTCATAATACATATTTTCTCCTAAAATTTGTGCACCTGGTGAATAGGTTGGAAAGACTAAATATTCAAACTCAAATCAAGGCCCTCATATTCATACTCTGATCCAGAAAGGTAAAGCTACTGCATTTATGGAAAAGTTAGAGTTATAAATCATAAATTTATTCATAATAAATTTATAAATACTTTTACTGTTTCTCATTTTAAAGCAATTTGTCCTGTAAACAAAGTCCAAGAAAGTAAAGATTTACTTATTAATCATTTGACTAGTCTACAGAAGCAATTTCCATTTTCTTTAAAATTCTAGATTTTTCTAAATATGAAGGAATAAGGATCCTATTTGCCATGAATAGATGTGAACCATTTGGCCTCAGTTCATCTGAACAAGAATGGTTAATAGATTTATCTTGCAATAATATGTTGAAACAACATTTTAACCTGAGAATCTTATTGTATCATATGTTAGCTGTGGGTAAATAAAGTGTTCTTTGGTTTATGAAACAAAGCAATACCAATTTTACTACAATCCATAAAACCTTAGTTGTGTGAAATAAGGTTTTCTGTTGTAGCTCTTATGAAGACAATATTGATCTTGATTTGTACTTGAAAAAAAATTTTAAGTAGCAATATCAACAAAGATACCAAATTTTGAGAAGTTCTGCACTGAAAAAACATGCTTACCCATCTCCATCACATTAATAATAATATTATGGTTATTGTTTTTGTTATAGATATATAAATTATAAATTTTTATCAATAAACACTTAACATAAAACCTAACAGTAAATACCTATTGCATTGTTTCTATTGTATAATATTGTTTGTATATTATTTTAAAATTCTGAATCTTATTTAAACAAAATCTAAGCTGAGAATATTGGCCATTGTTTTATGAAAAATGTAGAGAGAATGATATTTTTTGTGAGGAAGAAAGGAAGGAAGAAAGGGGAAGGGTTAGTATCATAACATAAACCTTGGAATCCTACTTGTTTAAGGCATGTTCTCCAGAGACCCTCCCTACTGTTGATATTTTAAATAAAAGTATGCTATCTGAGAGGGCAAGATATTAACTCGTCAACAGTCATTATTAAATTAGTACACATTAGTTTATCAGGTTAGCAGAGCTATCATTTAGCTGAGATCAGAGCCCAAAGGTAGTGGAAGTTAGACAGGAAAATTTCAACTGAGAAAGAGGAAAGGCAAAAAAGTGGGAGGGGTGCAAAGTATGAGATACTGTTGGTGAGAATAGACCCAGATGAGTCAAAGCAAGGCAGGGGAGTGAAACAGAGGTGATGTGAGAAATCAGGGAATAGAATGAAGGCATTAGATGAAGGAGGAGTGTGTTAAGTAAGGTACCAATAGGCTTTTGCTTATTCAGGGATGAATACAAAAATATTGTATAAATGGGACCTGAGTAGATTAGGAAGTACATAAAAATGCACCACATTATAAGGAAGTAGGCATGGGGTATATAATGCCCTGTGGGGGAATGCCCCCGATGCCTTCATTTTTTTTTATACCTGATTTTGACTCTGAAATAAAACAAAGCTAACTGGCCCATTTGAAAGCTAGACCCATGGATACTAGGCTTCAAGAGTTACTGTTGAGTTGTTTCTGTAGTGTCCAACTCTTCACAACCCCGTTTGGGATTTTCTTGGCAAAGATACTGAAGACACTGGAGTGCTTTGCTATATCTTTGTCCAGTTCATTTTTTTAACTGATGAATTTATTTATTTTAAGTTTTCACATTCACTTCCATGAGATTTTGAGTTCCAAATATTCTCCCCATCTCTCCCCTCTGCCTAACCCAGGACAATGCACTTTCTGATTACCTCTTCCCCCAATCTGCCCTCTCTTCTATCACACTCCTCCTTTCTCTTATCCCCTCCCCATCTCTTTTCTTGTAGGGCAAGATAGATTTCTATACCCCATTTGCCTGTATGTCTTATTTCCCAGTTGTATATAAAAACAGCTTTTAACATTTGTCTTTAAAACTTTGAGTTCCAACTTCTCTCCCTTCTTCCCTCTCCACCCATCCCAATTGAGAAGGCAAGCAATTTGATATAAGTTATACACATGTAGTCATGCAAAACACTTTCATAACAGTCATGTTGTGAAAGACAAACAATATTTCCCTCAATCCTTTCCTACCCCCCACTTATTCTATCCTCTCTTTTGATCCTATCCCTCCTCAAAAGTGTTTACTTCCAATTACCCCCTCCTCCCATTTGCCTTCCCTTCTATCCTCCACCCTAACCCCAGTTTATCCCCTTTCCCCCTACTTTCCTGTAGTGTAAGAGAGATTTTCTTGCCAAAATGAATATGCATGTTATTCCTTCCTTAAGCCAAATCCAATGAGAGTAAGGTTCACTTTTTCCCTTTCTTCCTCTACCCCCCTCTTCCCCTCCACTGAAAAAGCTTTTTCTTGCCTCTTTTATGTGAGAGATAATTTACCACATTCTATTTCTCCCTTTCTCCTTCTCCAAATATATCCTTCTCTTAAGTCTTCATTTTATTTTTTTAGATCTCATCCTTTCATATTCTACTCATTCTGTACCCTCTGTCTATATATATATATATATATATATATATATATATATATATATATATATATATATAATCTCTCCAACTACCTTAATAGTGAAAAAAGTCTCAAGAGTTACAAATATTATCTTTCCTTGGTAAACAGTTCAACTCTAATAAATCCCTTATGATTTCTCTTTCCTGGTTATCTTTTGATGCTTCTCTTGATTCTTGTGTCTGAAAGTCAAATTTTCTATTCAGCTCTGGTTTTTTCATCAAGAATGCTTGAAAATCCTCTGTTTCATTGAATGACCATTCCCCCCCTCCCCCGAAGTATTATACTCAGTTTTACTGGGTAGGTGATTCTTGGTTTTAATCCTAGCTTTTTTGACCTCTGGAATATCATATTCCAACCCCTCTCATCCTTTAATGTAGAAGCTGCTAGATATTATGTTATCCTGACTTTGTTTCCTTAATACTTGAATTGTTTCTTTCTAGCTGCCTGCAATATTTTCTCCTTGACCTGGGAGCTCTGGAATTTGGCTACAGTATTGCTAGTAGTTTTCCTTTTGGGATCTCAGGAGGTGATCAGTGGATTCTTTCAATATCTATTTTACCCTCTGGTTCTACAATTCCAGGGCAGTTTTCCTTGATAATTTCTTGAAAGATGATGTCTAGGCTCTTTTTTTTTGATCATGGCTTTCAGGTAGTCAAATAATTTTTAAATTGTCTCTCAGATCTATTTTTTCAGGTCAATTATTTTTCCAATGAGATACTTCACATTGTTATTTTTTAATTTTTTGGTTTTGTTTTATAATTTCTTAATTTTTCATAAAGTCATTAGCTTCCATCTGCTCCATTCTATCTTTAAGGAATTATTTTCTTCAGTGAGCTTTTGGACCTCTTTTTCCATCTGGCCAATTCTGCTTTTCATTGACCTTTTGGACTTCTTTTGCCATCTGGGTGTTGGGGTTTCTTTTTTGCCATTTTTAAGGTGCTGTTTTCTTCAGCATTTTTTGGGGTCCCCTTTAGCAAGCAGTTGATTTGGTTTTCCTGATTTTCTTGCATCATTCTCATTTCTCTTCCAATTTTTCATCTCCTTCTCTTACTTGATTTTCAAAAACATTTTTGAGCTCTTCCATGTCCTGGGACCAATTAATATTTTTCTTGGAGGCTTTGGATGTAGCAGCTTGGACTTTGCTGTCTTCTTTTGTTTGTATATTTTTGTCTTCCTTGTTATCAAAGTAAAATTCTATAGTCTATTTTTTTTCCAGTTTTTGCTCATTTCCCCAGCCATTTACTTGACTTTTGAGCTCTTTGTCAAGGTAGTTTTCTGCTTCCAGTGGGGTTGGGGAGGTGTATTGTCAGTCATGTGATCCCCCACAATATGTGGGCGTAGAGCTCCAGAAACAGCAGCTACCGCTGCCTTTGCTGTCCTCCAGTTCATTTTACAGATAAGAAAACTGTAACAAACAGGCTGAAGTGACTTGCTCAGGGTCACACTGCTAATACATGTTTGAGGCACTGTCCTGGGTCCTCTTCTCTTTTCCCTCTATCTCTATGTTATAGCTCTACATATGCATCCCTAGTCTGTCTCTTGAGCTTCAGTCACATACTGAAACTCAAACTTTTCCCTTTCACCTCAAACCAAACCCATCCTCCTAGTCACCCAGGCTCAAAACCTCAGAGCCACCTTGGACTTTCCAGTTGCACTCATCGCATATATCTAATCTATTTTCAAATCTTGTCATTTTTGCCTTCAGTTCTCATGTATGTCCCCCCTTTTCCATTCAGAGTACAAGTGTGCAATAACTTTCTTTAGTTGTTTTTCAATAAGTTTTTATTGATTTCTTTTTTTCTCATCACTAATTTCCTCCAATATCATTCTCCTTCTTCCTCCCTGAGAGACATTTCATATAACAAATAGCATTTTTAAGGCAAAAAAGAGAAAAAACCAAGATAACTAACCAATACGTTAAAAATGCCTGAAAATATGTACAATGTGCACCATTTTTGGACCCTTAACTCAGAAATTTGATATGAAGATTTCTCCCCCATTCAACTGCTCCCTTTTTTAGCCTGCATGTATTAAGCAATAACCTTCTAATTGGTTCCTCAGCCCTAAGTCTCTCCCCACTGCAGTCTATCCTCTACTTAGCTGCTAAGGTCATTTTCATAAGTACAAGGCTTCCCATGTCACTCATCTACTCTCTAAACTTCAGTGATTCCCCATTACCTTCAGGATCAAATATAAAATCCTTTGTTTGGCATTTAAAATGATTTGGCTCCTTCCTACATTTTTAACATTCTTATACTTTACTCCCCTTTCTGAATTCTAAGATCCAGCTACCTTGGCCTACTTGCTGTTACTTACAAATAACAATACATCTCGCTACTTCATGTATTTGCATAGCTATCACCCATGCATGGGATCCTCTTTCTCATGTCTAATTCTTAGTTTCTCTGGCTTCCTTCAAAACTCAGCTCAAATCCCACCCTTTGCAGGAGAGCTTTCCGTTTACACCCATCTTCTTCCTTCTAAAATTACCTTCCATTTACACTGTATGTAGCGTACATATACAACATTGTTGTTTCCTCTATTAGAATACAATCTCCTTGAGAGCAGAGATGAAATTTTTGCCTTTGGTTCTACCCAAAGTATAGTGCTTAGCAAAGTACTTGGCTCACAACAAGCACTTAATAAATGTTTATCAGTTGGTTGACTCATTGACTGATAAATAGATAAATAAATACTTTACTGTTAGTCAAACAAATTATCTTTCAATATTTGCATAGCTTTCAAAGTCATCTTTGAATAAAAAATATCATGGTAATGACTTAATTAGCAGTCTTTCTCCTGGTAGTTCTACCATTGTAAGCATTCATTTAAAAAACTATAAAGAGATAAATTTCTAGATGACTATCTCTTTTGACTCAAAAACTTGTGGAACTGAATTTAATGAAAATCTTATACAATTTTCAAATTTATAACAAAATAATCAGTTTTGTTATTAATGTGATTAATTACATTGCTTTTTTCCTGCAAAAGTTTTCAAAATGTGGTATTGTTGATAACTGTTATAGTTCTTTTTCAACCACCAAACAAGATGGGTACTTGTCTTCGTAAAAGCTATGACAAAAAACTCATTGCATATAAATAAGTTGTAGGAAATTTGTTTTGCTTTGATTTCCGAACTAGTCGACTCTTTATTCACCCCAAGGCCTAAAAATAATGAGATTTTAAAATTCAAATGTTTGTGTCCCATGTTATCATCAGACAAGTCTATTGACCATTTTTGTTCAGAAAGTATGAGACCAAATGGATCGTATTTGTCCATAGCAAACAGATTTCTCATTCATTAATATCTAGTTAAATCAAGTCAGTAGGCATACATTAAGCACTATGTGTCAGGCATTGTGCTAAGTATTCGGAATACAAAGAAAGACCAAAAAAAAAAAATCCCTGCTCTCAAGAAGCTCACAGTCTATTATTTAGAAATATCTAGGTCTTTAAAATAAAATAAGACCTACTTCTGTAGACTGGTTTAGTGATTAGGTAGCAGAGCTTGACTTTCTTCTATTTCATTTGCAGGACAGGTTTTTTTTAAAAAATTGGAAAGCATACAAAAGCATTATTTTGCAGAGTTATGATAGCTAGCATATGTGCAGTGTGTCAAAGTTTTTAGATGAGTTGAATATGTTTTCTCATGTGAGCCTCCAACAAGCTTAGGGAGACTGGTGCTATAATCCTCATTTAACAGATGAGTAAACTGAGGTGGATAGAGAGCGGAACTTGAATTTAGGGGTTTCTGACCTCCAAGCCCAGTCTCTATCCATTGTGCCATCTAGCAGCACTTACCTTTTAAAAAAATGAATGCAATCACTTTCTCCTTCTGCATCAGAGTCCTTGCATTGATTTACTCAGAGCCATTCTTTGGAATGAAGGCTTTAGTTTACAGAAGCTCACTGTCAAAATGTACACATTTAAGTGATGCAGTGGAAAGAATGTTGGGCCTGGAGTAAGTAAGATGAGTTCAAATTCAGCATCGGATACTTACTAGCTATGTGATCCTGGGTAAGTCACTTAACCTCTGTTTGCCTCAGTTTTCTCAGCTGTAAAATGGGGATAGTAACATCACCTACCTCCCAGGGTTGTGGTGAGATAATATTTGTAAAGTGCTTACCACAGTATATAACACATAGTAGGTTATAAATGCTACGTATCATTATTGTCATGTTGAAACGTACATATTCTCAAAGGGCATGGGAAACAGGATAGGTAAGATTTGATGGTTAAAAAAAAAGGAAGTAGAGTTTCAGGTAAGCAGACTCGGGGACCAGGCTCTGAACTCTTAAGATTCATTCTCCTGCAAGTCTTCCACCAGTGGTTGAATGGTTATACCATTCAGGTATAAGATTAAGATGGTCTCTGAGGTTCCTTCCAAACAAACATGAGTGCCATACTGGAAGGGAACAGAGCTTCAGGAAGGGTTGAAAACTAGGGGAGAAATAGACTACCTAAAAGGAATCAGGGGCTAATAAGTAGTTTTGTCTCAGACTGGCCCTGGCATTTTATTTTTTCAAGACAACTTACTTCAGATGATGAAAATTTCCACGTAGCCAATAATAAAAAACCAAAGCAAAGGATGGTCACATTAAATTCATCATTTTCCTCCTTCTCTATCAGGAGTTTTCTGGTTACTCCAAAGGATGTCTTTTTTTTTTTCAGTTTTGTTTTGTCCTATTCATTACTGAGTCAGAGATAAATCTGTATGACAACCTCTCTCCCTTCATGGTTTTGGTTTTTATATCTCATGTGTAAAAGATTCTGGAGAAAACATGTTGTTTCTTTGTGTGTCTAACTCCTATAAGGTTTTGGTGGGTTGATTTTTTGGGTTTTTGCCATAACAGATGGAGAGAAAATAAGTCTCCCTAGCCGACACTTTTACCACTGCATGTCTGTGTGTATGAAAGACTCTTATAAAAATCCTTAATGCAATACCAAAGGGGCCAGTGAGAGTTGTTCATCTTGATCAGAGAATTTAACCAAAAAGGACTCTTTAGAATCTAAGCTTAACGTCAGTGGAAATACCCTTCTATTTGAATCCTTAAAGCTCTATACTAGCAAATGAAAGATGATTATTGTTAATATTTAGACTTATTTTGGAGAGAGATAATGTGAATAAAGTAACTGAGTTGGGATAATCTATTCATAAATAGAGGTTTTATTTTCTTGGTTTTTGATTTTTTCCCCCATTACGCAAGAACTACTTGCTCATAATTGGCTAAGAAGTAGCTGTGGAATATATGCGGGTGTCCTGGTAACTTGGCTGCACTGCGTCGCTGAGCTTTAGACTTATATAACAGTGGCACAGTGTAAAAGACATCATATGTTTAAGAGGATGCAGCGGGGTGGAAATTAACAGTTGCATCGCGGTGTTACCTAACTTCGGGGCTGGCAGGCAAGCTGTTTTTCTGTCTCAGACAACAGCTCACACTCCATTCCGACAGCCAGGTTCTCTGATCGTTCCTAGCGGTTCAGTTTGGAGTCTGTGCCTTCCATGGTGTAACTCGGAGGGAGAGGCTGTGTTTATCAGCTCCGATCTCCTTCCGTAGGGCAGCCCCTTTAAAGTGCTTCTTTCCAGGGTTCAAATAGGAAGAAAAAAGAAGGGGCGATTCCTAGGGGTATGGTTGAATTAATGAATAAAAAAAATGAATAAAAAGGTAAGAAGGAGTGAATTGTCTGATTGGATACCCAAATAAGGGTATTTTTTTCCCCTTCTCATTCTGGTTTTCTTCTTTTTCACTTCCCTAACCCATGCTTTATTTTTTCTATCCTTGCTTCTCTTCATTTGCTCAAGAAATGGTGAGAAACTATTCATTTCAAGCTAAAGTGTTAGCATCTGGAGCCTGCTGGAAAGAAAGTATAGCAGCCTACTTCCTGGTTTTGTTCCCTTTTTTATTTCCACATTTGCCTTATCATAATTCCCTGTTCAATACCTCATCTCCAAAGCTGCTGGGGGTATGTATGGATAGTGTTCATGTTGCAGAAAGGGATTTGCTTTTTTTTCCCTTTGCTCCACAACAGCCTTTCTGTTGAATATAACATCTGGACTTTGTGTTTTCAGCTCTCCCTGGATACCCAGGAGATGAAGTACCTCATCCTTAATTCAGAAAAATAATCATAACCTTATAGGATTATTACCCTGAAGGAATGGACCCAAGTGATTGGTCTTCAAAGTAGTTCTTAGGTTTTTGCTTTAAGAGAATATGGTTTCCATAATAGTTAAACACTTTGAAGATCAGCATTTGAGAATGGATAGAGGGGAAAGAAAAGTAGGACAAGGATGTGATTACAAAATGAAAGTAGTTCTCTACAGAGGACACAGAAAACAGAAATTACTTGCAAGAATAGTATAGATGACATAGTGTAGATTTTATTCTACTTCTCAGTTATGGTTCAGGGGTCCACTTGGGAGTTCTCATCAAACCCATACCACTGTAGAGATGTATGTTAAAGACTAACTCTTCTAAGTGAAGGTTTCTTAGGTATCCTGTTCCCAGGGGGGAAATTATGGAGGTTAATTCAGCTTTCCTTTTGCTCAGACTGCTTGCTGTAACTTTTTATAATCCCAGTGCATTCATAAGTAAGGAGTAGATAGCTTGGGTTGGAAAATTGATCCTGGCACATACTTCCTTCCCTTTATACCATCAGCATCATGGTTACTAGACTAGAGGGATCTGCAATTACCTGCTAACTCTGGCCTGGTTGGTGGCCTGGAAAAGTAGTTGCTGGTCTATGGTCCAGTTCCTAGCAAATGATTTCCCACATCACAAAAATTGGATTTAAAGTCAGCACCCATATCAACAGTTTGGATGAAGTCCATAACTTAATGAACCATGAAAACTAAGGCATCCTTATTGAACCAAAGTTGAGACCTATTACTTGGGTAGAATGGGGGGAGGGAGGAACTTATATTAATGCAAGTGACATACCTCATGTGGTCTGTGAGAAGTCTCATTTCCCAAATTCTTAATCTAGGACATTTAAAAGGGAAAAGAAATAAGAACCATAAGTAGAATCACCATCCTTCCCCCTTTTAATTATGCTATATGCTGTAAAAGGAAGTACAGAAGTGCACTGAAGAAACAGCTGGTACAATTATGAAGATGTCAAGACCTAGCTCTTCAAGGTATATGAAAGAGGAGGATACCAAAAACATGAGAAAAATCTCAGACAAAAGCAACCAAGAAAATATCAATAAATAGCAACTCAGAACTACTTTCCTGTCTCTGCATTTTTTAAAAATGACAGTCTACTCATGTACTGGGGACACCCTGGATAAAGGCATAAGAATAGTGTTCTATAGCAAAACCACAGCTTTACAAACACACAATCTACTGAACGATGCAGAAAATATAAGAACATTTGATTTAGTACAGCAAAATGCCACCTTAAAAAAAATCACTTCCCAAAAGGAGAAACAAGTATTTACGAAGTGCCTGCTATGTTCCAGGCACTGTGCTGAATGCTTTACATATATTTCCTTTGAGCCTCACTACAACTCTCTGAGGTAGATGCTATTATTATCTCAATTTTATAGATGAGGAAACTGAGGCAAACAGAGGATAAATGACTTCCCCAGGATCACACAATTAGGAAATGTCTGAAGTCAGATTTGAACTCAAGTGCTCCTGACTCCAGGTACACTATGCTACATAGCTGCCTCTAATGCCTGAATTACTTATTATGGAATGTAAAAATTATGTATTTGATGGAAGATAAAAGAACAGAGATTCTTTTGTTTGATGCTTGGTTTAGAGTCAGGAAGCCTTGGGTTCAAATATTATCCCCAGACCCGTGCTTGTACGATCCTGAGCAGATCGCTTAAACTTTCAGGGGGTCAGAAAAGCATGAGTTTGATCATGTCACCTCCCTGCTTGATGGACTCCAGTGGCTTCTTTTTTTTAAAAATAATTATTTTATTTGTTTTCAGTTTTCTACAGTCACTTCTATATATCTTAGATTTTTTTCTCTTCCCCTCTCCCTCCTTCCCCCCTCCCTCCTCAAGACGGCATGCAATCTTATATAGGTTCTACACATATGTTCTTATTAAATACATTTTCACCTTAGTCATGTTACATAGGAGAATTAAAATGAATGGGAGAAACCATAAAACAAAACAAAACGTAACACAGGAGAAAATGGTCTGCTTCATCCTGCAATTCAATTCCATAGTTCTTTCTCTGAATATGGAAGACATTTTGCCTCAAGAGTCCACTGGGAATTTTTTAGGTCCTTAAATTGCTGTGAAGGACTAAGTCTACCAGAAAAATTCCTCACACCCTGTGGTTGTTGCTGTGTACAAAGTTCTCCTAGTTCTGCTCCTTTCACTCAGTATCAGCTCATACCAGGCTTCTTTGAAGTCTTCCTGTTCATCATTTCTTATGCACAAAAGTATTCCATTTCATTCATATACCTCAATTTATTCAGCCATTCCCCAACTGATGGACATCCCCTCGATTTCCAGTTTTTGGCCACCACCAAAAGATAAATAATGAATATTTTTGTACATGTGAGACCCTTTCCCATTTTTATGATCTCTTTGGGATACAGTCCTAGAAGCGATATTGCTGGGTCAAAGGTTATGCTCCAGTGGCTTCTTATCACATCCATAATCAAATATAAATTCTGCCGACATTCAAAACCTAGCTTTCATAACCTAGCTCTCACCCCTTACCTTTCCAGTCTGCTTAAACCTAATTACTGCCTCTACCCAATTAATTCAGTGACACTGGCCTCTTTGCTATCCAAGAGCAAGACACTTCACCTCTTGGCTCCAGGCATTTTTCTCTGGTTGTTCCCATGACATGAAATCTCTACTTCCTAGCTTCTTTAAAATCCCATCTTCTACAGGAAATCTTTCCCAATGCCTCTTAATTCTAGAGATTTCTCTCTGTACATTATTTCCCCATTTATCCTGTACATAGCTTGATTGTGCATATTTGTTTACTTGCTGTTTCCCCCATTAGATTGTGGGCTCCTTGAGGGCAGGAACTATATTTTGCCTTTCATTGTATCTCTAGCATTTAGCACCTTGCCTGGCACATAGTAGGTGTTTAATAAATGCTTCATGATTGACTGAGTTAATCTGGAGAGTCAGACTCATTGACCTCTAAGGTCCCTTCCAATTCTCTGTGAAGAAATATCTGACTAGCTATAGAAGCAATTATGAATTAAATGCAGTTTGTTTTCTCACTCTCACCATGTGAACCTTTTTAGCATCTCTTCTCCAGATGTCCCCAGGAAATCTCTTGGCCCAGAGAACCTCAGTAGATTTACCTTACTTCCCTATCACAACATATCTGAGAGCCCTATATTCACCTACCTGGCTAGATATCACTGTCATAAAGTTAGGTATCACTCTCATCACACAATCCTTCTGAGTGGGGAAATTACAAATCTATGTTGCACAACCTCAACTGAGCCCTCCTTCCTACTAGGCGATCCTTCTATGTCTTTGTCATCCACTCTACCACCACTCTCCATAGCAGCTCATCCAAACCTTTTCATCCATTTTCAGATCCTCCATAGCTCCACTTTTCCCCACCCTCTCAACTAAGAAACTTATTTCATATTTTACAGAAAAATATGAAGGTCATTTATCATGATTTCCTTCTCCCTTCTTCTTCATCTCATACCCCTCAGATGCCTTCTGCCCCATCGTCTCCTTCATTCCTGTCTCATATAAAAAGATGGCCTTACTCCTTGCAAAGGCCAATCTTTCTACCTGCATGAGGGACCTCATTGCCTCCCAGATGATCCCCTGAGTTATCCTCATTGTATCACTTCTTTTCAATTCCTCTTGGTGTACTGGCTCTCCAATACCGCCTACAAATATGCCTATGTCTTCCTCATACTCAAACCCTTATTTGGTGTTTCCATTCTAGATAACTGTTATCCTAGATCTCTTGTGCCCTTCGTGGCTAAAATCATTGAAAAGGTCATCTACAACAGACACCCCCATTTTTCTCTCTTCTCACTTTTTGCTTTAACCCCTTATCCCTTAACTCCTTAATCCAGTTTCTAGGGAAACTTCTCTCTCTGAAGTTATCCACAATTTCTTAATTGCCAATCTCAGTTCTTGTTTTTCTCAATCTCTCTGCAACTTTCATTGATGATCACCCTCTATTCCTTGGTCATCTCTGCCTCTCTTTCTCCCTAGTCAGCTGCTTTTTCTTAGTTTTCTTATTCAGCTCACACCCCCAAACTATAGGTGTCCTACACAATTCTATCCTGGGACTTTTCTCTATACTATTTCACTTGGTAGTCTCATCAGCTTCCACTTTACTTATTATTTCTATGCAAATGATTTTCATATCTACCTATCCTGCCCTAATCATTTTGCTGACCACGTCTTCATCCCCAAATGCCTTTCAGACATTTTGAACTAGATGTCCAATAGACATTTTAAATTCAATCTGTCCAAAATAGAACTCATTATCTTTTCCCCTGAACCCTCTCCCTCTCCTAACATCGCAATTGCCATCAAGAGTAACTCCATATAACAGCAAGGACCCTGGCACACACAGGAGGGCCTGCTGTACAGGTTCTTAAATCCGTTTTTCTAAAAGGAAAGAAATTTTTGAGAGGTCAACAATCACTTTAATCCAACGCATATATCATTCACTTAGTTCAGGGGGGAAAGTTAGTGCTCTAAACTTCAGAGAAAATACAAACACGGAAATAAAGACCAACAGACAGGGTTTCTAACTGTCTGACCATAAGCAATACATACGTTACGATAAACAGATCCAACTGTCTCACCATTCCATATATACATAGTTACCAGAGAAAGAAGCCCCAGCATCTGGATTTTCAAATCCAGAGGGCTCCTTAGAGTCTACCCACAGTCTCATCTGGCTGAACAAATACTTCCACTGAGTAAGCCCCAAAGTAAAACCTCACCTCAGAGTCTTTATGCACTTTTCAGAGCTGTAGAGCAGGATACTCTGACGCAGTGCCTCAATAGAAATGAACAAAAGGAATTGAGACCTATTAATGGGCAGGGAAGATCTTTCTCTCTTCCTCTCATCCACCATTAACATTGCATTAACATTACACCCCATCCTCCCAGTTCTTCAGACTAGCAAGTCTCGATGTTAACCCCAACTTCTCACTCTCATCACCTCATGTCCAAGTCACTGTCAAGGCCTGTCATTTTCACTTTGTCAACGTTTCTCAAACACATTCCCTTCTCTCTTCTGACACTGGTGCCACCCTGGTGTATGGCCCCCATTGCCTCATGAACTATTGCAAAAACTGCTAATGGGTCTGCCTGCCTCAAGTCTCTCTCCACTCCAATCCATCTTTTATTTGGCCACTAAGGTGATTTCCCTAAAGCAACTCTGGTGGATCCCTAGTGCCTCCAGAATCAAATCCAAACTCTTTCAACACTCAAAGCCCTCCATAATCTAGCCTTTCCAGTCTTGTTGCAATTTATTCCTTGGTACATACTCTTCAATCCAGTGACACTGGCCTCCTTGCTATCCTATGAATAAGATGTGGGCCATCTCCAGTCATCCTGATCTATATCTGGCCACTGGACCCACATGACTCTAGAGGAGAAAGTGAGGCTGGTGACCTTTGCAAAATCCAATTCACTTGCATGTCATGGCAACACCTCCCTGATGTCATGGTCCTCTTTGAGAATGAAGGGCAAACTACATGAATAAGACATTCCATCTGTCTGCTCTTGCATTTTCTCTGGCTGTCCCCATGACTGCAATGCTCTTTTTTCTCATCTCCACTTCCTGGCTTCCTTAAAATTCCATCTCCTACAGAAAACCTTTCCCAACTCCCAACTTTAGAGACTTCCCTTTGTAAATTATTTCCTATTTATCCTGTACAGAGGTTTTTATGTACATATGTGTTTGCTTGCTGTCTCTCCCAGTAGGCTGTGAGCTCTTTGAAACAAAGACTGACTTCTGCCTCTTTTTGTGTTCTCAGAACTTAGGACAGTGCCTGGCACATAATAAGAGCTTAATGAATGTTTATTGACCGACAGTTAACCGAAGCTATTTACACTTATGTGTTAATGTCTCACTATGACATATATGACAACGTAACCTATTTTTAAAATTCTCTGCAAAAATGATTTTATAGCCTAGTTTATTACTTATGCCAGTTTTTAACAACCTCTATTTGAGAATTTACTACCTTTTTGTAACCATTAAAACCCAGACCTGTTTTTTCAATTTGTCCACAAGCATTATGTACAAGATACTATGCTAAAAAAACAAAACAAAATGAAGTCCGATCTTTGAAAAGCTTCCATTCTACCACAGGAGACAATATATTTCTTGTTTTTCCATATGACTAAGTTCTGGTAAAAATTTATTATGAAGGTGGCATGGCCTAATGTGCTAGACTTGGATTCAGGAAGACCTTGGATCCAAATACTGATTCTGACACCATGTAAGTCTGAGCCCGTCACTCACTGCTCTAAGGCATTTCCCTCGAAGATAACTTGTCTATGAAGTCATAGATGATTTGATTGGTGGAGGGAATTTTCACATTCTCCAAGACTAGATGACAAAATCACAGATCCTTCCAAGAACTTACTAATGGGAATAAGCCCTTATCCACTTTTATCTTCCCACCTGCTCTGTATGAGTGACTATTCTAGAAAACATTATTACCTCATAGAAACTATTATGTATTTCCTTAAAATTTTTTTTCCGTTAAAACTTAGACTGTGAAGAGTAAAAACTGAAAAGAAAAATACCCATTAAATTCTGAAAATTGGAATTTTCCAAGAAAAACTATACTACTCCCTTTAAATAGTTTAAATTTTTTAAGAAAGCCCAGAGGATCTTTATTAGCTACACACAGGTAGCTGAATCTTCTGTGGTTTATCATGACTAAAAATCAAAATCTTGTGATGTTCTTATATATCATTCTTTTAGTTTAATGTATTTCTTGCAGTTAGGGGAGGAGAAGGTCCAGATACTTGGGTTGAATACCCCTTATGCCACCTCTGAGTTATGGTCCTCTTGGAGGATTATTTAACCTTTCTATGTTTATCTAAAAGACTAGATTAATGATATATACACTGCCTACATCATAAGGTGGTTTATATACATATATATACATATTGCTTGGCAAATATCTTATTTCATATATACACCAACCCTGGGAAAAGGGATGTATCAGGCTCTGTGCTGAGTGCTTTACAAGTATTATCTGTTGATCTTCAAATGGGAGGCAGTGTCTACCAGGTAATAGCAGTTATCTACTATTATCCTTATTTTACCGATAAGGAAACCAAGGCAGACAGAGGTTAAGTGACTTTCCCAGAGTTACATAGTAGTAAGTTTTTGAGGTTGAATTTGAACTCAGATCTTGATTCTACATCCAGTGTTCTATCAACTGCAGCACTTAGCTGCCTATTATATTGTTGTAGCAAAAACTAATTTGCCTTCAATGGTTCAGAGAAAAGGCCATGGAAAATCAAGTTGCCTTTTGCTCTTTATCTTATCATCTTTAATTGTTTCTTCTCTACCTCTACTTCTCTCCCCACCTCACCTATACTAGCAAGCATGTGTACAAATCTGAAAAAAGATTTCATTCTACTGTTCAAGGACTGGCCAAGTTAAATAGGGACAGATTCTTGGCGGGAAGTTTAGCCACTTGAGGCAATTCATAAAGATTATATATTAAGGTCATGGAAAGAGATGAAATCACTAATGCTCAAAGAAATTTAAAATCTTACTTCTGAATACATAGGATTATATTTACCCCACACAAGGTAACCAGATTGTTTAACAATACTGATTAGCTAATTAATCTGGCTACTCATAAGAACAGTTATTAAAAACGAGAGAAAAGATCCAATTGTTTTAAGAATGATAGCAAGGATTTAATTAGGAATTATAGGAGGGCAGACTTCATAATGAATTTTCATTTCATTCTAGATTCTGTCTTATTAATAAATTCTACACAACATGTAAGCCACTTCTGAAGAGAATTTATATCTTGTATTCCTGAAGGCTATGCCTTTTGGAATGCAGTCCAAGATCAAATTAGTTGAGTTTTTTGTTTTGGTTTTTTTTTTTGGCTAGCACATCGCATTCATATTGAATGTGATTCAATATAAATTGTGATTCACTAAAGTCCTCTGATGTTTTTTAGATAGTATATTCCTATGGAATCATACCTCCTCTGCCTTGTATTTGTGGAATTGATTATTTGAACCCAAGTGTGAGGTTTTGCATTTATAGAATTTCATCTGAATTGGATTCAGTCCAATGCTTTAGTATTTATGTCACGATCTTTTTGGATCCTGATTATTTCAGCGCTCTATCTTCCCACTTCCAACTTTTTAATCTATTAATGTGCATACATATTTCCCATGATAAAAGTAAGGTTTTTGGAACTAGTGATTTAATTTTTATTTTTGCATCTCCAGTTGATCTAGCAGTGTAACAGGTACTTAATAAGTGCTCACTGTATACCAAAACTCCTAACATTGTAGATGCCAAATCAATTTTTAATTGTGCTGTTTCATTTAAGAAGGTAGCACAATGAAGATTAGAAGAAACATTCTGATGATTCAAATTACCTTTTTCTAGGAAAAATATTCTATTACATCTCAACTGATAAACAAAATCATCCATTACAATCATTGCATAAATTCTGCCATCTTGTTTAAGTAATTGATTTGTTTTCCCCTTGTGAATTTGTATGAGTAGTAGCAGCGGCCACTTGACTGTTTGTCCCTTTCGTGAGCCCATTTGGGGTTTTCTTGGCAAGAATACTGGAGTGGTTTGTTATTTCCTTCTCCAGTGGATCCAGTGGACCCATTTTGTCAAGTGATCTAAGGTTAAGTAAATTGCCCAAAGTCCAACAGCTAGGAGGCTGGATTTGAACTCTGGTCTTCCTGACTCCAGGTCCAGTGTTCTATCTATTGTACCATCAGCTGCCTCTAGACATTAGCTGATTCTTAATTAAGAGTAGAAAATAACAAGGTTTTTGTTTTTTGGCTTCAGTAAGTATATATTCATTTTGTTTACATATTTGCAGTTAACAGTATACCAATGCATACAACATGCAGTTGACTGCCTTTATAAAATCTGATCTTGAAAAACAAATTCATTAGGAGGAGCTCTTTTGAAAACAGAGCCCATTGTTAGGACTGGTGGTGGAAAATACAGTCACCAACAAGACTTTCTTGGTAATCTAGGTGCTGTTTAAACCTCTAACAAAACCTCTGTTCTCATCATGAAATGAGAGAGTTTCATGGTAGATGTGTACCTTGAATGTAAATATGGCTACACTGACAGTGGCAAAATTCTGCCACTGGAAACGGACAAGGGATACTTGCAATTTTCTTTTCATGATTTACAATGCTATATACCCAAATTACTTAAAGAAGCAGATTGGAGCTCATATAGGTCCATAAGACACAGTGCTGATCCTACTCACACTAATTATTGCCTTCAGATCCTTCCATGGAGATTCTTTTGAAGATGAGTGGTGTCATGGTTCCAGGTACTCCCTCATCAAATTATTTTTTCTCTGAACCTCTTTATGGAACTATCAGAGCTTTTTCCAGGAACTCTGCTGAAATTCAATTCAATCCTATAATTCAGCAAGCATTTATTAAATGCATACTATTCACCAGCTACTGTGCTAGAAAAAAAAATTACCTCTGCCTTCAAGGAGTTTACATTCTGCTGGGAGGAAATACCCAGGAAAAACCCAGGAGTCCTGGGAGGAATGACACTAAAAAATGACATTGAAGAAGAGTTTTAATATGTACTTTGCTGCTGCATGCTAAGGATCATGGGAATTTCCCATCTGACTTTCAGGGGAAGCTTTCTATATGTATTTTCTTCCCCATTAGAATGTGAGCTCCTTGAGACAGGGACTGTCTGACAAAGCACAGTGTTTGCACATAGTAAGGGTTTATTAGGTGTTTTATTCATTTATTCAAATAACATGTGCACAGAATATAAAATAAAATATATGCAAAATAATTTCAGCAAGGGGAAGGCACAGATTTAATATGAAGGGCAGTTAACCCTAGATCAGAGGGTTGTAGAGGGCATAGTGAAAGGATGAGGTAGATGGGATAGGACTGCCATGGACAGGTATGAGGAAACAGGGCACAGGAAAGGAAATTTCTGCCTGTGTAATCTTATCAGAATCAGGGATCCTGAGTGGAGATTCAAATTGTCATGCCCTTTGTAGAATCAATAGAAATTGATTTGATTATCATTCCCTGAGAAATAAAGAAGTAAAAAGGATGAGAGGGAAGACAAGGTACACAAATGATGATGATTACTTAGTCCTGTATGGTGATCAAGGGAAGGGCCTATGGGATCTTGGGGACTAGCTACTTAGAGAGGTAAGTTCTGTTTGAGAGACTGGACTCTCCTTCCAATCAACAGTCAGGATCAGCTTTTCCCTAAAGCTGACTCTGTTGTTGAGATTATCTTCCTGGGACAAAGGAGGATCTCCGGATCCTTGATCCTGACTTGGTGGCCAATATAGAGTTGTTAGGGTGGCAGAACAAGCAATGAGTCCATAATTATGCCTTGGTGGTCAAGCTGGGAGGTCAAGGGAGTCCAATAACTGCATGGTTGATAATTCTACTGAGACTGATAATTCTAATCTTTGTAACCACTATCAAAGCTTGATTATGACAGGTCCATTTGGAAAAGTCACCACAGACACAAGTAGGATTATGACATTTCAAAAAATAAATAACTGATGATCCAATGTAATCAGATTCTAGATTTTCTAATTATTTTTGCTGTATATCTGATTTCAAAAATGATACAAATAACAAATACTGAATATGCAAACATTTTTGTGAAGCTCTTTCATATCTGTCATTTCAGATTATACAAGACATCCAACACTGGATGTTTAGAGTGGTCACATTTATTTAATTTTAAGCTTTGGTCTACTTGCCTTTATTAAAATGTACTCATGGCTGGCCAAGTTCTATTATGAAATGGAAGTTCTTCAAAATTTGGATACATGGAAATTGGAGTAACTTTTTATAATCATTAATAACTTCAATTTGAAAAATTATATATTTTTTTCTATAAGAGAGGTCTGATTGGGATTTAGTGTCTAAGGCTTAAATACACATATATATTGTATATATATATATATATATATCATACCACCACCATTTCTAAAACAAAAGGTGGAACTGAGCATTCTTGTCTCATGGGCACCTTTCCCCTCTTCTCTCAAGCTTTGTTTGGCAGAGCTGTAAGTAAAATGGAGACACCAGGGCTTTACTCCGCGACACTAGAATTTAAGCATTGCTAATAGCACTGAGAGAAGTAATGTGCCATGGTGGACAGGAGAGGTGGCCTTGCCTAGTTCAAGTACTGTCTCCAACACATTCTGACTATATAATATTTAACAATCATTTAACCTTTTTGATGTTCCAGTCAACTTCCTGACTATAAATCGAAGAGAAGGGATGGACTTGCATTGGTAAAGGGAGTTTCCTTACTGGTGGTTCTTCATGTAAATGAAATCACTAAGTCCAATACCTAGTTCTGTCTTAATAGTTTGTTTGTCCTTTGTTTTTGAAGAGGATCGATGACTTTACAAGGGTAATTAGTCTTGACTCATGCATGAGTTGGATTTAAGTGAAGAAGAGTTGCACGAAGTCATCGGCCACACTCTCTCTTCCTGAATCATTAAAGTCCAGCAGCAAGACAAAAGTCAAGATGACTGATGAAGGCCCAAGATAATGTGGATGACCTTGGGGTCTTCAATGTCTGAACAAGCTCTAAGTGCTCTACAGCACCACCTTCAGCCACCTTCATGACCAGTTGGAACAAATTGTTTTCATCTTTCCATTCTGCCAGGGAGTTTTCTCATGCTTTGCATAGACATCCCCCTAACTCACTGTAAGGTTTGAGGTGTTTTGGTTACCCTCAGCATGGTCTAATCAACATGATTTACCAGGGTCTGGCCACTGCTGCACATGCTACAGCCTTGGAGCCAGAGGTGAGAGTTGGGTGAATCAAAGGTGGATGAGCAGCGCTGAAAAGGGTTCAGCAGACCTTCACACCAGAGGTGCTAATCCTCCTAAGCATCACTTAGACCCCCTCTTCCTAGTACCATCCTGAGGAAGTACTTTGCTCTTTACCCACCCCTAGGCAACTCTTCCCTTTGTGTTCCCACAGTGAACTTATTTAGGGTTGGATTTCCTCCCACAACAACCACTTCCAGGACCTTATCTCACTGTGTCCTTTCCACCTTCTTGGAAGTGACCAGTCCTTTGCCGTTCTTTTTAATTCCTTTTGTCCCATCTTCCCTGTCCCACCCCTCTCTCATCACAGCCATAGACCAAGTAAACTGTCCTTTGCCCCAGGGACAAAGAGTCTAGCGATGGTTCTAGCCCACACTAAATGTGGCAACTTCATTTCACTTCATTACTAATGTTGTGGCTCTTTCCCACCTTAGAGGAAACCTTGAGCATTTTGATGTATGGTTTGGAAGTTGGACTAATGCTGAATAAACAACAAGAACTCTGCTACTGTTCTTTATGGGAGCTTTCCTCTACCAACTTTGAATAACAGAAGTCTGTGTCATTGAGCTCGAAGGAGAGAAAATTGACCCAAATGATTGAGGGAGGAAGAATTTACAAGTGTTTTCTATCCCTCTTCCACTGAACTCCAATTAAGTGTGACAAGCATTTATTAAGCAACTACTGTATGCTTGGCACTAGGTGCCAGGGATGTAAAGACAACCAACAACACAATCCCTGCTCTCAAGGAGTTTGTATTTTCTTATTATCCCATCCTTTTCATAAGTGGAAATGGTAACAAAATCACTTTACAGAATCATAGATTTAGAGGTAGAAGACACCTCAGAAATCCCTTCATCATCCTTCTCATTTGGCAGATGAAGAAATTAAAACCCAATGACTTACCCAAGTTCACACAGGTAATAAGTCATAGGAATGGAATTTGAATTCAAGTCCTCTGATTATAAATCCACAGTTTTTCCGTTGGACCAAGATGCAGGTCTTTTTTTCTTTTGCATACATTGTCTTATCTGGTTCTCACAAGAATCCTGTGTGGTTGGTATTGCATGGATGGTTCTCTTTACAAAGGAGGAAATTGAGTTTGAGCAAAGTTAAGCGAATTTTCCAAGATCCAACTGCAAAGACATGATGGAGAGAATCCAGATCAGTGAGTTCAGATCCAGTAGCCTTTCTGGTCCCCCTTTCTGGGTTTTTAAGATTGAACACTGTGTAAATAGCCTAAAACAGTATGGAAGGAGACAAGGTTGCCGCTGAATAATGAATGATTCCATCTTACTCTCTCCCAAGACAGACCTCCCCAAATTCCCTCTGCAGTGGACAAGAGCCACGCAGGCTCTCTTAGCTCCACTTATCATCAGTCATTGGGTCCCTAGGAATTTTTAGTGCTCTCAAGTCTATGAAAAGGTAAGGCAGATTTAGTATTGATTGGATATTTTTAAAGTATATAAAATAAATTATAAGGAATATGAAAATCACAAAAGTTATTTTCAATTTATGGAAAATCTATGGAATGTAATCCCTACATTGTACTACATCTTCCATCAGAGCTCTGCCAACAACACTGAGTGTAAGTACTAGATTTGCAAATAGGCTTCTATTCATATTTAGAGAAGATGCATATTCAGAGACCTATTATTCAGGAAATATTTTGTTATATTCTAAGTGTATTATAGCTACAAATATGAGGGGCAAAATGGAGAAAGTAGGGGACCTTTAACAGTAGCCATTGCAAGAAAAGGACAGAGAAGAGATGAGCCCTGCCATGGAATCTGGAGACTGGGGCACCACTAACTATATGGCTTTGAGCAAGTCATTTCTTTCTGTGCTTGAATAAAATAAAGGGGTTGGATTAGAAGATCTTTAAGGACTCTTCCAACTCAAACATTCTGTGATTCTGTGGTTTTCTTTGCTTATTCATAATACTAAATAAAAATGTACAATAAGCATTAGTGAGCTACATTGGGCTTTGGAGGCACTGAGAGAAAATGTGCTTAGTTTTATGTTTGTGAGGTTATTGTCAATCAATTATTCAACCAAAAATATTTATTCAGAACCTACAATGATTAGTCGGTCAATAAACATTTGTTAAGTACCTACTATGTGCCAAGCACTGTTTTTGTACTTAGCATACAAAGAAGAGCAGGAAGATAGCTTCTGCCCTGGAGGAATTCACAATCTACTAGGGAAGAACCGGGCACAGCATTCACTGAGTAAGAAAGTGTAAGTCAGTATTCTAGGTTGAATATCCTAATCATTCCCTTGGTATCATACAGTATTAGATATTAAGTTGGAAGAAACCTTGGGAGTCACATTATTTTACAGATGATTCTATAGTTTGTAATAATGTATACCGAATATACTTGAAGAGTAAGGGAAAGCTTCTCAAAATAGAAGCTAAACTAGGAAATTCTTCCTTCCTTTCCTTCTTCTTTCCTTCCTTCTTTTCTTCCCTTCTCCAAATACTTATTAAGTGCCTACTGTTTGAAGGCATGGTAATTGAGAAAGAGTGGTGGAGTTTAAGTCAGTAGAACAAGGTTTTTGTATCCCTCTTCTATATCTTGCCATGTGCAACCTTGGGCATATTACTCAGAGGCTCAATCTGCTCATCTGTAAAATGATAGAGTTCGATTAAACGACCTTTCTCCCTCTAAATCTATGTTTCTGTGAACCTAAAAGAAGGATCAAAAATTCAACAAAGAAAATTGACTTATATTTCCTTTCCTAATAAGACCACAGTAAGTGCCTGGCACATAGTAGGTGATTAATAAATGCTTTTTGATTGACAACCTCAGGAGCATCAGTGTCAACGCATTCTCTTTCCCTATCAATATCTTCCACTCACTTATTCCCTGAGATCCACATTTATGTGAAACTTATTCTTTGAGGAACTTACCCATTCTCAGCTAAGTCTTGCAAGTCAGTGTTTTTCAAATAGTAGTCTGTACCCCTAGCAACCAGAAGGTTACTAGTATGACAAATGAAATCATACCAATATTCTTAACTATTCAATGTCATCTGAACCTTTTGTTTTGGCTGCATCATCATTCATGAGGCAGCTCTTCTATTTTTAGTCTGCACATTTTAAGCTGCTCAGGACAGATAGGTCTAAAGACAAGCATAATTAGAAAATGCCGAGTCCTTTCTATAGATTCATAGTAATGAAAGTGATCACTTAGATTGGTTGAATTCTGGATAGTCCCGTTAAAAACTGTCCCATCTGCCACCTTGCATGTACAACAACATGGTTGCTTCATGTTCTAACTTGTTCCTTTCTCTGAGGAGGCTGTTAACCTTTAGCCAACTAGACAATGTCCACCCATCCATATTCAAAGGCTGAATTTGCTCCCATAGAAACTTGTTTTGTCAGAGATTTTGCTGCCTTCAGTCATTCACTGCCCTAGGCAACTGCTTATTCTGACTATGTTAATTCTCCAGTTGGAGTCCTTTTCTCCCTTTGGGAACAACTTATTTGTACAAGTTGGTAATGCTGCTGGAATACCCATAAATTTAATCTGAGAAGTGAAGTCTCATTAGTGAAGTCTATTCTTTGACTAATCAATTACCTCTTTTACTCAACTAGTGAATCTAGAGAAAGGAGTATTTTATTTTATGAATCTTCACTTAATGAATAGCTCTTGGAAGCTCTTTGAAGGAAGTAGCTATTTTTGTCTTTGCATCTCCAGGATCTAGCATAGTATCTGGTACGTAGTAGGTGTTTCATCAGTCAGAGCTAATGAACTGATTGATGGATGGAAATCTATTATTCCCAAAAAGATTAGTTTTTGCATAAGAAATGTGAATGAATGCTTTTCATAGTTGGTGGAGATTTGGTGACAGGCATCATCCTTCTTTAAAATGTCTTTATCCCCTTTTCTCTTGATCTTTTGCGGGTCAACTGTTGTTGTATAAACTAGGCATATCATTGTTGAAAGGAAGTACTGAGAAATCACTCTGGATTGGGTGTGCATGGGTGTGAGATGGAAACATCAGAAAACAAGGGAAGGTCAGTACCAGTCAGACAGCTTGAGGTAGCCTTATCAGTAATCACTGGTTTGTGTTGATTTTGAGTCACCGTCGGCTTTTCAAAAAATCAGGGTTTCATTGGACCTCTGGATCATTTGCAATCCTTCTGTCCATCTAAAACTGGTGGGAATTTGGCAAAGACTTTCAGAGAAAATTCTTTAATTCATTCTGACAGACTTGAGAAGTTCAAGTTGGAAGAATACAGCATCACTTTTATTTTTAACCACATTTTTCTTTCCTCTTTTTGATCTGTTCTTTGACTTTTTTTCTTGGCAACAAAGACCATGTTGTCTTGAAAGGCTTCATAGTCATTATTTTTTTTAACCAGTTTTTTGTATGCTTCCTAGATAATTCTGGGGCCAAGAGTAGGAGCAAATGCTGCATGGTTTTGTGTTGTGGACTCAATTGCACTGTTCTCAAAGCTAAGTATTTTGCACAGGATGGACATGCTTTGTAGCAAGGTCTCTGTGTAAACATACGCTCCCTGGACAGTTGATGTAGTTTATTATATTTCTTATGGTTCATTCTGACTTAAGATGATGGAGGAAATCTAGAGCACTTAAATTAGTGACAAATCTAAATAAATTAAAAGTGGATTGTTTTTTACCTATTCTCCAGTATGTCACAACTGTATTTCATGTACCTCACGCTTGATTTTGTTGTCACTGTTATATTCTTTAAGAAAACAAATATAGTTAATGTATGGTAAAAATGATTCTTGCTGATTCTAATATTTTTAGTTCTACCCATCTGTTACCACAAATTTATGGAAAAGGAATGTCAACCACTATGAAGTAAAATAACAACAGAAAAAATTCAGATTTCTTCCAATCTGAAGAAATGCGTTATTTCTTGGTACATAGTCTTTCATTTGAAGATTGTTAAGCTGACAAAACCAAATCATCTATGGACTGTGAGTAGTTTTGTCTAATTTTATAGATGAGGACAATGACGAATGGACTGGATAAAATGACTTTCTGAAGGTCGTATAGTTGCATACAGGAGTTTGACTCCAAGAATTCAGAAGTTTAGAGGTCAACTGAACCAAACTTTCTAATGCTTGGGTCAAATGGTCTCATTTAAGCTCCTAAGTCTCCTATATATTTGTTTAGGATAGCTCAGTATTGCTGAGGGCAGTACTGAATATGGGAGAATTTGAGAGAAGAGGGAAAGAGGATATACTCTAGACATGGGCAGTATAGATAGGACTAGATTTTGACTCTTTTCAAACTTCTGACTTGGAGGAGAAATGGTTAAGTAGAAATAGTTATAGGTCTATTAAAAGGGTGCTTGATCAATGGAGCTCCATGTTACAAGCATGTATGGCATTTGCCTGCTGCTAGCCTAGGTGTAAGAAGCTGCTTCTAAAGAAGGCATGATGGTATGTAATGTAAAAGAAGTGCTCATCATCTTGGAGCTCAAATAGATATTCTGTCACTGGTCATGGTCTGTTAATCCCACGGTAATGAGATTGACTGTTGCTTGGTGTCTGAACTAGAAACGAGTGAGTATTCAAAAGGTATCAACTAACTAAGGGTTAATGTCTTTTGCTTCCTGGAATGCCCAAGTAAGGAAGAAAAGATTACTATGCCCTTCCAGGTGGGAGAGGGGCCTTGGGCCCTCTCTTGACAAGACCCAGCATGATGATGAGAGCCCATGGCCCTGCTGCTGGTTTCTTTATGAAGGGGTATTGAAGGTTGCTTAGACCTTGTGAGCTTCAAAAAATCAGGAGAGCCAACCACCCCAAATCCAGGAACTGGCACCCATGCCGGAATTAGCCAGTAGCCTGATGATGAGGAATGAAGTCCAAAGTGCCTTTGACTCAGCATCAGCAGCAAAAAAGGAGTTGCAATGATTCAACCACTGGCTATGTGGAATTCCCAAGCGAACTTGGTGGACCTTTCTACTCTGTAGAAAGGGCTTTAAGCATGAACCACCTCCCCCCAGGGACCAAGGTGGTAAAATAAAGGGAACTCTGCTTCCAGATGTTGGGGGCACTCTTTTGTAACTTCTATTCTTGCTATATCTTAAAAAGAAATACCATTTTGTAAAAGCTAATTAGTTAAATAAGACTCAGGTGCTAATCACTAGTGGTTAACCCGAAGGATATAAACTGAAATGGAGTCAAGCTGATAGCACTGAGAACCACTGGGCTTCTGACCTGTAGGGCATATGTGAGTTGAAAAAGTCATCCCTGAGTTTCACTATAGGAGTTTTTCTTTAAGTTTATTATAAATACTCAACAGAGGGGAGAAGAGACAAAGACTTCCTTCTCAAGACCCACAGCCTCTTGTATCAAAAGTTATGCATGAATTTCCAGGCAGTCTCTAGACTTAGCTCTTCATGTCCAGATGGACAGATAGGCCTCACATGTCTACAAGGCCAACAAGAGAGTCAAGTCAAGAAGGATTTATTAAGCCCTTAAGTAACAAAAGGTGGTGGACAAAGCCTTGACCAACTCTTTTGTCTCTCTTGACCAATTCATTCATTTATGAACTGGAAATTGTGAAAGAACTTTTAGTTGAAACAAGATATTAGGTTGAAAACTTTGTTTACTGCCCAAAGTGGCCCCTTCTAAAACAGTAAATACAAGAAATGTCAAGGAAATTAAAATTTAATCTAATTCGTTAGATTAAATTTTAAATAAATTTTAAAAGGCAATTTAGGCAGGTTAGAGCTAAAGGAGACTTCAAAGGTATCTGACCCAACTCCCTTATTTGAGAGAAGAGGAAACTGGGCTCCAGCAGGTTGAAGAAACTTGCCCAAGTTTTCCCAGGTAGAACTTAACGGGACAAGAAGATAACTTTTCTGCTCTTTTTCTACTCACATTTAAACATCAAATTCAACAAATATTTAAGTGGTTAATATATACAAAGTACTGTGATAGGCACTGGGGACTACAAAGGTGAATAAAGTAGAGTTTCTACTTTCAAGAATCTTTTAATAATAATAGCTATAAAGTACTTTAAGGTTTACAAAGCACTCTTCAAATATTATCTCATTTTATTCTCATAATAACCCTGGGAGGTAGGTGGCTCATAGAGGTTTAGTGACTTGTCCAGGGTCACACAGCTAGTACCTGTTTGAGGCTGGATTTAAACTCAAGTCCGGTGCTCTACTCAGCTCCCTCTTACAATAGAATTGGAGAGATGGACACAGGCTGTCTACATATATACATACATGCATACACCCACACACGTGTGTGTGCATGTGCGCATGTGTGCATGGACTAGATGTCAAGAAATTCACTGTCTAGTCTCGGCTTTGCCGCTAGCTAGCTGCATAATATTGAGTGTGTAATTTATGCTCTCTGGGTTTCAGATTACTCATCTGTAAAATGAATGAGCAGAACTGGAGATTCTACAGCCTTTGTCAACTCTAAAACTCTGTGTTTATAGTGATGTTCGAAGTCCTAGTCTGTAAACCCATAAAAACAGGGACTTGTAGAGGGAACCCATTGCCTCACTCCAGGAGCTTACTAAATGACTCAGTGAAATCACATCAACCAAATCAAAGAAAAGGAAGAAAGGGCTATGAGAAACCCTTGGAGGCAGCTATTTTTTCTGGCTGGGAATAGCAGGGAAGGCTTCATGGAGGAGGGGCACCTACATGGGGATTTGAAGAAAAGGAAGGATTTTTAACATGCTGAGAATGAGGAAAGAGAGTGGGAGAAAGTATGCATTTCAGGCGTAAGGGGAAAGTATGACCTGAGGCACAGAGATGGAACTCTAGTACAGCCAAACCAGCTTTCTCAATTCACATTCCATACCCCATCTCTGGGCCTTGGCATTGGCTCTATGCCATACTTAGAATGCTCTACCTCCTCACCTCTGCCTCCCAGAATTCCTGGATCTTTTCAAAGCTCACCTCTAATGCCACCTCCTCATACTCTTGAGGCCTTTCCAAAATCTCCGAGAAGCTAGTGCCTTCCCTCAAAATTATCTAATATTTACTTTGCATATATTTATATGTGTACATCCATGTAAACATTCATTGAGGACATGCGCTATTTAATTTTTCTCTTTGTATACCCATTGCGAACACAGTTTGCCACTTATAGAAATGGGTGTTTAATAAATGCCCACTAATTGAATGTATGAATGAATTTGGGGAATGATTCACCATATAATTTGGAAAAAGCAAAGAATATGTGAAAGAAAAATAATATTGAAATAAGACTGAAGCTGGAATCAGATTGCAGATGCCAGATGAAGTTTTTATTTTATTCAATAGGCAGTGGGAGCCATTGAACAAGGAAGTGATAGGATCAGAAGATTATCTTAGAAAAACTACCTAGGAGATAAGTTAGAGTGCTATGGAAATTGTCCTGGCAAGAGGTAATTACGACAGCCTCAAACCAGCAATTGGAATCAAAAAAAAGGAAGAGGATGTATAGGAAAGTAAATAGGAAAGTAAACTGATGGTATTCCTAAATGGAGGAAAGAAGTCAGAGGAAAAGCAGTTAAAGATCACTGAGTTGAATCCTAGGTAACAGGAGATGATGAAACTTTAATGGGACAATTAGGAAGCAGGAGAGCATTTTGAGGAAAATAAGTAGTCCTTGTAATGCATCATAGAACTTTGAGCTGCATAGAACAAAGATAACTGACATCTGTAAGAAGTGATATTTTACTTTGATGGATTTTGTAAGACTGGCAATAATTCAAGTTCAGTGATAGGGCAAGACAATGGCACATTTGTAAATATATTCTTTTAGAGGTAAAAGGCATATCTGAGATTCTCTTGTTGAGTCCCCTTCTTTCACAAATGAGGAAACTGAGGATAGGGAAGTCAGATCATAAATCATGGAAACAAAGAGACTTGCTCAAGGTCACCCAGCTAGTGGAGAGTAGGGTGGGGAGGGTAGAGGAGGGTATTCTGGTCTGCTTGACTTCTTTTTCCTTATAAAAGAAAGCAAATGCTCCATGAGTCTTTTTAAAGGGCCTGCTAAAATAAATCAAAGTTATTCCTAGTAAATAAATAGCACTGTCCTGTAATGAGATAAGGATATTCTAATCTCAAAACTCTGCACATAAAATTGATTTCTCCGTGACGTGCATCCTGACCTTTATGGCTGTTGAAAACTTACTACTAATATCTATAGTCTACTCAGTTATTATAGGTTAATAGCTCAATTTCTGAATAGTGCTCTCCAGTGATATTTACACTTTTCCATCTTGATGTTTTCTGTCTCCTTAATTGGTCACCTAACTGATGGAAACTTCGATTTGAAACCGGGCTTTCCAGTCAAAAGTGAGAAGAAAATATGCTGTAATTAATGCTGCCTTCAAAGCTTGGGTTATGATGCCCTTGTCAGTTCTGTTCTCCATAGGCACAATAGGTAACTATCCATTAGACTGCATACTCACTCTCTGCTGAAGAACTAACCCACAGCATACTAATAAAATCGTAAAATGCCCTATAACACACAATTAAATTCCACAAAAATGTCAGAGGTTCTGCAATGTTCTCTCTTTAAGACAATTTCATCCACAAAGGTTTCGCAAATTCATATACCACAGCAAATTGTCGGTAATACTGAGTCAACATGGTATTCAGCTAGATCATCTAAGGAAAGGAGGCTGAAATATTAACCTGAGGTTTACTGAAGGGTTGCCTGTGGCACTTTTCCCAAAATGGGATTAAACTAAACAGCTGCTGATATGGAAACCAACTATTTGAACTGTAATTCAGTTAAATATGTTAATAGTGCAAAGCTAACCCATCTCGTAAACGTGATGCAGGAAATGACTCAACATTTAGTGCTTGTAATTTAGTAGTATTCCTGGAGACATGTAGGTGGTGTGGATAACATGGGGAGTGCTCTGTGGTGCAATTTAGGTCAATGATTCTTTGAAGGAACTTTTTCCCCCCAGTTTCCTCAGATAATACCTTTAAGTAATTAAGATGGCACAAGGGAAAACATTTTGAAATTTTTTCAAAAGAAAAAAAAAGCCTGTATTTTAATGAAGTGTTTTGGCTAGTTTTATTATCTGACTGTCTTTTTTATTTTAAAAGGTTTTATTAATGCATTTTCACCGTAATCCCTTCTTAATATCCATCCTTCCAATAGCACTCTCTCTTATTTAAAAAAATAAAAAGTGAAGTAAAACAATTTTAACTAATATAGTGACTTGACAGAGTATATAACATTCTGCACCTTTAGTCTCCCACATATCTACCAGGAAGAAAAAGGGGTGTGTTCCAGTATCAGTTCTCTGGAACCAACATTAGTTACTGAACTTGATCTGAATCCTGGTTTTTAATGTTTTCTTAATACTTAACCTACAATGTGCCTTACCCATAGCAGACCCTTAATAAATGCTTGTTGATTTAAATACTATTTGTCTTGTTTTTATTATACAATTATAGTCATTATAAAAAAAAATGTTCTTCTTTCTTTGATCTGAAGCTCATACAAGTCTTCCCATTTCTTTGAATTCTTTATGGCAAAATAATAGTACTCCATGATATCCATATACCATAGGTTGTTCAGTCATTCCTCAACTGCCTACCCACTTTGTTTCCAGATTAATCAACTTTTTAAGAGAGTCACAAGAATTCATTGTACAGTGGGAAATCTTTGTACATTCAATTTCTCCAATTAATATCTACAAGAAAATGCATGAATTTTGCAAAGTAGTTACCCACACCCATTCAAGCACTCTGAATTTCACCTGGATTTGTACAACTGGATTTTAAAAATAAAATACAGTTACCAGGATGCACAACTTTTAAGATGGTCCCTTAAGGGAACAGACACTATTTTATGTAATCAATAAAGTTACAAAAGGTACTTAAAAGTATGAGTTGTATATTGATTTTTCATAAAATAAGTAAAATGGAAGAAAAGTGTGCTCTTTTCAAAGTACCTTATATTTTAACTCGTCCAGGAATCTGTCATTTAAACTATAGTTTCCATAAATATAAAATGAGATGTTTCAGACATAATCATTTCTATTCAACTTCCTTACCAAGACTGAAAGGACAAAAATTCATATTTTTATATAGAAATCAGAGGTGATTATGCTGTTATTTTAAGATCTTCCCAGGAACTATTTTATTATCTTCAATGAAAAATGAAGAAAAATTCCCTTTTAGGAGAAACATATAGGGCATGAATTATGATGGACTGTGATTCAAACTAATCAACTGTTATTATATGGAGTTACTGGATTACCTTTTACACATGAAATACGCCGAATTCAATCTCTTCATCAGAATTCTTGAAGGTTCTATTTTAAAGTAGTTTAGAAAGCTGCAAGGTTTTCTGAATCATTGCCAAGAGCTTTTGAATTCTAACTGAGGACTTACCACTGCTTTACTGAATGACCTTGAGCAAATTGTTAAACTTGACATCTCAGTTTCCTCATCTATAAAATGGGAGGAATGATACCTGTTTTCAATGTAGTAACAGAAATAATACTGAAAATAGCTAATATTTATATAGCATCTACTGTGGGCCAAGCACTGTGCTAAACACTTCACGGTTATCGTCTCACTGGATCCCCACAACAGCCCTCAGAGGTAGGTGCTATTATCTCCATTTTACATATTTGGAAACTGAAACAAACAGAGGTTAAATGACTTGTTCAGAATCTTGAATATGAACTGATTCTTGGCCCGGTGCTCTACCCACTGCGCAGTCTAGCTACTTCTAATGGTAAAAGCTAGAAAAAAAAAGTCAATATTTTAATGAATGAAAAAGCTAGTCAAATTTAAAATATAGCAGGGACATTTGTAGGAGGAATACTGTAGGGAGGGAAGACCACTAAAATAACGTATTCAACAATATGCCTCATCTTTTAATCCTTGATAGATTAGGCTGGAATCGTCTTCCCAATTCTGCTGTGCTTCTGTAGTTATGAAGGAAACTCTGCACTGCTCCCCTCCACTAATGAATTCTAAAAACCCAGCCCAACTCCTTTTCTGCCTTCTTCTCTTCTGTCTTTGAGGAAGGCTTATGCAGTGTGAGTGACTGCTCAAACATCCGTCAGCTTCTGACTGTGCATATGCCCATGTATTTCAGAGGCATGCTCTGAAGTGTTGGAGGGGAGTGTTGCAACCCCCAAGTAACTTTTGAGGAGTATGCAAAATTCCATTTGCACCCATAGCGCAATCTACACAACTGCGGTGGGGATCCATGGGTTATTTTATTTTTCCAGAAAGAAGATATAAGTTTCTGGTCTTTGATCCCAAGGAAAAATACTCATTCCATCTTTTAGGTCTTGGGAATATTTTCCAAGTTGTTGGAAAATACACCTTATTTTAAAATTATGTTATGTCATATTTGTAAAGTCTTGCGTTTGCTGTTAATCCTTTGTTTGAAGATGCCCAAAGTAGTGCAGTCTAATATTATGAAGGCAATAGTTGGGAAACCATTTGTACTGTGAGTTAGCCTGACAACGATAGGATTGGCGTGGCCAGCTACTGTCCGCTAGAAATAGGATTGCAAACTCGTGCTAGTGCTTAATTGTAGCAATTAGTTTTAAAATCTTGTGTTCCTTTGCAGGAGAATTGTGTATGTGTCACTTAAAATTTCTACTATTTCTCCCTCTCTGGCATTCATATATTCATAATACATGACAAAGAACAGACATGGCCTTAGTGTTTGTCTCTAACTAGTATGATACTACTGTATAGAGAGAATATTTAATCAGAGGTGACAGGAGAAAGCCTCCCTAACTATAGCTTGACTCCTTTATTGGATCTGTCTCTACTAACAACTTTATAGGAAAGTTACTGCTGCCACATTTAAGCAACACTTCTTTCCTTGACTTTTGGAGCCTTTGTCCTTGTGTATGAAAGATCCTGTCACTATCTCCATCCTTCTCCAGTTTTGCTGAAAAGTATGGGGGCGCGGAGTAGAAGGACGCACGTTTACGAGCTCCGAAACAAAAGCCCATAGAATTAATGTAAAAAGAGACCCCATAACTTCTGAAAAGTATGGAAACTATCATCACAGAAGGGTTTTGAACTGAGGTTTTCCTGATCCCAAAGATGGCTGTACAGTACACTACACAGTCAGTCAAAAAAGCATTTATTCAGCACCTGCTATGGGCTGAGCACTGTGTGCTAAGTTTTGCAAAAAAGAAAGGTTTCACCCCTCCACCTCTGACCCCACACCACTCCCAAATCTGACTGTTTTTCAGATTTTAGAATGTATTAATTAAAGCTTAGTGTTCGGAATGAGAAAGGTGACATTGACCAAGTCAGACCACATCTAACAACTAAACTTCATTTTATATCCTCACCATTTATAATATTTGGAGGAATCCTTGGGCTTCACGATGACGGCACAAAATTCATGGAAGAAGGAAGTAAAAGTGAAAGAGGATTAGCTATCTTTCACCCTCAGAGCAAGACTGTTACAAAACCAGGTGGAACACAGATTGCTTAAGTTAAAAAGTGAAAATATGTAAAGAAGAGAGAACTTTTCAAAGGTCAAGAAAAGCCTATGGCTAACTGTGTTTTTTGAAATAAATCATGATGGGAGCAGTAAGCAAACACTAATTGCCATTTAATTTTATTGTAAAAGAAAGAGGGAAAAAATAAGAGAAACATTTAGGAATGAATGTTTTTCCCTTAAAATAGTTCCTTAGCCTAGTTTCTTAGAATAAAATAAATACAATTTTTTCCTGACATGCTTGAAATTATTTTTCATTCTTTTCCTGACAAATATCCCTTATCCTGTATGCTATGCATTTCTTGAGCCTTGCCCTGCAGAATCATAGAACTTTAGCACTAAACAGAACCTCAGAGTCCTCTTAGGACAACAGCTTCAGTTTACAGAAGAGAACTGATTGCTGACCTCTCTATGAAGACAATTACAGTAATATACTCAGGGTCTTTCCAAAAGAAGTGAAATTACAAGGTGTCATATCTTTGTTCCCTTTTCATTAATTCTTTTTTCAGTCATAGTAATAAGTAGTCACTTTTAGTTTGGACCAATGTTCCCTTTAATTTTTTTTAAAAGTTGTAATAATAGCAACTGACATTGCACAGCCTGTCAGGGTTGGATGGGACATCCGTTCCACTTACACCTGAAAAGGACAAGTCATGATCCAGCCTTTGATTGAAATGGTGGGAAACCCACGAGGATCTAAAGCAATTCATTCCATTTTTAGACAGCTGTAATTAGGCATTTTTTTTCTTGTATCAAGTTGAAACCCCTTTGGGGTTCACTTTGGGGTCAGGCAAAACAGTACAGAGGTGCTATTTCCCCTAATCCTAGACACTATGCCTTAAGGTACAGCTGTAAGTGTCTTAATATAGTATAGCACTTTCTGGTTTGACTTTGTAATAACCCTGAGAGGTAGGCAGTATGAGTATTTGCATCTCGTGTGTTAGAGTCCTCACCCTGAAAGGAAGGAGTTGTGTACTCTTTGAAGACCTCTCCTTTCTTGGCTCAGTGTCCCAAGAATGGGCAGGAGGGTCAGAATCTGGCACTAAGCCAGAGGTAATCACCAGTTCTCTCTAAAAGCAAAAAGGTGCAAGAGATTCCAATTAACATGCATTTATATAGTACTTACTAAGAACCTGGCACAATACTGTGCCGGGAAGGGTTGGGGGAAAAAATAGAGACCTCAAAAACTAGTCCCTGCTCTCAAGGGGCATATATTCTAATAGGGGAGACAGAGTGGAAATACCTTGTTACATGGAAGTATGTCCATAGTATGTACAGAGTACTGAGATATACAGCGTATATGAAGGTAATAATGAAAAAGGGAAGGCATTAGCAGCTGGGATGGGAGAGAATGGAGGAAGGACAAAGAAAGTGAGGTTTACTGGGAAACTAAGTGATGGAGGTGAGGGGTCAATGAATTTTAAGCAGGCAAGATTGTTGGTACAAAGATATTTTCCAAACATAATAGTTTTATTTACAACTTAATGGCTATAAACTAGGTCCACAGTTAAAAATCCTAGGAAATCACAGTCGAACCTCCTCCAGTAAGGTTACTCTTCTCCCTAGAGATTTTGTGCAGTTGCTGTGACTTCATAGGAAGGGCCTGGATGAGGCTCCAGGCAAGGGGAAGGCTAGGATTTACTCAATCTCTTACCTCTCCCACTAGGGAGCGGTTGTTCCACGTCACCCTGGCTTGCCATCTATCCTCTCTGACTCTTTGTCCTGTAACTCCTTCAGTTCTCAGCTCATTCTCGTGGTCTGAGTGGTTTAGGATCTAGGACAGGATCCATATCAAAGCACTGGAATTCTGCTCAGAGCATGGTAGTCACTTGGCAATTACAGCAGGAACTGTTCCTCTTCATGGAAGTGTATGGATTAGACCTGGAGAGTCTGTGATATGATAGACACAACTAGCACATGGAAAGTAAAAAGGTGGTGGGTACCTGGTACTACTGGTGGGATAAGGAACTGGCAAAATATAAGAGAAGAATTTAAGTAGGGTAGGGGCAAGGGAATTAAAGACACATTCCTTTACATTGAAACCGTTCCTCAATGGTTAACCATGGTTAATCATGCCTCTTTCCATTTTCCAAGAAACTAGATAGATTGAGTTCTTTGCTCTTTGCTCTTTCCTCCTTCCCAGTCATGCAGAACCCTTGCCTCCACAGTGGCTTTTGCATCTGGTCACTGAATTCATGTTAAGTCTACTTACATCCTTTCTACCTGTGCTTCTCACTTACCCCCTTCCCCACAACCTCCTCCACTGCCTGGAGCATCAAGGTAGCACAGGGAGAAGAGGTAGCTTCTATTAGTCCTGGACAAAAGCCTTCTTCTTCTAGACTCTCCTCCAGTCCCGGGTCTCTTTCTTGTCCCTACTTGAAAAGTACCCACCTTTCAGGAATTGCCCAAATGAAATGACTCAGTGTTGGCACTTACAAGACCTTCCAGAAATAGATCCAGGATCATCTACGAAAAAACAGGAGATTTATCCAGGATCATCTGAAATCTTGCAGGGCATGACTTTCACCTGGTCATCTTAGAGGAAATTATACACCTGGTCCATGTTGTTAACACTCAGATTGGAAGACCAATGCCAATATTCTGAAATAAAAGGTGAAAATAAAGTTGACAAGAAGGGCTGGATTGATTTCAGTTTTGAGTCTACTACTCAGAATTGCATGGACAAATTTATTCGCTCCTAAATTGTGTCCTTGTAAACACAGACAGAGCTCAGGTCTACGAATGTAAACTCCATGTGTGGGCATGAAATATTTCTTCCTCCAAGTGACATGTGGACTAAAAGAGACAACCAATTATATGGATTATTTGCCCCTCCAGTAGTATTCTAAAGGATATTCCATTTTATTCCAAGCATCAAACTACTCTTGTTAACTATAATTCTGCAGTCATATTTCATATATTCTCTACCAGAGATTTCGGCATGTGTGTCTGTGTGTTTATGAATAATATAATTTCCCTGTGGGTGTGAATTTCATCCTCTCTGTGATTCCTGTGCCCTAAACATATTGCTAGGCAACACTAAGCGGTACACATCCCACATTCCCCTAATTCTGTTTGATGTGTCACAAATGGACCTTTACTTTTATCTGCAAAGCAGAGTAACATCAGTGGGTTGGGTTTGGGGTTTTTAAATAACAGGTGTCAACACAGATCAAAGGCAAAGTAACACAGTGTTAGAAACTGGCAGAAAGGGGAAATAGCTGGCATGAGACAAATGGTACATATTTGTTTTAGGGCTTTGGCTGGTAATTCATTAGTGAAATCTAATATGATTCATGCTATTCTCACTTACCAGATGACATCAAGGACAGACAGGGTACTGGCTCCCTTCCAAAGTGCTACCGGAATCTGGAGGGTAACTGTAGGTGGGATACTCGTTCTGATGCCAGGGATGTTGCAAATATGTAATTCTCTAGATGAAAATTATGTATATACTTTATCTGTCAGAGGAGACCAATATTTTCAGGTGAGTATCCAGAGTATGACAACATATGTATACCCACTGAATGAAGCTTTGCCTAGTAACTAAAGGGAATTTATATATCCAATTCCTTTGATTTATTTTTAAAAGTACTGATATCTTTTGTTTTAAGGCAGTTGGATGTTGAAATATGTCCCTGCTTATTGCCTATTCAGAAAGTTGTCCCTTATAACAAAGTATAAAAAGGTAATGGGAAAACCAGTCCAGGAAAACTAATCATACATCAACCTCATTTGCTACTTATTACAAAGTTCCACATCCAAAAAGAAGAGACATACATCTTCTCAACCTTTCTATAGGGCCAAGTTTGGTATAATTATGCAACATTCGGTACCATACAATTGGGTTTTTTTCCCATTTACATTTTTGTAGTCATGTGTTTGAGAGCCATTTTTCCTTGGTTCTATTCCCTTTTTCTTTAGGAAGAAAGGGCAAAATAAGAGAATAGTAAGTATGGACAGTGCTAGGATGTGGTACATGGTGCACAAAGGCATAGTAATTCATAACCCAAGTGGGGTTCCTCACATCATACATCAGAGAGAGAGAGCAGCCAACCCCATAATTTAGATCAGCAAACTGCTCAAGCACCTGCTCATATAATACTAGAGTTGGAAGGGAACAGTGATGAGCTAGTGTAATCCTATTATTTTAAAGATGAGGGATGAAAGGACTTGTCCAAGGTCACAAGCTAGTCAGTAAACAGAGTGAGTATTTGGATCTGGACCAGGAGGCTTCATGTTCCCTGTTCTCACTGTCCTTGAAATGCAGATGCAAAGAACTTTAGCTGAACATTCTGAAAGGTGAATCTCAACATTTTTTTGGAAGAGACAAATCAAATGGAAATGGTGAAGCTTGTCAAAAATATACGTGAGTATTGGTAGGGAGATCTGATAGCTCCAGAAAAGTCTGCGCACTGAAGAGTAAGAAGTTCCAACAGCTAATGAAGTCAGTGCCCAGGGTTTGGAACAGTAACCTGTTTAGTCCTAAGGGCACTGGAATTGATGAATGGTCACCACCGGTTTTTCTTGATTCCTCTTTGAGACTTAAGTTGCCAGTTTCTATTCTTTCTTGAAAATTTTTACCAGGTTCTCAAACTTTCTGGTCTCAGAATTCCTTTACATCCTTAAAAATTATTGAGGACCTTTTATTTATGTGGGCTATATCTATTGATATTTGCTGAATTAGAAATATAAGTGCATAAAATTTAAAAATACTTATTCATTTTAAAATTTAAAAATCCATTGGTTATAAATTTCTTTTTATGAAAAACTTTATTTTCTAAAATGAAAATAGTAATAAAAGTGGCATTGTTTATATTTTTGGAAATCTTTTTAAAGTCTATAAAAGTCAGCTGGATTCTCATATCAGTCAATCTGTCACAGCATATGAAGAAAATCCAGTCACACAAATATGCAGCTGGTAAAAGGAGGAATATTTTAATAGTCAGATATCTTAGTATTATTATGAAAAGAGCTTTGACCTCAAAGACCTTTTGAGAAAATCTTGAGGGACCTCTAGGAATCTTCTATTCATACTTTGAGAACCAGGGTTGTGAATCTGAAATATTCTTCTTCTCAATACAGCTCCATAAAACGGAATGGATGAAATAGATAACACTAAATGGAAGCTATCTAATGTTAACATTGTAATAGGAACTACAGAAAGATTTTTTTAAAAGACAGAATAAATTTTCCCTGTTCTCTGGGAAATTGTAATTGAAAGGGGGAACAGATAGGATTCAATCTATATCAGAGCAGTCAAGAAAAATTATTCTGATCACATCCTATCTTGTTGATTCATTGAAGGGATAGTTTTTAATCATTTACTGCATCCCAGCTAAAATCTCACCTTTCCCAATCCCTCTTAATTCTAGTATCTTTCCGCTATTATTTCATAATTAACCTGTATTAAGCTTGTTTGTACACAGTTGTGTGTACCTCCTTCATATCAGATTGTGAGCTCCTCAATGGCAAGGATTATCTTTTGCTTTTCTGTTTCTTATCAGGGTTTGGCACTGTGCCGGCACACAGTAGGTACTTAATAAATGTTTATTGACGGACTATATACATTGAGTAAACTTCAGCTATGCACTTGCTGGAGGCAATACAAAAAGAAATGACTCCCTTGTCCCCACAAATTACCATTTGGAATTTATGCCAAATAACAGTGATACATGTACAATGTTTCTGCTGCTGCATGATTCCATTGCAAATGTAACTGCTTAGTTAAACATGAATCTACAATTTTTTATGCATTTTATTTTCTTAGGTTGGGGTTTTGACTGAAATGATTGTCCAGACAGCCACACCATATAAACAAACCATATAGTTGAAAATTCTCGTTTTCATGTGTATGTGAGTCAAAGGCAATTTTCATATTGTGGCACTAGGAACAAAATAATATCTTTGCTAGGGAAATTCCTCAGTAAATTTTGAGGAATTTTATCCCATGGCCCAGTTCCTTCTAAATAATTCATTGTTTATGGTTTTTAGGATACATGCAAAGAACTCATTCTCTTGAACAATTTGATCTTGGGTAGTTTTTCATGTTCATTTGAGATAGGCCGTTTGTACAGAAGGTCTTAATGCACAGCATTTATACAGGGCTTTAAAACACAGGACATGAATCCAAAATTTCTGTTTGATATGTTTCAAAAGTTTGTGATTTCATCAATGTGGATATTCCCTTCACTGATACAATTTGGTAGATGGGTTTGGAGAGTAGCTGTGGGAGAATTCACCCAGAGACTAAATTTTGTGAGGAACTTCTAATTAGCTGAATTGATTCTTGTTGGGTTCTCTTAAGTGGACCTTATGTAGTTCCACACTGGTGGGATGTGTTCAAACTTGCCCTCCACTGGCAATTTGAGAATCCAGGGTCTCCTCTAAGTTATGATAAGCTATCAGAGTAGGAGAGGTTTACTTAGATCATAAAGTCATGGATTTAGAGAAGAATCGGACCTTAGTGATTACCATCTCCTCAATTTACACATGAGGAAACTGAGGCTTAGAGAGATTAAGCCACTTTGCTAAGGTCAGATCGGGAATAAATGGCAGAGCCGGGAATCCAAACAAAGGTCCTGGTACTACAATGCCCTTTTTAGTAACCCACATTACCTCCCCATATTCACTATAAAAACCTAGAGTAGGAAAGATACGCTTGCTGGCTATTGTTGCTAGTGATTTTCAAGATGATAGCCAATTCCATTTTAGCAAAGAGTATTATAATATCTCCTAGGATATAAGTGGCATCTTTTACATAGTCTGATACGTGCTTCAAATATTTATGATAAAGTCATGTACTATTTGGACATCTGTTAATGATACAAATGCAAAACCAAAGTATTTTTCTATTTACCTTATAAAAGTCATTCCTTCTAAAAACATGTTACTTATGCTGATTTGTTACAGTCAACGCGTTGCAGGCAGCTATGTGAATCTACTTCTCTTGGCAGTTCTAGACCACCCTGACACAACACACACTGCAAAATGTTTGATGGGTTATGAAAATCTGGATGTACTAAAGGTACAGCTTGCGAAAACCATAAAATAAATACATTACATTTTAAAAATCTGTTCTCTTATCAGATTAGGAAAAGCAAGAATTATGGTTGAAGGTTCGACATCACTCCTTCAATCAAACAGTTAATCATTGTATCAGAATGCATCATTATGCATTAAATTCCTACAATGTGCTAGTTGCTGAGAATACAAAGAAAAAAAGGAATGTGTCTGCCCTCGAAGATCTTGCATTCTATTGGGGAAAACAAAAAGTACCCACAGAAGTCTATACAAAATCATAGACAGGTAATCTCATCAGGGAAGCGCTAGCACCTGGGGAGATATGCCAGGTGGTGATTGAACTAGTTTTAGAAGGAAGACAGGGATTCTAAAAGGTGAAAAGGAGGAAGGAAAGAATCCCAGGCGGGAGGTATAGGCTGTGCAAAAGCACAGAGAGGAGATCGAATGTCACATGGAAAGGCTGTTGGGCTGGACCAAAGAATACGTGAAGGGCAGTAACAAGTAATAATCATGGAAAGCGAGGTCAGAGTCCATCTTCCAGAGGAAGATGCCATTATTTGATTATGTACTTTTCATGATGATGATGAGGAGGAGGAGAATAATGATGAAATAACCATAGGATCATAAATTTAGAGCTGAAATGGACCTCAAAGGTCATATACTTTAATCCCCTTATTTTATAGATATAGACACTAAGGTTCAGGATGGTTAAGGAACTTGCCCAAAGGCACACAGGTAATAAGAATGGATTTGAAGTGGATTTGAATCCAGGACCTCTGACTAGAAGAAAGAACTAGTGCTCTTTCCACTGTACCACGTTGCTTCTCTGCCAATAATCTTTATTCATTGTGGCACTGGGTTAGATATTGTATTATAAAAATTCAAACTCTAACTCTCTGATCTCCCATTGAGCCCTCAGGACTGAATTTAATGCCATTCTAAATTTTTATGCCTTGAATATGCCCAGAAGAACATGGCCAGTACTATATACATGGTTTTGCTTCACATTCTGAAATGATCTGGAAGGATGTGGGATTAGGGAGGGGCAACAAATACACACATATCTATCTCTCTGTCTATCTATCTATCTATCTATCTATCTATCTATCTATCTATCTATCTATCTATCTATTTATCTGTCTGTCTTCTTTTCCACATCATTGTATTGTAATATAAACACATACTCTGTAGTCAGAGGACCTGGGTTAAAAATTTATCTCTGATTCTTATTACCTATATGACTTTCAGCAAGTCACATAATCTCCCTGGGCCTTAGTTTCCTGATCTGTAAAATTAGGTAGTTGAATTGTATGGCATCTCAGGTCCTTTCCAGATTTAAATTTAAGATCTTATGATCATTTCATCATCATCATCATCATCATCATCATCATCAAACAACATAGTCAAATGATGGCATCTCCTATAAGATGAACTTAGACCTACCTACCTAAGCTGGAGGCTTATTCCCCATTACTGCCCTTCACATGTTCTTTGGTCCAGCCCAATTGTCCTTATCTGTGACAGTCCCGGATGTGCCTCTGCACAAGATTCCCATAGCCTCCCACCTTTAATTTCTGGAAAGAGACAGTAAGGCAATAACATTGAACTAGTAGATGTCAGGTTAAGAAGCATTTAAGCACCTGAATGCAGAGTATGGATTTTACATCACAGGATCCTAGAAGAGAGAAGTCATCTTACTCCACTGTCTTCATTTGTACTTGAAGACACTGAGTTCCATAGAAGTGAGACCACTATTTGTGATCCCCCATTAGTAAGAGGCAGAGCTTACAGCTGAATCAAGTTCCACTGAACCTAACGTGCTCTCCACTGCCTTAGGACATCATAAGATAAAGGCTAAAATATCACCATGGAAAACCACAACCTAGCTGCGAAGAATCATCTTCAGATAGAAAATGCCTCTGCAGGTGCTGAAGCTGAAAATATGGCAAATGGGACACCCTTCATAATGCTGGAATAAGAGCAGGATTCAATGTGCTGCTGAAAGAACCAGAAGACAGACAAGACAAGAAAGTGTGGAGGGATTTCTTCATCCAAACTTCAACTATCAGATGTAAAATGTGAACTTTAGTAAGTCAAGTCCTTAGGTGCTTAAGGGGAATGTATTAGCTTCCAACTGATTAAAATTCCTCATCAACACTCAACACATTAGGCTCCATAATCAATGAATGGTCACAGATTCTTTTAAGCCAAATATTTTCTGTTTAGGAAGCTATAACATAAGGACAAACTTGTACAGAATGTGTTTAAACTGACTAAGGAGAATTGGGCATCAGATCCGAAAATATTTTATTCAAGCTATTTTACCTATCAATAGTGAAATTAAACCTACTTAGTTTGAAATTTCTAGTACAACATGCAATTTTAGGAAGCAAATTATTAAAGAGAAATGTGACCAGAAATAAACTAACTCAAATTCTAGAGAATCCTCCTGCAATGACTTTGAACAGACTTTCAATGAATAATGAAAAATTAAATTTAGAAGGAACAGCAAACACTATAAAGTAGTACCTTTGTAATTTAACAAATATCCTTCCATATTTTTCTTTTGAGGTTAGAAGATTAGAATTGAAAGGATTAAATGGTTTGCTTTACAACATTTAAAAAGGAACACTTCTAAATGAATTTTGATGCTGAATGCATTTAATTATATAGAATTACACTTTGTATATGGCATGGGCTTTATGGAACATATGTTTTACATCTTACATATGCTTGTTTTATAGCTGCAATACATCGCTGATGAATATTTATTTTCTTCGTGCTTCATGAGGCACCTTCTTAGAAGTTTCCACGTGCACATTTTCTCCATGATATAGTCTTATTCTTTTAAAGTCTCTTTCATAAACCAATTTCCTTCTTAGGAAGTTTATAATGTCATAGACTATTAAACAAAATCAATTGTTTTGTAATTCAACTTCTTCATTTTATAGATCACAAGTTCCTTATAGATCATATAATTCAATCCCCTCATTCTACAATAGCAGTTTTCAAAGCCTGATCTTGACTCTGGGGCTGCTTAGGACCTTTTCAGTGGGTCCTTTAGGTCAAATTATTTTCATATAAATATGAAGAGATTATTTATGTGACGCATAAAAGCAAAAGCTCTTTGGGGTCATCAATAATTTTTAAGAGTATAAAGAACTATTAATGGCCAAAAGTTCAACTGGTCTACAGTTTAGAAAACTGAGGCCCACAAAGATTGAGTGACATGTTCCAGACCACACAAGTATCACATGGTAGACCCATGACTAGATGAGAAAACCCACGGAATCATAGACTTTTGGAGTTGGAAAGGACCCCAGATACCATCTGGCTCACCTGATACCCAAACAAGAGTCACTTTAAAGGTTTGCAAAACTCTTTACAAATTTATCTCATTTTATCCTTACAATAACATCGAGAGGTAGGTGCTGTTTATCTCCTTTTCACAGATGAAGAAAATGAGACAGACAAAGGTGAAGTGACTTGCCTTGGGTCACAAAACTGTGCGTTCGCCCTTCACTGTGGAAGACCATGCCATCAGAGAAATGGTGACATGACTTGCACTTGACTTTGTTTTGAGTGAGGGAGGGCTGTGCAGTTCACCAGCCTCACTTCTCCTCCAGAGCCATCTGAATCCAGTTACCAGATATTCATCAGGATGACTGGAGATGACTCAGCATGAGGCAGTTGGGGTTAAGTGATTTGCCCAAGGTCACACAGCTAGTGAGTGTCAAGTGTCTGAGGTGAGATTTGAACTCAGGTCATACTGTTGTCTCATTGACCTCAAGATCCATTAAAAGCCCAGGTTTTTTGTTTTGTTTTCCAAAGGAATTGATATCTAAGCACATTTACCCCACCCCAGGGCTCACTTGACTGGCCCGGAGGCTCAGCTTCCAGATTGATTGCAGATATACCTTCCACTTCTGCTTAGTTCCTTGAGAAACATCTTCAGAAGGTTATATACAGCAATATTTAATGAGTCTGAAATAGTTAGAAAGCCTACATTTCCTTAGTGTTGGGTTCTGGTAATGATTTAGTACAGTATTCTATAAATGATGAAATTCTGTTCAAGAAAAAGAATGAACTATACCTTTGAGAACAAAACTATTCACCATCAGTGAGTCAAATATGTCCCAACCAGAAATCACTGTGCATTGTACAACACATATTTTATTGTGGTATATTATCTACCAAATAAGAGTGTCAAAAGAAAGACAAAGTTTGAAATTTGCCCCAGAATCCCCTAGGACAGTCACTAAAAGACATATCTTTCAACATTACTTAAGGCAGGCTGTTTTTTGTTGGTTACGGGGTTTTTGTATTCAATTAGAAACAGCAGTAGGCTGGTTATATAATGTGATTAATTGCAATATTATAGTGAAAAAAATATAGGGCACACAGGTCTTAGACATTCACATGCAAAGTCATGTGTGGGAGTGAAGGAGTAGATTTATCAGTTAGTTTGATTATGTGCTTTTTGTGTGGTGGTGATTTCGTCTCTCTGCAGTTTAAGAATAACAAGTACCTAGCTTAGAATGAATGATTGAATAAATATCCTTGAAATGAGTGAATTTCATAAGTGAGTTATACAGTAGTTCTAAACCATACTAAGGCTACACTTGATGCAGACCTGTGGCTTACATTAGTGTCTTGTGCTTGACTTGACTTTATGAAGTCAAGTCTGTTTTAAAAGCTTGAATCTAATATTTGCACAACTTGAGGAGCACAAATCCCAGCTGTCATACCCCAGACCAGAACATGAGAGAACAGAAAATGAAAACTTGTATTTGTTTTCATTTCTTCATCTTGCAGAGCTGTAAATATATAAGGACCCAAGGATGTCTCTCACTCTTCCTGGGAAAGACAATATGGTAATATCTTTTCCCAGGATATGATGCATTTACAAGAAATACATCATGTAGGAATACACATGCAATCCAAAGGCTCAGAAGAAATCACAAAAAATATCACTGTCACCAGACCATATAGATTAGGGGAATTGGAAGGAGTCTTAGAGATCCCATAGCCCAGTCTTCTAATTTTATAGAGGAAGAAACTGAATTTCCCAAGATCATATAGTCAGCAAATAGCAGAATTTATATGAAACTCATGTAATCTGATTCCAAGTCCTGTGGTTTTCCTCTCATTGTACTGCTAACTTTTAGATATTATATGCAAATTTGAAATAAAAGCAAAGTCAAGAAATCCTTTTATTTTTTTTAGAATTCACTTTTCCTTTCAGAATGCTGCTCCTGAAACTCTAAGTGTACGAAAAATGAGGTTCAATATCCCCAGTCATGAAATCACATGTAATATGTCCATTTGGGGCATATCTTTAATTGTTCATAAAATGTCATATTCCCCAGAAAATGCAATATAAATGTTGAATAGAGAGTAGGAAGCCTATATGCTTTGTAATGTAGATCTCTTTATTATTCATAATCTTAAACTAAGAATGAGTAAATAGTCCCCAAGAAATTTTCCAGGCTCTTCCAAGTAAAGGAAGCTTTTTGGAGTATGAATATTTAACTACTCTGTGTGTGATTAATTATTACCAATGGTCTAAACTTCTTCCTGAGAAAGCCAGAAAAAAGAGAAAGCAAAATGTGGGCTAGACTAGGACCAGATGATGTAAAGGCAATTGTTTATGCCAGCTAAATTAAGTGCTATAGTTCCAAAATGGTGGTCTGTTTAACCTTTTTTTTTTTTCTGAAACGGCAACTGTGAAGCATTCTTCATAAGATTATTTGAATATATCCAACCTACAAAATACCACATGTTGACGACATGAAACATTTTCAATTAATTTAAAACTAACCAGCCTTACAAAATATTCTCCATGAATTGGAGAATGGCTAAACAAGCTGTAATATAAGCATTCAGTGAAATAGTTCCGTACCATAAGAAATGAAGAAAATGAATCCAGAACAGCATCAAAAGACTTTTATGAACTGATGCAAAATGAAGTAACCAAAATCTCGGAAACAATATATGCAGCGACTTCAACAATGTAAATGGAAAGATCAAAAACAAAAGTTGTAATTGAATGCTATGAAATTACAGTGACCAAGCTTAACCCCAAGAAGAGCTATAAGAAGGTATTTCTGTCCCTTCTTTGCAGAACTGGGAAACTATGGGTGTGAAACTTTGCATATAATACTAGACATTTTTTTGATGTGTTGCTTAATTTTGCGGAAATGTTTTTATTTTCTTTCTTTAAAAAAATTCTTCGTTACAAGGAATAGCTCTCCTGGAAGGGAAAGAGAGGGACACAATGAGAAATGTCAGTGAAGTAAAAAGAAGATATCAGTAAAATGTATCTTTAAAATAAAAAATATTTTTTATATTTATAAAAATGCTCATTTTTATTTCTGGAAACCATAACTAGTGGGATTTAACTACAGAATGTCAGTGCTTTAAATGCTGAAAACTATTAGTGGAGAAGCAAAAGAAATACGGACCAGAGACTACAGGTGATAAGGCAGTGATAAAAAATTTGAGAACATCTTATTCTTTTGTGTGCTCCCTTAGATCCTAGCATTGGGCTCACTAAATGCTTTTCCTGGTAAAGCAATACAAAACCTTCTGCTTTGATTTCTCTACATACTTTTCCCCAAAAAAACTACATTTAAGAGAAAACAAATGTCATCATTGAAAGGAGGCAAATGGACTAGATATTTTCTCTATAGAAGAAAATAGCTAGTGTTAGAATTCAATTCAAAATTAATAATTGTACAATACCTTAATTTAAAGCACTTAACTCCTTTATTTTTTCCTCTAACATTCCAATATGTTCTGTGCTTCTTGAATCGACAAAGCTGTTGATTCTCGCCAAGACAATCCTTTCCCAAGGTTCAATATGGAAACAGTTTTTCTCGACTTGTCTTTACCAACAACTAGCCATGTCAATAAGCATTTATGAAATGCGTACCATGCTCCAGACACCATGATAATTGCTGAGGCTATAAAGATAGGCAAAATTGCCAATGTATTTTCTATTAAATGTAGTCATTTCCAGAATATAATAATGTAAGAGTTCTGTTTCTAGGAAGTGTGGAATAGCTCCACAACATGAGATGAAGTAAAGGACAATTAGGCAAAAATAAATTGAGACAGAAGAATAGATTTTAAAACTTAAGCTTTTATTTATAGGGACAGATTCTTTTGGGTCTTTCCACAAATTTGTGCGATGAGCCCAGTTTCATTTTGCAAGTCTTCATGTTTCTTTGCTTTGTCTCCAGGATGCACTCTCAAGACAGACAAATCATTTAACTTTTCAAAAATCTATGGCAATGGTTACATGATAATCTTCATGAAATAGTATTGATCATTAAGGGGTGAGAAAGACAAATGCACTGTGAGAAGGGGAAAGGGATCAGTAGAATGAGACAGATTATGTCATATAAAAGAGGTGTGAAAGAGCTTTTATAATAAAGGGGAAGACAGAGGAGGTGGGAAGAAGAGAGTGAAACTTACTAACATACATACTCAGTTGGATATAGAAATCTATCTTACCCTCCAGGAAAGTTGGAGGGGAAAGGAACAAGTGAAGGGGAAGGGGGTAATAGATGGGAGGGTGAATTGGACGAGGTAAAAGACAGAAGAAGCAAAACACTTTTGAGGGTGAAGAGGGTGAAGAGAGAGAGAGAGAGAGAGTAGGATAAACAGGGAAAATAGGATGGTGGGAAACACATGGTAATCATAACTGTGAAAATATTTTCATACCAAGTTTCTCTGATAAAGACTTCATGTCTCAAATAAATAGAGAACTTAGATTTATAAAAATAAAATCCATTCTTCAATTAATAAATGGTTAAAGGATATGACCAGGCAGTTTTCAGACAAAGTAATCAAAGCTATCTGTAATCATATGAAAACATGCTCTAAATCACTATTGATGAAAGAAATGCAAATTAAAACAACCCATAGCTACCACACCACACCTATCCAATTGGCTAATATTACAGAAAAGGAAAATGACAAATGTTGGAGCGGGCGCAGGATAATTAAGACGCTAATATACTGTTGGTGAAGACGTATACTGATTCAACTATCCTGGAGAGCAATTTGGAACTATGCCCAAAGGGCTATAAAACCATGCATACTTTTGACCAAGCAGTACCACTGCTAGATCTGTATCCCAAAGAGATGAAATCAAAACAAAACAAACAAAGAGAGAAAAAAGGACCAATATTTGCAATAAAAAGTTAGTGGTTTCAGAGTAACCTAAAAACACTTCTATGAACTAATGCAGAGTTAAGAGAGAATAAAAGGAGAATAATTTTTATAATAAGAACATCATTATATAGACCAATAACTTTGAAAGACTTAATAGCTCCGATAAATGCAATGACCAACCACTGTTCCAGAAGACTGAGGGTGAATTATGCTACCAATTTCTAGACAAAGAAATGATGGACTTAAGATGCAGGATGAGGCAGACAGTTTTACATGGCCAGTGTAGGAATTTATTCTGGATAAATAAATCACTACCTAACATTCATTATACTACACACTTCTAGAATGTGGTAAATGTCCAAATGAATTTTGGAGAGTGGGTATAAGAGAAATTCATATCCCTTTGTGATTCTGGATAAATTCTGCTTATATAAGAGTTTTGCTTTTCATTTTCATTTTTTTTCCAATGGAGGCAGGAGGAGATGGGAAGAGAAAGCAAGTGCTTGTTAATCAAAAAATAAATATTTATTTTTTAAAAAAATGTAAGCTCCGTAAGGATGGAGGGGGAGGTTGCATTTGTATTCCTAGTACTTAGCACAGTGCCTGGTATACAGTATGTGCTTAATAAATGCTCTCTCTTCTATCCATACTTCTGTCTTTTTGTCTATTTTCTATTTTTATATGTCTGTCAGTCTGTCTATCTATCCACCTTTCTATCTATATCTATATCTATCTGTCCTGGAAACATCTTCCAACAGCTACTACTCCTGCTGCTTCTCTCTGTCGTTGTCTATCACTGTGTCTCTGTCTCTGTTTCTGTCTGTGTTTCTCTGTTGTTGTCTCTCTCTGTCTCTGTGTCTCTCTATGCATCTCTCTCGGTTTTTGTTTCTGCCTGTCTGTCTCTCCGTCTTTGTCTCCGTCTCTCTGCCTTTCCCTGGTTCACATCTCAAAGAGTGACTGATTTATGACTACTTGGAGAAACTTCTGGAACAATAGTGAATTTACTTTGCTTGCTGATTCTCCCTTCTGTTTTGTCCTCACATGCAGCAGATAGAATGGTTCATTATTAAGTGTTTCTCAACTATTTGTAATTCTGCTTATTGGTTATTTGCATTTCTTAAAAAAACCAATAGTTTACTGGATAGAGATAATGTTACTTAGCAGTAAATAGATATTTTTGCTATGGATAGTTTGGTAAGGGGGGAATAGGGACCTGTGGTAATTGATTATATAAAATCCAACTGACTAGAGACCACCTTCCAGCTTGCCAATCAGTAGACTGCTTAGGGGCAGTCTATTGAATTTTATAAACTTTATTTACAACCTATTTTTATGCCCTAATTTTGCAGAGAAAAGAAGCCATGTTGATACAGGGCCCTTTGCCCTAGACTAAAACCCTCATTATCTCTAAGCAGACAGGTTGCTTTAGACCCAGAGCCTTTGAGTTTTTCTTCATCTACTAAGCAAGAGAAGGGGAGCAGAGAGACTACAAGAAAAGTTCAACCCCCTTCTCCAAAGTGCGATCAGTAGAGATAAGTAGGATTAATTCTTCTCATTCGCTGCAAAGAGGGAGATGAAAAATATTCCTCATCCAAACTGCCCTTCACTGTGATCTCTACTGGGAATCACTGGTATTTTGTATGTTCGAAATCCTTAAATGGAGCTATGATCTCATCCGTGTGGATTTTCTCTAATTATGTAGTAATTAAGTATGTATCCATGCTTGTCCTTTCTGTGCATTTATCCCTATCTTCTCATAAGCCCAACCAATAGGGTTCAATCAATTTTCTGGGGGCCCTCCCCACTTTATCCTTATATTTAAAAGATACTATAGTGTAACAATCTGGCTATCTTTTGCACTCACAATTTGACCATCCCATCTAGTGTTTTGAAAGAAAATATTTGCTTCTGTAATAGAGTAATACCACTATAAAGTTTAGGTTGAAGAGGGATTCCCAAAGGATAGTGAAATTCTCTGGATGTATTTCTGTGGATGATATTGTGCTGATTACATAAATACCAGAACGCTGCAAAGACTCCTAGAAGAGCTCTGTAACTAGGGATGTGCTGGTAAATGTTTAATGACCAGTTATCTGGGGGATAATTGTACACATTGTAGACATTTAAATTTAATCTGCACTATTAACATTTTCTTCATCACTTTTTAAAGTCTTTATAATAAACAAAACAATAAATCAAACCCTGATTCATAGCTTGCTGATTTCCAAGGTGTAAATGCTCCTAACAGAAATTTTGCAATCATCTGTAGCTAGGCAGTTACCCATTGGGTTTAGCACACATTTGTCATTCAAAAGAGTCTGATCCACAACTATTCATATGAGAAAAACCAAGTGGATAAAGAATATTTCTGAAAAAAAATTAAATATGAAAGATTTAAAAGTATTATAAAGGACAATGAAGAGGCTCATGGTAATCAGGCTGTAATATAAAACAATGTATTAAAAGAAGAACCAGAATAAAGGCTGTAGTTAATGCAATATAATGTTTTCTGTAGGTTTTTTTAGAATTTTATTTTTTTCTTAAGGAACAAAAAAATCTACTTTCTTTCCTTCATGCATCATAGTGGAAAAGGAGAGGGAGAAAAGTAAAACATACATAAAAAAACATATATGTATAGTCAAGATACTGGTTCTCTCTTTTTCTTTTGCATTAACTAATAGCTGATCTATTTTTGAAAGAACCAGTTCATAGTTATGCTTATTAATTCAATGTGTTTTGTTTTGGGGGGGGGGGGTTGCTTTTCTATTTTGGCATTTAATTGGAGTGCTTCAATTTGTTGTTTTCTAGGTTTTTTTTTAAAGGCATTCCCAATTCTTTGATTTGTTCTTTCTCTGTCTCTCTTTGTTTATGTAAGTGTTTAGAAATATAAATTTTCTCCTCTGAACTACTTTGATTGCATCCCAAAAAATGGTAGGCTCTCATTACCTTTAATGAAATTATCTACTGTTTCTTTGATTTGTTCTTTGACCTACTGGTATTTTAGGATTTTTTTTTAGTCAACTAATTTTCAACTTTTTAAAAAAGGTCCTTCATTGAATATAATTGTCTGTGGTGCCTTTCTGCAAAAACAACATTTTTTAGCATCAAAACCATTTTTGCTGCTACCTTTTTGAGTTCAGTTGAAGAATAATAGATTTTTCTTCAGCTCCTTATTCTTGTAACAAGCATTTATTAAATGCTTACTGTGTGGATTCAGCTTTGTAATTCATTCTTCTATCCTCTTTCATTTTATGGATAAATTTATCTCGTTCTCAGGGTAGCAAGATGGCACAGTGGATAGAGTGCCCACCCTAAAGTCAGGAAGACTCATCTTCCTAAGTACAAATATGGTCTCAGACACTGGTTAGCTGTGTGACCCTGGGCAAGCCCTTTCACCCTGTTTTCCTCAGCTTCCTCATCTGTAAAAAGAGCCAGAGAAGGAAATGGCAAACCATTTCATTATCTTCACCAAGAAAACCCCAAATGGGGTCAGGAAGAGTAGGATGTGACTGAAACGAATGATCAGTGAGAAAAGTATCTCATTCTCATTCATAGTTATAGTCATTAATTATGTGTTTATTTCTATCCTATTCTCTTTTACTTTTTCCTGTTTTTGCTCTTTGCCCTCTCTTTATAAAGAAGAGGGTAGTGAGAGATGAGTATACTTAGCATCAATGCTCTGTGATAGAGGCAATCAACTTCTGCCTCTCTTCTCTTTCCCTCATGGACATCCCAATCTTACATTCTTATCTTCTCTTTGTTTTTAAAACTTCCTTCATTATCTACTTTATGAGGTTGAAGTTCATTTCATTTAGACTAATTCCTCCTTGAATCTATCCCTAACTCTTATTCTCCTCTTCTCTCCCTTCTCCCCCTTGACTTAAATTATTTTCTGTACACCTGTGTGTGTTCTATCATGATTTGACCAGTTCAGATGAAATTGGAGTTTGTGTTTCCCATTTTCTCCATCCAACTTCTTCCTTTTCTTCCTTAGTGTACTCCTTTTCCCTTTCCTTTCTTTTCTTCTTTTATAATCATCAAAACTTGAATTTTCTTGAATCTTCTGTCTTCTTTAACACCTTCTTTGACCCTTAATGACATTAGCTTTTTGAGGAGACATTTATATCATCTCTGCCTTTTAGAATATAAACACTCCATCCTTAGTTCCTATTGAGTGCTCATTTGTATCTTTTGACTCTCACATTTGTATTTCAAAGTTTTACCTACCTCTAATGTTGACATCAGGAATTCTTAGAAGTCTTCTATTTCATTTCAGGGCAGCTAGGTGGTGCAGTGGATAGAGCACTGGACCTGAGGCCAGGAAGATGTGAGCATAAACCTGGCTTCAGGCATTTACTAACTGTCTGACTGTGAGTAAATCACTTAACCCCCATTTACTTCAGTTCTTTATCTGTAAAATGCAGACACACTGGAGAAAGAAATCTCAAGCCACTCAGTATCTTCGCCAAGAAAATCCTATGGTCCAGTCCAAAGGATCATAAAGAGTTGGACATGACAAAACAACAAATTTAATTTGAGATCCATTTTTTCCCCTGTGAGATTTTATTTCAGTTTTGCTGAGTAAAGAGTTCTTGCTTGTAAGCCTTTATCTATGGCCTTTTGGAGTACTGTATTCCAAGATCTCTGCTCCTTAATGGTTGTGGCTGCTAAATCTTGGGTGATCTGGACTGATTCCTAGATACTTGGTCTTCTTCTTCCTAGTTGCTTGGAGTAATTTCTCTTTGGCCTAGATGCTCTGGATTTTAATTATGATGTTCCTGGGAATTTTCATTTAGGAATATATTTTAGGAGATGGTAGGTGTATTCCTTCTATTTTGACTTTGTCCTCTGGTTCTAGCACTTCTGGGTAGTTTTCTTCAATGATTTGTTATAATATAATATCCAGCCCCTTTTTTGGGTAATGTCTTTCAGGTAGTCAAATAACTAAAAATTATCTCTCTCTCAAAGTTTTTTATAACCTGACCTTTTCCTATCTTTCCAGTTTTCTTACACCTTACTCCTGTCAATATACTCATGCAATCCAGTGACACTGGTCTCCTTATTATTTCTTGCACATGATACTCTTTCTCTGTAGTCCAAGCATTTTCACAAGTTGTTCTCTATGCTTGGAATGTTCTTCCTCCTTATTTCCACCTCCTGGACTCCCTGATTTTCTTGACATCTTTGCAAAATTCTCATTTTCTGTAAGAAGCCTTTCCCAGGTCTTAATCTTAGTGCTTTCCCTCTCAGACTACTCCCAACTTAGGCAGCCAGGTGGTGCAATGGATAGAGCACCAGTGCAGGAATCAGGAGGACCTGAATTCAAATCGCACCTCAGACACTTGACACTCACTAGCTGTGTGACTTTGGGCAAGTCACTTAACCCCAATTACCTCATCCTGGGTCATCTCCAGGCATCCAGATGAATATCTGGTCACTGAATTCAGATGGCTCTGGAGGAGAAATGAGGCTGGTGACTTGCACAGCCCTCTGTCACTCAAAACAAAGTCAAGTGCAAGCCATGTCATCATTTCTCTGATGGCATGGTCCTCTTTGGCAATGAAGGACAAACACAACACACACTCCCAACTTATGTCATATATATCTTGTTTGTATATAATTGTTTGCATGTTATCTCCTCCATTAATATGGCTACTTGATAGCAGGGATTGTTTTTTGCCTTTTTTTCTGTTCTCAGTGCTTAGCACAGTGCCTGACACATAGTAGGAACTTAATGCTAGTTGAATAACTGACTGTCTTGATCTGTTTTCCAGTTTTGCTCCTTTTGATATGAGATATTGTACATTCTCTTTTATTTTGTCAGTCTTTTGATTTTGTTGTCCTTTGAAGACATTGATTTCCTTTTTCAGGAAACTGTTATTGAAGTAAGTCTTTTTGCCTTTTACTCTAAGCTCTTAATTTTCCTTCAAGACTTTCTTCTGAAACTAGCATTTCCTTTCTACTTCTCTCTTTTAAAACCCCCATTTACTTATAAAATCACTTAACACTTTTAAAAGTCTCTTGTTTAATTTTTCCAAAAATTCTAGTTGAACCTATCCCCAATCTGTGTTGTTCTTTAAGGACTTGCTTGTGGATACTTTGGAGTTATTCTCTCCTTCTGAGTTTGTGTCTTGGGCATCATAATAGATGGGATAACAGCAACAACATCAAGGATGATGATGATAGTTTTTTTTGGTTTGTTTACTCATTTTTTCAGTCTTCCCAAATTCCCCCTTTATGTTAGTGTTAAGTTTTCCATATTTCTGGAGGTAAAGCCTGAGCCTGATTTGGTCTTGGTTTGTATTTTTTAGGATCTTGCTAGTATATCTTCAGATACAGTGCCATGCTCTTTCCTGGACTCCAGGGTAATTCAGCTCTAGGATCTGCAAATTTTCAGTGTACTCAAAGCAGTCTCATTTAGAGTGGTCTGGCCACTGATCTCTTTTTCTGAGCTTTTGGAGCTCCTGCTCTAGGTTTGGATCTGGGTGACACAATAGTACACTTGCCCCTAGTTGGAACTCTAGTAGGCAGCAGCTTTTTCCAGTTCTTGTCAGCTGGCTGGAAGGCTCTGTAGATTTAGAACTGCAGATTTCCTCTTGATCTGAGCTCTTTGCCCTCCTTATCAGTAGAGACTTCAGACTGAGCTGGAAACTAAACATACAATCCTGCTCTGAAGCACCTAGCTGTTGCTCTGCTCTGTTTCTGTTATTTGTTCAGTATTCAGCCTCAGAACCACAACTGCTCCAGTTTCTAGGTGCAAGTCTCTTTCCCAAGCCACACTAGATCTGCAGCCCAGTTCTGGGTCAGAACAACAAGGCTGCCAGGTGGCCCCTATTCCTGTTCCTCGAACAGTCACATGTCTATCCCTGCTGGATCCAGGACTATTTCTTCCCCTAGTATATAGTTGTAGGGCTCAATTCAGTCCCACTGATGTAAAGTTTTGTGCAGCTGGCTTCCTGGCAAGACCATGTCCCTAAAACTCTATTTCCATTTGCTGCCCTAGGCTGAAAAAATAATCTACTCTGAATTTTCCTTGAGTTTTCCAGTTACATCTTAGTCTGGCACTCTTTCTGGGTCTTTGTTGGAGTAGTTGTTATTCAGAGCAAAGCTCCATTACTTTTTCCTACTCTGCTATCTTTACTGGTCTTGCATGCAGGTTTTGGAAAAGTCACTTAATATTTCAAAAGAGGCGTTCGAATTTATGTGGGGTTTTTTTGTTTTATTTTATTTTAATTGCTGTAATGACTTCTTCCCCTTTGGGGCAAGTGTTTGAGACAGCCAGGGAAGAGAGGGTATCAGCACAGAGGAAGGTAGAGGACAGAATTAGGTAAGAAAGAAATAGTGTTATAAAGGACGGACCAGCTACCAATTCAGAGAAAAGTTGTCAGTGTAAAGCAGGGGGCTGGGAGGGAATAATCTGTCAGAGGAAATGAAGGAAAAGTGAGATGGTAGAATGGCATATCATACGGTGACATGGTAAAGAAAAGGAGGATATGGTGGAATGGCAATTCAGTATATTTTAAAGGAAAATAAAGCCTAGCAGTAGTGTGATGGGACCACAATCCTTTACCAGCTGTATGCCTGTTGTAACTTTAGTCAATGTACCTTTGTGTAGGGTAGTTTATCTTTATGTATAAAGGATGTAATGAACATATACTTGAAGTGGCCCTGAGAACCTTTGATTAGATTCTTTCTATAACCAGACTTCTTTAAAGATTTCTGCATTCACTACATTTACGCCTTTTTCATCTTCTGATTGTGATTTCTCATCTTAGTTCTTGCCTTTGAGGCCAACAATCAAGAGAATTATATAATTCAAAACATAGTAACATATGCTCTGGACTGTCAGCTTCCAATGACAGTCTTTTCGATTAAAAAAATTCTTATTCCACACATTTAAAGTTCAACCTTATGCTTTCTACTAACATTTCTACCTTTCTTTAAACAGTCCATCTAAAGTCCAAAGGCACACATGTGTCAAGGAATATATTGACCATTTACTCCAGCCCCAGAATGGAAATTTGCCTGAATTAATACAGAGTTTATTCCTGACAAATAAATCTTCCATAAAGTCACTCTATGCAACTACTGAACTCTCTCCTTCCCCTTCTACATCTGGGCTTTCTAAGAATAAGTGGCTTTAGGATGTTAGAAAATGTTGCATCTCAGGATGGCTGCCAAGTCCTACCTGTCTCAAGTTTTCATTGCTCACAACCCATTCTATTTGATTTTTATCTAGTGGGGGGGGTCTATGAACATGTGACAACTCATCCAGTGTAACAAATGCCTATGTAGTAGATAAATGGTATAAAGATGTGTCACTCTTCCTTCCAAGGAACTCCTCACTCCCTCTTTTCTTTTGCCTCCCTTACTTCCATCTTTGCTTTGGTTACAGTGACTAGAATAATTATAATTCAGAAAGACACTAGAAACTCAAACTAGGTCTTAAATTAAGACTGGGTCTAAAACTGGTAGCAGAACTGTACAATACAGTCAGGTCAACTCACCACAATCTTTCTCTAGGGTGGAGCCATCTAACAGGGAACATGAAACACTTGTTTCACGACTCCCATGTGGTTGAGTGAACTTCTAGAGAACTGAATACCCCATTTGGATTATCCAGTTATGTAGCCCAATTTGAGGTCAATCTTAATAAGGTCACCATTCGAATATTCCTTCACTGTTTGACCACAAGTCAATCTTACTAATTAATCCCAGTTCCTGTGGTATTTCTAGAAGAAAACTAGTTACTTCTTATTATTCCTGTTACTCTGGAGGCCTTCTTAGGGCCCACTTCCCTTGTATTCACTGGCTTTGTCACAAATAGATACACATACAGGGCACAATTTACCATGGGATAATGCACTTCCTTTATTTGTCCAATACAATAGTCTGCATGTTTGGACACAGAGCTCCTTTTAAAAAGCTGTCCTAAAAGCAAGTCCCTCTTCTGTGACATAGGCCTACTTCATGATATGAAGTTTGATATGTTCTGATAGATTACAGGTTGTAATTGCTCCTCTTCCTCAGCATTTTCAGTTCACTCTTAACATTTAGCAAATTATTTTAAAATAAATCACTTATTTTCTATATTAAATTAGTACAGTACCCCAGGATCATGGCTCTAGAGCTAAAAGAAACCCTAAAGAAAATCTAGTCCAACTTGTTCATTTCACAGATTAGAAACGTGAGGCTCCAAAAGATTAAATGCTTTGCCCAAAGTCTCACAGGCAGTAAATGGCAAAGTTGAGCTATAAACCCAGGTCAATGACTCCAATTCTGGCACCTTATTATATATATGTATATAAGATGTTTCCTTGTCTTGATACAGAATGTAAAAATCAAAATTAGATGTTCTAAACAGGTAAATGAAAAAGAACTTATTTTTATCATGATACGATTCTTTCCACTTATTTAAAGGTTCCTTTAAAGAGTGGTTCGTCTTGTGCATTCAGGTATTTGGCTTACAGGCAAAACATGTTAGGAGCCATTGGCCAACCAATTAATCAAAACTTTGTTTTGTTAATTTCCAATTAATCAGGAAAAGGAATAGACATAAAAATTTAACTTACAAAGTGTGGTAGAAATGTGTAAATTGGAGTACACTTATAGGGAGAAGCTACTCTGTAGCTTTCAGAAAGACAATGTAGGGTAGGAAGAAAGAAGAAAATTCTACATTCAAAATGAGAAGACCCAGGTTCTAATCCTGTCTTTTACTAAACAGCTGTGTGACCTTGGACAGTCACTTAACTGCTGTAGGCCTCAGTTTCCTCATCTGAAAATTAGGAGGATAAAAACTTCAGTGGTGCCTTTCAGATCTAAAATTGTATGATTCCCTGAGATTGTTAGTAATGATCTAAAAAGTTAACAAAACAGAATTAAAATCATCAGTTCTAGATCATGATGAATAAAGATGCAAGTAAAATGAAAGGTCTTAAAAACTTAAAAGGAAAAAGGCATCAAATGGAAAATTATTCAACAGTGACAACCAACCAATTAAGCACTTTGTGTATTTCTTACAGATTTCAGGCCTATTTTCCTCTCCTTCTGGCCATGATCTGTAATTTCAGTGGCCTCTACTGATTTGGCTCAGTAGCTCAGTGCCTGTTTTTGAGTCTTGGAGTGTTTCTTGGGAATACTGAGGGGTTAACTGATTTGTCCACAGTCACACCGCTAGTATCTGAGATAACTTGGTAACTTCAACAGTGAACCTTAGTAAATGAGAACAAAAACTTACCAAAAACCAAACTAACACAGAGGTAAAGAAGTTATTCCCCAATCATTACATGTTCTGGGGTACTTTTTTCAAGAACGGAAAATATTTGCCTTCCTATTCTCACAAAACTGCAATATGACTAATTATATTCTCTCTACATAATATAATTCCTGCTAGGATTAAGATTACACACAACATAAATTTGACTTCTTGTCCTTCAACATAGTATCTTAATTGAAGGGAGATCTGTATCTACATGGATATGGTAGTTTTTTTGGTGTAAAAGTTATAAATAAGAGATTGTTAAAAACTTATCCAAAAAAATACAGTTAATTTCTTTTTTAAATTATTTTATATGTTTTCAGTGTTCTATGATCATTTGCATATATCTTGGATTTTTTTCCATCCATCCCCCTCCTTCCCTCCTGCTTCCCTACTCCCTCCCTGAGACAGAATAAAATTTTATAGGTTCTACATATACATTCCTATTAAATACATTTTCACCTTAGTCATGTCACATAGAAGAATTAAAATGATGAGAGAAATCATAAAACAAAACAAAACATAATACAAAAGAAAATGGTCTGCTTCATTCTGCGATTGAATTCCATAGTTCTTTCTCTGGATGTGGAAGACATTTTGCCTCAAGAGATCATTAGGAATTTTTTAAGTCCTTGCATTGCAATGAAGTACTAAGTCTACCAGAAAAATTTCTCACACTCTATGGTTATTGCTGTGTACAAAGTCCTTCTAGTTTTGCTCCTTTCACTCAACATCAGTTCATATAAGTCTTTCCAGGCCTCTCTGAAGTCTTCCTCTTCATCATTTCTTATATCACAATAGTATTCCATTATATTCATATACCACAATTTTTTCAGACATTCCCCAACTGATGGGTATCCCCTTGATTTCCAGTTTTTGGCTGCCACAAAGAGAGCTGCTGTAAATATTTTTGGACATGTGGGACCCTTTGCCATTTTTATGATCTCTTGAGGATACAATCCTAGATGCAGTATTGCAGGGTCAAAGGGTATGAACATTTATGTAACCCTTTGAGTATAGTTCCAAATTGCTCTCCAGAATGGTTGGATCAGCTCATAGCTCCACCAACAATGAATTAGTGTTCTAACTCTCCCACATCTTCTCCAACATTTATCATCTTCCTGTTTTGCCATGTTAGCCAATTTGATAGGTGCGATGTGGTATCTCAGCGTTGTTTTGATTTGCATCTCTCTAATCAATAGTGATTTAGAGCATTTTTTTATATGACTATATATAGTTTTAATTTCTTCCTCTGAAAACTGCCAGTTCATATCCTTTGACCATTTATCAATTGGGAAATGACTTATACTCTTGTACATTCGACTCAGTTCTCTATATATTTTAGAAATGAGTTCTTTATCTCAAACACTAGTTGCAAACCTTCTTTCCCAGTTTTCTGCTTCCCTCCTAATCTTGGTTGCATTGGGTTTGTTTGTGCAAAAACTTTTCAATTTAATCAAAATTACCCATTTTGCATGTCATAATGTTTTCTATCTCTTGTTTAGTCAAAAATTTTTCCATTCTCCATAAATCTGACAAATACACTATTCCTTGCTCCACTAATTTGTTTATAGTGTCAATCTTTATACTTAGATCATGTACCCATTTGGACTTTATTCTTATGTATGGTGTCAGGCATTGGCCTGTGCCCACTTTTCACCACACTGTTGACCAGTTTTCCCAGCAATTTTTGTCAGTGAGTTCTTATCCCAGAAGCTGGGGTCCTTGGGTTTATCAAACAGTAGGTTGCTATATTCATTGACTACTGTCTTGAGTACCTAACCTATTCCATTTGTCTACCCCTCTGTTTCTTAGCCAGTACCAAGTGGTTTTGATAGTTGCTGCTTTATAATACAATTCGAGATCTGGTAGGGCTAGGCCACCTTCTCTAGCATTTCTTTTCATTAGCTTCCTTGATATTCTGGACTTTTTGCTCTTCCAGATGAGTTTTGATGTTATTTTTTCTAGCTCTAGAGAATAATTATCTGATGGTTTGATCGCTATGACACTGATTAAGTAAATTAATTTAGGTAGAATTGTCATTTTTATTATATTGACTCAGCCTACCCACGAACAATTGATGTTTTTCCACTTACTTAGATCTGATTTTATTTGTGCAAAAAGTGCTTTGTAATTGTGTTCATATAGTCCCTGGGTTTGTTTTGGTAGGTAGACTCCCAAATATTTTATAGTGTCTACCGTAGCTTTAAATTGGATTTCTCTATCTCCTGTTGTTGGGCTTTGTTAGTAATATATAGAAATGCAGATGATTTATGTGAGTTTATTTTGTAACCTGCAACTTTGCCAAAGTTGTTTATTATTTCAAGTAGTTTTTTACTTGTTTCTCTGGGATTCTCTATGTCTATCATCATATCATCTGCAAAGAGTGATAACTTAGTTTCTTCTTTGCCTATTCTAATTCCTTCAATTTCTTTTTCTTCTCTTACTGCTACAGCTAACATTTCTAGTACCATATTGAATAATAGTGGTGATAATGGACATCCTTGTTTCACCCCTGATCTTATTGGAAGTGCATCTAGCTTATCCCCATTGCATATAACGCTTGCTGAAGGTTTTAGGTAGATACTGCTTTTTATTTTATGGAAAGTTCCATTTATTCCTATGCTTTCCAGTGTTTTCAATAGGAATGGGTGTTACACAGTTAATTTCTTTTAAAAGATATTATTGCCAGAACCACGTTAAATACATAACTCCTCTAGTATAGTGTGAATACTATATTTGTTTAAACTGTAACCAGCAAGATGTTTTTTAAGTATAAAGTGTTACACAACTTCAACAATGGTAGGTTATTCATGGTCTTTTTTCTAGTTCCAATTCAATTCCCCAGGGGATAAATTGTAACCTGAAAGGCTAAGTGATTGATCGTAAGGGAATGACATTTCTGCTTAGACAACGCGTTGCAATTAGAAATAATACAAGCATCAAAAGATAAAAGCTAAGCAGTTTCATAATAATTTATTTTTCCATCAAATACCTATCACCTAATATTAATTATAATATTAATTATATATGCAGTTTTGGGAGGTGGGATTTCAAGGGGAAATAATTTAATACCAATAACAAGAACAGGTCAATGTTCTTACCATGGAGAGGTGTCCTGATGCAGTCATCAAAGTATTGGGCTTTGAGTCAAGGCACATAGTTTTGACTCTGGGCTCTGACATGGACTATCCATATGAATCTGAGTAAGTCACTTAACTGCTATGTGTATCAATTTCCTCAGATTGTAAAACGGGGATAATAATGATCTGTACTCATAAGAGATGAGAAAAACATGATGTAAACTATCATTATTATTGCAGAATGGAAAGTAAGCACATTAATAACCTATACTCCTATTTATACATCTATTTCCAAAGCTAATTATTTATTTGAACAAAAGGTCTTGCCTTGATTGAAATTGTTAAAACGTAGAAGTGTTGGCTGTTAATAAAATGAAGTACAGGTTCTAAATGTGAAGAATGATCTGATGAACTCAAATACAGTTTAATTCTCTGATTAAAAATACAAAGTAGCCTACAATCCTGTACATCCTTCTTCAGCTTTCCAATGACAATAAGATGACAATAAGAATTACAACTTTTAGATAATATATAAATATTAATTCATTTACCGATTAATTGTGTGAATCAAAATTTGATCGTAATCATCAGATAAATTCACAACGACTCTAGAGATTGCCCAGACAATTCATACAGATAGATCCAAATGTACCGAAAAATGTCTGTCATCCAGACTATGACACAAGTCAGGCTGTTTATTGAATTTATCCATCAGTACCTATACTTTGGACAGATACTGCAATTAAATAATGAGTTGTCCCTGTAATAAGAAAATAGGAAGACAGTGGGCTGCATTTCATGTAAAAACCTGCTTAACACTTTTCAATAATTCCCAAACTGTCCCTGTAATAAAACATCATCTTTTTTATCTCAATACTTTTCCAATGATTCTGGGACACCACCAGCATCATAGAGTACCATACATTCCAAAAAAAATCAAGTTATAGTTGGCCCAAACGACAATGGAGAAACACATGGTGAACAGGTTGCTGCATAAAATAAATGATGACTTATGTACAAGAAAGAATATAAGGGAGAACATTTGGTAAAACGTATGAACTAAAAAGAGTAAGCTGGTCATATTGTAAGAGCAAGGGATACAAAGAGGTAGTTTGAATGACATACTCATTGCTGCCCACAAAAACGTTAAAAGACCAAAGAAAGTCCTCTAGTGATTTCGATGGATGCTTTTTGGAGGGCATTGACAAGAATCACAAACAATGCTGGACTATGTGTATTTATTGAGACTTTTCTTTTTCAATTGTTCAATAGGAATGCGGTGGGAAGGGGAAATGATGATGATTAAAAAGTGAGGAAGGTCTGAGTATGTTGTGTGGATGTCCTTGGAAATTATGGAAGGACATGGACAAGTGGTGGATAGGATAGGTAGGCCTGGATGGGTTGTTGCCTGTATTATTGGAGGGCACACCCACATTCATGAGATCTCAGACACAATGGAGTGCTAGACTATTTAAATACTAGTGCTACATAGAAGGTTCAAAGAGCTCAGCTGATCCGGATCCATTCCCTAGTAGATAGAAGAGGAGATGGCAAAGGTTTATAGTCATCATTTGTGATTTTTAAAAATCTTCACAACAAAAGATGAAGATTATTATGATAATATTACATAAATCAAGATTGGTTACTTTTTTTAAAAGGATATCTCCATCTTCCCTCCTCAATCCCAGAGCCATCCCACATATAACAAGAATAATACTTTTAAAAAGAGAAAAAACAACAAAAGCAATCTATACACCAAAAAAAAAAAATACTCTGAAAGTATACATACATACATACATTATATATATATAAAATGTTCACACCTCTGGACCTTCCACCTGATTATTTTACAGCTGTTTCCATGTACTTTGCTGTTGTCTGACCACCTTCTTTCATCAGGGGCTGCTCTTCTTTTCCTAATATTTTAATTAGTTGACTCCACAATTTTAAGCCCTTTCTCCTAATTATTCTTCTTTCCTCCTGTCTTCCCAAACCTTCATTTTAGTTTTGCCTTGTCTTTCCTTTTCAGTTCTACATTCTCTGTTGCTTCTGCCAAAGTCCTATTTTAGACAAATTGGGGCCGATTCCTTGCAAGGCTATTATCTGCATGTCAAACAAGTTAAGGCATGACTTAATCAGGCTGCTAGCACAGTGTATCTCACCTAACCATGCTTCAGGAACCCTCCACTGACTGCTGGGGCTGAGACAAAGCATTGTCAAGGTACAAATAAAGTGTCTAGAACCAAAAAAGCAACTGTTCCTTTCAGGTGTTAAGTGAGCATTGCCCCTCCCTCTTCCTTCCATATCCATTAGTCTAGGACCTTTGGACCCTGGCATTACATTCAATGAAGACAGCTTCAGAATTTTAAATGGGGTATTTTAATCAGAGTTCAGAGACTGGCTCTGCCAGTTATTGTGTGAAGCAGGTCACTCCTTTGGGCTTCTTGTTTCCCATCTGCAAAATGAGAAAGGTGGCTTTTAGATAACCTCTAGGAGTGCTTATAGCAATATGCTCTATATTTCTAGGGCTTCGGGTTCTTTAGCTAACGATTTGAAGGGCAGTCATGTGCACGTAAAGGATGAGAAAGAGCTAGAGTAGTGGTTTTTCTTTTAGAACATTTCATCACCCATCTCCCATCTCTATGCCTTTGCCAGACTGCCTACCCCTTAAATTTCCTTTTAGAGTCCCTAGTTTTTTTCAAAGCCAGTGTTCTACAGGAAGCTTTTCCTGCTGGTGCCTCCCCAAAGAGCTCATAATTTACTTGTGACAGTTAAGCAAACAAATACGTACAAGAGAAACACAACAATCAAACAAATATGTACAAAAAAACCTATAAACAGAATAAACAGGAAATAATTAACAGCACAAGTCACAAGAATTAGGAGCTAGCCCGAGAAAGGTTTCCTGTAGAAATGGGCTTTCCACCGGAACTTAAAAGAAGCTAGAGAAGCTAGTTGGCAGAGACGAGGAGGGCATGGGGACAGTCAGAAAAAATGTCTGGAGACTAGAAATGGAGCATCTTGTTAGGAGGCCAGCTTCACTGGATTGAGGGGTACCTGTCAGAGAGTAAGGAGTCAGAGGGCTGAGAAGGAAAGAACTAGGATATGAAGGGCTTTGAAGGCCAAAGAGAGCATTTTATATTTGTTCCTGGAGACAAAAGGGAGCCACTGTAGTTTACTGAGTGGGGGGGTGATGATATGGTCATCTGCACTTTTAGAAAAATCACTTTAGTGGCTGGAGGATGAATTGGAGTGGGAGACTATAGGGATTCAATTAGAAATATCTATTAAATGCCTACGGTATGCTAGGTAGAAAGTGAGGTTGGTGACCTTGCACAGCCCTCCCTCCCTCAAATCAGTCAACTGCCAGTCACGTCATCATCTTGATGTCACCGTCCTCTTCCAGAACTAAGGACAAACACAAGGTCCTTGCTAAGCACCTGGAGATACAAAGAAAAAAATTAAAATTCCTTTCAATCCTCTCCCCCTCAAGGACCTTACATTCTATAAATGAAGCCAGTATTTGCACAGATAAAGAAATCCAAACTACCCCAAAGACACACAAGTTTCCTGGGGGGGAGTAGGGACCAGGAGGTGGCCCTTGAACCATCCACCTTTGTCACGGCCTTCCTGACATTTCCTGCCGATCTAGGGGTTCTTCCTTCTGCAGCGGCTCGTGAAGCCAGCGGACGCCTCTGCACCAAACAAAATCCATAGGAGCACGAAAGAAACAAATTATTTGGAAAGAGTTACTTTGAACTAATTGTTACAAAATGACAAAAGTCCGGCTCCTGATAACAAAGTATCCACCTAACAGCTCCGCGGCTGCCACGACTTGCCCAAGGTTACAGTCAAAGAACAGCGTTTGTTTCCCGAGGGCGGCTGCACCGCGCGCTGCTCCGCACGGGGTGGGCCCGCATCGGGTAGCGATGCCGTCGGCCTCCCCCGCACCCCCAGCAATCCCTGCCCCCCTTCCCCAGGCCGGGTCCCGGCCGAGCACGCGCACAACCGGCCCAGCGAGCTCAGACTCCAACGTGCAGAACCACGTGCAGCCCGAGGCGGGAGGGGGAGAAGAGGACCTGGAGCTCGCCGAAGAGTTCGGGGCGCGAAACACACGGCTGGAGAGGAGGCGGAGCCTCCGGGAGACCCCGCCTCGCCATTGGCTGAGACCCTCCATGCGGAGGCCAACGTGACCGTGGTGCGGGCCGCGGCGGTGCGGTCCCCCCAGCTCCTCTATCCCTCCTGCTGAGAAGTAGGCCGAAGGACCCCGACACCCCGGGCGCTCACAGACAGGCCCCTCAGCCCAACCCCTCGTTTTACAGAGGGGGAAACTGAGACCCGGTGAGCAGGGTCACCCAGATCCTAAGTGGGTCCGAGGCGCAGAGCGGGAGGGCCCCCGCAGCCACTGAGGCTCACCCACTTTGTCACAGATGAGGAAACCAAGGCCCGGGTCGCGGAGAGGTGGCCGGGCCGGCCGGGGGGAGCAGCCAGGGAGGGCATCCTCAGCCTGGCCCTGGAAGCCTCGGGCTTCCCAGCCCATTCCAGAACTCCCTCTGCCCCTGCTTTGCAAAGGGCAAGAGAATGACAGACAGGGACGTTGATTCCCCCCCACCTTTTGTCTTGTAGGTTTTCTTCCAAAGCCCAGAAGGAAGGCCCGATGGGGGTTCAAAGTGCCCTGTCCATGCCTTAGTCTCATCGCTGGCTAGACTTCTCCTTAAATAAGCTCAGGACAAGGATGTGCTTCACTGAAGGAGACGCCTCACTGAGACGTGTAGGTAATAACTTCCGACCCCAAGGTGCCCCCCACGAAGCATCCCCGCCGCCCTTCTTGGGCTCCATTTTCGACCCCATCTCTCCTGGCCCCCCAGTCTTCCCCCTGCAGAGTTGAGAGAGGACTTTCCACAGAAATCTAATTTGACCTCAATCTCACCTTTTTTCTACCAGTAACTGCTTTAAGATCCTGTTGCTGCAGGAGTTCAGGAAAAAAAAAATCCATTTGTAATATTAGTTAGAAGTGCCTGACCACACCCTGACTCCCACAGTGTTGTGTAAATCAGATTACTGTTCTGTCTGGGGAAAAAAAACAACCCAAAACCCTGCAACTAAAACTGGGAAAGAGGAAGGGGAGGGTGGGGGAGACACCAGCTGGACTCTTTTTAGGAGCGCAAGTGACAGTTGTTTATGATCTATTTATTAAACAACATTTATATTGCTAGGATGTGATTAGCTTTTGTAATGATATCACTGTTTTACAGTATCTGTGCTGTCTTGCATTCGTAATAAGTACACATAATTAAATTCGGACCCCTAGGATAAAGTGGCAGATTTATAAACTCAGGAATATTTTCTTGTTGAAGAATGATGAGATTAAAGCAAAATGATGGGGTGTTGTTTTTTTAATTCACTGTTATTTTAAATTGTTTAAAATTTGTAAAGACGAATACTTGGGTATGATGTTTTATAGGGACACCTTTTAATTTTAAGAGTAGATATATTATTATTATATAAGCATATATATGTGTGTAATAGTTAGACTTAATATAGCATTAAAATTCCACTTTCTTGAACAAAGTAGAGAGGGTCAGGATGTCATTAAGCATACTATTTCAAACTTAACAGCTATCTATCAGTCACTATTATGTGTCCTAACTTTTTTTCTCTTGAGGAGTAAGCCTTACAGCATATATGTAAAGCCACTAGTCCATTTTTTAAGTTCTATTTTTATTTTATTTTTCTCTGTTACCTGTAAACATAAACTTTTTAACATTCATTTTTAAAATTTTTGAGTTCCAAATTCTCTCTTTCAATCCTCCCCCCTTCCTTGAGAAGGCAAGCAATTTGATACAGGTCACGCATGTGTAGACATGCAAACATCCTTTGTAATTTCTAATATTATAATTTCTAATATTTATTTCAAATGATAGAACCAATTTTTAGGATGTTTTGAGTAGTGGCCAAAACTGATGGTTCCTTAAAATGTGCTGTCATAAGTAAGAGAAAGAAAGAAAAGTTCAAAGATAACTGAGATATTCTAGAGTCTTATAAAATTGATATTGTGTAATGAATACTTTTAAAATTCCACAATAGACATTAGGAAAATAAAATCAAATGTGTATGTGTGTGTATATAGATATGTATTTGTATACATATTGTGTATATATATATATCTATATATTGGACATATAGGCTCACATATATGCATATATATGTATGTACATAAATGTGTGTGTATATATATTATATATATATAATACATAAATATAATACATATATATACACATGTTTTAAGTAAAAGTCATCTAATAATAGTGAAGTAAGTAATTATGGGAAAAAGAATGGACCAGTGACTTCAGGTAACACTTGAACCCCAGACGCTGAGACCAGCTCAACCCACCATGTCATAGTCTAAGGAAATCATTCCTGGACAAAACCAAAATCCTAATACTGTGCTTCAGATAAAGTGATTCTTTGTCCTTTGCCTTGCATAATGATTGCATGATAAATATCCTTTGTTTCCTATGGACATTAAATATGAACAGGTGATTTGAGTTTTGTGATGTAAAAATAGAATTTATAGGTCTAACCTTGGGAAGTCACTTAACTTTTAGAACTCAGTTTCCTCATTTACAAAGTGAAAGAAAATGGATACTCTCTAAAGATGATCTTCTGGGCATAAAACTCTAACTTGAAATTCAATTAAATTTGACCACTTTCTATTTTGTCAAATGATGTTAATTTCCAACTGACTGACATGAACATCAATGGATCATTGGCATCCTGGAAGGAAGTCTCTACTAGAGTACTACACAACTTTGTCCTGAATCTTATTTTGTTAAGCATCTTTATCAGTAACTTGGGTAAAAGTATAGTTGGGATGCTAATCAGATTTTCAGATGACATGAAGCTATGAGGGATAGCGTGTTGGATGGTAAAATTGGCTTTCCAAAAGACTTCACCAGCTTAGAAAGATGAGCCAAAAATAATGTGAAATTTAATTGAAATATATGTAAACTTACATGTAGTTTTTTTAAAAATAGCATATACAAATACAGAATGGAGGAGAGATTATGGCTAGAAGTTTTGTGCAAAAAAGACCTAGGGGTTTTAGTGGGTTGCAGACACAGCATGAGTTAGCAGTATATCATGGCAGCTCAAAAATCTCACGTGATTTTAGGCTGTCTTGAAACCTTCACTAACCATTTATGGGCTTAGGGCAGATCTCTGGAGACATTGAGGCCACTCCTGGAGAAGGTTGGCCCAAGCCAACAGGAGCTCACCTGGGCTGTTGCCAGGGAAGTGAGGAAGCAAGCTATTTTCCCATTTTTACTATTTTTCCTAACAAGGTTTCAGGTTGTTTTAATTGTTAATAACCGCTGAAGGACAAGCATTGTTAGTGCCTTCTAAATTATAGTGTCTGGGGGAGAGCTCTGGATGTCCCACCACAGATACTGCTTTATCATTAGGAGCTATTTAGGGGCCACATCAGGAGACCTGCTGGACCTTCTTTCATTCTGACTTCATTGGATCTTACCAGGAGTATTGTATCCAGTTCTGGGTACCACATTTTAGAAAGTGCACTGACAAGCTGGATCACTGAGAGAAAGGTAATCAGCATAGTGAAGGGAACTTTACAGCAAACTAAGGACGGAGAACAGTTTTCAAAATGTAGGGTTATCATATAGAAGATGGATCAGATTTCATCTTGCCTAAAGGGCAGAGCTAGGACTCATAAATTACGGAGTTGTTACTGGTAGAGGTTATGTGGAGGCAGACTTTAGCAGCTTAAAAAAAAAACAAATTTCAAAACAATTAGGATCATAGAGTCATGTATTTCAAACTAGAAAACTTTGGAGCCATTGATTCTTTCATTTTACAGATTAAGAACCTGAATCTGAGCCTGGTTAAGTGACTTGTCCAGTCATCCGGCTTGTAGTTGTATACAAAATGGGGTGGATTACCTTAGAGGGTATTGAGTTTCCTGTTGTTGGAGGTGAGAGGTTGGAAAGGGTTGTTTATTGGAGATACTATAGATGACAAAGCATATAACCAGGTGACAATTTATTTTGAAATACATATGTCAGAGACAGAATGTGGGAAAGGTTATAATCATAACAAACTCTAAGCTTTTTGCCTTAATTTTACCTTGATGAATCAATCAAGTATGTAAGTGCCTGGCACTGTGCTAGGGCCAGGGGATTCATATACGAAGAATGAAATAGTCCCCACTCATAAAGACTCATTTCTAACATATTAACCCTAATTCCTGAGAGGTCATCCTTTATTTTCATTCCTTTGATTCTCAAATACTCATTCCATTTGTATTTTTTTACATGCTGCTTTCTAAGTGCATTTTAATTAAGATGATGTGTATGATACATATACAGCAAAAATAAATCGAGTGACTTCATGTCTTTATGATTTTCCCATATTGCATGAACAGTACAGAATGGAGTGGATATTGCTATTTTGAACTGACATCACAATCTTGTGATTAAAGGAGTGAGAGTCAGGAGATCTGGGTCCTAGCCCCTGTTCTAGCACTGACTCAGTTAATAAAATGGGGATATTATTACTTGAATCTACTTGGCTATCTAGGGATGATATGAAGAAAGGTGAAATATGTAAAAATACTGTTTTTCTTGTGGAGAAAGGTGTTACTGTATTGTAATTTTATACTGATTCATGGAACTACTACAGTATTTAAATGAGTCTCCAAAGGTTGCCCAATATATAAATGTGTCAGTAATGATAGAGTCAGAAATTTTGAGTAGATAGAGTCTGGAGATCACCTTTACCAGTATCCACAGTTTTCAGAGAAGGAAACAGGCCCCAGAGAATTTGTGACTTGCTTTGGGTGGCACTGCTAGTTAGTGGAAAAACTGGAACCAGAACTTTGGTCTCGACTTGAGTATTCCAGCGTGGGACTCTTAGCAAGTCTGGTGTTTAAATACTACTTGAGAGTTGCTTAGACACTGAGAGAATCTGCTTATTTATTTGAAGTACACACCTAAACTCTTAAAGTACTCACAGTCAAGTTTAGTTATTTCTCTCATGGTAACAGGAACAGTTCTGGGAAGTATGAAGTCTCTTTGTTACATTCAGTCTGATACTATTATTATAAGACAGTGATTTATTGTGTTAATTCCCCTTGTCTGTAGGAACTGAAAAAAGTTTTAAAATTATGATTTTCTAATAAGGCTTCATATCAATGTTAGGTATTGTAAAGACTTTAGTATGATAAATGACTGGGGCAGGGGAAAGACTTGGTTGAAAACTAGTGTAATTTACATGGATGTTTTCCATCTTATAAAAATTAGGAGAGGCATCATGGTGTGTCTGTGTCTGTATGTCTGTGTGTCTGTGTGCCCTTCGTTGCTGAAGAAGACCATGCCATCAGAGAAATAATGAGATGACTTGCAATTAATACTAAGGTGGAACAGTGGAAAACTGTTGAATTTGGAGTCAGAAGACCTTGCTTGAAGTCCTAGTTTGAGTCAAATCATTTGTAGGACCCAGGGCATGTCACTTATCCTTTAAGGCTCAGTTTACTCGCCTACAAAATGAAGGGGGTGAACTGCATGACTTATGGGGTCCCATCCTTCTATAAAGCTGTGATCGTATGGCCCAAGGTATATTTGGAATCTGTTTTCTATTCTCTGGCACATAAAACTCAATGTGGGACACAAACTAGATCTATGCATTGTTAATAAACTTCTGGCAGAATCAGGAAATTATTTTTATATTTTAGACTAAAAGAATGCTCTGGAGAAAGAAAAAGGTTTTGCTAACTTCTCTCCCCACCCTAAAAATTTTTATATTGTACAGCTCAAGTTTATGGGATAGGTACTCAACTCTGTATCCTCAGCTTCAGAAACAAGGCCAGGAGCTCACACTTTGAGTAAGATTTGAAAACTGCACCTATCCTCTGCCCCTCTCCATTACTGTCCAATGTAAAATGGACATATAGCTTTACACATAGCACCTACCTGTGTCATAGGCCATGGCAAGCAGGATTGCTAAGCATTAAAAATGAGAATTTAAAAACATTAAAATCAAAAACGATTTTTCACCCTTGTGGGTGCACTCTAGGCAGTTGCCTACCTTGTCTATCCCAAGTCCTATCTCTAGTTAACTTACTGGACTACTAGTTAGAAAAACATTGACCAAATTTTAAAGAACTCTGTCAGTTATGTTGAATCAGCGACATATTTAAAACAGCAATCTGAATAGAAAATTCAAAATGGTTTAAACACAAGCAAACCTTGCAGTGTTTCTGTGTTGTAAGCATCTTACCTAAGTAACAGAAAATTGAAAGGGAAAAAGGACATTCAGAAGATGTAAAGATTGGGATCGGGAACTAGCAGATGGAGCAATCCTTAGAGACAAAGAGTGTTTGGAGCAGAGTTGGCCAAGCATGATCTAAGCAGGGGCTTAACTCTTGAAAGGAAAAAAAAAGTAATGTCATTAAATTATGCTATTGCATATCTGATTTGAATGGGAAAAGAGGGAGGTCACATTCTCTCAAGCTCCAGAAAAAACGGGCTGAACAGGTCAGGGCATCAACATGATTATAGAATAATAAGACTAGGAAAAATTTCTGACAAACTAATTCTCCTCCCTCCCCCTTAATTTAAGCCAAATCATTGTCATCATCAAATAGAAACAACTAAAAAGTAATGTGCTGCCTTTTGACAAATATATTTTGGGTACGCTTCAGATTAAAGGGATCCTTTCAGGTGTTATCTAGGAGAATCGGCGTCTTTTCAAAAAATAGATGTGTCAAACCCTAATAAGCTAAGCTATATGTTCAGTTGATGTTGACGTGCTTATCTGTTTTTTATCACACAGTACTTACTGTACATTTTACTTTTTCTGGGATGGTCTGTAAATTCTTACAGTGCCTAAAGGCAGCCAGGGAAGATGAGCACATAGCTGTAATTGTAAATCAATCAAGTATTGTTGAGCCTACATTATTTGCTTAGCAAATGTTGTCCTTATGAAGGGGGAGAAGGACAGGAGAAAGTGGATAGAAATATGGGTAGACTCTACCTTTAGAAAGCTTTTGATTCTTTCATGGAGGCACAATTAATATTCAAAATAATTGGAGAACAGTTAAGGTATATTAAATTATAAAGACCATAAGTGCAATTGGAGTTCACATTAGTGTCAATAGAGAAGTATGGGCTGGAGAAGCTGGTGCTGTCATTTAAGAATAGGCTGGACATCTCTTAGAGAAGGGGAGGCTTGGGTCTTACTCATTCTCTCCCTATTACTCTTGGCTGATCATCTGACCTTCACCTAGCGTTTGCAGCTCATTAGAGAGAAATTAGGAAAATGGCTGTCCATTAAGACTGCATTAAGATTTTTGGGACCCCTGTGTACCTCCAACTGGGAAGGACATGTGTTTGTCAGGGCTGTCCTACCTCTAGGAATCCTTGACAGTCTTTTGAAAGTTGAGAAAGTCTTTGTTCATTAATTTATTCATTAAATATGTATTAAAGGCACAGTATATGAAGTGCTGGCAGTTCGGTGGTACAGTGGATAGAACACCAAGTCTGGAATCAGAAAGATCTGAGTTGGAATCTAGCCTCAGACATTTAGTAGCTGTATCACTCTGAGTGAGTCATTTAATGCCTATTTGCCTCAGTTCCTTATCTGTAAAATACATTGGAGAAAGAAGTGGCAAACTACTGAAGTAACTTTGACAAGAAAATCCCATGGACTTTGTCAGAGTTGAACACAACTGTGAATGACTGATCAATAAATATAAAACTCACTGGGTTAGGTACTGAAGTACAAGGCAAAACAAGCCCTGCTCCCTACTTCCACTGTTACAGTCTAGTAGAAAATGCCAAGAAAAGGTTTAAATAATGATGGTAAAATGTCAGAAGTTGAAAGCAAAACTTTTTATGAGTAAGTAGCCTTTGAGGCCATTATATTTTATACTTCAGATTTTATCAACAATTTTACTTCACTGTGAACTGTAAGAGTAAGTACGTGAACGGTGACTTTCCACGCTGTTACTCTGTGGACCATTCTACTTATTGGAAAGTCCATAGAGTTTTTCTAAGTAGGATCAAAGGATCCTATGTTTAGAGCAGAAAGGAACCATTTCTCTTATTCTACAGATGAGGGAATTGAGGCACGGAGAAGTGTGGAGATGTGCCTAAGATTACACAGGTGCCAAATAGAGAAGCGATGGGTCAAATTCAGGTGTCTTCTGACTCAAGACTGAGCATTCTTTCTATTTCCCTATGCTGAATGGAAACAAGGTTTTTCAAAAACCAGGATTTCCCTAAACACAGTAGTAACAGGGACAGAGGAAGTAGCCCTCCGAAGCAAGGGCCTTGTCTATGTGGAGCTTCAATATAGGGACCTGATTTGATTTGCTACTGTTTTTCTGTTCTAATCTAGTTCTTTACAGTAAATGCTTCAAAGCTTTTCTTTCTTACCTCCCCTGCCTTCAACCACATCCCTTTGACCTACACTTAAGAGAGGATGGCCTGAGGCTAGCTGAGGTAGGCTCCATCAGCTCCCTGCCTGCATTTTTCATAACACCTTAGCATCATCATCTACTTTTACTTTTCTTTTGATCAGAGGTCTCTCTAATTTCTAATCTATAGTCCTTTATTAAGCATCTGACATATGCCAGGCACTGTGGTAGGTATTGAGAATACATAGACAAAAGTGAGTCTCTGCTTACAACATAATCAAAGGAAAGAACATTGACATATGTATAAGTGCTTAATAAATGCTCATTGACATGCATGTGTCTCTATGTGTGTAAAATAGAGACAAGGTGATTTATAGGAGGGAGAGGTACTAATAGCTAGGGAGATCAGAAAAGGCTTCATGTGGAGTGGTGCTTGAGCTGAACCTTGATGGAAATTAGGAATTCTGACGGGACCACATTCCAGGCAAGAGGGTCTGCTTTGGGATTAGGGATTAGATGAGTCCAATGGAGCACTGTATATGAAGAGAAGGAAGGTCAGTTTGGCTAAACTGTAGTGTGCTAGGAGGAGAATAGTCCGGGTCTGGAAAGGTAAGTTGGCACGAGGTGGTGAAAGGCTTCCAGTTCCCCAAAGAGGACTTTACATTTGATTTTCAAGGAGTATATTGAATGAATAGATGAGTGATATGGTTAAGCTTGCATTTTGGGACAATCACTTTAGCTGCTGCGTAGAAGAGGGGTTGGAGTGAAGCGAAATTTCGGCAGGGAGGCCAGCCAGGAAGTTACTGCAGTAGTCATGAGAGAGGCGAGGAGCTCCTAAACGTAGGGTGACTGTGAGTGGAGAGAAGGGGCCTGAGGTGAGAGTTATTGTGGATGTAGAAATGATAAGATTTGGCAGCAGGTGGTGTGGGGTGAGATAAGAGGCAAAGATGATTCAGAGGTCTGATCCCTCCTGTTGTGTTCCTGATGTCATTCTGATAATCCGCTGTGACTGACTGTCCAGTCCTTTTTGGTCTTTGTGTTGCTGATACTACTGACCATCCTCTCCGACTGGACATTCTCCATCCCCCTTGGATCCAGAGACAGCACATTCAATTAACCCTCTCCCTGCTAGATACTATCTCTTCTCTGATTCTCCTTCTACCTGACTGTTCCTTCTCAGTTCCCTTTATTGGATCATGATGTTCCTGACCACTAATTGTTACTGTTCCCCAAGACTGTCTTGGGTCATCACTTCTCTCTCTACACTGTCTCCCTTGATGATTTCATGGTTTCCTAGAGGCTCAATTTTCATCTTTATGTACATAACTTCCAGATCCATCTATCCAGACCTATTTTCTCACAGGAACATTAGCCATGCAGTATAATAACAAATGCTTGCAGAACATCTCCCCTTGGAGGTTCCATAGGATTCTCAAACTCAACATGTCCAAAATAGAATTTCTATTGCCCCATCCCGAAAGAAACTCATCCTGCAAATTACCTGTTGAGTATATCACTATCCTTCAAGTCACCTAGGTTTCCAACCTCAGAGTTATCCTTGATTTCTGTTTTGTCTTTCAACCTCCCATGCCCTGACACTTGCCAAGTCTTATCCATTCTAAGTCTACAACATCCTTCAGGGCAGTCTCCATCTCTCCAATAACATAGACTCTATCCTAGTTCAAGGACTTCATCTTTTCCGCTATCAATCAGGCCTATTCCAATAACTTTCTAATTGATTAAGCCTAGCTGTGTCTACTTGTTTTTAAAAAAATTCTGATAACTATATTTGAATATAATTGTTTTCTTTGGTAATCCTATGTATTTTATGCATATAAAAGCATTATTCTGAGAAGAGCTGTCTAGGTTTCACCATAACACATGCCAAAAGGCTAATCAGTCACTTCTCTCCTAAACTGAACTACTTCCTTTTCACTCTCCTAAATTTGCTGCTTTTTCTGACTATGACTTATTGCCTGGCTGCTTATGATCGCAACTTTGGCATCACCGTTGATTCTTTCCTCTCCCTCCCTGTCAGAGTTTATTCAATAGTCTTCATCTTACCTGAAAAATATCCTTTAATTTTATCTCCTCTCTGTTCCTACTGCCACCAGCCTAGTTCAGACCATTATTTTCATCCACTTGAACTACTGTGAAGGCTTTCTTTTGTTTTTTTTCCTCTACTTTTTGACTTTTTTGCATTTTTCATCATTTTTCTAGAATAATTTTCATTATGTGTAGTCAGTGAATCAAAAAACACAGATTGAGTCGTGGCATTCTGTGCTCAGAATCTTCAGTGGCTCCCTATTATCTACAAAAATAAAGTTTAAATTCCTGTGTTGGGAATCCAGGCACTTTAACTGATAATGGCACCATCTTACCCTTCCAGTCTAATTTCATATTGTTCCCTCAATGAAGTACTGTATGCTATAGCTAGACTAGGGGTGCAGTGAATAGAGTTCCAGGTTTGGAGTTAGGAAAACTCATCTTCCTGAGTTCAATTCTGGCCTCAGACACTTACTAGTTGTGTGACCCTGGGCAAGTCACTATCTGCCTCAGTTTGTAAATGAAGATGTTGCTCATTTCTGAGATATGCTAATGACAAGCATCTGGAAAATGAGCTGGAGAAGGAAATGGCAAACCACTCCAGTTGCTGGGGTCACGGAGAGCCAGACAAGACTGAACAATGACAGCAGAGGGCTAAACCTGCTCGGTGCTCTCCTCTCTCCGTGTCTTTGCTCATGCTCTTCCTTATTTCACCTCAGTTTTCATCTGGTGAATTCCTAGCCATTCTTTGAATGTAACCCAAATGTCATTTCTTCTATGAAGTCTTCTTTGATTCTTTGGGTCCATAGGAGTCATCACCATCAGACTTCATGAAGGCCCTTTGTTTTTGAACTTAATAATAATAACACAGATATGTTGGAGTCTTATACCCCTGATGTTCCATGAGAGCAGGACTCAGGTCTTTTGTAAACTATATTCCCTCACCCCTGCAAACCCCGCCCCCCACCTAGCATAGTAATCTGTATGTAATAAATGCTTAATAAATGACTGTTCCTTTTTTTTTTTTAGCCTAATAGATATAATGAATTGGGGGGAGGGGGTGGATGTATTTGAGAGACAGACATGAATTGTATGACTTCTTCTCTAAATGCAATTGATAATTATCTAAATGTAATTTGGATGTTTTAATTTAGAATAGAGTATTTGGGATATAGCCCTTAACATTTTATGTTCACATAAAAGGACTTCAGCTAAACTGAGAAATTTCTTTGGCCTTGATCCTATTGGTAAAAACCTTCTCCTATAACCCTATTTTTTTAAAACTATGAAGGTTTAGTAGAATATAAGCTTTAGGAAGACAGGGACTGTTTTATTTGTCTTTGTAGCTTCAGAACCTTGCAAATTTCCATAAATTTTTATAAACTGCTTTGATATAGTGCAATTGAGAAAATAATGAAAGATCTCTCTAGACATTTGTTTGATGTGAGGGGCAGTGGACTGAGCAACATCTTCAGTCCTCCCTTTAAAGGCAGAGATTTGAGGTTGTAAATCATTCTTCTCCAGCCTTTCTAGAAGGTGACCTATTCCAAGTGAGAAGAGTGCTGTCTTCTCCATCTTCCTCCTTTCTGGGTCTAGGGGAGGGGAGGTGGGTCCTGCGTAAACATTCACCTGCCTTTCAACTTTCTGTCACTCAGGTCGGAGCCCCTTCCCTGTCACTGGAATCAAGCTGGACTTCCTATCTATTGCTCATCCATGCAAACATTACATTTTGGCCCCTACCCGGTGTTTATTCCTGAGAAAACTAAATCTTAAAGACATGAAATTATTGGTTTAAGTTGTTCCACTAGTAGATAGAAAAACTAAGATACTTAGGTGATGAAAAATAAAAAGATAGAAACCTAAGGGGGTTTGAAGGCAAGACAGTGAGGGAGGAAAGTGTTGGGAGTTCTGGCTTCAATTTAAGAATGTGGCATGGTCACAGTAAGCTTGTCATTAACATATCTCAGAACTCGTCACCTAGATAGTCTTATTTTGTTCATATCCAGTGTTCCATTCTGAGTTTTTTCCCCCTCCCAGAGAACTGTCATAAAAAGTGCCTTGTAAGTCTTCAACATTCATTCCAAGTTGGTTTGGTTTTCATATCCATCTTATCGACTTGGAAGCTAACATATAACATAATTTAAATGGATTAAATTAAGGTTATATGAAAAGTGCCCAGGCCAGAGTATAGTATCTCTTTTAGTGCCAAATTCTGGCACTTGTTATATTTTCAGTGTAAAATGTGGGGAGCTATTTACAAGCTCTGTACCCTCATTTCTGCATACTGTATGCATAGCCTGTGTTTGGGGACTCTTTTCCAAAATCATCATAGGGGTTTTCTTAACCTTTACATTATTTTTGAGTGGTTTTTATCTTGTTTTCCTTCCAGCCAGCAGAGATGAGGCAGTTTCACTTCTGGGTGTTAGAATCCTCTTGTTCATGCTAGTTTGTCATGACCTTAAAACAAACCACTTGCAATTTCAGTGCTCAATCTCTGGTAATGATTTGAAATAGAACAATGAGTAAAACCTTTGTCTTGGGAGGTAAAGCTCATGTCGATACTGCTGAAGAATTTACCTGATTACTTTCCTTGGCCACAGCTTCTCTGTTGTTTTTTTTTCTGACCTCATCCCTAGCATATAGTTGCAGTCTCAAAACTTTGAGAATGTTTTTAGGCACCTGTGGCCCAATGCATGGTGAGCTGATCATATGGCGAGAATGCCAGGGGTGGAAAGGTATTTGTTACACTTGTTATATTTATAGATGTCATTCTAGATCTCCCCTGTCAGATAACTGGTGAGTCCTAATAGTCATTCTGAGAGATAACCACCCACAAAAACCACATTCATGGCACTTTACTCAAACCTTTACTTTAACCACTACTTTGTGATGCAAAACTAGTGGAATTTTGGGTACTTTTTGTAAAATCGAAATCTTCACAGGGGTTTTCCATCATTCTTGTTGGTTGCTGACAAATTACCATTATAAAGAGCAAAAGCAAAGTCAAGTTTACTAATAAAAACATCTGACTGCTCAAGATAAAGTCTGAGTCTCAGCATATGCATATTTTCACTATAGAAAACCACATTATATGAAGTTGAAAAAGGACTAATTCCTTTCTGAAAAGTATTAGGTGACAAATGCTTATTGGGTCGTTAGAGATGACAGAGATTCCATCTCTTGCTGAGATCATTAACTGACTGCTGGCCACCAGAAAGTCCCATCAGCATCTCACACTCATGTCCCAAAAGGAACTCATTATCTTTTCCCCTGAACCTGTCCCTCTGTTTAGGGTACCCCCATTCTTTCATCTTCCTGAATCCGCGACCTCTAAGTCACCTTCCGTCTTTCCTCATCTGTACCACCAATACTAGAAGCATGCTCATCCCTTCTCATCTGGATGATTCCAGTAGTTTTTAAACTAGTCTTCCTTCTCCCAGTCTCCCCTCCTTAGTTTATCTTCCAAGAGTATATCTCACAAAAGTTAGCATAAAGCACAGGTATAACCACATCATTCCTTTACTCAAGAATCTTTTATAGCTTACCTATTTCCTTTGGACAGAGACACTTAACTGCTCTTTGGCTCCAATCTACTCTTCCTGACATTCCACATTACTCCGTTTCACATAGTCTTTCATCCAAACTGACCTTGCCATTTCCTAAAATCAGCATTTCATCTTCCTCAGAATCCTTGCTTCTTTCCAGGCTTAGCTCAGAGGTCACATTCTGTGGGAACCCTTTCATGTTGATAACCTTAAGTACCTAGAATAGTGCCTTGCACATAACAGTCCCTTAATAAATGCTTGGATTTAATTGATATTTTGCATAGAACTTAACCAGTCTTAAATGCTAGAACTGAAATAGCTCAGTGCCTTATAATTTGCAGATCCCCTTGAATGCTTGAAAAGAAAACATAGCATAAATAAATATTAACTTAACTAACAAAAACATTAACTATCTTTTCTATTTCTATAAGAAGATGGGTGGGACTATAAAATCGAACCACATGACTTCGTTATCATTTAGACCCTGCTCTGGCAAGGAGGCCACGTAGCACAGTGAAATAAGTTGTATTCTGGGATTCAGGATACTTAGATTCTTAACTTGGTACTTAAAGCAATGGGCTAGCTAGGCCTCAGTTCCCTCATCTATTAAATGAAGGGACTGGATTATATGATTGTTAAAAAGAGCTGTTCCAGCTCCTCATTGACCTCTGGATGACTTGAATTGTGTTACTGTTCAGTGTACTCTATGGGATTTGATGTCCTTATGTTGACTGCTGATCTGAACCATTCATTATAGAAGGCTGTGGAAATCTAGAATTCTGAGTTTAAAGGGTACATTTCCTTATATTTTTGATAGATTATGGAAATTTCCCCACTGGTTCGGGAACATAGTTTTGTTCAATTTGCTACAGTAAGGACTATCTTGTTGGCTAATTTCTACAAATAAAGAATGCTTCTTTTCTGCTTTAGCAAATGTGTTAAGAAATGTTCACTTGAGCAGAGTAAAATGTCCAAGCCTTCTCTGTGTTGTGGGAGTCAAATTCACCAGCAGCCCATTTTCAGAAAGTACAACTAAAATAAGCAACATGTTGAAAGGAACCATGAGAACAATGAATGAGGAACATGAACCTGGAAGCAGACCAAACCAGTTGAATCAAATTGTGAAAGAATGGGAATAAAGGAAGTTAACTGGGGGAAAAGCACAGTTCTAGGAAAAAGTGAAGTGTCCCTAAAACAGGATGGAATATCAATGAGTGCAGCAGGATTGGAACAAATGGATGGAAACTTTATTGGCAGGAAGAAGGAAAAGGCTAAGTAAGTAACTCAAGAGGCAGTGTTAAGGAAAAATTAGAAAAGGAGTGGTATCTAACGTGGATATTAGGAAAATATAAATGGATCTCCAGAGGTGAACGACAGTTATCAGGAAACCTACATGAGTTCTCAGGGATTTGTGCTAGTGAAAGATTGGTGGCTATTACCAATAGTAACTAGTCTACTAGGATAGTACAGTATACTATTTGGTAATATACTATAAATAGTAATTGTATACTATATACACTGTATACTTCAAGTACCTAATAGTAACTAATGGTTAAGTTGTATTCATCTAAAATTAAGCAAGAAGCTGAAAAATGGAAAAATACTGGCCTGGCTCACAGGCTAAGAAAATGTTATCTTAAAAGTACTGAAATATAAGTTTAGTTATATTCTAGAATATAGCCCTTGGAGATTAAGCCACTTTATGGCACTACTTTTTGACCTGGTGAGCTGGCCCTGATTGTGACCTGGCCTCTAACCTGTGAAGAAGCAGCAGTGCTGAGCTCTCAGATGGTCGGTGGGTTGGTATAAGCCTTTGGTAATCAGCTATACCCCAAAAGAGGTTACAGTGTGTGTTTCAGACTTGTTTGCCAGCTACATATTGGGCTTCAGTGTTCACTCCCAAGCTGAACCACTGCATGTAGGGTGGAGGGACATTCCTATTCCGTGTCAGTTTTGCTGAGGCTGGCAAACTGAACCAAGATCTGTATCTTAAGTGACAGGATTCAGATGAAACATGACAAACCCATAGGTGCTATAACCTGAACATGTCAATGCAGAACTTTCCAGTGAACACGATGGGACTTGGGAAAGGAGCTGCACATGCCACAGATTTATATTGTATTGGACAACCTGAGAGAGAAAGGGGGAAAAACTGACCAAAGGTTGCAAAGATTGTGTCTGCTTGTCTCAGAGGTTTTAGCAATAATGTCATTTATTTCTTTGTTTCTAGAAACACACCTTCAAATATCTTGGTTGACTTAATGTGGAAAGAATACTTTAACAGTGGACTTACTGGTGAATTAATAATAATTTATTACCATACACCCCCCCCAATGTATTAAACATTATGAAAAAGCAATTGCAATGAAAACTGCTGATTTAATTGGGAATGTTTTATATGACCTATTTCTCAACTTTAGGTGACAATTATTCTTATTTATCAGAGCATACAGGAAAGCGGGGTCAGAAGGGCACTTGGCAAAAGTCTCCTTTCTCTGCAGGAGAGTGAGTGGGTTCTCTGGCCATATTTCAATCAAAACTCTGCATACTAAAAAGTCTTGCCACAACTCTGTCATCTGGAGTTTACCACTGCTGTCAGGGACACTCCTGGATTACAGATAGCAAGTTAGATTGATTGCCCAATGAATCCAAGGCAGTAGAAACAGACAAACACGCCTAGCTTTGTATTGTGACACATAACAGGTTGTCATGACAGCCTACTTGACAATTACTGTGGTGGAAGAATGAATGAATATTGTATTAAATATGAACCAGTACTGGTTCTCAGAGGTAGCATGTTCTCAGCCGAATTAGGGGGAGCAGAGTATTCCTTTATATTCCACGCTCAATCAAGGCAATCAATGTTTCAGTTTATCTGTATCCAAACTCTTTGTATTTTTGCTTATTGAAATGTAGTTTAATAGAAAATTTATATGGAGTGCCTAACTGTGGAAAAAGAACCAATGAATTCTGCCAAACAAACACCATCAGTCTATGACCATGTAGTAGTATTCTGCATCATTTATTTAAATATCTATTTTTATTTATGCATTTACAAAGTTTAGTAGTACTCATTTTGTAACTCTGCTTTCAGTACATTTTAAAACTATTTGCAGAGAAATCATCTTTTTTAAAATGAGGTCCATGTACAAAACTAGGCAACAGATATAAAAAATGTTTCCTTTCATACTTTTTCAGCCTTCAAGAAAAATAAATCAAGTGACGAAAACAAAACCGAAATACTGTGGCTCGTTCACAAGTATTACATGTCAGTGCTCAGCTACAAGTCCTAATGGGATATAGTTTATATTTCAGTTGGTATAATGCATGTCTGTTTAAAACTTCTAATTGGTACAGCATGTTGCACGTGATGAAATAAGAAAAATCAATCCTGCATTTGGATTGGTGAATCTAGAAACCATCATTTATTCATTCCTTTACAGCAGAGTACAACCCCATCCCAGGAGAAGACACTGATTGGCCAGCAGTGTGCGTTCATCCTCAACTTGGCATAAAAAGTTTCCTTTAAGAAATTCATTAACTTCTTCACAAGTTTTTGCCTTAGCCTCTACTTTGGCCCTTTGCTTTTAAAGAAATCATCCATCTGATCAATAATTTAGAAGCATAAACCAAAATGGCTTTTTAAGAGATTTTCCTTTCTATTGATACCAATTCAAGAGCACATAGTTTTCCAGCAACATCACTGAAAGATGGAGGCACTGATGCCACCAGCAACAAGAGAGTGGCATCATCACAGGATCATTACGTAGTACAAAATGCCCAAGGGCCTGAAACTTGCTACGAATACAGTTTGGCAGCTGCCTTCTTTGCCTGATATTTAACCATTTATTAGAGAGTATTAACACACCAGCTTCAAAGATGCGTACTCCTTTTTGGACACTCAGGAGTTACAAACATGTTGTGATTGCATAATTCATATTGCACAATTGTATAAAAACATAAATACTGGCTATTCTAGTTTTTTTTAAATACAAAATACAGGTCACATACTTTTAAATCTATAATCCTGTTCAAGTGCAATTCAGGTGCTTTCTTTAGTCCTTCCAAAAAAAGGCATTTTTGATAAGTTTTTTGGCACAGATGAAACCTCACTGCACCAACACTTCTAATTACAATACATACACCCAAACCTTTGTAGTAGCAATCATATACATACAGTATAAAACTGGGTATTTACAAATGTACTAAACACACAGATGCAGCCTTAGTGGTTGAGCTGGAACCTCTGCTTAGCATTATGCACGCTAATAATAATGACGATAACATTAACAATAACAGTCACGGTTAAATAGGACCCCTTCATGCCACGGACTTATGCCGGCTGCTGCGGGTTGGCGTTCATGTGAGGAGGATGTCCTAGAAGGCCGATTCTCTGTTTCTGCTTCCTTTGTTCTGTCATCTGGAAAGTTAAAAAGTCTTCTCATTAGACCCAGACACTTCCTGTGCATCAGATCTTATAGTGAACCAGAGATGTACCTCTGTGGTTATGGTTTACACTGAAAGCCACTTTCTACAAATAACGCACTTCCACTCCACTCAACACACAGAGCATCAAACAGCATCTCCCCAGGGCACCATGGGGAATTCCGTGAGCCTCCTCATGCACCATGACATTCAAGTACGCTGCCTCATTCCTGTTTCACAAGGAAAAAAAAAACAGCCCAAGAGTGCAGGGAAGAGCACAGGCAGTAAATGTCTGCTGAATGAACAGGCCCCTGCATGACTTTACCCAAACTAAGCCCTTTACAAAATGAGTGAAGACCACTGGAAAAATGGCTCTTATGTAGCATGTCTCTAAAGACAATGCTTAAAGAAATCGTGTCCACTACAGGACTAATTAGATAACATTTCTTTAGGGTACAATTAGAGGGTCACAAACCCAGAGAATCACAGATTCATAACTAAAGGAATCTTAGAGGACATAGACACCGACTTCCTCATTTTTCGGACATGGAAACTAAAGAAATTGAGATGGGTTAAGTGACATTCCCAGGAATTCTATGGCTATAAAACATCTGAGGCAGGGTTTGAACTCAGGTCCTTCTACCTCCAGTCCTCACATTTTATCCATGAAGGTATATAACTGCCATTTTCTTCCAAGACTCACCTGGATAGTGCTCGAGAATTGAACCCCTGTCCATATAAGTACAAACATTTCAAAACAGCTGTGTTTTCACTGGCATTTCCTCCATCAGCAAATCTCAAAGCCCATCTGTGTCTTAGTTGACAGTTTTTATTATCTGCCATGACTAGACCAGTCATTGTAGCTAACAAGCTATATATCCATATATTGTTAGGTATATTCTATGTGTTATATGGGGAAGGAGGTAGAGTAAGATCAAAAAATCATTTTTTGCTCAGAATTAGTAACCAAGTCACAGATATTGAAGGGAATATTGCAAACATGGAGAGGGGGCTTGGTATAGTGGAAAGAGTTATGGACTTGGAGTTTGAATTCCACTTTCATGCACCTGACCATGTCACTCTCCTGCTCAATAAGCTGCTGTAGTTCCCTGCTGCATCTGGGATAACATACAAATACTTCAGTTTATCATTTGAAGCCCTTTTCAGTCTGACTTCAACCTCTCTTTCCAGACTTATCTCCAAATCCCTCTCTCACATACTTGACATTTCAGCCTAAATGGCTGACTTGATCTCTTTCTGCATGTGTACCCCTTTGTCTGGAATGTGGCCCCTTCCTCCTTCTGCCCCATGGAATTCCTGGCCACCTTTAAGGCTTGGCCCAGTGGCTGCTTCATCCATGGTATCTTCCCTGATCCCCCAGTTGGCAGTGCTTCCCCCTGAAATTGCTTTCTATTTTGTACTGATTTATGTGGATACATGCTTTTTCCGCATAGTAGAATATCACCTTTTTCAGAGTAGGGGGCAAGGCTGTTTTCCTAAGTCTGTATCCCCAGCACCTAGCCCAGTGTCTGGCATTAAGTATGTACTCAACATAAGTGAAACTGAAGTGACTTAAAAGGGAGATCTGTGCTCATCCTAGGCTATCTGACTTTTTTTTTTTTTTTTATCACCGGCTTGTATGAAGGCAGAAGCAGCATGTTCATCAAATCTGCAGGTGACCCCAACTTGGCAGAGTTGTTGAAAGGGAGGGCTAATACACTGGGTGATTAAGGCAGTATCCCAAAACAACTTGACAGGTTACAACATGGGACTGAGTTGAGAAAGACTAAATGTAATTGGGGTAAATGTAAAGTTATACTTGGGCTCAAGAAATCAATATCACAGCACCAGTTGTGGGGGATTTTAATGGATTACAAATTCCCCTGGAGTTAACAGTGGGGGACACAGAAGCTAAGAATATAAATGTGACCTTGGGCTACATTAAGAAAAGCAGAGCTTCCAGGAAGGAGGAGGTAAGAGCCCAGCTGTCCTCTTTCCTCCTTAGGATACACCTGGAGTGTTGTGTCTTATTCTGATCTTATCCTTGGAAGGACACTGATAAACAGCAAATTGTTCAGAGGAGGGTCAACTAGGATGGGTAAGGGCCTTAAGCCAGTGCTCCATGAATACTGTCTGAACCACATGTTAGCGTGTTACATGACAATTGTCTTCAAGTACTTGAAAGGCTATTCTGTGGAAGGATAGATTAGTTTTAGCCTCAAGAGCAGGGAGAAGTTATGAAGTAGCAAATTTAGTCTTGATACAAGGAAAAACTTCCCTTTTAATTGAAGCTTTTAAGTGGAGTGGGCTCTTGGTAGTGGGTTCCTCTTCACTGGAGCTCTCTAAGCAAGGGCTGCATAGCCACTTGTCTGGTGTGGCCTACCGTCAGCTGCCACTGAGGACCCTTCCAACTCTGACACTATGTGATTTCAAGAAGACTTCAAGTGCTACAGAAATGTCAACTTACTATAAAACATCACCTGGACAGTTTATAGCATATAGCATCCCATGCGAAAAATACTGACATGCACAAAGTCCTAGTCAAGGAAGAAGTGGGCTTCTCCTAATGTAGAAAAATTATAGAATGCCTAGGAAAAAGAAATTAACTCTATTTTTTTACCTAACCATGCTTCAGAATCTTTGAATCACCTATGCTCCAGACACCAATAAGTAGTAAGTATATAGTTACAAAGAGTGAAACCAGGCTTACAAAACCATTCCCTTATCCAGTAACTGGGGGTCACTTTCCTAAGTCTTTACGGTTTAGAATCCAGTTGTCTAGAAGTCTGGTTTGACTGAAAAATTTCTCTAAGTTTTCAATTCAACATTTACTTAGCACCTGCTATATTCTGGATCTGTGTTATATGCTAGAAATATAAAGCTAAACAAGTCCTTCAAAGAGCTTATAACCTATAAAAGAGAATAAAGCAGATAACACAAATATAACTGAAGTACAGTGTCAAACTGCCTGAGAAAGGTATAGGGTGTCATGATCAGAAAGAGACTGATACTGGCATCGTATTATATTTACTGGGAGCTGAACCATATCAGATAGAACCTGGCCTGGATGTGGCAGACTGACTTTATACTCTGCTTAACACATCAATCATATTCTTATAGAACCTATGTGTGTTTTGTTTTTGTCAATGTCCTACATAAAATAAAGTTGCATCAAATTTTCACTGTATTAGAGAAAACCTTAAAGTCATACTTATGGATTTTGACCTAAGGTGTACTGATTTAATGTTTCCTAAAATGTCAAAGTGTTCTAGGGGACTTAAAAATTGTATATCTAAGTGCGATTTTTTTTAAAAAAGCATATAAAACATCTCCACTATCACGAAACATAGTTAAGGGTTCCTTTTAGCCTTTGTTGGAGCAAGATACCATTTCTTGACTATTCTATAAGCAATGTTAAGAGATAGGTGGCAGATATTTCTAGGAAGAATTTCAGAAAGTCTTCAATTTTAACAAAGACCTGGTACAGCCCTGTTAACCTACTTAACAGCCTCAGCTGGAGTTGGGAACCCCAAGGAGAGAAATGGAGCTCTGCAGGGAAACACCAAGCCCCAGAAAGTACATGCTCTTCAGACATTCAATTCTGGAAGGAAGACCTGAACCAATATTCTTAGTTACAGCATAATCCTCATTTACAGTGAACATGGCACTCTCGTCCCTTGTTTGATCTCCTCATCCAACACTGAGCTTGGGTCTATTATCTTTCTCCCTGGCTGGTGGCCTTCCATGGAATTCAGAATCCTGCTGTTCTTATTCACTTCTTGCAGTCTAATGGACTCTGATTCAGGGCTTTGTGGTAAATTTATCTGGATAAGTCTCAAAAGATAATTCTGATGAATTGAGGATTTCCAGGGCTTTCAATTCCATCCAATAAAGGATATCTTAAATTATCCAAGAGTAATCAGACATTTTTTTAATGAGAGTTCCCTAATACTGCTCCTCTTTCAAAATCTTTTAATTCTCTGCACTTTGCCTTCAAGGATAACCCCCTCTGTATTTGAGAGCCTTTTAAACTTGTCTATGCTGACCAATATACTTCAGACGGGCTTTTTCTCAACCACTCTTTCTGTCGATGAAACCATGATTTTTCTAGTTATCTAGGTGCAAATCCTTAGAGTCATCTTTGGCTCATCTAACTAGTTTCCAAGTCTACCAGTTGTTCCTTCAATGTATCTCAAACCCATTTATTCCTTTCCATTTAAACTACTCTTCTATTATAGGTCTTCTCCTGCAAAACTTCCCAAAGTAGCTTTCCTAACACTAGTTTCTCTTCTTTATAACCCTCCTGACAAAAGAAATCATCAATCTTTCTAAAAACACCATTTTCATCACTGCCCTATCTTGTTCCTGCCTTTCACTGTCAAACTTCTAGAAATAGTAGTCAATAGTCATCTCATTATCCAGTACCTTACCACCTACTCACCTTTCAGCCTTTGTAATCTGGCTTCTGACTCCCCCACTTGACTGAAATTACTTTCTTAGGTTGCAAACAGTTAAAAAAAAACTTTGTAAACCTTGTGCCCTTTACTATGTCTTCATTCTCCTTGACCTCTCTGAAGCTTGACATAAATGGGTTGCTCTACTGCTCATTTTTCTTCTCTCGACTTTCATGACACTTTGTTCCGCCTCATTATCTTCTCAAAATATGAGCGTCTCCCAAAGGCTCTGTTTTTCTATCTCATGTTTAGCACAATGCCTGGTACACAGTAGGCACTTAGTAAATGCATACTGACTGACTCTTCTGTTTGCTATGTTTTCAGATGGTGATCTCACTCATCCTTGGGTTGAATTATGATCTCCATACCAATGACTACCAAATTTACTAAAGTATTAAAATATGCAGCCTTAATTTTTCTCCTGAACTGTCCTACTTCTTGAATGGTCTGCTGGGTATCTCTACTTGGATGTGCCTTTGATATCTCAAAACCAGCATGTCCAGGATGGAATTGATTTTCCTGCCTCCAAACTTCTCTATTTCTTTTGAAGCTAACTCATATTCTCAGTCACTCAGTTCATAACCTCAGAACCACTTCAGCTTTTCCTTCTCGTCTCCCTGCTTCTTTCCTCTATCCAAATCAGACACCATATTCTGCTGGTTCTCCTTTCATAACATCTTTCACATTCATCCCCTTCTTCCTCTTAAAATAGCCACCATTCTGGTGTAGTCTACTGTAGTGCCTTGCTAAGTGATATATCCTTGACCCTAGCTTCTCTCATCTCCATTTCATTCTAAAAAAAAAAAGCAAATCCTAAAATAAAGAATAAAAACAAAAGCTACAAAACAATTTCTTTTAAAGTACAGATCTATTTATGTTGCTCTGCTCAGGAATACCCACCACCTTTGGTAGCTCCCTATTGTCTCTAGAATCAAATATAGACTAGTAGTCTGGCATTTAAGGTGTACAATCTGATCCCAACCTGCCTTTTTACCTGCATTCACCTTACTCTCCCATTCTTGTTATGGCCAAGTTGACACAATAGCTGGTACCCAACCCTCCAGCGCTGCCTATCTGTACTGCCTCATGTTCCTTCCACGGAGCCTTCCTTGATTCACTTCACTGACTAGTGTCCTCTCCCTCCTCCAAGTACCTTGTCTGTATTCATCTTTATTCATTTTCTTTATTCCTATGTTTTACATCCTTGTGTATCTTCATTGCTACCCACCCTATTCATGCACCTCCCCCCGCCAAAAGAGTATGATCGTCTACAACATTCAAGTAGAAAGAACTTTGATACCAGTCTGTGTTGGAATTCTGGCTTTCCTATCTATGGATCATGACTGATCATGACTCAGTCATAGCTTTAGTTTCCTCCTGAAAGCTAGCTGGAGGCAGCTAGATAGATCGGTGGCTAGAGCACTGGACATGGATGGAGTCAGGAAGATCTGAGTTCCATCTAACCTCAAGCACTTACTTAAGGGTGGCTTAAGATAGGGGAAGATATCATGTATGAATTCATATTTTGTGTTTGAGTATGGATTATGTATGTAGCTGGATGATGCTGGATGACTCATTTCACCCCTATCTTCCTCAGTTTCTTTGACTGTAGAATGGGGATGCTCATAGGACCTGCTTCTCAAGGTGGTTGTGAGAATGAAATGAGGTAACATTTGTACATTGGTTGGCACATAGTAGGCACTTAGTAAATGTTTGTTCCCGTCTATTCTTGCTTCTTTCCTTTATCCTTTTTCCCTTCTTCTATAAAATGGAGATGGACTAGATGAAGTCTCTTCCTACACTAAATCTATGAGGGCACACAGGCTGCTATTTTCATCTTTGTGATATGAAGGTGTGCTGGTAAATGTTTAACAGTTGACTCTGAAAAACATTTTCTGATTTCTGTAAATGCTCACCCTGAAAATTTAACAAGGGGCTTTCCCAAGTCAGATTAGAGTTGGCTCCAGTAAACCCCTGCATATCCTTAGTGCCCAGTATGGTACTTGACTTTTAATACATTTGTAAAATTAACCGAATCATTTCACTCTTCTGTTATAAAACATTGGGGTAAGTTTTAAGCTCCTTAACTTTGGTTTACAAGGTTCTCAGCTCTTCATCACTGACAACTATTCATTTTCCTCTCTTATTCTTGTCCGATGTGAATGATCTCATTTTATCTGTCCATCTCTCTTTGCTCTCAGACAAATCATGGCGGCCCCAGCCTTCATGCCTGAAATAACCCACCTCATTTTCCCTGTTCATCTAAATGCCAGTCATTCTTCAGAGTCCGCTGTGAAGCCCTTCCTTGACCACTACTCTTATGCCATGTTGATCTTCCTTCACAGAACAGTATGCAAAGCAAAAGTCATTACAGTATGTAAACTCAAGGGCTAACAAGGCCTAACTGGTAATATTGCCCCTACCTGCTTTGGGATGCTTAAGATAGGGAAGATATTAGGTATAAATTCATATTTTGTGTCTGAGTATGGATTATGTATCATAAATCACTATTAAATGTTTTAGATGTGTATGTAGAGCTGTAACTAGGATAAAGCAATCAGGACATTGCCCCAGGATACCAAATTGTCAAGAGTATGGTCAGCAAGAAGATAGGTAGATAGATAGATAAATGAATGAATAAATAAAACTGAGTTTAGCACTTAATTAAAAGAATAACTATGCTGAGTGGACACACCTCCAAGGGAGCAGAAGGCCTCTTAGTGGTTTGGGAACTCTCTCTCCTCTGAATGAAGTCTTGTTTCTGGAGGACTGAGGTCTCTTTTAGAGGTTATCCTTCTACAACTCAGTATGTTCTTGTTCTGCTGTATTTTGTGATGCTAGGCATGGTGTGATATACAGATCTTGTCTTCCCATTTAGTATGTAAGGTACTAGATAGCAAAGGCCATGCCTTTTATTTCTTTTGTGACCCCTCAAACTGAGCACATAGTAGGTACTCAAAATTTGTCAAATAAGTGAATATCCAGCTTAGGGACCTCCTTAAAAAAAAACCCAGTAACAAACATATAGTTAATTTCTCAAGGTTCTGAATGACTGTGGTTTGTAGACATCCCGTGGGTTGTAATTCAAAACTGGTATTTAAGTGGCTGCCATAAATGAGGAGAATTAAGGCAGCTGCCTAGAAAGCTTAATACTCAGCCCTCCTGGCAAATCATCATCAATTATTTCAATTAAAAGGAAACTTTTGGGGGTGGGGAGAAGCAGCAGCAATAAAAACAAAAACAGACCAATATGATCCACAGAGAAGAAAGTCTGGGCCTGGAAGAGCCAGGGGTCAAGATTTATGTGTGACAATATATTATACATAGAAGGTGTCAATGGCCAGAAACAAGCCTGCTAGATTCTAGTCTATATTCTCAAATTATTTTCCCCATCTGCTAGCCTAATTTCATGCCTCATACATAATCCAATAACCATGAGCATGTTCCACAGCATAATTACCAAAACCAGGATCCAAGCTTACTCTGCCCCTCCAAGGTTATTTCTTTCCTTGGCTCTGGATATCTGAACTATTATTGACCTTGGTTTATAAAAAATAAGACTGAGGTCAAACCCTTAGTATTGAAAAATACATGAAGAGGATTGTTCAGTCAGAAGGTTTAAAGAAAGTAAAAGTATGGATATCAATAAAAGCAGTTTCCCACTTAAAAAAAAGACTGAAAAGTAAGGACATTCCAGTATTTTAATGGCAGCATCATATTCCCAGCTCTTCAAAAAGACAGATATTTCACTTATAGGAATAAGAAAACCCCATTCACAAGCTGCGAGTGTTTTCTATTTAAATACCCTTTTGAGTGTGACAGCGTAAACTCCCTCCCCATCAATGCAGATCACAGCTAGCACTCCTTCTATGCTAGTATAGCTAAGTCCTGGGGAGTTGGATAAGTCACATGGAGGTTAAATGACTTGTCCAAGGTCACACAGTTAATCATGGCCTTCAACTCAGGTTATCCTAACTCCAAGCTTTATACTCTGTCCACTATTTCATGTGATTTCTGTCTAAACAATTTTTATGTCTTGAAACTTATTTCTCTCCTTCTGAACTGAGGACGAACATTTTGAAGTGATGTTTTTTCTATCTGTCTTAATCCCAAAACAAGCTCTACTTTTTTCACTCAGTGTATTCTGACATTATTGACCTAGACAAGAAGTAACAACAGGACAAGAAAGTACATTGTGGCTTTTAAAATCAGAGACAGCAAAGTGTCTGAAAATATCTTCATAAAAATCCATACGATTGGAGACAAAGAGTAAATTCCAGTTTTCTAATATCAAGTACTAAATAATTTATAAGGGGAAATGGAGGCTGCACAGGAACGAGTAAGTGTCATAACCCTGCTGAGATGCCACAATCTGCCCATAATGGGACTCTACAGTCTTACTTTCTAAGGAGGCTTTCCTGATGTAGGAAACTCTTGCTTATTCAGAAAGCAAAAACCCCCTGAAAACTCAATAAGAATTACTTTTATAGCCCTGTGCAATAATTCCTATAATGACCGTGAAGTACTGAAAGGTTCTGGAGAGCCTTCTAAATCAAAGATTACAGTTGCATATATTTGAATTCTTTGAGGAATAGGTAGAGAGTAAATCTGTTAACTCTTTATTATGCAGAATATTCAATAAACTAGAATGTTCATTGAGTAACCATTCTGGGTCCTGGCTTGTTGACTTTACTGTTTTTGCAGTATTTTTCAACCAATATTAACTTCAGTAAGAAAGAATTTCTCAAATGCTCTAAGCCTTTAGTACAATCTAGGTTCTCAGACCCTGCTAGAATGCCCAATACAGGCACTATAACAGATGAGGGCTATGATTCTATATGAAAGATGGGAGCAAACTTAGAAGACCTTGGCATCAAAAATACACATTCTTACAGTAGCTCCTTAAACACTACTTCGACTAGAAACTCAAATGATCTTTTTTAGTTCTTAGAAAAAAACTCAAAACAGTCAGTTTTAACTAAAGCGCTGGACCATTTCTTTTGAAATTGGAACTTTAAAGAATGTCAAAATATTGTATAAAGGCCAACACCAAAATCACACAAATTTAAAATGATTTGTTGACCCATGGTAATAGTTGGGAGACCACCACACATCTAAAAGACAATGAAGCCCAACTGTCCATTGCAGGATCCATACCCCTGAAATTACAGCCTTTTAAAGCTTGTGGCTTTAATAACTATCACACGTGTTTCCTGCTCATTATTTTCCAGCAATTTTTAAAAATTCAAAGCTTTTTTTTAGAGTGATAAAACTGCAAGACTTCTCAACAATTAATATTTCAGAAAATGTGTATTTTGCTAAATCCCCAGATTTAAGTATAATTTTTTAAAAGTAGATTTGAGAGACTCTTTAAAATTGATTTCTTAAATCTGACATCGTAATCACCTAAGATTCATGCAGCAAGTTTTGATTTTCAAACCAAGTACAGAAAAAGGCTGATCAGTTGCATACTCAAAAGCACCTTTGTGCTAATACCAAGTTAGAAGAAAATCTCATTCCATAAGAAGAGGGGATATGCTGTATTTGCCACATAACTGCACTATCTTACCACTTAAGGAGAGTTATCAGAATTGAAGTATGTGTGCACAGGATTCTGTAAAAGTAGTCCCCTCTTCTGCCTTTGGAGATCAGGCTTTTAAGAACAGTTAGCTTAGATTCTTCCCTCAGTCACAGCAAAGACTGTCTTTTCTATCCTGCGCCTAGTTACCATAAAGCAAATACTTCCTGAAAAGGCTAATACTTGGCCAGAACAAAAGAGTTAGTCACTTACGAATATGAAAGCCTGTCTGCAATCTAACTTTTGCCTTGTTCAGGGCAGGGGTATATTTGCTGCATTTAAAGCTCTAGTTTTAGGAAGAAAATGTTAACTTGGATTAACGTTTATCAATAATACTAACTTACGAATGCTAAAATTTACTAATAAAAAAAAATGAAAGATCATACATCTCCCAGCCTCCTTCTTCAACTGAACGTGATTTTCTTATTCTTCAACAACAAAGGGGGAACTAGTATATTGAGGACAACCAGCACACACCACTATCAAGCTTACTTCTCCAAGAGGAAAATGTAAATTCTACAGAACAGGTTTTGCTCAATAATATGCCACGATCGACTAACTACTCCTACATGAGCTAAGCACCTGAGGACAATGTGATCTGACAGAAGTGCAGCGAACTCTCCACTGAATGGAAAAAGTGCTTGGATTAGCAAACGCAGGCTCCAGAGGGCCTCCGGTTGTGCTGCTGAGAAATTACAATGAATGGGCATCGTGGGTTTTGGTCAGACTGACCACTGATTGCTAGAATAGTAGAGAATCTGCCTTTCTGGAACCATGGGCATAGACAGAAGTCTGGGTGGCCAGGATTTGCATATTTTGAAAATGGTATTAGGCCTCAACAAGGGGTAAAGGATTCTTACACTTGGCCATTCTGGACTGAAAGGTTACCCACAGGATTTTTAATACTTTTTAAAAGAATCTAACTAAACTGAGCTTTCTCTAGGAATAGATGACTCAAAAAGGAGAATGTAACTACGTCATCAGGAGATGTTATATGAAGTTTACTTCTCTCATCATGGGGCAGAAGAGAAACAGCTGCAACAGACCTACCTTCATAAACCAGTGAAGTTTGTGGACCATATGTCAGATGTTTCATAATGGGAGCAAAAGTTGATAAAATAATAAGCAAAGTAATCTAGTTACATTTTCATTGGTTTTCCTTATCTTGTTATTTCACATTTTAGGTGGCTATCAAGCTTCGAGCTTAGGACAGACTTCATAAATAAGAATTTCTCCCTTTCTCAATAGACTTTATTTTCATCTTAGTGAATTAGACCTCATGCTGTCCAGGGTGAGGGCTTGGCTTAATTTTGTTGTAAAATAAAGAAATTCAGAATAGAGTTAATAATACATATCAACGGTGTCCAAAAAGGATCTTGGGGACACTTGTGTGTGTGTAATAATATATGCATATGTGGGTATATCTACATATTTATATACGTAGTAAATCACTGTGGTTACATCTTGCATGGTACCTGCACAGAGAAGCATTTCTTATGCAAAATGGGTAATCTTGCTAGGAAGTGGATTGAAGGGATTTTAGTTGTACATCTGAGACATGCCAAGACAAATGTCTCAGGCTGTTGGAGTGAGGTGCTAAAAGTCACCAGCTTTGTCAACCCAGGTCCCTGACTTTGTCCATCTATCCCATTGCACACAATTCCACCACAACCTCACTCTTCATCAGCATACTGTTTGTAAACCACATGCTCTTGGCATCCGGGGGGATCTGTGTAAACCTGTGCCCACTAGTGCCCAAGGCAGTATATGTCCTACTAATGATGGGGAAGGAGCATCATCTTTGCATTCAGAGGTCAGACAAGGGTGATGTGAAAGTGATGCTGCTCTGTCATTGCATACGTGTTCTGTGTAGACCTGGTAGGTTCTATGTTTCCCATCTCTGGTACTGCATCTTTGAGCCACAGGAGTTTTCATGTTTACATTTATATTCCTCACTTTTGTGCTGCATGCTAACCTTGACCCTTGGCAGTGGCTATGACCACTGCGATCCACAGTGAGGGAGACTGATAAGCCATATGGTTAGCTAGCTTGGCATCTGTAGCCTAGTCTCTTATTCTAATATTGTGAACTTGCTGAAGATTTGTAAATATCTGAATTTATTCATCTTAGACTACTGAGTCTTTCTCATGAAATTTTGGGGAGTGGGGTAGATCATGGGGAAAATGAAGGGATGTCTTCTCTTTACCTGATCCTTCAATTCTGACAGCTGACCGGAGAGATTGGTAACGAGCTTCATGGTGGACTCCAGCTTCTCCTGCAGGTTCCTCAGCTCATTTTGCTCTCCTTCAGAATCACTACTGACCAGCGACATGGCTCGCATCCTAGGGAACCAGTCCAGATTTCTTTCCTGGAATTCACATTAGGAAGGAAGAAAAAGAAAACATTTTTTGAGGGTGACATAAGAAAGAGCAGTAAGCAAATTGAGTAAAACAGTATTCACTCTATCTCTGTGAAGAGTTGGATGACCTGTGTTCAAATCCTGACAGTGATACTTCTAACCTCCCTTGGTCTCCATTTCATCATCAGTTAAATGACAGGTTTAGAGGAGGTGGCCTCTAAAGCCTTCCGTCTCTAAAGCTATGATCCTGCATTGATGTTGGTTGTATGTTTGTTTTAATAGTCCTGAAACCTTAGAAGTAATGAGATTTTAAGGGCACAAGCGTTGATTACGCTTGAGATGAGTGAGCTTGTGTTATGGAGAGAAAAGAAGTTGTTCATGTTTATAGAACACTTTAAGAATTACAATGAAAAAAAAACCAATCTTATGAAGTTGGTGGTGCAACTATTATCCCCATTTTTCAATAAAGAAACAGAGGCTTGGAAAGGCCATATTGGTAGGTCATGCCAGAGCTGGAATTCAAATTCAGGTCTCGTGATTTCTTGGCCAGAATTTCTTCTCCATCTCCCCTAGTGCATCTTAGTAGGACAGCTGGGTGGAGCAGAAGGTAGAGCACCTGGCCTGGAGCCAGGAAGACCTGAATTCAAATCTGACCTCAGACACTTACTAGCTGTGTGACCCTGGGCAGATCATTTAACTATGTGCCTGAGCTTCCTAATCTGTCAAATGAACTGGAGAAGGAAATGACAAAACACCCCAGGATCTTTGCCAAGAAAACCTCAAATGGGGTCACGAAGAATTGGACGTGACTGAACAGTAACATCATCCTAGGAGTGTGGGGGCGCTTTGCCACTTGCTGTTGTCTTAAACATCTTTTATTCCCCTTTCCCTGATTCTTCAGTTTTATGAAGCTGTGAAACAGAACACCCCAAAGGGAATAAAACAGAGTATATCCAAGACAGGTGGTCTTTGAGTCCCTCTCAAGATAAGCTTCCCTCCCAGTTCACCCTTTTGATCCCTTCCATTTCTCCACAAAGTGCCCAACAGCTGCTAGGACTAGAGGTGAGAGGACAAAATGGCGATGCTGACTTCATCCACTTCCTTCCTCCTCTTCGCCTCACCCCTCACTTCAAACCCTGAGTTCTGTGGCCTCTTCTTGATTACTAGTGAATAAAAAGGGACAGGTCTTCATACTTGAGTCTCCCAATTCCCCTTTCCTGTTGCTCTTCTGGCAGACAGCAGGCAAAGTTTCAATAAACAGGCTCTGTACAAGGGGTCAGAAGTAAACATTCTGACAGGATTTAATCAAGTGTAGAAATGAGCTAAAAAACCAAGGCATCTGAAGTTCATTTAGTCTTCCACCTTCTCCTCACTATCTTGACCTCTAAGGGATGAATTCGAACAGCCTTGAAATCCAGAAGAGCTTTTTTGAATCCCAATGTGCTCTTCTAAAGAAACCAGGAACTTTTTACTCTTGCCATTGCTGGTTTCTTCCAAAAGATATACATAAGCACATGGATGAATATGTGTTGGGCCAGCACTGTAAACCAGCTAGCAGGCAGCTACTACAGAAACTGCAAAAAATTTCAAAGCTACTCAAGTGAAAGTTCGAATCACTGAGAATCACATTAGCATAAGTGCTTAGTTCAGGGGACAGAAATAAATCATAGCCAGAGCAATTTGTTGTACAGAGTCAAACCTGATCCTTAGTTTTACTAGTGCTTGGATAGTGGTGGTGACTCAGGCCTACCCTGGAACATTTGCAGTAAAGGTCATGATTAAAAAAAAAATGTGAAAACTACAGCTGTCTTGATTTACATATGTCAAACCCCCTGAGACAAACATCTTTCTTACAAGGAGCTAAAATTGTTATCCTATCTTCATCTTTGTCAAATGTAACATCAATTTACCAGCAGTAACTAGGAATCCAACAGAACCATATTTCAGAATAGTCTGTTGCTTTTCAAAAGGTAGATAGAGCCTAAGTGTTAAGAAGTGGTCTTTCTTCATTTGTTCTCTCTCCGTCTCTGTCTCTGTCTCTCTCTCCTTCTTCCCTAATGTCTTAATCTTCCCTCTCTCAATCATCCCACCTCCTTTAAACCCTTGCCAATCACTCTATTGTACTCACACCTGTTATTGACTCACAATCTCTCCCCTTGGTACAATTCAGTGCTCTGAAAACTAAATATTCGGAACAGTCTTGAAGGAAGCATGGTACAGGGGAAGGAGCACAGTATGGGGAAGAGTATGGCATGGGGGGAGCATTGATTTTGGACTTAGAGGATCTTAATTCAAATTATGCCTCTTTGATGCTCGCTGGCAAAGTAATTTAATCACCCTGAACCTTCATTTCCACACCAGTGAAATGAGGGAGTTGGACTGGCTGTCACTTCTACCTCTAAAACTATGATTCTGTGACTCCCCTGGATGAAATCTACCTTACACACATTCTTATCTCCCCACTGAGGAAATATATAGGATTAGGGTTTCATTGCCTTATTCTGAAAAATGGAAATTATTCTTCCCTTACAAAGGGTACTTAGAAGTATCCAGAATTTCTAAGTGTTCTCAATCATAAGTAAGCAAAATTTAGGTGGCTGATAATTTACATGATGCTTGAAGGTTATAAATGAGGATAACCACTCCCTACATTTCTGTAACATTTTGTGGCTCACAAAGTGTTTTCCTCACCCCAATACTCTAAGGTTGGCAGAGCAAGTATTATTATCCCCATCTTAGAGATGAAGAAATTGAGAGATTAAATGCCTTGTCTGAGGTCACAGCAAATATATGGCACAGTCAATATTCAAAACCCAGGTCTTCCAAGTGCAAAGTCAGGGTTCTTTTCACTTGGCCACAGTTCCTTCAAAATCAATATTCCTTTTGATGTTAATCTAAAACAATTTAATGTTTTCATGAGATGAGAATACACTTGAAAAGTTTAATCAAGTAACAGAAAGAAACGCCCAGTGGAAAAAGGCTTAGACCTTTTTAGAAGAGAGGTGACACAAGTATTCAAGGAGCACTGAGAGGAAGTCAACTCAAATACACAGATTACAAAATATTTTTAAAAAATGCAGTTTGAGGACTTAAAATAAACAGTAATTCCATTGCTACATGTACAACCATTATCAATTAATACATATTAACTGTCTTATGTGTAGAACAGACATTCAGGAAAGTAGCACGTTCAAGGAGGAAAAAAATGGTACTCAACCAATGTTTCTGATGCGCATTTGTGTCAGACCTTGGACTAAGTTTTGGGGGTCTCTCTCCCCAAACTTAGCTCTTTTCAGCCTCCTTATTTATTTTGAAGGTAACCTATTCTTTCATTTTCCCAGTCTCAGATCCTTCATCATGTCCCTCATCCTACGGGGCAGGGGCAGGGAGAGAGGAGGTGACAGCTGGACAATCAGCTCAAACCCCAGCTGACTGTTCATTTTCACTGCGAGCATTTCCACCTCAGAAGTTGGCTGACCACAAATCAGGGCTTGATTATTGCTTTGTTGATTGTGATGGAGAAAATGTTAACAATACAGATTAAATTTATAAGTGTGGCTGGCTTATTGGCCCCCCTCTCCCCCTGGGGATGCCCAGCACCCCACTACCCCGTATCTCACCATTTCTACCTTCACAGCATCCCTCATATCCGTTGTTTTCTCCACTTCCAGGACCTCACCACCTCTCACCTAAGTTGTGGTGATAGCCTCCTAATTAGCTTCCTCACCTCAAGTCTCCTCCTCTACAGTCCACCCTGCACACTGCTATCAAAGTCATTTTCCTTAAGCACCGATCTGACCACGTCACTGTCTGTTAGACCAACTTCACTCATTTTCTCTCGCTTCTAGGATCAAAAAGAAACTTTTGTCTAGTTGAATGCTCTTCGCAACCTGCCCCCAAGGTGTTTTTCAGTCTCTCCTGGCAGCCTCCATGTACGCTGATCCTGGTGACCCCCTGCTGGGGGGCCTGCCCCCATGCACTAGCCTGTCCTCATACCTGGAATGTACTCCCTTCTTCTCTTTGCTTCACAGAAGCCCTTTCTTCCCTCTGGATGCAACTCAGGCATCAGCTTCTGTATGAAGCCTTTCCCAAACTCCCTTAACTGCTTGTACCCTCGTTGCTTCCCGCGTATTGGCTGTATTGTGTATTATTGATTTGTACTTATTGTTATTGATTTATATTATTTATCTTTTAATTTATTTCATGTATACTTATATATGTACATGGGGCAGTTAGGTGGCGCTGCAGTGGATAGAATGCCAGGCCTGGAGTCAGGAAGACTCATTTTCCTGAGTTCAAATCTGGCCACAGACACTTACTAGCTGTGTGACCCTGGGCATGTCACTTCACCCTGTTTGCCTCAGTTTCCTCATTTGTAAAAATGAGTTGGAGAAGGAAGTAGCAAACCACTCCAGTAGCTTTACCAAGAAAATCCCAAATGGAGTCATAAAGAGTTGGACACAACAAAAAAATGACTAAACAACATATGTGTACTTGCTATCTTCTCTCTTAGAAGACTGTTGAGAGGAGGAACTATATTTCTCTTTGTTTTTGTATCCCAGCCTCTTTTAGTCTAATTCCCTTGGAAAATACCCCTAACTATGGGATGGGAAGAAGCAGATCTACACAATTCACATAGAGGCAGGAGAATTTGGACATTTTCACTAAACAAAGTACAACAAGAAAATCTGAGGGAAGAATTACTCTCAAGCGTGTGTGTGTGGTGGGGGGAGGGAGCTATCAAGGAAGCCTTCCTGGAAGCATGGAGAAATTGGATGCTTGAGCTGGGTGTAAAAGAGAAGAGTTTCTATGAGAAGAGATGCATTCTAGAGACTGGAGGAGGGAGGGGTGGGTTTATGCCAAAAATTGAGAGAATGCAGGATAAGATCAGGGAAGAATTCAGTTTAGTTGATAAAATTAGGCTAAGGTCTGATTGTGCAAAGCCTAAAATGCTGGTTAAAAAATTTAATTCAAACCATCAAGGTTTCTGAGCAAGGGGATGGTATGGTCAGGTCAGTGATTTAGGGAGATGATTTGGTCCAAGACGTATCCTTGAAGGTCTGGTAATCTAACAGGAGACACAAGTCACCTCAATATATAAAAACAAAAGCACCATAAAATGGGATGAATTAAGTATCAAATAAGTGGTATGAATAGCAAGTGCTAAAATGATTGAGAATGATCCAAAGGATGAGAAAGGCGAGGAAGGCCTTATTGTGGAAGTGGATCTTAAGGGAAGGACAAGAATCCAACAGCTAATAGAGGGTGGGGGAGTTGGAGGGAGGAGGAAGCACAGTCTGGGCATAGGGAACAGCTTGAGCAAAAGGTCTGTAGGCAGAGATGGGCATGGTCCGTTTAAGGAACAGTAAGTGGGTCAATCTGACGAGAGGTCAAGATTTGGAAGGAATTTGAACTTTTCAGGCAAGAGGGAGCCACTGAAGGTTACAGATCTGTGTTTCAAGGAAGATGACTCTTGTAATAGTATGTAGGACTGACTGGATCAGAGACAGCCTCACAGAAGAGACCTCTGAGGTTACATGCTCCAACCTGTGATTGAAAACAAATCCCCTCTATCAGATGCTTATTCAGTTTTTGTTTGCAGAACTTGCAATGATAAGAAACCTACTACAGTTTCTTAGGTAGAACATTCTACTTTTGGACAACTGTAATTATTACAAAAAAGAACCTGAGAACAAATTAAAATCTGCATCCTAGGCAACATCTATCCATTGTTTTCAATTCTGATATCTAAAGCCACGCAAAACAAGCTTCTCCCTTCTTCTGCATCACAGTCCCTCAGATGCTAAAGTTGGCTATTATGTTTTCCCTCTAAGCCTTTTTACCAGTCAGGATAAATGCCCCTAGTTCCTTCACAACTGATCCTTATACAAGATGATCTCAAGGCCATTCATTGTCCTTTTCACTTTCCTAATGTTTGGTGTCCAGAACCAAAAACTACAGTTTCTGTGTGGTCTGATCAGAGCAAAGTCCAGTGGGCCCATCACTGGATAGTGTTCTGCATACTATGCCTGCATTAATGGATCATGAGGTTGGTTTTTTTTGGGAGGGGGTTGCCATATTGCACCATTGACTCATACTGAATTTTTGTCCACCAAAATGCCCTGATCTTTTTCACATACCTCCCCCATCTCGTACTTGTAAAGCTTACTACTGTAACTCAAGTGGAAGGATTAATCAGTTGTGGTCTTCTAGGCAATGGAAAGAAAGGATGAACACAGAAGTCACTAGAAAGTAGCAAGTGATGGGACTTTTTTGTAACTGAAATGGGGAAAGGGAGGAATCAAGCATGACTAGACGGATCCAACTCATCTGTAATTGTCTTATTAACTGTTGGTATGCAAACAATTTGAAACTAAATTGCTTGAAAAAACTTTTATCTTTTACACTGGTTACCACAGTTTCCATGTAGTCTTTAATTCTGTTAGTTTGCCTAACGAACTCAGTCTTTATCAGCTAGACAAATTTCCAGTTAATAGAATACAAAATGAAAGGATACTGCTGAAAGGTTCCAAATAAATGTATAAACCCAGCAACATTTAGGTCAACACACAGCTTACTGCACAAGGAAAGGTTAACATCCCTCATTCTCAGGACAGCTGGTTAAATGGCCACAGACAGAAGGGATTTCATAGCCCCTCTGTGCCTCCACAGGCAACTCTCTCTTTCCCAGGGGCCCCAAAGCAAAGATAGCAGAAAGAGTTTTCTTGTCTTTGGTTAATTGCAAAACAAACATGTCTGGCCCAGGGGGTTCTGTCCAATGATGGTTGCCTCTTAATATGGTGGTGGTTTGGATGGCATTGATATCGATGCCACCCACCAAAAGAGCAGTTCAGAAAAGATAACTGGGAAATCTTTTATAATCCTAACATCCTTTGTGCTATACATTTCACTTTCCTGACCACTATAAATATTCCTTCTCTCTTCTCTTACCTTTACTCCCCACTACTTTTCCACCTTCTCTGGGTCTTAATCTAAAAAAAAATACCCAGAGTGTCCAGGATCAAGGTAAGGTCTATAAAACATTCCATGAAACATAACATCCAGCTTGTTTTTCTGCGGGCAGTTGAGACCCCATGATCTGAGGGCATGAATGCTACGGGCCCTCATTTACTTTGATCAAGTCTGTGAGGAGCACTGAGTGATCAGGCCTTACTCTTGTAATTATGACCAGATTGATTTTTTGGTTTACGCAGTGAATTTCCACTCTAGTGCAGGAGAACTGAATCTTCCATGATGTGAATCCCTTTGAAATAATTTCTCTCTACCTAGGGAGAGAGAAGAGTTTTTTTGTTTTGATCAACCCAAAGAGTACGTTGTCTACATTTCTATTTAGCCCAGCCTGTCCAAAAAACTTACTGCAGACTTCCCAGGAACAGACAACTGCTTTATTTCTCTGGCAGCTAATCTGCTCACACACAGCTCTCTAGCCAGTTAGAGATTCCAAAGCTCTTATCAATTTGCTAGAAATCTACTTTTAATGTCTCTTCAAGGTCAAATACCATGTCTCTGTGGTTCAGCTTCAACTCAACTTTTTGTGTGAAAATCATTTTAATTAGAGGAGGTTTGATTTCAAAGTTGAGTTCATCATTTGGTGTGTGTGAGGCTTACAGATGCACTAAGAGGCTGCCAGCTTTATCTGCTCCTTGGGGAGTCTGCCTTTTTCCTTCCCCTCCCCTGACTGCTGGCATCTCACATACCAATGGCATTATGCACTGTCTGCCCTGGTCCTCCTACAAGCTGAGGCATCATGATCCAGCCTGTGCAGTTAACTCCCTCTTCCCGTCACAGTGAGAGCTTCCTCTGTCAGAGCAGACAAACGGACCACAGCCACAGGCGGAAACAGGCTAACCACAGGGGCTGGGGTTCTGGTGAGTGCTTTTCTAGGTAAAGTTGGAAAAGTCCCTGTAAACGCCAACACTGAAGTTGCAGACATGGGGGTGGCACTGACCAGCCTCTCAAAATGTCCATGATTGGAAGAGGGGGGGAGAGAGGGTGGAGAAAAAAGGAAGTTGTATTGTGTGATGCAAATAGTATTCATTCTGAGAAGTGTTCACTCTCCCTGGGTTCAACTGAAGAGGCTATTCTGAGAAAGAACCATGACTGAAGTAACCTCCTACTTTAGTGTAGGCATTTATTTACAATCTTAAGAGTGCAGAAAAATAAGAGAAAACTTTAAATGTCGCACCCATGGCTACAGGACTGTGCAGATAAGGCTGGGATGTTTAGGTTAGGAAGGTGCTTTGTTTGTTTGTCTGCTTTGGTTTTCAGTAGTTCAGGGGAACCCAAGAGGTCATGAAATGAAGACTTGCCAGGGGTGGAGACATAGATGATTTATTTCTCTGTCTCCCTGTCTCTGTGTGTCTCTGTCTCTCTTTCTCTTTGCCTCTGTCTGTCTCTCTCTCCTCTCTACTCCATCCTTCCCCCTCCCCCTTTCCTGGAAGATTACATTAAAGCTAAACTAAGAGTGGCCTTTCATCCAAGTGCCAAATGCCACTTCTGCATTTAAGTTACTTCAAGCTAAAAACACATATTTTGCATACCAAGTGAGAAGACCATCCACATTCTCCATTTGGATTTTTATTGTGTTTATAGGAAGGACTAAAGAAGCCCCAGTGAACAAATCCTTCCTTCTCTCAGTTAACAGATATCTTCAGAAGGTGCCCAGAGTTTAAACAGGCTTTAAATTTAAATATTACTGTGGTAGCATTTATCCTGGTTAGTGGGGAAGTCACAAAACACCTACAAATTTCCAGCCCTCATTCTTCACTGCAAGCTGGCGAAGTAAGCAGTTCCTAGTGAGAAAAAGTAGTCAATTCTGGAGCTCACTTCTTTAAAACTTGCTGTAGCTAGAGCAGCATCTGCTTCGCTAGGTAGGGGATACTAGTATCCAAAAAATGCTAAATGATTCAGAAATGACCGTTTACCAGAATGCTGCCAAACACTGGTTGGTATTCGTGTTAACAGGGTTGTAGGGTTAACCTTCCTTATCTGTAGCCTAGGGGTGATAACCACTATGTGCGCCACTGGTTCATTTTCCTTATTTATTCTCATCCCTAGGTCAATCAAGGAATATGTATTTTTCTTTATTAATTACTAAAACTGATTAGTTTTAGATCAATTAGCTCTTTGTCCTCTATCCCAGGTTACTAAATAGTATTTTTTTTAATAAACTAGAGAAAACTTTTCCAATAAGCTTTACTCACCTTTCTTTTCATATAAACCCCAGACTTAAATAAACATCAAAATTCCTGGCTATGCTATCAATTAGCAGTGTAATTAACAATAAAATGAAGATAGAGATACATTATCAGCTATGAGAAAGAACTCAAAGTCACCTTTACTTGTTAGGAAAAGGGTGGACTTCTCAATTCTAGAGGCACAGTCCCACCATTCAGTTCCCTCAGGGTAAACATGCAATCTTTTCTGAATTCTTTTTTCATGTTTCTTTGTAAGACAATGGTTAGACTTTTATCTTTCAGCAAATAAGCGTTTATGCCTTTTCCCTTTTCCGTCTCTTCAAATGCCGAAGTTAACAGTTTCTCCAGAATGACGGTTAAAACTATTCTCAGATTTCTCAAAGAATGGCAGTTAAACAGTGGCTGTCCAACACTTTACTGCCTAAACATACAATAACTTTAGCTACAGTCTCTGTGGAGGAGAACACTGAAACTGGGGTTACATTAGCATTCTATGCTCCAGACAAACAGGCCTACTTGCTATTAATGACAAATATCCCATCTCTCATCTCTGTGTATGTGCACAGGCAGGGCCCTATTCCAGGCATGCAATCCCCTTATCAATTCCAATTCTTAGAATCTTTGTCTTTCTTCAAGGATTAGCTCAGGTATTACCTCCTATACAACAGGCCTTTCTCATCCTCACTGCTGGTTGTCTAGAGCAGCTAGGTGGTGCAGTGGATAGAGCACCAGCGCACAGGAGTCAGGAGGATCTGAGTTCAAATGTCACCTCAGACACTTGATACCCACTAGCTGTGTGAACTTGGGCAAGTCACTTAATCCCAGTTGCCTCATCCTGGATCATCTCCAGTCATCCTGACAAATACCAGGTCACTGAATTCAGATGGCTCTGGAGGAGAAGTGAGGCTGGTGACCTGCACAGCCCTCCCTCACTCAAAACAAAGTCAAGTGCAAGTCATGTCATTATTTCTCTGATGGCATGGTCTTCTTCAGCAACAAAGGACAAACACACACACATCTAGTTGTCAGTCACCTTTTCCCTCTGATATTATCTCCTATGTACATACAAGTACATTATCCCCTCACATGTATTCATAGGCATGGATGCATATATCTCTATGCATATATGTGTTTATGTGTATAAATATAAAATCTGTGTATATTTTGTTTTTCCCCTATAGGAATATGAACTCCTTGAAGGCAGAGGCAATTCCATTTTTGTCCTTATATCCTAAGTACCCCAAACAGGGCTGACACAGGTGTTGGCACCTAATCAGATGCCTGTTGAATGGACAGTGCTTAACATTTTCAAAACTGCTTTCATGTACATAGTCACTGATTTCCTTCCTTTATCTTACTCTAGGCAGTAGAAATATAGGGATTATTTCCAATTTACAAGTGAAAAAATTGAAGCATACACAAGTGGTTTGGTCCAAATCATGTTAGGTAGGACCTGGAGCTAGTGACAAAAGCTAGGAGGAGAATCTAGTGATCTTCACTCCCAACATAATGTTCAATCTACTACTAGTCAGTGTATTTACTTTTTGGGAAGGGGGATGGTGAAAATTTAAGTTGCACAAAATAAGCAGATACATAAAGGTTGCTGGCTCTCTTCACAAATTTAGGTGTCAATCTGTTTCTATTTCTTCAGCTCTGAGTGGCATTACTAAAATAGGACATGTTATATAACCCACAGCTGGGCTGCAGTTCCTAATTACCAGCCCCCACTTTGGTTAATGGCTCTTCTTGGATCAGCTAGTGTGGTACAGATAGGGCAGTGCCTGTCAACAGTAATGAACCACACCCATCTCTTATGAAATCCCGAGGAAAATGAAACCCCATTGTTCTCTGAAGTTTTTTCAGGGTCACAGGTGAAGGAAGGGGCTGGCCCCTGTGTCAGAGTGCTGGAGAGGAAGTAGGTACCAAAGGAGAAAAGCTGGGGTGGGCTAATGTCCTGGGCCGGAGGCCCCGGCCAGCCAGGACCTTCAGTCACATGGTATCTGCTCACCCAACAACCACCGCCCCAAGAGTTTGTCCACCCTCCGCACGGAAGTGAGCTTTTTAAACCAGGCCAGTTCCAAGCCATGTAAATTATGTTCTGCTCATATAATTTGGTGTGTAGTTTCGGTGAGGTGTTCTCTTCTCTTCTTCCTAGTTCGACTATCTTGCTGCCTTTACTAGTTGGTAGCAGCCCTTAAAGGAAGGGTTTTGCAAACCTCATGGAACTATACTTGGACCTTATGTCCTGGAGTTGCTGCATAATTCAGATGGATTAATTTAGGGAATGGAGAGTTTGACCAGACGCTTTGAGATCCTTCGAGAGAAAGGAATTTGTATGTCTTTTAGAGATGTACATACATACATCCATGCAGGGTGATACTGTTTGACAGAGAACAGAAGGAAGGTGGGGTAATGTTAGACCTCAGGGAAATGATCATGATATTTTAATGGGTATCCTCCCATGGGGAGAGTGTACTCTAGTGGAGAGAGCCAAGCCACTTAGTCAAGATGACCCGGGTTCAATTCGCCTCAGATTCCTACTGGTTGTACTGCCTTGGGGAAGATATTTAATTTCTCACTAACTCCAGAAATTCTCTTGGAAGACTTCAAGATACAGAACACCACACCAGTGACATTATAGATCCTGACCCTCTCAAAAAAAAATTCCCCAATCCCTCTATGCCCCTGAACAGAATTCTTTCACCATAAAAGGTGCTCTGTAAATGCAGAATTAATTACAGGGTGATTTTACCTGCAGGAGGTATCTAGAAGAAGGTGTGATAGTGCCACTTTAATGACTTCTGCAGGCCATAGACCCCTTCTGGAATCTAGTAAACATTCTATCCACCTACTCAGAATCATGTTTCTAAGAGTACAACAGGAACCAATCATTTGGAAACAGAGTTGTCAAAATACTTAGAAAAAAAAAACAATCTCACAAACCCTGGGTTAAGAACTTCTGCTCCACACCATCAAAAAATGATTTAAGATTGGACTATGGGAGAATTCCAGAGAAAGGTACCATAAACTCTTCTACTCTCAACTTGCAGATCAATGGAGCATGCCCTCACTGCTTCCCGTCCCCCATTCCCTCAACTTTGTGCCTGCCCCTTACACTGTCCCTACTTAAGCCCCTGGTCATCTGCTTGGTCTGGCCTTCTCATGCCCAGAGGCTACCTCTCTCCTTTCAAAATTCCATGAAATAGATGACCTGTTCTTTGCCTTAACTCCTCCTTAGAATTTGAGGGTTGAAAAGTAGCTTTTGTATCATCACAGATGTGGGACCCATCCTGATGTCTCAAAAAAAAAATAATAGTATTTTGTGTCTCATTTTAAAAGTCTGGCCTTTAAGCAAGGTTTAGTTGTTATTTTAAAAGTTATGTTTAGGTTTAGGTTCAGTTAGTCTGATGAGTAAAACTTATATCCTCTATGACTGAGTATTCAATAATCACCTTTCAAAAGTAAAAACTAAAATTGCTTGGGAGCACCCTGATAAAATGTGCTGGGCACATATGGCAATCAGCTAATTCAATCTGCTATCTTTAAAGATGAGTAAACAGGCCCAAAGAGGTGGCAACTCACCCCGTCACCAAGGGGCAAAGCCTGGGCTCACGTCTCCATCTGCTGCTTTTCCAACACAGGTGGCTGTGACTGCTACGCAGACCCCAATATATCCATATGTCTTTTTGGAAGCAGGAAGAACAGTGCTGATTTGGGGTCTTAGTTTTCTAGCCCTTCATGCCTTGCACAGAGATGGCATTGTAACCAGTGTTAGTCACGCTCTGAATTTGGGGGATTGATATTGGAAATAAAAATTAATTTTAAAATGTTCTTTGGCCATTCTAACCAACTTTCTCATGCATGCATACATATATATGTATACACATACATATACTTTATTTTAAGCTAATTCATTTAACAAAATTTTGAATATTACAGATTCACAAAGGAGGTCAGTGACGCCTCCTGTGAAAGGCATTTTCAGGTTGGCAAACTTTGCCAATAAATTGTAGTTCCCCAGGGGAAGAGCAAAGGACCAAAGACCTCTGGACTGGAAGAGACCTCAGAAGCCACCTAGTCTTAACTCTCTCATTTTTTAGATGAAACTGAGATCTGGGAGTTATGTGATCTATCCAGGGTCACACAGAGTGTGTCAATGGGGTGGAGATTGAGGTCCTCTGGCTTCAAATCCAGAATTCTCCCCTTGGACTCTGTTGCCTCTTTATTGCAAGAAGATGGGCAGCACAGACAAATTACATATGAGGAAATGGAATCTCAGAGAAGTGAAATAATTTGCCCAGCGTCACATGGCTAGTAAGGGGCAGAGAGAAAACAAATCCTGGTCTTCCAGGATTGTGGATTGTCTTCCCCCTGCTCCCATCTCTTTTCCTAGCGGATGTTTCTCTGTACACCTGACTCATCCCCATTTTAGCACATGGGTTCTTCCAGGGCAGCTGATGGGTGTAACCTATGGACAACAAATGCCTGGCAACCCTCTACATGAGTTAGGACGACAGGGCTGAGAAGAAGGGCGGGGAATCCATGGGAGAGGATGAGTGGGGGAAGGGCCAAGCGCTCTAATGAAGGAAAGGGAAGGGTTTTGGCACATGGCAGTGAGGCATGGTGATGACATCATACCCTCTGGAGGACAGAATGGATTCTAAATCTGGGTGGGGAAGCTTCAACTCTGCCACCTCTGATAGGAGCCCAGCCTCGAGCTTGCTCCCCCGCTCCCCACCTCCTTACAAAGCAGCGGCCAATGATGCTGACACTGTTTCCAGCAGCCAAGGAGCCGGTGCCAGATCCTTCTCCCTCTGATATTAACTCGGCTATGGTGCCATCTCATTTCAGAAAACTTTCTGGGACTAGGAGTTCTATGGAAGCATATGCCACACTCTCGCACACAGTAAGATACTTTTATATGGAAGATGAAGAAGATGGCATTTTAGCTAGCCCAGGTCTCAAGCTGTCAAATGCAGCCACCACCCAGCCTCAAATAGCAGCTTCTCAGGAATCTCACACAAGGCACTCCCTCCCTCCCGGATTGTCAGAGGAATTCCAGGGTAAAAGTTTCAACACTATTCTACATCTGCACATAAGCACAAGAATTGACAATTTCCTGGATCCTTTCCCCACTGCCAGGATTCTCTTTCTCTTTTCCTGAACAATTAAGTACAGCTCATCGTACTTTTCATCCATAACCTAATGAAAGTAAACACACTTTCCCATTTAAGGCCACAGGGCAGTCCCACAGTTCAGTTTAAACTTTGATGAAAACTTACCCCGTAAGGCTGTTGCCAGTTTGTTTTTTTTTTGGGGGGGGGGGGGGAGGTCAGGGATCCTCATGAGAGATGAAATGATTTGTCTGTTTCCTTCTCCTCTCTTACTCTCTAGACGATACTACTGCTCTTTGAGCAGTTCTATCAGCTGCAATCTCCAGAGGCCTGCTTTTCATCTCACATTACACAAATCAACCAGACATCTGTCTCTGTTTCGGCCACCTTCGCCTCTTCTCTCTTCTTATCTCTGCCAAAGAGCTCAATCATTCTTTCTCACGCTGAAAACACCTGGGTGGCACAATAGAAAGATGCTGCGCTTGGTGACCTGAGTTCAAATCCTGCCTCAGAGACTGCGTGACCTTAGGCAAGTCATTTAGTCCAGGTCTTTGTTTCTCCTCACCTATTAGATGAAATGGTTGGAGCAGGGATGGGTTGGGGCCAGCTTGTACCAGCTTGTGAGAACTGATTGTTAAACTTTCAGTGTGAGCGTTTACACCTCAGAAATTGGCAAATGCTACAAATCTGGGCTAGATTTATTGTTTTGTTGATTGTCTAGGTTTAAGAAACTGGGTGGAGAAAATGTTGAAAATGCAGAGTAAACATAAAAATGTGTCTAGTTCCCACGATTGCCTTCGTAGAGCTGGCTGTTAGACGTTGCCCAGCACACCAGATTGACCCCTGTTCCACCTACTGCTCCTTGTTATCTTCTCTGGGGCCCAGAAAAAAACAAATCCCTCTTGCATGGCATAGCCCTGCAAATACTTGCAGATAGGGATCATGTATGGTTCCCCACCCATCCTCTGTTTCTCCAGCATTTTCTATTCCTCTCCACTCTTCCCATTCACTTGCTATAGTCCTCTGCACCTGGAAGATATCCACTCTTGGTTAGAAGATGCCGAAATATGCTCACTCCTCCCTCCCTCCCCTACCACCCTGAGTTTCTTTCAAGGCTGAAGTCCAGACAGTGCCAATGTCATCTGTGATTACTCTATGCATGTTATCCAGGATTGCATGAATGTGTATTTCTGCACTCTTAGAACTGTCCTGATTACACAGGTGCAATGCAAAGACCCTGCTACCATATTTGAGCCTTGCATTCTCTGCCCCAACCCCATGGTTACACTATTTTTCCTTTTTCAAGACTGTTGGTTTGGTTATTTATTTGTAGAATATTTTTGACCTAAGTGAATTCAGTATATCATGAATAAATTCCCCATGGAGGGGAAATGCTAAAGAAAGTAGGTGCCCAAAGCAGCAGCAGAAATACCTAAGGGCAAGGCCATCCTGTGAGAAAAAGCTGCGCTGGCCTGGAAGGTCATAGATCAGCCATTCTAATGTTTTCATTATTAGGGAGCTGTATCCAATTCCGATTAGTCATCTGGGTGTGGGAGTCGGTGTCTGGCTGTGGTTTAAGTGAATCTATCCTTCCCCTTTTATTTACTTAAGACACATACACCCCTGTCACCTGATTTTTCCGGGTGACTATCAAGCAATTCAAGTTGACCATTAAATTCTGTTAGAGGAAAAGGCAAGAACAATACAGCTATCAAATGTTTAAAGCTTATAATTAATGTGCTTCCCAGAAAACACTGGAAGAGACAGCCCCTGGTCTTTGCTAAATTTGGGTCGTCTGAATGAACATCTGCAATTGCACATGAGTAGCAACCTTGGCAGCATCTCTGAGAATTAAAATCTATTGAATACATTAAGTTTCTTTCTTGCTGATTTACGGTCACTTCTAGATTAGACAGTGAATATCTCTCAAGAGATTCCTTCAACCACCCACACCCTCTACCCGCAGTCTTTTTTTCCCCTCCCTTTTGGGGAGTTGCTGCTTTCTTTGCAATGGCTAACCCAGCACTGCTGAGGAGGTGAAAAAGCCAGGGAGGAACAGGAGCCTGGGAGATGTGCCAACCTGAGTCTGGGAAACCAGATGTGACCAGAAGAAGACCGAAGTCAACAGACTGAGTCCAGCCATGAAAGTTCTCAGTATGCACATGTGTGTCTGAGGGCATGCCTGTGTCTGTTTGCCTTGCCCTATCTGTCTTCTTTATAGGCACAGGTCATGTTTCCTATATGCCAGCCCTATTGCTCTTAGAACAATTCTGATGTATTCATGGAAATCCCAATCAACTTGGGGAGGCAGCACTGCAGATGTATTATTGCCACATAAACTACATCAAGCTAGGACAAAACTGAGAGATAATTAATTTACTGTGCTGGGGGAAAGGACAAAGGTTTCCAAGGAGAAGAGCAGACCCTCTGGGTCGTTAACAGTTTGGCAGGATAAGATCTTCCACTGAAAAATGAGTGGACAACATTATGTCTAACTTTGTCCTTCAATACACAAGTCCCCCACTTTCCCAAAAAATTCCTCGAAAATCAAAGCCTTAGCAAATAAATAAGAATCTCAATCTCAAGAGTGAGTAAAAGGCTAGAATCCATATTGAATTAATAAACAATTATGTTAGACTTCGGTTTCTATCCTGTCTTCCTCAAAAACAGAAAAACTCTGGAACAGTAGCAAAACACTGGATCCAACAGTCTGAAATTTGAGCTGTTGAGCCTGGGGTCTGAGCCATACTACATACCAACTGTATGACCATAAGCAAGCCTTTTAACCATTTTGAGCCTCAGTTTCTTTATCTGTAAAAAGCGATAGTAATGCTTTTGCTACATACTTCACAAGATTGGGAAGAGGTAGTCATTTTTAAAACCATATAGCTGTGTATGTCAGCTTTTATTATTCACCATATGACTTCTTGAACTTCTAGCTTACCGAGGGAATATGGTAATTGAAGGTAGGCTTATCTCCTACATTTGCCTAACAGGCAGTCACTTAAATATGGAGAAACCTGGTGGACTGAGTCTTTGTAACACTTCGTAGATTTGATCTTAAGGCTACAATGCTACAATACTACATGTGACTTGGAAAAATCTGAGAAGATGCTCCTTCCTTCCTCCTTTGAGAGGTGGAGGATCATGGGTGGGGAACATTCCATCTGCTGTCAGATGTAGTTGATAGCTATTGTTTAACAGGTTTCTTTTCTTTCTTTTTCAATTTTGCTACAAGGGACGATTCATTAGGTATGGTTATAAATATATATATGTAAAATATATACATATATAAAATATATAATGCATAATATACATATATAATATATGGTTATAAATGAAGGTGATATAAAAACAAGAAAAGGCCATCATTTAAAAATAAGGCAAAATAAGAAAATGGGAAAATGTTAAAATAATTGCTTCAGGCTCTATTCAATGTGTTACCCTGAGAGGGAAGTAAAATAGAGTGGAGCATGGACTTTTGAAATCATTTTCATAGTACGTGACACAAACCTCCTTACAGTTATCAATAACTACAGCAGTGGATCTGTAATCTTATCAAATGTGAGGATCAACGGAGATAAAACATACAAAGTGCTGTGTAGATATGCATGACATGTTTACACACATATTATTTGGAAAATGGTTCCATGACGCAGACTGCAGTACATTCATGCCACTGTCCTCAGCAAATCTTTGCCCATGTCTTCTCATAAATCTCCCAAAGGGAACCTACCCATTTTCTGGGGGCCTTCCAGTTCTCTTAATTAGTTTTAGCCCTTTTTGGGGGTGGGAGGTTACATTTGGTACCTGAACTATTTTAAAAGTAAATGTTTAATATTAATGAATAAAGCTATACTTTACTTTCATACTCTTCTAAGACAGTTCACTGAAAAGCATCTAAATAGTGGGGGAGGAAATGCTAGGGTTTTTTCCCACCTTCTGCTCACAGAGAACTCTAAGAAATCACTCTTCAGTCACATGGTGCCACACACAAAGTGAATCTTTCTTTCTTCACAGAATGAAGCTGTGGATGGATGCACACCACAATGGGATGATCCACTGCAAACACTCAAAGGGAAAATGCCCCTACCCTGGCTAGTCAAAGTTCTACCTCTAGACCATTTGGAAGGGAAAAAAAGCAAGCAGAATCAGCCAGTAAGCTAGTGGGGTTCCTGCAGATTGTGTCTAAAGTGTACCTCAACACATAACCTCATGATAACTACCAAATCCATTTCTGCTTTGAAAGGAGTGGGGTGATATATCACAGTGTGCAGGGTACTAAAGGAGGCTAGTGATAGGAACTTTGCCATTGTCTCAGAGAATTCTTTCTTTTGAGCTCCATTTCATATACCTACCCTTTGTGCACTTGACCTGATAGTCAAACAGAACTCTTTCCATCCCACACTGTTGTCCCGATGTCTCCCACCTCCATGTTGAGCTGACGTGAAGACCTGCCTTTCTCCCACCCCTTTGCCTCCCACAAGTTTCCTTCTTCTTTCAAGGACCAGTTTGCATCTTCTCATGGCTGAAAATGATCTCTCCCCTCAAATATTCTAGACCATTTTATCTAGACCTCTCCATTACACTTGCCCTAATCTCTCTCTTCTGTCATCATCATTTCTTTATCTGCTTCGTTCCAGCTAGGTGGCCCAGTGACTAGAACATCGGGCATGGAATCAGAAGACCTGAGCTCAACTCTGGCCTCATAAATGTACTAGCTGTGTGACTCTGGGCAAGGCATATAACTTTTGCCTGCCTCAGATCAAGTAAAGTAGGGATGATAATTACAACCCAGGGTTGTAATCAGGACCAAATGAGATCATATTGGTAGAGCACTTAGTGCAGTGCCTGGCACACAGTAAGTGCTTAATAAATGCTTGTTCTCTTTCTCTTGTGCCCCAACTGTTAGACTGTAAGCTCTTTGAGGGCAAGGCTTCTCTGCCCTCTCTCTGTTTGCACCTGCAGAATCATACACAGGAGGTGCTTAATAAAACGTTCACTGAATTTAATTGATTGAGTGAGCACAATCACATCCATTTTTCTGCTGGGAGGACTTCTAAATTGCCATTGGCTTAGATTCCAAAAGTTGGTCAAGTGAGCTATCCCTTTGGAAGAGGGTAATCTAGAGTAGCACAGTCCAGAATAGCCCTGGAACCAGAAACCACATTTCCTTCCAGTCCTCCCTCCCATTCTGCTTCCTAGCTGGCTAGACTATGCAGCCACACATCAGGGATCTCTGCCCTCCCTGTATGGGCATTCCTTCCAGTGATGCAAACCCCACCAATGCATGCTGGCACATCCCAAGGGATTTTCCTCTATGTGCTCCTGGGAATCCATCACAGGAGGTCCAACCACTTCTAGAGACCTTCCTGGCATTTTCCTGACATTTGATAGACACCAGTAGAACATGGAGGCTATTTACTGGTCATCACTTGCACCCATCACATGACTATCCCATAATTTCCTTCTGCCACTGTTGATTTCTCAAGTGATCTCCTTGACGCTGTTTCTCTCATGTTTCCCTCCCCATTTGTCACATGAAGCAGCCTGGCTGCACCCACTCTTCACTCTTGCTCTTCAGCCTTCTGAGACTAGTATGACAAGGTATGACATGACTTGGAGTCATACCTCACCACCAGTAAGAATACTGGTGTTAAAATATGGAGCTATGTTTCCCTAAGAAGCTGCATGTATGTGTACGTGTGGGGGGTATCATCCTCCAAACCGCAGTTACTCAAAGGCAATCAGCCTTCTCGTCTCCTGTTCACCTTTATGCCCATCTCACCATCCATTTTCTGTGTCCCAATACAACTACACATTATAACACGGAGGCAGCAAGGGAGTTGGGGGTAGTGGACTGACCCCACTAGTCAAAAGACCTGAGTTCAAATCCTATCTCAAATACTTATATGTGTGACCCTGGGTAAATCCCTCAACCTTTCTCAGTCTCTTATTCCTCATCTGTAAAATAAGGATAATAATAGAATACTGTCTACCACAGTGTTGTGACGAGGATCAGGTAAGAGATAGGATGTATGGAAAGCATTCTGCACACCATGAAGAGCTATCTCAGTGTCAGATCATTATCTGAAGCACTGTGATTCTGTAGGACCCTAGGCACCAGTGGTCAAATTCAGGATAACCCTAGCTTGGCAACTCCAGCCCAGTGCCCTCAGCGCAAAGAAGAGTGAGAGAGCAGCCAAAAGGAGGGGAGGATGGAACACATGACAAACCCTCTCCTACACTGAAACCAGGATCAAGGCTTGGCACAGTCGAACTGCCAGCATTGCCAGGACACATGATTTCTTCCAATGCAGTCTCTTGTCTACTGGGCCCTCAGGAAGTGGTCAGAGCCCTTCTAGCACCATTAAACTCTGGAGCTTCCACAGGCACTGACCACTTCACGATATTCAGCTGTGCCAAACTGGAACAGCGTACACCAAGAGCCAATTGACAAAGAAACGCTGCAGAGCTCTGGGCAGGCATATAGCCCAGCTGCGAAAGGAACCCCGCACATAAGGAAAAACTAGTAAAGAAGCTCGGAGAGGAAGGATTTAGCCCCAATCAAAGATTCTTACCTGGGGTCTAGGAACTTGAAAAAAAAACCCCAAACACCACTTGATAACTACATTGGAATAGAATTGATTTCCCTGGTAATCTTTTATTTTATGCATTTAAGTACATTATTCTGAGAAGGGGTCTTCAGGCTTCATCGTATTGCTGAAGGGACTCAAGGCCCCCCCAGAACATCAAGAACCCCTACTCTGTGCCATCCTTTCCACAAACGTAGTATGTACTTGCAGTGTTTCCTTAGGGCAACAGTGCATCTCTACTACTACAAAGAATTATTAACTATGATGTCAGTCCATTAACTGGGTGATTTTTCTCATGCAGAACTGGTTTTGAAGATGTTTGGCAGACATAGATATTCTCATATGTTCAGAGGCATCTGGACTCCAGTCTTTACAACAATCCTATTAATCACCAGACAGAAGTAGGCCAGCACAGGATGGAGCACTTCCTAGCACTCTGCCTTAAAAGTCACTTTCTGTAGAGAGGTAAGAGGTCAGTCAGTTCCTGTGAAGTGGCTCGGAGGTCTTATGGGGACCATTTTTCTTTAAAGAGCAGAGGTAGGGATGCTAACAGTAGGTCTTCAATCACAGCAGTTCTTTAAAAGATCTTCCTTCCATCCTTGGGATCACTCATTTGCCCACCCTTTGTCACCAAACCAACATTAAAATAGTTCTGGCCTAGCTGGGGGCTAGAGGGGCTTTCTGAAAATTTATCTGGCTTCCTCTGGGCAGTGAAAGGTATCTTGTTTGCTCAACCTCTTCCAAAGGCTCATGGGGTATAGCTCATGGTATTTTTGTTACAGCTGCTCTCCACACCCTTACCCCCCAGCATTTTATGACTAAGGCTTAACAGCCCTGAAATGGCTCCAGGGAACTGGTGCTCAGTTCTCTTCTCCTTTACTTCCCTTCCAGGTGACCCAGGGTAGCACTGAGAGCTTTGTTAGCAGCCTCCACCTGAGTTGGGTGGTTGGCATGAGCTTTCCATGCTTTGTGTTGAGAACCAGTGTTGAAAGATCCACTACATTTTAGCTTCCCCTTGTAACCCCCACCTACTGCACATGTTTAAGATCTTTTTGATGCCATGTTTTTATGATGTGGAGATTTCTTCGGTCAAAGAATGGCAGGAATAGTGAAAGCAAATTTGGCCAGAAGCTGGCATTCTCAGAGCACTGTCAGTGTGGCAGGCCATAAAAACCATGCAGTCCATTTGAGTCATTCTGGAGCCAGGGGTAGTGGTGGTGTTCTCAGGCCACTAATCCCCTATCAGGTGATAGCTCACAAGACTCCTGTGAGTCCTCATTACTGAGGCAGAAACCCGGCACTCAGCCAGAGGTTTCAGTGACCCCAAAGTAATATGGTTAGCAGTTAACTTCACAATCAACTTCCAGAAGATTTGTAGACTAAGATACTGGGAGTGAATACTGTCTTAGAGAGGAAACTGAAAAGAACTTTTCATAACATACTGTAAACACTTATGACCAAGATCAAAAACCAAGGATTCTTCTTCCATGTGCTATAACAGAGATCAAGAAACACATAATACCCCTATATGACAGGCAAAGAGGACCTGAGCTAGCCTTGGAGTCGGCTGGAGTCACCCACAGCCTCCTGGCTGACCCCCCTGCTACGTGATCTCCTTCTATTACAAATCTACAATGTTAACGTGTGCCTACATGACTTCCATTTCAACAATAATGTTGTTGTCATTGTACAGATTGTTCTCTTGCTTTTGCTCACTTCACACAATCTTCTCATGTTTCCCATTTCCCTTTTGGTCATTTCTTATGGCACAATAATCTTACATTCATATATTATAATTTGTTCAGCCATTCAGCAGTAGATGAATATCTCCTTTAGTTTCTGTTTGTTTGCCATCATAAAAAAAAGCTGCCATAAAAATTGTTTGTACATATCACTTTTTTCTATTTCATGGGTATAGACCTCATTAGTAGCATTGCTGGATCAAAGGGTACACAGAGTTTAGTCACTTTTGGGGCATAGTTCTAAAGTGCTTTCCAGAATAATTTGATCAGTTTATAGCTTTACTAGCAGCACATTAATGAGACCGTTTTCCTGTGGCCCCTTCAGCATACATAATTTTCCTTATTTTGTCATACTTGCCAATCTGATAGGTATGGTTTTGAGGCTGAACCTCAGAGCTGCTTTAATGTGCACTGACAAATTATTAATGGTTTGAAACACATTTTTATATGCAGTTGACAGTTTGGTTTTTTTTCTCTTTTGAAAACTACTTATTCGTGTTCAGTGACCATTTGTTAATTAGGGAATGGCTCTTACACCTAAAAAAAATGAAATCACTTTCTTATGTCTTAGAAATGAGAATTTCATCACAGAAACTTGGTGCAAAGATTTTTTTCCCCAGTTAATTGTTCCTCTCCTCATTTTAGCTGCATTGGTTTTCTTTGTGCAAAACATTTTAAATTTATAATCAAAATCTTTTGTAATTATCCTCATCCTCTGTTTGTTCATGAACTCTTGTCCTATCCACAGATTTGAAAGGTAACTTTTTTCCTTGTTCCTTTAATTTGTTTATGGTATAACTTTTTATATCTAGTTCATGTATTTATAGCTTATCTTGGCATACAGTATAATATGTTGGTCTAAATCTATTTTTTTTTGGTGAGGTAGTCAGGGTTAAGTGACTTGCCCAGGCTCACAAGGCTAGTGTCAAGTGTCAGAGGCTGGATTTGAACATAGGTCCTCCTGACTCCAGAGCCAGTGCTCTGTCCAGTTCACCACCTAACTGCCATGAGATGGTATAAATCAAATTTCTGCTAGATTGACCTTGCAGCAGTTTTCATCAAATAGCCAGCCAGTTTTTACCTAGTTGCTGGGGTAATCCCATATTTCAAGGTCAATTTTCATCTGCTTTATAGATCTTTTGCTATTGGTCTCTAAATCACTTAGTTTACACCACATAATTAAATAATTACCATCTCCTGCCATATTCTGGTCTTCAATCATTTCCTATTTATCTTAACTCCCCAGTAAAATCGTAAACTCCTCAAGGATAGGGCTGCTTCATTCTTCTTGGCTGGCCTATACACTGCTCGGCACAGTATGAACACACCATAATTTACTCTTGTTTCTTTAATTCTAACGCTTCCTGTGACAATGGTGAAAATCATCTCTTTCACAAACCATTGACATTGCTTATGCTTAAAAACCTGCAGTGCTTTCCTATTACCTAGCATGACCAAGCCTCCTCCTGGCCTTCTTTCTACCCAAGAGATTCCCTAAATCAGTCCAACGACTCTGCTTGTCAGTCTCTCTGTGCCTTTGGGTTCTCTCTTCTCTCTACTAATCTATGCCTTCCTTTGGAAGGAAGGCACTCCAAGTTGCCTTCAGCAATCCTTTCCTGATTTAAGAGTTTCTTTTGTGGTTCAGTCATGTCTGACTCTGTGACCCCATTTGGGGTTTTCTTGGCAAAGATACTGAACTGGTTTGCCATTTGCTTCTCCAGCTCATTTTACTGATGAGGAAACTGAGACAAACAGTTAAGCAACCTGCCGAAGATCACATAGCTAGTAAATGTCTGAGGCCAGATTCAAACTCAGGTCTTCCTGACTCCATGCCTGGCACTCTGTCCACTTTGCCACCTAACTGCCTGATCTAAGAGTGCCCAAATGATTTATTCCTTTACTCTCTTCTACACTTAACATTTGGTTTGCATTATAATAACCTGGACTGCTTTGTACAACACTTGAAATTTGAAAGTTTTTTTTATGACTTGTACATTCCATATCCTAAACCAAGTTGTAAGCTACTCATGGACGAGCAATGACTCCTTGTTCTTCTTGGGGCTAGGGTAGCTCTCTGAGGCACTCAACACAGGAGTGCTCCAAATCTGTTGCCAATAAACAGCCAGGAAGCAAATGTATATGAACTGAAAGCCTGCCACCTACAAAACAAGAGCTGACTCTGAGCTTGTTTATATATGTTTTTATAATCACAGATTAAAAAGGGGGAGGTAGGGTCATTTAGAATAATGCATTCTCAATCAACATGTATAAGTCTCCAATACCCCAAGGGGAAGCTACCCAAATATAATGGCCTCCTTCCCTTCTCAGAACAGATGAGTTTAAACCACAAAGAATATCTAAGTTTTATAGCTTGTGCCTACTCCTTCTGCCATCTTCCCCCCTGCTCCCAAGCATCTTAATGAGGTTTAGACCCCAGGTATGAAAGAGCACCTGGCTTGGTGACTTCCATAGCACAAATTCTGATCCTCCCCAAGGCCTGCAAAAGCTTTGTTCACTGAAGACTCACAATGCCTGCCTCCTTTTGTAAGTATCTTATCAGTGTTTCCAATCACTGAGAAAAGCAATATGGGATTCAAATACCTCTCTTCACATAACCCTACCTGTTAGCACATCTACTTGAAAGGCTCCGCACAGGCCAGATGAAAATGTTATCAGGCTAAACGGTTCTGTTCTATTCAGACACTAATTCATGGCAGGCAGACCTAACCATGCATGACTCAAGAGCTAGAACCAAAAGGCAAATACATCTTGAAGTGCATTTCTGTACTCACCTTGATCATTTCCGCCACGTAACTTTCTGGCCCTGTGTACTCGGTAGAATCCTTCACCTTGACCAAGACAATGAAGCACAGATAATGCCACATGTTGTGTTCCTCTTTAATGTGCTCTTCAAAAGTGACCGTCTTGTTATCAAACTTGTCTCTTTCTAAGCCTAAAAGAAGAGAAAACGAACCTCTCTTTAGCACCCAAATAAGCTCTGTTTGCCCTATAAATTCCATCTAAAAATGTGGATCTACTGGGCTTTCCAGTGAACCAGTTACATGTTTGTACATACAGCTAACCATAAGACTATCCCAGACATGCAGATTAAAGGACCTTTGAGATCAGTTTGGTTTAACCACCTTTTTTTTTTTAAAGATGAAGAAACTGAGAAGTTATGTGTTTTGTCCCAAATGACAAAAGAAATAAATAGTAGAACTAGGATATGAATCAATATTCTCTGCCTCCCAAACCAGTGGCCTTCTTACTTTGCTGCTGACCAAAGATTGAACCCGTTAAGTAAAAACTGCTCATGCCATACTAATTATAGCAGACAAATTTTGTAAGCATGTCTCATCTTGCAATTCATTAATTGAAGCATTTCTGAAGTATCCACTACATATAACTCACTGAGCTAGGAAAACTGGGGAGCCAAAAGTAGCTCTTAGGACATGGCCCTTGTCTCAGACAGCTTACAGTCTGGCAGCCACGATGACTTCTCAGAAGATCAACTTATAATACATCTAAATAGATCGTGCTGATTCAGTTCCAAGTTCCTTATGAATCTGAATCATGTTCTATGTTCTTGTATCTTCCCCCCTCCCTCCCTCTCTGTGCTGACCACAATAGTGGGCAGATGCTTCCTAAATGGTGTTCGATTCGACACTCCATCTCTCAGCTCCTGGCATGTTCTCCTGACTGCCCCTCGTGTCTGGAATGCCCTCCTTCCTCCACTCTGCCTTTAAATCCTAATGAAAAGTCTTTCTTATACTAGAAGCCTTCCCCATCCCCTCTTAATTTGAGGACCTTCCCTCTGTGAATTATTTCCTACTTATCTTGTACGTAGCTCACTCTGTCTATGTTCCTTTGCTTTTTGTTGCCTCCATTCGATGGTAAACTCTGAGGTCAGAGGCTGGTTTTTTTGGCCACTTTTTGTATCCCCAATGTTCAGCACAGGGCTTGGCACGTAGTTGGCATTTAATAAATGCTTCTTGATTGACTGACTAATGGTAGAGGGGAATGATCCATACTTTTCCTGAGGATCTCTTTCGTGAAATGATTATTTTGCTATTACATAACAAAATATAGGTTAAGGTCTGAATACTTTCTTTAAAAAAATTTCTGAGGTTAGACCTACATGCATATCTTCTTCCCTTTGAATCTGTTTAGGAGGAAGAGCATGAAAATAGAAGGTCTGAGTTCAGGGAACAACCACAAGGTTGGGGCACGTGATGCCAGGGCAGAACCCTCAATCTTTGCTCCTTAGAACCAGTTTGCTCTAAGAAATGCAGTGGTGATGAAAGCACTGCTCAGGGTAAGTTAGGAAAGGCACTGGGTTTCACCCAAGAATAGTCTTTGCTCTGAGGACAGATCATAAAGAAATGAGTATAACCAGAGCATTCCATGCCTAGGGAATGCAGACCCCACCACCCAGCATGTCTTCAAGATTCAGATTTCCCCAAGGCTCCTCCATCTTAGCATATGGGGCTCCAGGCTGAGCTGGGCCTTCCCTCTCGACCTTCCCAAATCAAGACCTACCACAAATAAAGCAGGTGGTCTTCAAGATCTCTTCTTTCTTCTGCTTTTCACTCCTCAGGTCGGCAAAGGTGTCAATGATGACCCCAAAGATCAGGTTCAGAACAATGATGATCACCATGAAGAAGAACAAGAGGTCGTAAATCACTCGAGCAGCAAAGAGAGGCTCCTGGGAGAAAACAGTGTCCTCATCAACTCCAGCCATCAGCTTCGTGTGCTAGTCTGGACAGCGCTGGCAAGACAGCACTAAGGCACCTCTGACGGGCTTGAGCTAGACATTCCTACCCGGCAAAACAGCACTAAGGCACCTCTGACGGGCTTGAGCTAGACATTCCTACCCGGCAAAACAGCGCTAAGGCACCTCTGACAGGCCTGACCCAGACCTTCCTACCGTCAGCTGTCAGGGCAAAGGGAGGCTTCTGGAGCCAGAAATACATGAAAACCGTTACTTCCTACAAAGCTGAGGAGATTGGGATGAGCTCTACAGCTGTTTCTTTTTTCATATATCTTTAGGACAAATCATCAGCTCTTCTGTATACTACCTGATGTGTTGTAAACAAACTTTTGGGAGCCAAGATCTTTGGGAAATGACTCTCAGGCCTATGAACCTGATGAATAGTATAAATATGGCAACTATTTATACATACATATGTAGATACACACATACACACATACAAATAAATAATAAAAGTCAGCCCTCTAGAAATTGCAGATTTCCAGGTATGACTTTAACAGGATATACTAGAACAGGTTTTTTTTGGAGAGAGCCACTGAACTCCATTTACTTGGCTCCCTCCTCTTTTCTTCAGTATACATTTAATCTCATTTACTGTGCAATACCACCCACCCACATCTCTCTTCCTTCCCCTTCCACATTAATTTACCTCTTTGGAAGGCTTCCTGAGCACATCTCCTACTCCACCCCCACTTCTCAGTCCATGACTCAGCACAGTAACAATACACATCAGTAATGTCTCACACGTATGTTCCTTATCTTCTTCAATTTGTTCTGCTGGAGTCAGCTCTGTTAACATAGAAAGTAATACTAGGTTTAAAGTGTAAGAAAACATATACCATGATTTTGATATTATATTTCTTGAATGTCATTTCACTAGCTGACAGACATGAAAGGAAAATAAATTCAGAAACCAAGGGCAAAAGATCCAAACATTTCCATTCAAAATGTGTACCTATCAATAGCAGCATTTCATATTTTCAGCGACTGCAGCATTTAACCACTAGTAACTTTCTTTGTTCAGTACCAATGGCATCCTTTATTTGATGACACCTAAAAATATTCCCCACCTTTTGAAATCTATAGGATTCTCATCTCAGTCCCAATATTGCCTCACTGTTCAACCTTAGGCAAGGTGCTTAATGCCTCAGAACCCATCTGTCCACTGAGCGTGTACTACTTGCTACTGTGAAGTTGAAATAGGACATCTCTGAAAGCATATACTGTTAAGGTGTCTGTAAATATAACATGGGTCTTCTGATAATAAGAGATCATTTTCATTCTTATTTTCCTAATGAACAGAGACAGTACTATATCTACAGATCACCTGACACCCTCACAATATTCCTGGCCTTTCCTCAGCTCTCCTCTCTAAAACACTGCCCACCCCCCCCACACCCCCCCAACTAACATTTGTGACATTTGCCAGCATTTTCTTTTTTAAGCAGAGAATCTACTCAAACCTGAACCTATCTGGGCCTCAATTTCCTTACATGTAAAAGGGGGAAGGAGGAGTAAGCTGGTCTCGATGGTTCCTTCCAGCTCTACCGTTTTATGAGCCTGTAAGTCTTATCTAGCCTTAGATGTGGGATCAAAACTTTGAAGAAAATCAGATTCAAGATGAGGTTGAGAAGTTAATCAATTCAAAGTGCCTACCTTCGGTGGGTACTGGAGAAGAACAGTTTTCCCCAACCCCCAAACGACACACATCAGAATACAGGAACTCTCCCGCCAAACTTTCACTAGTGTCTGTAAAGGACAAGGTTTATAGTGAACAATCTGAACATATCTTGCCAAAATGCTTGAAGTCATTAATTCATACCCCATTAAATAATACTCTACAAAGAAAAGCCATGTAACTGAACTATAATTAAAATGTAAGAATTGTAATGTACATACTCATTTGAAAAATGCTGTCTCTCGATGAAATACACAAGCCAGAGGATGTGAATTTCTGCATAGCTCATGAGAAATACTGTACTCAGGAGCCCGCCTGTTCTGCTTTCAAGAAGCTCCCAGATGAACATGCACTGTGCCAAGCAAGAGCTATCAAAATTCTGCACCTAGAGTTAACTGATATTCTAAGCTACCTCAGTCCCAGAATGACTGACTTCAGATTTTCATGTTGGTCAAGGGGTGAAATGAAGTTAGCTTCAACTGGTGTGATGAGAGTGTGTACCCACAGATGAATCATCTTTAAGATGTTAAAGTTTAAAGAGAGGAAACCAAAACTGTATGCAAAAGTTGGTCAGAACAGTGTATGCATTTCTTGTGTTGGGAGCTACTGTAAAATCTACAAAAAATATTAGTATTTCACCAAGCACTGTGGTATAAGCAAATTGTGGCAGTAAAGAACTTGACCCTCACTTACACCCATAAGTTCTGTGAACCTGAAGGTTCAAAATCATAATCAGCCTTGGAATGTGAGCTCCAACATGCTAAAAGATTTACTTTTAAATTCTATTCTCTAGGTAATTCAGAAGACATGGTAACCTTAGTTGTGTCATGATTTTGTTGAAAATAAAACCCCATAATTTATATTTACATAGTAACATAATTTACACTTTTGTCCTTCTCCCCCACCCCCCTTTCTTTATCCCACCCTCTCCCAGGCTAGATAAAAGGATTGGAGCATTTAAAACAGACCTGGAAGTGAAGTTTCATTGGGCAGCCTATCTACTTCTAAGATAAAATCATCTTTGAAGAACAGATAGCCCACAATGGAGAACAGGTAAACCAGGATAAGGGCAAGAACAGCAGTCAGGATGATGGAGCGTCCATTGCGAGTAACACTCTTAATAACATTAAGCAGCGTCTCTTCTCTGTACACTAAGTCAAAAAGCTTTAAAAAAAAAAAAGGTACATTTTCAGAAACTTATCTCACATTTTTATTAGGAATTCTGTAAGGATTTACATAATTCCAATCCAGTGAGGTCTCCCCTTACCTGCTAGTGCCTTCCTTTTTGAGACTACCTTCCATCTGCTTTTTGTATATTATCCAGTAATTTACATTTTCGCACCCATTGAATATGGACTTCTGGAGGGGAAAGGCTGTTTTTGCCTTTCCTTTAATTCTCAGTATGCAGCTCATAGTAAGTGATTAATAAATGCTTGTTGATTGCCGACTGACTGATATGATAGTTAACATTTGCATAGCACTTTAAGGTTGGCAAAGTATTTACATATATCAGTTGATTTGACCCTCCCAACATCCCTAGTGTTGGGAAAGACCATCTGACATTTCATTGTTTCTTACCACAACTAGATCCAAGCTTTCCCACTGTTTGGGAGGTTGGGGTGAAGGGAGAGTTCTCTTTATGTGGAGTTGGCTCTTTGGAAAATGAATGATTCATTTGAATGAGCATTTATTAAGAGCCTACTACCTTCCTGACATGCTAAAGTTCTGGGTTAAAAACACAAAAAGTCCTTGTCCTCATCGAGCTTACATTCTTGATACCATGTACAAAGCTAAGGAAATACAGAACTTGCATAATGTGACTCAGGGGAGGGAATGCACTTGGAACTGTGCAGATGAGGACAGGCCTCCCGAAGAAGAAGGCATTTGAACTAAACCTTAAGGAAACTGAAGACGGTAAGAAGTGATGATGAGGGGGGAGTAGGTTTCAGGCATAGGGAGTAATCTGTGTAAAAAGATGGAAACAGGAAATGGAATATCATCTATTAAGGATAATTCACATAATTGGCCCAGAGCCCCTTTAGCCTGGGTGTATACTGCAATCTTGGGATGGGAAAAAGGGGCAAGGTATGACCTTGCACAAGTCACTTTACTTTGGGGGGCCTTAGTAGTGAATGAATCAGTTGAACTTGACTAATAAGATCTCTTTCAACTGTAATAATCTAAGCCAGGATGCTCTGACAGCCTGCAGTCATTTGGACACCCTTGGATCATATAACTAGTTTTTAGAGGGCCCCTCTTTGACTCCGGGTGGGTCTCTTACTCCACACAACTTCATTTGATGTGGACCTTATAAGTGGCATTCTGAACAACGTAGTAATCCAAGTGTCTGGATCCTAAAGCTCTGGTCTCAACTCTGTATTAATAAGCTGCACAGCCTTGGATAAATTCTGAACCTCTGCTTCTTCATCCATAAAGTCAGGGGGCTGACGTAGCTGAACTTGAATGTCTTTTATCTCTTTCTATTATTGCTGTTCATTTTCTGGCCTATCAGACAGGTGCAATTGGCTTGTCCACCTCCAATTAGTGTCCTGAGACTGACACAAAGCTTAGGCTAAAAATATGAAAGGTACTAGGGAAATTAAACATCACCCCATTCATACTCAAAGTTCCGTGATCTGTGATTTGGGAGCTTCCTCCAAGGAGACAGATTGGAAACTAATGCAAGCCCATCTTGAGGAACTCTCATCTATCTATCTCCTAAAAGCCCTCTGGAAGTGTGCTTCACTTCTCAGTGTTATGATGGTACTAGTGAAACAAGCACTTTGGCCATCCAACTGTCATTCCCTCACTCTCCCCATGGGACCTGCCTATCTTCTTTTTCTGTCATATAATTCTTCGATGACTGCCTTTATTCTTATTTTTCTTTGGGATGGCTTGTTGGTTATAACTTGCAGCCTGTTCATACCCACTATGGACCCTTCCATCCCTCTCTGTAGGATGCTGATCTTTAGTTCTTTAATGATAGTGGTGTTCCAGGTTTCTCTGTCACACAACTTTATTGCCAAACAGCAAATATCTGTATTGAAAAGATGACCCTTTAGTACTAGGGAAATCTCAGGGTCCATAAAAATGCTTTGCAGTTTTCCAAACTAGCCAACTCTCTTCCTCCTCTCAAACTGAACCGAAATCCTTATCTGTTTGCGTTTTGTCCTTTTGGGCATTCATTTTGTTGGCCAAGCTCTAACAGGGTGACCATTTAGATGCATGTTGACATTTGGGCAATAGTCTTCATTCATTTGGTCTTTGCTGCATGTATGGACAGGTCAAATACCTTTGAGTGATTACGAATTACACACACTTGTCTTGGGGCTTGGTGAAATCAGTGCAATGTTATCTATACATGAGAGCATCTGGAGAACCTTGCTGTACACAGGGAATAGCTTCTCAATTTGGACTCTACATTGGGTCCCCCATCACTCCTCTTAACAATGTTTGTCAAGTGTACATCTCTCTGTTTTCTGCCTCATTTGATGCTTGTTATCAGGTCATTGGACAATGGCATTTCTGTTGTTATATCTTACAAGGAATCTTAAATAATATCTCTCTGTGGGTATATATATGTAGATATAATATACATATGTAGAAATAATATATTTACATGTAGACATACATACATTTGGGAGACAATCTTGTATATAAGGTGGCACTTTTGTTCAATCCATTCAAATGCTTTTTCATAATCAACAAACAATGAACACAGATGAGGTCTTATGTTGTCTACATCAGTCAGTTGTAAGATAGTAAGGTGTTTTTCATGACTGAATATTATTTGAGAAAACCAGCTTATTCCCTACTAATATCTTTATTGAAGATACTTTCAATTCATGTATAGAATACTCTGATAGAGATTTTGTATAGATGGGAAAGGAGATATAGAGGTCAATGGTGGTTTTCTTGGTCACTTTTTTAAAAAAATCAATAAGGTTTTAGATATTTTCTATTCCTTTGACAACAAATTTCCCCTCTTTCCTCTTCCTTTGAATTAAGCCCTCAATGCTAACGCAACTGTATCATCTCTAGTATGGATCTTCTCTAGATATGCTGATCCAATACAGATGCTTTTCTTGTCTTTGTTCTCTTTAGAATATTTTTTACATCCTGCATAAGCATGCCAGGCACTCTGTTGGTTGGTCCAGTTGTGGTGGTTCCACTATCCTTGATGAAGAAAATAGTTTTCTTGTAACAACTTCTGGAAGTCTTTTCCATTTTTAACTCTGAAGTCCTCTTTAGGTTTTTATCCTTGAATGCCCTTGAGATGACTGCTTGGTTGAGTGTCTTGCCAAGCTTTCTTTTAAGCTGGTTTCACCCTCTACTGTTTCTCTCTGATTTGTGGGTGACACTGCCCATAATCATCCATCATCCTTCTTTGTAAGATTTCACAGATGAGTTTATATTCTAACATAGTTTTTGCCTTTGGCAGTCATCTCTTCATTCTGAAGAGCAGGTCACAACATTTGCTAACTAAGGGGCTTTCTAGGCTCTTTTCAGTCTCCTTGTCATGGCAAGAAATTTATGCTGGTTTAATTTCTTAGTGAATTATAATAGTTCATATCAATGTCATTTTTGTTGTCCACTTCCCATTTTTTATTTTCAAAAGTTTCTTTAATAATTCAGAATTAAATCTTAATTACACTCCATCTGTTTTTCTCTTTACTGTCATTTGTTAATTTTTTTTTACTACATACTCTAAATGTGACAGATTATATAATATACTCTGCCAATCTGATCACCTGACTGCCTTGGGACTAACTCCCACATCATAATAAGGCTCTTCCTTCCTCTTAAAATATAGCCAGTGTCATTGTCTGTGATATTGCTTGATGTTTACCATGTGCAGCAGAAAGTAATTCCTTTTTGAAGAAATGCTATAATCTATATATTTGGGCCTCTGTCATTTCTCCTAAGCCTCACTTTTCAATATAGTTCTCATTCTCATTCCCCACTTTTATGTTAGTTTGATTTGAAGGGTCTTATCGATTGCTTTATGCTGGGGCATAAACCGCACTAATTTTCATGGTGATCTTTTTGTAAAGGCTGAAGTATTGCAATATGCGATGGCCAAATGTCACATGAAATAACATTTGTGTAGCTTTGGGGCATATGAGAAAACCCAGTCAGTCAGCTCTGCTCTTTGTGAGCCACCCTTTCTTCTGCAACTTCCTTCTTTTTCCTGGTTTTGTTTATAGCAAAAATATTGAGACTGAGATGGTTCCATTCTCACAGTGACAGGTCCATTCACTGGGTTGGTCACTGGACAAGGATTTCACCCATAAAGTGTCACCAGACAAACTAAACCTGTTGATGGTTTTACAACTGTGTGATTCTAAACATTGGAATCTTCCCTGCAGATGCAGTGAGGGGGCCACCTAGGACTGAAAGTCATTTTGAAATTTTCTGTGTCTCATGGGTTGCCACAGTCAAAGCAGTTTCATCACGAGGCGACCTATCTCACAGGCAGGTATGAGATAGCATACTCTCAGCAATCAGCTAGGCTGATCCTTGGAAAGTAGACATCCTTTGTCCCCAGCATGGCTGACCCTGTCAGAGACTGTCTGTCATTCACTGTCACAGCCTCTGAGATCCCAGGGACCACCTCCGTATTATGTTGAGGCATTCAAGTAGAAATTTGTAGAGGAGTTCATCTAGGCAACTGAGAGCACATTAGAAGGCCAGCCCTGGAGTCAGAAAGTCTGAGTTTGGAATCTGATTCCAGACACTAGCGATGTGTCCCTGGCAGAGCAAGTGTCTTAAATCTGTTTGCCTCAGTTTCTTCAACCAGAAAATGGGAGCAATAATAGCAGCAGACTCGTAGGATTATTGTGAGAATCAAATGAGACAATAGTTGTGAAGAGCACTTGGCACAGTGCCTGCCTGGCACACAGTAGGCACAACATAAATGCTTATTCCCTTCCTCCCTTCCCCATTCATAAAGTGTGAAATTCAGCACTGCTCAAATTGACCAAGTATTTTTTTCATTACTATAGAACACATGGCAGAGAGTGGCAGCACCTTTTTACAATTAGCCTACCAAAGCCTTATTTCACTGCAGGCATTCTTAACCTAGGGTCTATTAACTCCTATTTTTAAATGTTTTGATAACTACATTTCAATCTAATTGGTTTCCTTTGTAATTTGATATATTTTACTTTATTACTATAGTAATAGCTAGCATTTATATGGCTCTTTAAGGTTTGCAAAGAGCCATGTGGATGTTATCTCAGTTGACCATCACAACCCTGGGAGGTAGGTACTAATATTATCTCCATTTTAGAGATGAGAGAAATTAAGCCTGAGAGAAGTAAAGTGACTTGTCTCGAATCACACAGCTAGTGCATGTCTGAGGCAGAACTTGAAGTCAGGTCTTCCTGACTTAGCAGCGATGCCACGAACAGTATATACTTAAAAGCATCATTAACACTAAGAAGGTCCACAGGCTTCACCAGATTGCCCCTGGACCAAGACATGAAAAGGTTAGCACCCCTGTGTTCCTTTATCAAGCTAGGTTTCCTTATAATGCTCATTTCAAAAGCATTTTTACATTTTCACTAAATTTCTACCAGCTGCTGCCGTACCTGTCAGTGTCCCAGCAATGAAGCATCCCATAGCATTGTGACAGTACTCAGTAGTGTGTGTCAGGGGCACTTATTAGCACAAATCACTGAATCTCTCAGCCTATTTACTCATCTATAAAATGGGAATAACTGTACCCATCTTCCAGGATTCTCATCAGGACCAAGGGAGATAAAACATGAGCAGCATTTTACAAACATTAAAGCATTTTATTAAAAACTAACTACTGTTCTTATTATGTGGTAGGAGTATTCATTAATAACTTTGTTACCAGTCTGGAACGGTATTTTCTTGTGACTTCTAGGACCAACTCAGGTTCTTACAGGCTTGGATCCTATGCTACTATGTGCGTCTTAAGACTGATTTCAGTTTCTGGCTGCAGTTCTTGAATACATAAATACTGCCCTGCCACTAAAATGTTTCAATCTATGGAGATCACAGACCCAGAAAATACTTAGGACAGTGTGAGAGTCAGACTATAAGCAAGCCATTAAGGTCCTATTAAACTCTTCTGAGAGAGAACCAAACTTGGGTAAAGTTTCTGCAAGTTGTGAGCTGCTTTTAGATTATAGATTGGAAAAATTTAAAAGCAAGTTGTATTATGAGTTACGAGGTTCGCTGAAGCAATGAGCCTTTCACATATGCTAGTGAAAGCGGTAATGGGAACTAATAAAGAAGAACATAAAGGCACTGGGAAAGTAAGGTTCTGCTGTGCTTGGCTAGGGGCAAGGCCTTGGTCCCATGCATGCCACATGCATGTCAGGACCCCTCTTTTTCAGAAAGGACCCTTTTTACAGTGTTTTGATCTGGACTCCTCTACATAGGGAGGAGAGGGCCACAAGACCTTGTGCAGTCATATGACATAGCCATGATGTAAAGCAGAGGCCCAAATACAAGCCAGCATCCTGGACTCCTACATGCCAACTTCTAATCACAAAACAGGCCACTTCCCAAAGTCTAGCCTCTTGCCAATTCAAACGACACCTGCATGCAAAAACACTCTGTGCCACAGCTCAATGTTTCCTGGGGGACAGTGGCCCCTTCACCTAATGTCCCTCAGTCAGTTCAAAAATCTGAACTCTTCCTGCCCACAAACAACCATCACCCAAGGGGAAAGAAAAAGAGCTAATCTTGGTAATGTGTCACCTTTGAAGTACGGTAACATGCAAAAAAGTGGATGTATCTCAAAACTACTTTGTCAATAAGGGATTCTGGGAGTGGACAAGTCACAGCCCTTTGTTAGTTTATCTGTCAGGCTAACCCTTTAGATCTTAAGGAGTTTGTACTTTCATATCCTAAGGTCAGTAATCAGTTCTCTATCAAAATACTCACAGATTAGTAAAATTTTATACTTTCTCTAATTTTATGCAGGAGAAAAGAAGAAATTCAATTTTTATGCCAAGGGTTTGTATTCCTATATAAATAAAAAAAGGAGTGAACAGTTAATTGATTCTGTAATTCAAAACTCAACTGTAATGAAAGGGGGCTGAACAAACTCAATTCACACAGACTACGATGACATTAACCGCTTGAAGTGGATCAGAGTTAAATGACTTGTTCTGAAAGATGTTCTATCTCAGTAGCTATACCAAGCCCATCACCCAAACTTTTCGATTCGGAAATAGTTCCTAGTCACATATCTGGACTAAGCAACAATTGGCCCTAGACAATCTGTGTCCTGACAATCATATATACCTTTCCAGGCAAGGGAGGGCCAAATTGGAAAGGACCGGGCTGTCAGGGAGGATGGGAACCTTTCTTTCAAGTGTTAAGATCAGTTTTTTATAAATGAGAAGCAGAAAATTTAACTTGCAGAAAGTTACACAGAAGACTGTATATAACTAAGTATCCTCGGACCTTTTAACATCAGGCCTACTTTCTGTGTACTTCTCTGCCTATTCCCCAATTACTGTACATAGATGAGGTGCTGCCTAATTTTTATCACAATATGTATAATTTCCTTTATCATAACTAAAAACAACAGTCTTATCTTGCAAATGAGATGTTTTACCAGATGGAGACTTTCAGAGGCCACACTGTCAAGAGAGATGGAATATAATGTGGTAGTGGGAGCTCTCAGTTTTGGGTCCAGTCACTTCACTACTCTAAGGCTCAGTTTCTTCATTTGCAAAACAGGAATAAAGCCATCTGCCTTGACTACTTTTCACTGGCCTTCCCCATGCCTGGAGGATTTGCCTTCTCTACCTTCTGGCTTAGTTGAAACAAATCCTACCTTGGGCAGGAGACAGTCCTTCAGACCTCCTGCACCCCTGCCCCCAGGGCCACCCCTCTGACACTGCCTTTCTTCTATTCCTCCTCGTCCTTGTGTAAACATACAGAGTTGTGGAATTATTGGTATGTGGTCCCCCCTCCTTCTTAGAATGTGACCTTTGTGAGGGCAGAGACTGTGCTGTTGCTTTTCTCTATATTCTCCATGCTTAGCACAATGCCTGGCACTTTACCGGTGTTTAATAAATGCTTATTGCTCACAAGGAGGTTGGCAGGAGCAAAGGACATACCCTAAGCGAAGTCCTTTTCAAAGTGATAAAGTATTTACGTCAGGTATCATCAGCTCCTAGCCCAGAGTCTTAAAGAAAATGGTCAGGAAGCATTTTTGGTTGTGAATGACTGAACTTGAGAGTCAATTACCTACCAAGAGACTGTAGAAGAATTCATGTACGAAGAGTCCCATGGCACAGATAAGGAGATATAACAGATGATAAAGGAATTCTACATCCAGGATCATTGCTCGGTATCCTCTTGTGAAGGTTCCACAGTTACCAACAAAGCTCATCAGGAAGATGATTTTATTACAGACCTAAGCACAGTGACAGGAAAGGTTAGACATGGCAAATCATCCTCAAATTAGAGAGAATTGTAAAAGCTAATGGTAACCTGCCTCTCCCTCCCCATCTCCCTTCCTTCCCTCCTAATCCCAACCACCCTCTCCTCCCACCATTCCAATGACCACTGTTTAAAACGTGGGCCTAAATCCAAGCTGGAATATTGGACTACTTTTGGCCCAGGGGTACATGCTCCAATAATAAAACAGGGAATATTCTAAAGGAAGTTTTGACTGACCTAGTCAACTGATTACTTTGCTTTTCAGATATAATACAAATTGTATATGAAATAGGAGAATGTTTCACGTTCATCAGATCTGTTGTTTCTCACCAAAACACACACCCATGCACATGCATACGATACAGATAAGGATTTTCAAAATGAATCATTTCTAACCTCCTTGCTTGAGTATGCCAAAAAAGAATTTATCTTAAGTCAATAGCCTTAAACTAATCATGATTAAAAACATATGTTAATTTCTACTACACCCTAATTGCTATGGGGGCACAAGTCAGTGAGATTCTCCAGCTATGTCTTTGAGGAGTTCACAGTCCTTTTATTAAATTGCTTTTGTTGTTTTTGAAATTAAATTCTATTTTCATGAAGAACAACCTTTTCTACCTTCTACTTTGTGAAAAAAAGAAAAACTAAAAGTCTGTTGCAAACATGTATATAATGAAGAACAACAAATGCCCACACTGAGCATATTTTTTAAATGCCTCAATATGCATCCTGAGTTCATTGCCTCTCTGTCATAAAGTAGGTAAGCACATTTCATCATGAGTATTCTGGAATTGCAGTTGGTCATTGTGTCACTAAGTTTCTAAATTTTCCAAGTTGTTTGTCTTTATGATTTGTTCTTATTGTATATATTGTTCTGGTTCTGCTTACTTCATTTGGCATCAGTTCATACAAGTCTCCCAAGGTTTCTCTGAAACCATTCTTTTCATAATTTCTTATAGCACAGTGGTATTTTATCTCATTCATACACCATAACTTGTTCAGCCATTCCTCAATTGATGGGTACCCCACTCCCCATCCCCTGGTTCCAATACTATGCTACTATAAAAAGAGCTGCCATCTGTTTTTTGTTTATACGGATCCTTTCCTCTTAGATATATAGATCTAGTAGAGGTATTACTGGGTCAAAGGGCAGATACAATTCAACAGCTTTGGAGGCATAGTTCAAAATGGGTAAACCAGTCCATAAATCTACCAACAGTTCAATGATGTACCTGTTTTCCCACAATCCCTATAGCAGTTACAGATTCCCTCCATTTTTGCTTAGTTTTGTCAATCTGATGAATATGGATTGTTTTAATTTGCATTTCCCTAGTTACTAGTGATTTAGAGAATTTTTTAGTATGGCTATTGAGAAGCTGCATTTCTTCTTCTGAACCTGCCTATTCATATCTTTTGATATTAATTTATCAAATGGGAAATAGCTTTTAGTCTTATAAATCTGAATCAGCTCTCTATTAATCTGAGAATGAGACCTTTATCAAAGAAACTGGCTGCAGTTTCTCATGTGCCTGTTTCTTTTCTAACTTTACTTGCACTGGTTTTGCTTGTGCAAAAACTTGTTAAATCTGTGTAATCAAAATTCTCCATTTTACCTTTTGTGATCCTTTCTATTTCATTTGGTTGTGAACTATATATATATAGCCTCTATATAACCACAGATCTGAGAAGCAACTTTTTCCTTGCTCCTCTCATTTATGATTTCATCAATTATGTCTAAATCATGTTACCTATTCAGAGCTTATCTTGGTATGCAGGATGAGATGTTGGTTGATATTTCTGTCAGATTGATTTTCAAGTTTTCCCAACAGTTTTTGTCAAACACTGAGTTCTTGCCTCAATATGTGGGATGTTTGGGTTTATTGAACACTAGGCTCCTGTGCTATGCTCCTTTGCTTCTGTACGTTGCACACCTAATCTGCTTCACTGATCAACTTCTCTATTTCTTGCAGAGTACCAGATTTTGTTTCCTTGCTCGCTGCTTTGTAATGCAGCTTGATATCTCGATTCTTGACCTTTTCTTCATCCAGATGAATTTTGTTGTTGTTTCTAGCTCTAAAAAATAATCTTTTTGTAGTTTGATGGAATAATGCTGAATAATTAATTTAGGCAGTATTGTCATTTTTATTCAATTGACTTGATCTACCCATGAGCAATTAATATTTCTCCATTTATATCTGGAATTACTTATGTAAAGAGTTTTTTGTAATTGTCTTCATACATAGGTCCTGTGTGTACCTTAGGTAGGTAGACCTTTATGCTTTCTGCGTTATTTTAAATGGAATTTCTTCCTGTCTCTTTTTGATGGATTTGTTAGAAACAGATGAAAATGCTGATGATCTATGTGGCTTTAATTTTATCTTGCAATGCTGCTCAGATTAACAGTTTTAGTTGGTTTTTTAGTTGACTCTAGGATGAGGCGCTAATACTCTAAACATGGGATGAGAATCTTTCTTTGGAAGAGAAAACTCAGAAGTTTCCATGGGGTCACCCTCATGTCAACTTGCCCACTCCTTCAAGAGAAAATTCAGCTCTGGCTTTGAAATTCAGTTCTAGCAAAGCACATTGAGGAGAAACGGGCATCCACTGAATCCTGGAGAGGAATCAAATGAGTTGAATGACTCCTCTACTGTCATTACTGTCATCTTGGCTCTGGGTGCTGGCAACATGCTGCCACTTCTCCTGCTTGGTAAGAGCAACTGAACTTCTCAAAAATCAGATAAGCAAGAGAGCACAGGCACCTAGCCCTTCAAAGCGCCCTAGGCTTGCTCAGAATAGGAATGCTCTAATATCTAAATGGGGACTTTCCAGTACATTACCTGATGGCATGGCACAACTTTCACATGGTGGAAAAATGCTCATTCTAGCTTGTCTGTGACAACAACAGTGGAGCCGCATAGGTGCAATACAACCCAAGAAGGACTTAATTTGTTGTTGTGTAGTCATTTTTGTTGGACTCTTCGTGATCCCACTTGGGATTTTTTTTTTTTTTTGAGGCAATTGAGGTTAAGTGATTTGCCCAAGGTCACGCAGCTAGTAAATGTCTGAGTCCAGATTTAACCTCAGGTCCTCCTGTCTTGAGGGGCAGAGCTCTAGCCACTGTGCCACTTAGCTGGTCCCATTTGGGATTTTCTTGGCAAAGATGCTGGAATGCTTTGCCCTTTCCTTCTACAGCTCATTTTGCAGATGAGGAAACTGAGGCAAACAGGGTTAAGTGACTTGCCCAGAGTTACTCATCTAGTAAGTGTCTGAGGCTAGACTTGAACACAGGAAGATAAGTCTTCCTGACTCCAGGCCCAGCACTCTTTGCACCACCTAGCTGTCCTGAACTTAATTCAGTCCGATGAACTGTGTGAGGAGCTTGGGATACAAAGACAAAACTGAAACAATTCCTGATCTCCAGAAATTTATATTCTTTTGGGACAAAAAACATATACATCCCTTCCCTAGCTGAAATGACAGTATTTTTAGAGGCTATAAATCTTCCCATAGTTAACAAACAGCAACCAAACTCCACTCTTTGGATCACCTCACTATCATTCCATTTCTACCCCTTTGCTGTAGCCAGTCTTCACAGTGAAGTTGTTCTTCACCTTGTGGCTCTGGCTTCTGCCCTTTCTACTCATTTCAAGCCACTCTTTCAAAACTCACCAAACGCCTTTAATCAGCCTTCCCTTTTCTTCACCTATGACCTGCCTCTGGCAATACTGAGCACTGCCTTGAAATGACTTCTTCCTGTGGCTTCCTGTGAAACTCTCTTAATTTTCCTGCTAGCTCTGACTCTTCCTCTTTTGTTTCCTAGGAAGCTTTCCTTCCTTCTTCTCCCATTCCCCCAGGTTTAGTCTTCAGCTCTTCTTTCTACATTCCTGGCCTTCCCCATTAACTCCTTCTGTAGGAATGGAGGATGTTCCAGGCTCTTAACTATGCCTCCCTCCTACGCCCCAGAGTGGAGTGAGTGCCCTGTATCACCTCAAATTCGGTATGTATGAAACTCAGTTTCTATCCTTCCCAAAGCATCTTCTATGGTCTTTCTGAACTTCACTAGCCATTCTCCGAATCACTCAAGGTTCAAAAGCTGAGCCATTGTTTAAAAATCCAGTGAGAAGAGTAACATGTTGCTTTCGTCATAATAGTTGGCAGTATCCAATGAAATATCAGAGAGGTTAGAGGTTTTATTTTTATAGCTGATGAAACAAGCCCAGAGCATTGATTGCACTTGAGCAATCACACCCTGAAGAATCAGAGACAGAATATGAACACAAAGCTGCTGGTCTCTGAGTCTTGTTCCCTAGGCACTGCTTGAGACTCCTTCCAGATCTAAGATCTGTGAGTCAAATTCTCCTTTTCTCAATACTCATCAGTCAGAAATGCCTTTTCCAATCCATTTTCACTGTTCTCACTTGGGCCTTTACCATCTCATTCCAGGATTCCTGCAACAAACAACCTTCAAACTTATTAATAATATTTATAAAGCACTTAGCACATAGTGCCCGACACATGGTAGGCACTTAATGAAGTTTGTTCCCACCATTCCTCCCCTCCTTCTTCCAGTCTCTCTGTTGTCTAATACTGCCAAGCATACCACTGACGGATTAATCTTCATCAAATTATCCTATACACATTATCCCTCTGCTGAAAAATCATCAAGGGCTCCCTAGTGCCTTTGGAAAGAAAAAAAATCTAGTTTTCTTACATTCAAACCCCCTGCAATCTGACTACAAGCCTTATCTCTCACCACCCCTTTCCATGATCCTTCATTTTAGCCAGAGTGATCTATTTATCATTTCCAGGATATACTTTGCAATTTCCCACTTCCTTGCTTTTTTCACCACCTTCTAGCTGACTAGGATTTCATCCCCTTCTTTTCCTCTTGCTTAAGGGCTACAAGACCCAGTTGACCTCCTCCATGAAACCTTTCTGACCATAATACCCTTTACCATTTACTCTGCGGCTCTACCCTCCCAACCACTGGACCTCTAGAGGCCACTCCCTGGGGAGGGCTTGCGAACTCCTGTCCTTGGGTCACGCTGTCCTGATTTGTGAGTGAATAAGTAAAAATTCACAAAGGCCAGTAGAGTGATCCAGCTTGAGTCTGTGCTTCACATCCCTTTCCACCATCTACCCCAGTATTTCTCTTGAAGTCCACCTAGCCCAACTGCCTTTTCCCCCTCTCGCTTGAGGTGGGAATTGTAATCCAACCCATATTACCACTGCTCCTGTCAGTCAATTCCTCTAACTCTCCATTCCCTTCTGAGGCCACTATTCTGCTATATTCATCTTTCCTTATTAAAATATAAGCTCCTTTAGAGCAGGGATTGTCTCCCTTTTGTATCTGTATCCCTATTGCTTTGCACAGGGCCTAGCACATAAGAAGTACTTAATAAAGAAAGCTCTTCACTCACTCAAGTGACCTCTTTCCACTATGAGCTTGTCATCATTCACTCATGTCTCCATTATGACACCTCTAATTGTTGTCCCCAATTAATAGTGAAATCTTGTGCTATTTTATGGGTGAGTCTGATAATATTAAGTAGGACATAAGCTTCTTGTACCTTGGAAATATTTGTTGGTTTGATACAGCTATGAAATATCCGATCTGAGGAAGACGCTGAACAACAGTGAAATGGCTCAGAACTGACATGGAGAAGAGGAGAAACAAAGTCTAGGAATTATCCAGGGATATTTCATAAATGCACTCATCAGTCCCTGAAATGCTCAGTTCAGTAGACTGATTATCTGCTTAACCTGCACAGAGCACCATATTAGGAGCCGAGGGAGTCAGAAAAGTTTGATCAGATCAGGGTCCCTACTCTCACAGAGTTTACATTCCTTCTAATAGGATACAGGGAATGTAACAAGGAACTATGGTACAAAATCCATGGGTAGAAAAGGTATCAATCCATGTAAAATCCATGAGGAATAGCTATTATTAACTAGGAGGGGCTCAGGGGAAACTTCATGGAAAGAAAAGTGTTTGAGTTCAGTGTTAAAGGAGGAGTAGAATCCAAAAGGCACAGAGTATTCAGAAACAAAAGCAAAGAAATAGAAACACGGTATTGACCAGCAGTCCAGTGTGGCTGCAGAGCAGGAAGATACTGAAGGGGTTTTTTGTGGAGGGGGCCTGACATGAACAGTTTTGAGCATAAGGAGGCTAAGTCTGGCAACTGTATGAGGAGGGGAGAGAGTGGAGGTGGAAAATTCTGTTAAGAGGCTATTAGAACTGTCCAGCCAAGTGGTAATGGCAGCCTGTGTTAGGGTGGTGGCAGTGAAGCTAGAGAGGAGGGGAGGGAAAAATATTCATGGGCTGGCTATACTGGAAGAGCCACTCCGCTGGCCACAGCACTGATACCATCTGAAAGGGACTGGACTTTCTACTACAACGACACCTCATCCACAGTTTTCTACTTTTCGGATTCAGACAGAAAAAATGCCTAGGGGACAGCAAGGTAGTTCGGTTGCAAGGTGAAGTGCTGGAAAACAATGAAATCATTTCATACTTACATTGAAAGCACCCAGAAGGAACAACGTGGGCTGCAAGCCGACTGAGAAGATCAGCCGGAGAATGGTGGAGGCAATTAACGCTCGGATACCGTGGGGCTTAGGGAGAGCAATGACTATGGCCAAGGAGATCAGCATGGCTGTCCACAGCAGTCCTGACAAGTGGGGCTCCAGAGTACCTGGGAAAACAAAGGAGGGGCCGGGTCTTTTTCAAATCAATGTTTACCGATTCATGCTGGTGACAGACAAATTCTGGGAGCTGTTTTCCTTAATGACATCTCCCCACACATGTGCAGCTGAAATATCTCCACTTCACACTTTGAGCAGGTGGAGTGGAAGGCTAAACTTCTAAATGAACCTTTAATTTAATTAAGAGAATGAAATGGAGAAAAAAAAGTGAAAAGGAACAGTTTATTCCCTCATTGCACAGATCAGATTTCTCAAAGGGAAGGAGGTTGACAACACTGGTATCTTTAGAACCTTACTCTGGTTATGCTACTCTTTCCATCAAAGACCTTCCACTAGCTTTTGTCATCTTTGGCTATTTCAAGTCTTATTTCAGGTGTGCCACGAGACAGTCTGCTTATATAACATGAATTGCCATGGCTAAAAATATTCCTCTCTTAACCTCCCCCCACAACAAGAGTGCTTTAAATGTCTGATTTTGAGGTTCCTTCCAATGCAAACAAGCAGTACCACAAAGTAAAGGCTGCTTATATAAAAAGGAGATTTGCATCTTTACAACTGAGATTCTTGTTGCAGTATAATCCATGAGACACTGAGAAGAATGCTTGACAGCCTAGGTGGTGGATCATTATCCACTGGCACCAAGCATCCCAATTCACTGAACATGTGACTACAAAGAGACAGAGTATCCTTTTAAGTTATTTGTTCTGCCCCCACACCTACCACAGATCTTTCTTTCAAGGCCTAGAAAAAGTCGACTTGTTTGGGGCTGAAAACGAGAAAGCACTCCCAACCAGCAGAGAGATGTGTTTTGAGAATTGCAATGAGGTCCAGGGTGAATACCTCCGATGGCTGAGGTCATGTAAACTCCCTCATGCATATCACAGCCCAAAGAAACAAGTGAAGGTAGAATGGATGCCCCCAAATTCTCAAGAAAGAGATACACAACTACTTAACATGCACTGGAGGAAAGAATTCAGTGAGTTGTCTTCTGGCCACCTCTTTAATGATGTTTTAACCTGCTGCCTTTCTACTTGGGGAGGGGGAACTCTGTAAAAACTAGGACTACACTTTCTATAATCATCACAGCAGGCCCATGAGTTCAGCTGAAAATCAAAAGAAATCTGCAGGCGCCTAAGGTTCGTGCTTTTGAAAGATCACGCTGTAGGTTACTCATCAGCATTCAAATAAACGGAAAGAAATGCCACTTTAGAAAGGAGCTTTTAAGGCCAACTCAGTGGTCGAGCTGGGGCTTGTTCCAACGCCCAGCAGGGGTGGGAAACCAAACGATATCAGGGCAGGTAACAAGGTCACTATACATGCCCTGGACAGAGCGGGGCTCTTGGGAAGCTATGCATGGAGGCAATAGAGTGAGGGCCTGGAGCCTAAAGGAATGACTTGTAGACTACCAAGGAAACTTCATTGTAGGCAGCATTCATTTACCTGAGTCTGGAAGAAAGCGAGCAGCCCTGCAGCTCCTAAGGAACAGGTATGAGAGAATACCCTTAAGACTCTCACAAAAAAGGGAATGAATGGCTGTTGTTTATCCATTTTGCATAACCCCTGCTGAAATCTCGACACTGAACACCCTTAGTGGGTTATCACTCCCTGATGTCGGATCATATCTTCCCTCAAAGATAGTCTCATCACATCTTGCGGTTGAGTCAGTCCAAGGGAAGCCCTCTAAAAAGTCAGACTTTTAGAAACAACACAGCTGTTCCTTAAAATCTTGTATTCCCACAAATCAAAGTATTAAATATATATTTTTAAAAAATTTAAACTGTGGCTACCTAAAGGTCAAGTCATGGCATTGTTTCTCATCCTGACGACCACAGCGAGCTCTTCACTAATTAACTGACAAACCTGGACCATCCCTTCATCCCGTTAACAGGTAAGCTGATTAGTCCTTTTAGAGGAAATTTTGGAGCTGTATGTTCCTGCCAAGATTCGTAACTGGGACTTTACTATTCCTACAGTGTAACTTTAGAAAAATGATTTGCCTTTGCACTGATAATTAAGCATTTTTAAAAAATGGACTTTTCTATGCAATTTAAGCTCAAATTCCTAAGTTGTTTTTAATTTTTAATTCCTGAAGAAAGCATCAGCTACTAAACTATAGGAAATAATGTTTTCTCATCGCCTTTAACTCATGTCTATCAGGCACATAAGATATTATGATTAAATGCCCTCACATGTGAAGCTGCCAAGCTTAAGGGATGGTTCTGTCAACAAGATGAGTTTCCAGCCTTTTCCTATATTTGTTGTGCCATCTGTTTGGGCCTTTATTGCATTTTGCACAACATAAATAGGTAGACTGACATTATACCTGAGGGTCTTCATCAGCATACCTGGGTGGAAGTTAAACTGAAAAGAACACATCCCTAGAAGCTGTAGTTGATATGGAAAAGAGGGAGCTGAAATATCGCTACTTACAATATTAGCCACCTGAAATCCACAAACGTAAAAGCATTAAGCAAATTAAGGAGCCCCAAACTGAAGACTGAAATGTAAAAGGGCCAAATGTATTGCTTGCCTTTTTTCTAATGACTACTGTTCAGGAGAAGCAGTGAGGCATAATGAATAGAGAGTTGGACTAAGGGTCAGGTAGATATGAGTTCAAGTCATGCTTTGGCCACATTCTGGCAGCATATGTTGAGGCAAGTCATTTAAACCCCTCAGCAACGTTCCAAGACTATAAGCCGCAGATCAAATGCCAATCTACATTAGTAGATGGAGTTTCTCCCTGAGAGCTCCTTACACTGATGAGATAACAGATTCAGAGAGAAAGGCATAAAGAATTTGGAGGTATAAATTCATTAAAAATGGCCAGGTCTACATCACTCATGGACTGAGCCAAAGACAAAACATTCTAGATGTCTTCAACTCTTCGGCCTCAAGTGACTGACATCTCTGGGGTGGCAGTAAGAATGCTGGAGGGAGAATCTTAGGGACTTCAGTCCTGGTCCTGGTCCTGTGGCTATCATTAACCATGGGGATGGCCTTCACCAAGTAACAGCTCTTCTCTGACCTTGGCGTCCTCTGTAAAATGAGGTACTGGAGCTGAACGTCCCTGTGGGCTCTGTCATCTTCCATCTTCTCTTCTCTCTAAACCAGGGCTCTGCTCCGTGGACTTCTTTTTTCATCATTTTGATAACTATGTTTCAGTACAGTTTCCTTTGTAATCCTATGTATTTTATTCTGGGCATTTATAATCGTTATTCTGAGAAAGGGCCCACAGGCTTCACCAGACTGCCAAAAAAGTCCAGGGAACACAAATATAGTCGAGAACCCCCTGCTCTTGCTAATGAATAATCATGTAAATCTCCTCTCCCCATCCCAACCTACAAATTACAACTGTACTTTACTGTAAGGTACATTTTAATAAATGTTGCTAATAAAATTCCTAATTTCATCAGCCCAAAAATGATCAAAGCATGGGAAAATTTAATTCAAAACCCAGGTTATGTCCTTTCTAGGTGGTTCCAGTGTTTTGCTTAGCAGTAAAAAAGATTGATACCTCCTCGGACTCCTTTAAATGGGTAGAAAAATGCAACCAGTAGGTTCATCAGGACGGCCAGGTTAAATGAAATGCTGCTCCAGAAGGACATATTCCGAGAACACCAGTACAGCACTGGCTGGGCTGTGGAGACAAAAAGAAGGCTGCCATCAGGTGTGAATGCCATCAGGTGTGAATGTTTCCTCAGAAAGCCAGGAGCTCCCTGAAAGCCCTTCACCTCCTGCTATCCCTCACACACATGAGACTTTTTTTGGTTTTCATCTTTGACCCTGGAAAATGATCACTTGGTTTTTATTTCTTAACTTGACTCAGGAAAATAAACTAATCGCATATTGCTATGTAAAACCTTACGAGAATGGGGAAGGTGTTATTTGTGTGGTTAGAAGGTGAGGTGGGGTGAGGTGAGTGGAGGGGGTGGGAGGAGGGGATGAAAAGAAGCAGAGTTTGAGTGTCCAAAAAAGGTACTGGATTCTCTCCAGTAGGGAGATCTGAGAAGCCTTTAGTTGAAATCTAGGGCTGCTTAGTGTTCTGGGATCTAGGTGGAACCCAATCAAACCAAACCAACCCAAGAAATAAACTTAACCTCCTAGCAACCTGGGAGCCCAGAGATGGGCTTGGCTAGTCCAAGTCTCAGACTGAGAAGCTGAGCTTTTAGACACTCCCTTGTCTGGAACTTTGCATGACTAGTCCCTATGGTTTTCCTGAAGGGGAGCATTATACTTTAAAGTATGTTCACTTGGCCAATTTCTTTAACTATGTTTAACAAAGAAACATCATATGACTACTTTGACATTTGATAATCAACCCTAACCAAAGTAGCTAGTTAGTAGCAGAAGAAGGAGCATCTTATTCTGGTGTGTTTTTTTTTTCCCTCCCTTGAAAAGGGTAGGTTCTAAAAACCACAGACCACTAAACTTTACACTTGTCTTTGGACAATTTTGAGAATAGATTAATCAACATTTCCTGAGAATTTAGAAAAAATCAATTTGTTAAGCTAAGATCAATTTGTTAACAATTAATGCATGCTCAAATTAACCTCATTTCCTAGTCTGGGAGAGATAACTATATGGGTAGGCTTGTAAAATGTTACACATAGACTACATCTGAATTTTAGCAAAACACTGTACAGTCTTTTGTGCCATCTTTGTTACTAAGGAGACAGTGAAAAGCGGACTGGATAGTGTGTGACACACACTGGCTGTTAGCTGAATAACTGTGCTAAGAAATAATACCAGGACTTGGGGTCAATAGAAGAGGTCTTTAGTGGAGCGCCAGTAATCTCTGTACTTGGCTCTATCCTTTTACAGTTGATATCAGTTACCTGAATGAAGCTACAGAAGGGATGTCAACGGATTAGATATTCATCCTGGATGACAGAATCAAGATTCAAAATAAGCAAAAGACTGGAATGATGGGCCCAAATCAACAAAGTGAAATTGAACTGAGATAACCCAAAATGTATATTTTAAAAAAGTTCCATAAGTTTAGAGTAAGGGAAGCCTTATCTGGCAGAAATTAACCTGAAAAATTATTTGGGGGGGGGCACAGCTTAGTAGAGTATAATGAACAATATGAAACAACTGTTTTAACAATGGAAAAAAAATCCAAATGTCTGTAGCCATATTAACAGAAATACACTGCCTATAATAAATAACTAGCATTTACAAAGAACTTTAAGGTTTGTGAAGCACTTTGCACCAATCATTCCATCTGATACTCACAAGAACCTGGGGAGGCAGGTACTACTATTATCCCCCTTTTACCGAAGAGTAAACTAAGGCTGAGATGAAAGAAGCTGCCAAAGGTCATACAGCTAGTAAGCATATGTGGCAGGACTGGAACCCAGGTTGCCAGTAAGTTCAGCCCTCTATCCACAATGTCACCTCACTGCCATGACCATTGCTGTACTATATCCTAAGCTGGTTAGACCATTTCTGGAATAGCTGTTGAATCCCAGCGGCTTCTTTTCAAGGGGCAAACTTGAATAAGTCCGATGGAGGGAGAACAAAGGGGTGAGGTACTTCAAACATGTGAAGGCTCTCATATTGATAGATGAAGGAAAAGATTTGTTCTGTGTCACTTCCAAAAGAAGTCCGTGACTAATGGACATTATAGAGAGATGGATTTCAATTCAATGCAAGAAAGAGTTTTCATGTAACCAGTTGCTGTTCATGAATGGAACAGGCTGTCATGAGAAGGGATGAATTCCCTACATCACTAGAAGTATCCAAGCAGTATCATTTGTCTGGCTGTAGAAACAATTCCCACTTGGGGAGAAGGTGCTGAACATTGACAAGACTCAGAGTTTCTCAAATGCCCAGCCAGTTGAGGAGTCTCTCCATTGCCCTGTGATTATCTTGTAACCTGGATTTGTCCGTGGAAAATAGAGTGAGATGTAGTGTTTTCTTCCACATGGCATACAAAGGCAGATTGCGAGTTTGGGATGAATTTCATTATGTATGGCTCCTAATGAAAAAAAGCTTGGTATTTTTTTCAAGTTAAGCTCTAAGACACTGATTTGCTGCCTGCAAAATAAGCTGTATTAAGGGAAAATCTGACTATTTCAGAAGATGGTTCCTGCTCCCTTCAGCACTTTAATTAAGAAGCCATGAGGCACAAGGGATAGAAGGTTGGATTTGGAGCCAGGAGACCCGGGGAAGCATCCCACTTCAGCTTAGCTGAGTGCTCCTGGGCAAGTCTCATAACCTTATAGAGCCTCAGTTTTCTCATTTAAAAAAAATGTGCCTAATGATAATTTGTGCTACCTATCTCACAAGGTTGTATTTTTTTTTTTATTAGTGATCAACAGACCTTGATATCCTAGAGAAATGTGAGCCAGTCCAGAACTGTAATTGCATCCATGAAGAGAACTTCTCAAGTAGAAAGCCTCTACTCAGGCAGCAACAGGGTTAAGGCCAAAACAGACCCAACAGGTTACCTGATTCAAGCCACTTATTTTAAAGATAAAGAGGCACAGTACAGTCAGGACCAGAACCCAGGTCTTTGGCATCTAAACCTAGTGCTCCTTCCATTTTCTTTTGCTGCGTTTCTGAATACATCTTTAATCACAATACTCTCACCCATTTTCTTCAGGGATACTCCATTTAAATGGTGTTAAATGGTGTGTTGTTTAGATTGTTACATAAAAACTTGGTAGGAAGAACTTCAGTCTCTCTGGTGATGCCAGAAGCAAAATTTCCAAAATACATTCTCTCATTTATTTTCCCCCTCCTCTGTATATGGGTGCAAGATATATGGAAGCAGATCTCACTCATATTTTTCTTCAATGGAATGATCGTTTAGTTTAGAACAGCAGCCAGGAACAAATCAAATGGCCTGCTAGTCAGCCCAGAGTAAAAAGGCCACGTCTTCCAAGCTTCCTCCCAATAATGAAGTTATATCATAATTAAACGCAGTCAGAGGCAGTTTAAAAATCTGCTGGCTTTTTCACTTGTGCTGAAAAATGTGCAGGGCCTTCCAAAGGAGGGGCAGACCACATTTTCTACCGAGGCCAATAGTTCAGATGAGACCAGTGCTTGGAGATGGTGACAAGCTATTAGTCACCATCAACCATAAAGAGCAGATGTGCTAGACAGGCATCCTTCCCTTAACTATGCAAAGCTCAAGTTAAAGATTGACTATCAGTTCTGTTCAAGATGTTTAAATTACTGCTGCTGGGGCATGAGGGTAAGGGAAGATTTTAAAAGAAGGCATTATTTGCCCTGGCATTGCTGATGGCACTTTGCCCTAGAACAAGAAAAACATATCTCATCCAGCCACGACCATAGTGGCAGGGAGAGGGAAGGAAAGGTGTAAAGTGTTAAATCAGAATCCATTTTTTGTTTTTGCTTCGAAAGTACAACATGAGATTTTCTGCTTCTCTCAAATGCTAATCTATCACTGATTTCTTAGCAGGTTTTCAGCCTCAGATGATGACAGAAGTATAGGTAACAAATTCTGCTTGTGGAGTACTGGACAACTGATAAACCTGGTAGCAAATTACATTATTTCAGATGATCAACAATAGGTTGTTGGTTTTGGGGGGTTTATTTTTGCTCTGGCATTTCAGTTGTGATTTATCTATCTCCTGGGCATTTAGTGAACTTGGAAGAGTTGGTTTGTGTTTCTAGTACCTGCTGCTATGGGCCTAAAAGGCACAATGATTGTAGGGTTATGGATTAACTGTTTAAAATGGATAACGTGGTCAAATGTATCTACTCCATAGCAAGTTAGGGTTACTTATCTTATGCATTTAATAATTTTCTAGCTAGTATGATTGTTCGGTACAAACGTCTCATCCCCTGTTCGACCATAAACTCAACGAGGACGCTGTAATATTTGTCTTTATCTCTCTTATAATAATAGCAGCCAACATTTCTCTGGTGTTTACCATGTGCCAGGTACCATGCTAACTGCTTTACAAACATGATCTCATTTGATCCTCATAATAACCCTGGGAGGTAGTGTTATTATAATCCCCATCTACATTGCTTTGTACAGAGCAGTCACTTAATAAATTCAAACCAACAAATAATTATCAATGTTTGCTAAGTTGAATACAACTCATAAATAAAATTACCCTATCTCTATTTTAAATTGTGCAATAATTCTGGGTTCAGTTAGTGGTAGGAGGTAGTGATAGTGGTAGGATCAAAAAGGGATGAAGATTTTTCAAAATTCAAAGAAACTATTGCATGATTCTGTATTTTTAAGGATCTGTTATATACAAGGACATGTCAGATGCTGGGGATACAAAGATGAGGAATGCTCATGTAATTGATAAGCATATAGGGAGATGAGATTGAAGGCAGCCTGTGACAGCAGAAAGAATGCTGAGATTGGAGGAAGTGGCTGGGCTACATTTCAATCCCAGCTCTGCCTCTTCATACCTATATGACCTGCCCCCTAACCCCTCTATACCTCCGTTTCCCCATCTGTAAAATAAAGAGGTTGGAGTAATTCACCTCTAAGGTCTCTTCCAGCCCTAACACTATGAGCCTATGAAGTAAGCATGATACAAGTTAGAAGAGTCTAAAGTGAATGAGAGTGGTCAAAATAGCCAGGGAAAACTTCCACCAGGCCGTCTCCTGCATCTGAATCCAACAGTTGTAATCAGCAAGCCAAATCCAGTGCCAGTCTGGTGTCGCCTTCAGGAAAATTGTTACATAAATGAGCCAGGAGTAAGTTTTCCACAGGTTTATTATTAGGAAAAGTGGCTACTGATGGAAATACAATTGTAATGAAAAGATTTTTTTCCCAATGAATAGATTTCTTCCCTCCCTACACAAACAGGCAAATTCATGTTTAATTCAGAATCACTAATCATAATTTTCCTTCTTCTCACCAGGAGATAGTCTTGAAGCCAATTAAAATCATGCAGTTGGCAGCCAGTAGCTGTGCTGAAGTACAAAGGAAACTCGCTTTTTTTTTCATCTCCAAAAGAAACTGAAAAAGGACAATGTCAGGAGCAAGCATTTGGTCAGAGTGCAGTGGGAAACATAGGACCACACGATTTCAAATGGCCACGGAGCACCAACAGACAGACTCCTTTCCTTTCCTTTCCCGGGGAGGTAACTGAGACTGAGGGCAGGTAAGCCCAGGGTTACCAAGCAAGTGTACGAGACGGGATTTGAACTCCCAATCTAGCACTCTCTCCACTGACACTGAGCTGCCACATTCAGATATATTTCGTGAATGACTGATGAAGATACCAGTATTTGCAGCGATTACTTCATAAGGTTGTTGGGGCAATCAAAAGAGATGATGTATTACCATGGTAACTCACAAATGACTTAATAAGCAAATAGGTGATCAAGTCATATTAAGTTATTGGAGGAAAGAGACATTTATTAGTAATAGTAGCAGTAACTAGCATTTATATAGCATGGTAAGGTTTGCATACTCTTTTTAGAAATATCTCCTTTGATCTCCATAACAATGCTGATAGATAGGTGCTATTACTATCCCCATTTTACAGATGAGGAAGCTGAGGCAGAGGTCAAGTGATTTGCCCAGGGTGACACCACTAGTGTGTGTGGTGGGGCCAAACTTAGGTTTTCCTGATCCCCAATCCAAGGCTCTAACCCTCACTCCCCACCTGCCTCTTCTTGCAGGACATTCCTGTCCTGTTGAGGCTGACATCACAGAGGACAACCATGACTCCTCAAAAAGGAATTTTGATGCATTCATTAGAGGCAGAATATACCGATAATAACAACTATTAGGTCAATGAGATTTTAAGGTTACAAAGTACTTTATCTCAAGTGAGTTTTCACAGCAGCCCTATGAAGTAGGTACCATAGGGACATATTTGTAGGATCACAGGAGGAAACGGAGATTTGTAGCAGACCTGACTCAGGCTAACATTTATTGAAATGGAATATTATGTGATGGAAAGGGAGCTGGACCTGGAATCATTAGGAATGGCACTAGATTAGAGACAATGGGTAAGTCATTGAACTTCCCTGTGCTTCAGTTTCCTCACCTGAAAAATGGCATAATAATCCTCCTCCTCCCTACCTACCACAGGATTGCTGTGAACCTTAAAGACCCATGTAAGTGTGTGCTATTACTACCAGATTCTTGGGATGAGTCGAGGGTCACTGGAGGGATACGCAGTGGGCATAAGCAGGTCTAAGCATAAAGTGGATGATGACTTGTGGTCAAGAGGTGGTAGAAGTGGCCGGAGGGAGGCAGGGCAGCCGTAGAGAGAGGATGAGGATAACTCATATCCAGAAGATGTTAGTAGACCCGGAGGCAGGCATTCAAAGCATCTGACACATCCTCTGGAGATGACATAGAGGAGACTGCAGAGGGTGAAAAGGCTGGGATGGGATGTAATTTGAAACCCTGGAAGGAACATGGATGCTAACTGGGCCACAGATCTCTTCAAGTGTTATGTTAAAATACTATAAGAAACAAAGGCCAGTGATGAGGCAGGAAGATGAGTCTAATGGTTCTGCCTCATTACTCTGTTGTTCAGGGGAAGCAGGAAGGAATTGAATGAGGGAAGGAGGTAGAAAGAGGGACCTTGATACACAACACTGAACTTGGAGTTATGAGGTTCAAATCCCAGCTCTGCCACTTAAACTTCTGTGACCCTGGGACTGACACTTTATTTCTGAGCCTCAGTTCCCTCATCTGTAAAATGAGAGGACCAGACTAAATAAGAGAGGCTTGGACTAAAACCTCTAGTTCCAGCCCTAAATCTATGATCCGAGGACAGGTATTTTGGGATGAATATGGTGGGACAGTAGATGTCCCACCTTAGACTTGAGGAGATTCAATTCAGTATTGAGTTGAATATTTTGAATGAATGATTATTGAATGAATATTCATATTCATGTGAATAAGAAATTTCTGCCATGTGCCAAGTACTCTGACTACAATAACAAAGGTTAAAGAGCTTACGTGGGGTGGACCACACACATAGAGATAAGTAAATATAAACTATCTACAAACTGAATACAAAGGAGGTGGGGTGAAGGGTGAGGCCTAGCATGGGAACACTGGGAAAGGCCCTTGCAGGAGGAGGCGGCATGTGAACTGAGCTTAGAAGAGAGCCCAAACCAAAAAACATGGCTCCCTCTTTCACCCAGTTTCTCCCCTGGACCAGTAGAAAGGAGGAAAACCAGAAGAACCTAAAGACAAAAAACCAAACCAAACCAAAAGTCTCAAACTGAGTTTTCCAATAAAAACTCAGTTGCAGACTAAGAGATACAAAACACAGACTAATCCTTTCAAGTCTGTCGCATCAGTTGGTGCCAAGTGCTCAGTCAATGCTCAAGGTCCACATTAAAAAACTAATGAAAACCACGAGCTGAGCAGCCCTCTGGGAAAGCCCCTATAAAAGTGTTTTAAACATGTAATTTTCATCTGATAGTCAGGCGTTTCAAACGGGACTCACTCATTAGCTCTGACACATCTAATGTGGCAAACAATTCCACGGCCTATAAAACGATACAATTAAGGAGTCCAATAGCCCAGGTAGCCTGCAAGGGGGGAGATGCCCAAATCTCCTTAGCAGGTGTGCTAGGAAATGAGAAATGAAAGCATCTAACTTTCTTGCACAAGAGCCTTGTCTTGTGAATCCAAAGGCCTAGTTTCTATTTGTACCTGGTGGCTGCTTTTATATTAAAAAGCAAGATATTCATGCCCTAACAGGGACTGTGCAATCAAATTTCACCAAACAGAAGGTAATGATGATGACTCCAGAACATTCTGACCATGATTCTGGACACAGAGTTCTCAGTGAGAAAACTCCAAGGTGAGTATGATGAATATGCTCACAGGTGAACCACAAACCTTCTGCCCTAGGGAATAAACATGCTTTCAAGTCTAGCTTTACCCTCTGGAACATCAAAACTAAATGCACTGGGGGATCTCTCTGACTACTAAAGCAGCCCACTAGAGGCAAGAGGACTGGACCTGAGATTCGGGAGACCTGGGTCAGAATTCTGTCTCTGATATTTCCATTTTGTGGGTAAGTCATGCTACCACTGGGATGATTTGCTTCTTCATCAGTAAAATGGGGATGATACTATATTAATGACCCCACAGGACTGTTGTTGGTTATTAGTGTAAACACATTTGTAGAAATGTTTCTAACCCACCTCTCAGCTTCTTCTGCCAATTCATTTCATTGAAGAGGTCTTCAGATCTCAAGAAAAAGTCATTTATTTTACTCCCCTGCTCATCCCTCTCGGTGGTGTAATATATCCGTAGTTTGGACTCCTTGGTAAGGAATTCACATATACTGGGCACAGGGAAGACTATTTGCTCCATTGTCCGATCTAACCTGACAATCTGGAAGAGATGCATGAGATCAAATGATTAACTTAGCATCATAAGAAAGCATTTGTCAAGCACTTCTTTATTCCTAACCTTGGATTAAGTGCTGTGGAAGGCAGAGAGAAAGGGTCCTAATGCTTAAAGGGTTTAATACCTAAGGCCATTCTGAGTCCTAAGAGGGTTGAAATAAAGATATTTCTGGATAATCCATAAGATTACTATTATATAAATTGCAAACCTTCAGACTTGATAACTAGTATTTTATCCTGATTTAATTTAAGAGGTTGCTTTTGCATTCATATTCAAAATGAGCCTGATATACCAAAAGTTCAAGAGGCGTAATACCTGAAGTCAAAGAATCCTAGAAGCTCAGAGATGAAAGGCACTTTAGCACTACGGAGTTCAAATTATATCTGAATCACAGATGCTCATCCAGACTCCATTTGAATACTACAAGTGATGGAGAACTCACTATGTTCCAAAGGAGTTTATTCCATTTTTGGAAAGTATTGATAACTAGGATGTTTTCTTTATAGTAAGTCAAAAATCTGATCCTACAACTTCCACCCACCACTCACAGTTCTTTCCTAGGACACAAACCAAGGAAATCTTATAGCCTTCAGATACTTGAAGACAGTTATAACTTCCTGCCACCCGACCAAATCTTTTCTAGGCTAAAAAGCTCCACTTCCTTCAACACATCCTTATCCATCATTGTTTCTTGTCTTTTCACCATCCTAGGTGCCTACAACCAGACATTCTTCATCAATGTCCTTCCTAAAATGTGAGGGGCAGAACAGTCTAACCAGGGGAAAGTGCCATGGGACTGTCAATTAGTCATCAGGCCCTTATTAGGCCAACAACTCTGTGCCAGGCCCTGTGCAGGGTGCTGGGGATACAAAGAAAAAACAGAAATAATCCTGCCCTCAGGGAGCTCACATTCACCTCCTTTGTGGAAACCTCACCAATGATCAAATTCTTTCAGAGAGAGATAGAACATTTATTAAGTGTCTACTGTGTGCCATGGACTGGGCTTAATGCTGGTGATACAAATAAAAGCAACCAAAACCGTCCCTTCCCTCAAAGAGGTTATGACCTAAGATAGGCTGAAGGGTAGAAGGGAGCAATATATAAAGGGAAGACAGAAAGGGATGGTGGGATACACCAAAGGAGGTGCAGTATGGCGGCAGTCAACCTGGGCAAGATAATAGCAGAAACTCACTTAGGAGAGCCCAGGTGGTTCTACAGTCAGAGTCCAAGGATACCTTGTAATCCCTTATGGATTTAATGTGTGAAATACCACATGGATAATTCACGTAATGTTTCTAGCTCTGATCCTTAATACTGGATCAATCACTGTAGTTTAAAATGTATTTTCAAATTCAAGCACATATACTTAGAAGTCAGGAGGACACAATGAACGAAATGCCTGCCCATTTGACTCTCTATAATAATGCATTTCTTCAACTGGGGTTTCGGTGACAGAGTGGTCCCATGGCAAGAGTACATGCATCTTGGGTGAGTCCTTTTCCTTGTTAGGGGCTTGGCATTTTCATCTCTGAAAGGAAGGGGCTGGGCAGGATGATCTGTCTCTAAGGTCCCTTCGAACTCAAACAGCTGAGGACTCTATTGTGTTCCAGAGGATCAGGCCCAATGAAGACAGCTTCCAGGCACAGGCTCATATGATCATGGTTCTAAAGACAATTTAACAGTCATTTAACACAGGATTGATTTGACCAGTCAACATGGCTACAAGGGACTGGTGAGTCAACAGAATTACTCAATTTGAGAAGATGGCCCAGAGAGTTAAAATATCACCTAAGGATATTTTGGACCACTGGCTTTGACCATTAACTGGTACAAATATTTGCTCCAACAGTGAGGGTATTTTTCCTAAGTTCTCTGCTCTCATGCTCAAAGGCTGGCTAATAATTCTTTGACTTGCTAGAAGACCCCTGAGATGAATGATACAGTGAGGGGAAGACCACATGGCTAAGATTCAGAAGACCTGGGTTTGATTCCTAGCTGTTACTATTAACAAGTTATCTGACTCTGCCTTTAGTTTCCTCATCTATAAAAAATAAAGGGATGGGCCATCTGATCTCTAGATCTCTTTCTAACTCAATCTATCGTTTAACAATGGATAGATTTCCAGGTTCCTCTGAAGGAATTCCTCTTAAATTAAAGGTTCCTCCTTTAATTAAAACCACTTTGAGCTCACTATACTTTTTTTTTTTACCTCAATTTGTGCTGTGTGTTTGGCATAGAATTCTAGAGCTTCATCTCCTTCTACTTGACCTCCGGGTTTCAACATGTTCTGAAGTTCTTTGTTATGCCGAGCCAACTGGAATACAAGAATGGGGGTAGGGGGAAGGAAGAGGAAAGACCCAATTTCTCTTTATAACAAGAATACACATACTCATTTCAAATCTTGGTATGAAGAATACATAATAACCAGCAAATGTGTTAGCAGGAGGGCAAAGGTGATGGGAGACTTGTTATATTCCAACTAGGTGCTATGTACATAAAGTTTATTTTGGGAATCAATCAGAACAGAGTACAGAACGCTTTTGCCCACACTGAGTCCTGCTTTGCCCTGGTGTTATTTTGCCAGGCAGAGGAGAGAATTTTCAGTACAATCTCTTGAATCTTCTTCTGATCTAAACATTTTGAAAGCTCCCTTGGATGGCTAGATGCTGGTAAACAAGGAGGTGGGGGAGAAATGGTGTTAAAGAAATGCCATTTTATAATGGTGGTAACACTGTCTGGCTCCCTGAGGGACACCCATATTTTCAATTCCATTTAAAAAGCAGAATACTGATTGTCTGTTATTCACCTCCAGCAATATGCAAAAAAAAAATTCCCATTGTAAATATGCCTATCATTTAAGGGGCTGCCAGCAGCCTGTGCAATGTCGTTATCTTATATACTAGGAACAACAAGTAGTGCCAATACCTAGGGATAACAAGTCTAATTGGATTACTCAGGTGAAAGGGAAGGGAAAAGCAATTATCCAACAGGCACACTTGTGGGTGACGCTCACCAGAGATGGAGAAAGTGCTTCAGAACAGAACACAGATATGCCAGCACTTGGGAAGGCTGTCTTAAAATCCAAACAAACCTGGGAGCACAGCTGGGAAATTGGCCTCCTTGCTGCTGAGGTATAGAGTACTCTATACTACTAAAAACCACTGCAGAGTCAGAAGCCTGAAGGCCAGGGAGCTCCAAAGACAATAAGCAATTAGAGTTTATTTCTTTAGATAATTAAGAAATGATCACTTCAGTACTTTTAGAAAACCTTTCAACTCTCTTGAGCCAAAAGATCACTGAGAATAATGGGAAAAAGGAGGCCTCTTGGTATCAGATGTCTTTAAGGATACAAGAACTCCTTTTCTTAAGGAGGGGATGCCATACAACAAAAGGGGAAAAGGAGAATTCTAAATCTCAGAAGTCAGCACGTTTAGTCAACTTGCAACCTGCTAAAATGGATTCAAAGGATAGGCTCCCAACAATACAGTGAAGCAAAACAGGGCCTCTTCACAGCCATTTTAATGCCAACAAGAAATGCACCCGAGGTGGTCCATCCTACCTGATGGGCTAAAATGTAGATATTGTGGCCCACGTTCCTGGGAGATGCAGCAACATCCTCACCATTTTCTCCATCCTCAAATTCCACTTCACCTTGCATGTATGCTTTCTTAATGACTTCCACCTACAGGTCAGGGCAAAGAAATCAAATTTCTGCTTAGAGAAAATGTGGACCTACCTCACATTGACTGTAATGGTAAGTAGACCTTTTGCTATAGTCTGTATTTTGGTCAATTCAATTCAACAAATATTATCAGTCAAATAGCTCCATTTTCAGATGTTCTAGGGGAAAATAAAGTAAATGTCCATTTTCTCCAGCATGTTAAAGAACAGATGTTTTGGTTAAATGAATATTCTAGTTTATTGAGTTATCATATTTGTCACAGATGTATTATTCATGTTCAAATAACTGGAACACAACACAACTAAAGCAAAAATTGTGCTGAATTATTAATCTTTAATGATTCAGAAGACAGAAGTGCCCTGGTGTCATCATTGTAAGAAAATTAATTCTCTACCCAAACACAGAAGACTGGATGCAGAGCATGGAGAATGGGCTGAACTTCTACTGATCTCCGGACACAGCCTGGAGACCGATTTTTAAAAAATAAATTCACATTATCACCTTGTTTATTAGTTAGCTCTGTCTTTCAGTTGTAGCTAGGACAACACACCCCCAAGGGTTACGAGTACTTGAGCCGTCTGGTTACCTGAGTTCTAGGTAACTGGGAGTTTAATACAAGGGCCAGATATTCCTTATCTACTATATTCTAGTGACTGACACTCTCCAACCACAAGGGGGCAACTGGCAACCAGGGGCTCACATACCATACTTTCCATTATGGCATTTTCCTTTCATGATATAACAAATTTGGGAGACAACTGCCAGAAGTTTATATGGATGTTCTTTTGGCCCAATGGGAGGCAGGGGTGGGGCAGGCTCCTCTTCTTAAGATGACAAATCTTGTCCTCTGCGCCTTGCCCCATCCCCTCCATCTTGCCATGATAATAGCCCTTATATAAATCTCAAGAGCACTTCCTTCAGAGGGTTTATGACATTACACTCTGACCTTAGAGAGTTGGGAGTGATATCAACAGTGGTGGGATATGACTAAAAAAAAATGAGCCACACTTTCAAAGATACAGTTTGGTAAGCATGAAGAATAAAGTTCGAGGGGGTGTTGTCATTGGGATCGTACCAATGTGGACTCAGAGGACTTGAGTTTATATCCCGACTCTGCTACTTACTACCTATGTAACCTCTGACATGTCATTCACTCCTTGTGGCCTCAGTTTCTTTGTATGTTACATGAGCAGGCTGGCCTAGAAGACATCTCTGAGGTATCTGTCATCTCTAAATCTATTTTATTAGTTTTCATTTGTAGTTTATTCAGAGATTAGGGCAGGGTTGGGATGGCAGAAGGCATGTGCAGGTCAGTGAAGATCCAAATCAAAATTCTGTCCTCAACTCAATCCACTGTTTCTCTCTGTTGCTAGACTGACAGTTTTCTACGTTAATTCCAAATCTGGGCGACACCTTTTTTCTCCTTAGAAATCATAGCAAGTAGTTTGCATCACTCCTCAAAATATACTTGTGAACCACGTTCTCTCTATAATAAAGATAACTTATTACTGGCACCAGAGAACTGGTGGAGATCACCTCCAATTATATAAACAGTACTGGTATCAGGAGGCTGGAATTTTCAGCACTGTGCAAGGATACGACTACATGTAGTCACAGGCCTAGCTAAGGAAATAGGGAATTATAAAGAAAGTACTTTTCGAGTAGGACTTACTGAAGACGACCTAAAGAGAGGTGGCAGACTGCCATCACTACAATGAGAGAGTTTATATTCTTTGCCCAAGACAGTGGACTAAAATATTTCCTTTTATTTATTTTTTGTGTATGATTCTGATGGCTTCCCTGAAAGTCCAAGGATTTGGATATTTCCACTTAACCTCTTACTGGTATTTTTCCTTAATCAAATTCAAATTCAACACTTACTAAGTGCCTACAAAGCACTGTGCTTTGTTGTAGATACAAAGACTGATGAGACAGAATTTGCAATTAGAAGGGAAGATGAGACACATACACAAATAGCTATCATGCCAAATGGAACGATGATGAGTGTTTGAGAGAGGAAGAAAGTGCTATGAGACCTCAAAGGAAGAGTCATGCCTGGTTTGGGGATGAGGGGAATCACAGAAGGCTTCATGGAGGAGAGACTGGAATTGGATCTTAAATGATGTATAGGACCTTTCAAGGTGAAGATTATCCAAAGGGACGTTAACAAGCCTGAGTGGGCATGAATAAGCTGTCCTGGGGAACAAGCTTCTCCCCAGGAGAGCGTAAGGATATCAGCAGAGAAATGTATGGTCATGAAGAGATGGATGAGTCATGCAACAAGTGCTAGGAACAACTGATGAACTGGGAGTAGGTGCTACTGGTATCCATGCAATGTTATGAATCCTAGAGAAAGCCCCTCAGCATACTGGTGGTCCACCAGAAAAACACTTCCATGGACACACAGGACGGGCCAGCATGAACAGGTTGCCATCTGCATCATTGGAGGCAGTGTCTATGGATGAGATTTCGGCTCAATCCAAACACTGGAGTAAGGCTCTCAAAAGACAGGGAAATGAGCAAAGGTGCAGAGATGGGGAAATGCAAAGCACATTGAGGTGACAGTGAGTAGACCACCACTAGGGGTCTAAAGGATGAGTGAAGTCAATAGGTAGGATGTGTAGCTCAAGCACAACATGAGCTATGCTTACCAGTTCCTTTGGTCTCATGTTGTATAATATCCTTTCAGCATTTTCACTGTCGTGCCTGCTTTCCATGATGGCCAGGAGCAATTTAGATGCATTGTTCTAGTTGAGGAAAAAGAAAGAAATAGGTCAATGGGCAGCAGAGAAGGCTACCCTTGGACTTGCATCCCAGGTAAATGGACAGGCATGATACTTTTTTTTATCACTCCACTGAGATGATGCCATGGGCTGAACTTTCTACTACAGGGCTGACCTCTGGGTAAAGATCATATTCCCCCAGGCTCACGTGACTTCTAGTTCACAGGAACACACGGAGAGCACATACAGGTCAGAACTTTTGGACCTCATTTCTCACTACCCTGATGTAAGAGTCCCACCTAAGAAGAGAATTTTAAAAGTAGATGTGAAGATTACATATCCCTGCTACCACACACTGGGACACACCACGTATAAAGAACTCCAGCACACCCTTTCCTGTGGGAGCGCTCTCAAAAGATAGTCCACAAAGATTATTCACTTCCTTAAAGCATTGCCATTAACTCTTCCCAGACTGTCCTACCTGCAGCACCATCCATCTCACAGCATTCCCAGAGGGCTCCAATGTGACAGTGCTTCAAGCCCTACATAAATATCAATCATTCTTATTTATTATTAATCACTCATATTCTGATGTTCATCCTACAATCGGGGGAAAGGAGCAGCGCCTCAATCAGGTTTTCCAGTGACTTTAAAACCATTATTTGCCCACATGCTAGATTTCTTACTCCTTGGCCTAATTTCAGAGCCTGGTCCTACACACTAATTTTCATAACTGGTTTTAGCCTCTTAGAATACAGGACCAAAAGCTGTTCTACTTTAGCAAAAAGTCATTCAAGTTAAACCAATTTGCTGTCTTGACAAATAGTGACCTTTCTCTTTGGGGGTGTGCAGAGAATGCCCCCAGTGGTCTCTAATAGGTAAATTTACTTTGTTATAAGCAAAACCCACTGAACCTGGCTGGTGGTGCTTTGAAACCTCAATTAATTTTAACTACTTGCAGTTCACACTGTTGAGAAATGGCAAACTGGAAGCTGAGGAGTAATAATCTGCTGCTTAATTCTGGCTAATTTTTTTTAATAAAATTTGTCTAATTAGGAAGACCAAAAAGCAAAAAAAAAAAAGTCATTCTAAAATTATATTTTAAAAATTGTCAACTACTTCTTCCAATTATTCTTTTTTAAACACTGAAGGAGAAACAGGCAGGACCTTACCACTCCTAAGGAGTTATCTCAGTGTCAAACCCTTTACTAATGACCTGTCTTTCCTGTGACACATGTCTACGGGAGAGGCAGGCCCGTTTCTCTGCTGTGTGTTTCACATGAGTTTGAGAGCTGCTCAAGATAATTAAAAAGTCCTGGGAACCAATGAAGGGAAAACAGGAACAAATTACAACATGCCCTGAATATGGACAAGAATTAAATAGGAAATGTGCCCAAGGAGAATTTTTTTTAATCATTAAGATTAAAAAAAAAAAACCACACATTACAAACATCAAGTTGATTTGCAGATTCGGTTCTTAGAGACATGAGGACATCCCTGAAACACTTCCCCTTCCCTCAGAAAGTCTGACCAGCTACTAAGTACAATATAGAGGCCACTGCTCCTTTCTTAGATACCTAAGAGGTGAGGTGTTAATGCCAGCACTCTGGAGGCATGCCCTCAGTTCATCGGGATCACTTTGCTATATTAGGTGACCAAAATGTTGCTTATAGTTTAAGATCTGCTACTTAGTGAACGCCATCTGTGGCAACTCTAGTGAAGCTACTTCAGAGACCCAAAGGTACATTCCTGGTTATTATGCTATGATTGCCATGATTTTAAGACAACATTTACTAAACACCCACTGTGTGCTAAGGTTTCTGTAAAGTGTTAAAAAAAAATCTGGATGATTCAGAGCATGTCTTTGCTAACCTGAAGAACCTGCCTCCTCCCCATCCCCCACTAGCCTGGTGTATATTACCCCTCTACTGACCAGGCAAGGGGAAAAATATCAGATACCATCACAAGAATGGAATTTCCATTGTTTTAGATTGATGCTCTCAGAAGCAATGTTTTTGGTTCTAGAATGACATGTAAAATGGGTGTTCTGCTTTACACAGTGAGGGTGTCCAGGAAGAAGATCTTTACGTAGAAGAGAGGGATGGAAATGTTGCATTTTACTGAGAACTCCTATTTTGGTCTCTAATTCATCCATTTGTTTTCATGGGAGATGACTTCCTGAGTTGAGGCAAAACACAGCATCTTCCTAGTGCTCTCTCTTTAACTGTGCAATTATAACTTGCCTTCAGCTCCAATACAAGATCCATCCTCTTCTTTCCCAAAGGGTTGATGTCATTCAGGATTAAAGCTGTGATTATATCAATGCCATTGGATTCATGAGTAGCTATGCAGTTCTGAGAACACAAACACACAAAAAGATTATAAATCAAATGTAAAAATGTCAACAAACTTAACTGCTATTTTGACACAGTGTTTATTACCACCCCTAACCAAAATGGACAGTCATCTTCCCCCCCCCCCCCCCATAATGTTTCTGGGGGAGAGTTGCAAATTTTCCGTGAGAAAGTGGTAAAAAAAAATAAGACAGATGAAAATCTCTAGTTTCAGAATTAACAGTAAACAGTTAAATGATGTACAAAAGAGTCTCAGGAAAGTCCCTTAGTGCTGTAACGATAGAATGGTCATATCCAACTAAACAGTTCAGAAAATACTCTTTGTTACTGAAACTGGATTATTTGTCCTCTTTCTTCTACACCTCAAAGGTATGCTTTAATCTCTCATGAGAGCTCGCTTTTCATATGTGATGGTTTCTCTTGCTGTTTGTCATTCATTTTTGAAGAGGACCATGACATCAGGGAGGTGATGCCATGACAAGCAAGTGAATTAGATTTAAAAGAGGCAGGGTGGTGCAGTCACCAGCCTCATTTCTCTAGAGCCATCTGGGTCCAGTGGTCAGATATGGATCAGAATTGGAGATGGCCCAGGATGCAGTGGGGGATCTTGACCTTTTCAAGCTAAGGTCTTTAACAGGTCTCAGTTTGACTGAGGCAACCTAGTTTCTCTTAGAGTTTGAAGGAGGTACCAAACATAAGCGTAAGCCTGCTTTCCAAAGACAATATAACATGATTAATAATCTGCTACCAAAAGACTGCTTTCATCCCCCTAGGTAGGCTTTTGCTCTGTTCTGTGCTGTAGAAATGGAATTCTGAAATGACAGTAAAATTCCCTTGGTAGATAGCAGACACACCTCCTTCCTAAACCTATACCATTCTGTTTTACTGCGTGTTCATTTTAAGTATGTCTCAGAAAGTACTCAGGAATGGAAACCCTTTTTAAACTTTTCCCTTCATTTATCCACAGCAATGAGTGGTCTGGCCTTTGAGTGTTTCCACCCATGTAACTCCATGGAATTCAACTCCCTACTCCATTCCATGTCCAGATTTTTGACTGAGTTTTCATTTGGCCACTGAGTAGAATTCTTTATAAAAATTTTTTCCTCTTTCTTTTGTGATGGTAATATGGCTGCTGTGGCTAGAATCTGGTTAGTCTCTCAAAGAGACCAGAATACTCAGCACAGGGCCCAATCACACAGATTCCCAAGTCTTAAGTGGTACATAACGCAGTGAGTCGCTACCAGGAAAAGAGCATGCTGGGGAAAATGATCAAGGATCCTAACCTCAATTCCATCTTGATACAGATTCTCTGCCTCAGTTAATTTCAAATTGCAGTAATCTTTTCCTTTTCAGAATTTTGATAGCACCTTAGTTTATACCATACAACTTCACAGATGACCAGAAGTAATAAGAATAACTGTTAAATGTTTTGTAACGGGAGGAAGATGCTGTTATGATCCTTATTTTACAGATGAGGAAACTGAGGCAGTGGTTAAGTGATTTGCTCAGGGTCCCCCAGCTAGTGTCTAATTCCACACTTGAATGCGGTTCTTCCTGATTTCAGGTAGACACTTTATCCACTGAGCCCCCCAGTTGCCTCTGAACTCATTCTATTTCATGGGTTTGTAAGCACCTCCTAACTCTTCTATGGGATCTGTAGCATCTTTGGGGAGAGGCCCCCTTCTGAGCAATAGCACCAATCATAGGGCTGGGCCCAGCACAGTTACTTTGAGATTGCTGGTACACTGTAAGTTGTTCTGATTGGAGTAGCACTTATTTTACTTACACTTAGGTAAAGGGTCCTTATACTAGCAAAGAGTAGGAAAATTTTTACAAAGTAGACTGAGTAAGTTTCCACAGCCTCAGGCTGTCAAAATTTCCAGGAGCAATAGGTCACTGATAATATTTCTCAATTCCTGGAAAAAGGCAGGTTACTCCTCAAGCCAAAAGAGAGATCTTGTTGGAGATCTCGCTTGGCCTCCGGAGCAAAGTCTGACTCAGTCTTAATGCTGCCATTCCTGATTAAAGATGGCCTCATTTTTCTTCTGAGGACAAACGCTAAATTACCTGGTTTTCATGGCAAGGTCCCTGACAGTATTCGGTCAGACTTTCCAGCGTCTGGTTGATGAGTGCGACGTTCTTCTCGTTTATATACAGACCAAGAAGTCCAAGTCCTCCAGTTGTGCTCCCACAAATGCAATCCAGAAACTGCAACGTCTCACACACCAAGTTGTAGTTGGTCTTATTGTTTTGACAACGAAGGAAGTTCTGGAGTTGGATGTTTTCAGGAGAATAGAGAGAGGCGGGGCAAAGGAGGGGGAGAAGAAAGGTGGAGACCAGGTATTGAAAAAGTTACTATGGTGCCATTTCATCAGGCTCTCTGAAGATAGTGGAGTTCTAGTTGGGACAGTCAAGAATTATGAACAATGACTCAGCATGGCGCTAAACACAGAATAAAAATGGGGCCTCCAATAAGTGCTGGGCTATGGGCAGTGGCTGTTATGTAATATGAATAGCTTTCAGAAGAGACGCTGTTCTCTCTGATGAGGGGGAGAGTAACCTCTCTGGGAGCACTCACTTCACACCCCTGCCGCCTCCTTGTATTATCTCATTTCCCAGCCCACTTCTTATCCCCTTGGCTTCGGCACTGACACAGACACACACACAGACACACACACAGACACACACACACACACACACACACACACACACACACACACACACGCTTCTACAGGGTCAAGCTGAGAGGGAGGTGGATTTGATGAGCCAAATGGTGATATAAGCTTAGCTGCTAAGTGACTATTAAGGGAAGCAGCCCAGGCTCAGTGCTACCCCACACGTACAGAAAGAGCCCAGGAATCTGGCTCCACCTTCTCCTGCTCATGAGAGGTCAGAAAGGGTTGAATTGGGGCAGATTTCCTAGGCTGTGGCCACATGGGAGGCAAGGATCTCTGCATGAGGGGTCTGTTGGCGGACTGTGAATCCCTTCTCAAAATAATGGGTTTTGTTCTTTTTAAAGTATAAAAGCTTACAAAGGAAACCAATTACACTGAAATAGGAATGTGATTCTTGGATCCTTTGGGGGTCCTTGGATCCTGGGTTAAGAACCCTGCTCTATAATAAGATACTACCGATGGAGAGATCATATTTAATCATGGAAGAAAGAAGACAATGCCCTTCCTGGGTAACCCATTGCAATGTTCTGTGCTTCATATTAAGCACATTTCCCCAATCCCTTGTGCTTCAGCTTTTATACATAACTGAGCAAATCAATCAGATACAAAATTAAACACTGCCCTCCTTTGTGCCAGGCACTATCAGCATTGGTACATAAAGACAAAAATGAAAGAATCCCTGCCCTCAAGGAGATTATATTTTATTAGGGGAGACTTTACGAGAAATCACGAATAAGGAACCTCTCTCTACAGTTGGAGAAAGGTCCCTTGAAGAGTTGTCCAAAGGACTTGAGAGGGCCACAGAGGTCAGAGGGAGGGTTAGAGTTAGAGAGTTAGAGCCTAAGTCTTCCTGGCTTCATGGTCAGTGTTCTCTCGATTCAGTCATGATGCCTCTCATAAAGTTCTATACAAAATATATACATAATAAATACAAGGGAAATCTGGAGGAAAGGCTTCAGGAAAGGTTCCATGTAGCTTGAGCCAAATCTTGAAGGAGATGAAAGATTCTTAGAGGTGGAGGTGAGAGGAATTACACTTCAGGGATAGGAGACAGTGGGTGGAAAGGTAAGGATAGAGAGAGTTGTGTATACATGAAGGGAAGTAATATGTAAGCAGGCTGGAAAGGCAGGCTGGGAGGAAACCTGTAAATGCCACAGGAGTTAAATAGATATGTGATTTCATTACTTTGTAGGAAATGCTAATATAACAATTCCCTTTACCAATGCATATCACCATCCATTTAGGACTTAAAAGGCTTGGAGTATACAAAGGTCAAGTGGCTTTTTTCCCCCTCATCTCAGAAGTAGGATTTGAACCTACGGCTTCCTGATTACAAGCTCAGCACTCTACGAACCATATGGTATCTTGATGGATTTTACTGCTAGCTAGAAAATTGCTACTTTCTGGAACCATGGCTGTCAATAAGACATTTGAAAGAATGCAAAATCAGTAATATTAGTCAAAGTCTGATATTACAAGGGAAACAATTTTATTGTTATGAAAAATTATGAAAATGACAGAAACTCAATTTATAATTGCATTCCCCATAGAATGAATTTTAAAGACTATTTGCTCCTATACTTCCAAAGCTTGAATATAACTTGTGTCATTTGGCTCCTTCTAAAGAGGTTCCTAGCACTTGACTGCAGAACCAACCACAACAAAACAAACTCATATAAAAGAAACCAAAACTGGGTTTCTATAACACTCTGAATTCCTTTTCAAATCCCCAAGTGACTTGCATGGCTAACTGATTACCTCAAGTGGCTACTTTTTTCCTTTGTGTGCAGAGAGAAAGAGATGCTGCCTCTTATTAAATTTCAACTTGAAGAAAATCACCATTGAGGAGGAGTCTTTGCTTGCACATCAGTTTCCCTGCACTGATATATGTTAGATGATTTTCACAAGTATTAGGTGCATATAAGAGAAGTTCATGGTAAGGAGGGAGATTCCTGGTCCAAAAGAAGCACTATTCAAAGTTCCTGGAATCTCAGGGCTGTTAAGGACTCTGGGAAGTCACCGCGGGTAGTATGGGAATATCCCTTAATCAACACTAGGAAGTGAGAGGTTATCTATACCCCATTAGAGTTTGTGTTTCCCAGTGTCTAACTTCCATCTTTCCTGCTAAACTGAGGCTTCCATTTCCCTCTCATTTTTTAGCCTTCTTTTCTTAGTCTCCAGTTAATAAGCACGAGTTCTGCCTACTGATACTCTGATAGCACTTTTTCTTACACTTCCCTAAGATTTGCCATAGGCATACATTGGATTACTTCAATGAAAAACAATCCATCAGGTATAATTATTAACCTAGAGGAGGGAAAGGGGAAACTGACTTCACAGATGAAGACTCAAAAGAAGCGGAAAAATATACCAAGTAATGCAGTTAAATAAAAGTCCTTCCCAAGGAATTCCTGAATACTTCAGGTCAAAGGTAACAAAAGTATTAATAGTTTGGCAAAGTCAGAATTTTTCATTTTGACTGATCCATATCTAAGAAGAATATTGATCACAGAAAAAAAAATTTGAGGATTAGCCTATTAAAATGACAGGGGAAAACTACTTCAAAGATACCACTGTTTTCCTAAGCTGACTGGTAATTTCCTACTGAGCTATCCCAAAGTGAAGTGGGTTAACCCATCCCATGCTGGAAACCTTCAGGCGAACCCTAGACGGCTTTTTGCCCACACGTATGTAGGGAGAAGTTATTTATTCTCTGAGGTTCCATTCAATTTTGAGATATTGTGACACTAATTCTATTTCTTATGGTAAGTTACATCTCCCAGAATATCTCTTTCTAACAAACTCCAAGCCAACAACCAAACTTGTAGTCAGGAACTCCCAAGACACATCAAGGGGTAGAAGAGTTTTTTTGATCAGCAAATATAACCTCACATTAAAAAAACATTAAGCTCCTAGGGGAAAAAACAAACTGAGTTGGGAAGGAGACTCATATAATGGTACATGCTGTAGACCCATTCAAAGAATAACTTATATACACCATTTGAACCCTAAATATGAAGGCTCCTCAAAATTCTATGGAAGATAAAAACCTCATTCAGACCTTGAAAAGTAAGCTTTCTGGGGATGCCTTCTCAATTGAAGACTTCAGATTCATTCACTTGAGAGCCCTGTGCTAATGTTTAAGTGATTCAAACAGTTTCACATGGTAGATAAGCACATTTTCTGCCCCTGCTTAGTCACACACATAAATGAGGATGACATCTAGACAAAGAGAGTTTAGGTTCCAAATTGCAAATAAATCTTTTGTTAAACCACAACAAAAATTTTTTTCTACCTAGAACTGTTAATGCCCCCTTCTGTAGAAGGTCTTCCTGATCCCCCAGCTACGAGTCCTCTTCCTTCTAAGGTTGCCTTCCATCAAGGCTGTATGTATCTGGTATGTAGCTATTTATATACCAGTCTCCTCCATTAAAATGGAAACTCCCTGAGGTCAGTGATTGCTTTTTATTTTTCTTTGTATCCCCCAGGATTTGGCATAATGTCTGGCCCATAGTAAACACTTAATTAAGGCTTGTTGACTGACTGCTTTGTTGGTAATGAGTTCCACATCATTCATGCTATTCAGGGAGAGGCTGATGACCATCTGCTGGGGACAGAGGAAGGGATTCTTATATTTATTGGGAGAATGGTCTAAACGTACTTTCTAACTCTAAGATACATGTTTTCTTTTCTTGAGCTGCAGTGGAATCTTATAAGATGAATATCTATCATAGAGAGAAATTTAGGATTCAGTGGTTCCTCCACAGAGCTCACCCAAAACAGGTTAGTTACAGAAGTACCCAACATAAGACAATTTCACCTAAGAGGTAAATTTATTGTAAGGGAAATTTGGCTATAAAGACTGACATAGTAGTCAAGTTGGCCAAAAATGCCTTATTGAACTTAAAACTTCTTCTTTTAGATATGGTTAGGCTGATATTTGGATGTAGGTGGGAGGAAGAGAAGAAAAAGGAATGAGAAAACTACAGGGCAAATCAATGAGAGGGACGTCAAGAAGGAACCACAATTAAATGTGCTACTGATTTTAGCCTTTCAAGCTTTCACAGAAAAAGTAAACCACAGGAACTAAAGAAAGGCTTTGGTCATCAGCTGAGAATGGGGCTGTCATAATTTCAGTATTATTGCTCTGTGGAACCTGAGGTCAGGGTACAAATGGAAGACCTTGAACAAGGCAGCTAAGGACCTGTTTACTGCCCAGAGCTAATTCAATTCCAATTATCCATTATAATAATGAATCCCATCACTACATGATGATGGAACCAAGTGATTCATAATCAAGAGTGCTCACTCTCGTTTCCCAGTAGAGGGGCAGAGGTGTATCTGCACTGGTTCCACCGTCCTTCCTTTGCACCATTTCCCTTGTGACCAATGGTATTAACACTGTCCTATAACCAACTATCTAACCAATCACAGGCCATGCTTCTCTCAAAATAAAAAAAAAACAACCAAAACACCACATCATTCTGCTGTGCCCAAAAGCCAACCCATATGGAGGCTATGGTTATGTAACTGACTAGAAAAAAAAGTCTTTTAAGTGCTTTTTAGAAAAGATTTTTTAAGTAGCTGCCACTGCCACAAATGTCAAATTCCAAATTGGTCTTTCTAATTTACAAATCTGATTTCAAACAATCAATCAGTAATCATTTCTTAAATGCCTTCTCTGTACCAGGTATCGTACCAGCTGCTGAATGCAGCCTCCTACCAGCAGCAATCTTCTGTCAATTCCATGCCATTCAAGCAAGATTTCATCAACTGGCTCACAAGTGAACAAGTTACAAGCAGGATAATCACCCCGATGTCATAATAGAGCGTGCAGATTAGCTGGAAGCAGTTTGTGGGCTGTTAGAATCATATTGATAACAAGCACAAAACAATATACGCACACTATAGCACCGTAAGGTTTGCTGAGTGATTCGCAGATAGTAGCTCATCTGGGCCTCGCAGCTCTGCAAGGTGGGTGCTATTGTTATCCCTACTTTACAGACAAAAACCTGAGGTTGAAAGAAGTTAGGTGACTTGTCCAGGGTTTCATAGCTCATAAGTATCATGTCTTCCTGACACCAAGCCCAGCCTTCTACTCACTGTGCCGGCAAGGACAGCATGTACAAGAGGAAATCATTAATGCCAAGATTCTAAAAGGATCCTTTTAGGTATTAGAGAAAGGGGTTATGAGGGAGTCCCACCGGTCAGGCCGCCTCTCTCTTAAGGAATGATTCACTCACACACACACACACACACATACACTTCACACATACACACATACTTCACATACACACACTTCACACACACGCACACACACTTCACACACATACACCACATGCACACGCACACACGCGCACACAAGCACACACACTTCACATACACACGCACACGCGCGCATGCACACACACATTAGGCCTACCTAACAAAGTTGCCTGAAGCCTTCACTTTAGAGAGCTGCTCATGTCCCTAACTTCTTGGCAAAAGTGACACCAATGGCTGAACCAAGAAGAAGCAAAATGAGTCCTAAGAGTTTTAGAGAAGTCCAGATCGGGAAACCAGGGTCATCATTGCCCTCCTACCTGAAGGTCCCGGTTGTGATTCTCACAGAGGAGCTGTAAGAAACGGAGAATGGGCTGCATGATGGTGATCACGGCACTCATCTCCAAGTCATCTTTGGGCTTGTCTGGTGTGGCCTGGGTTCCACCTTCTCCAGATGGGAAATGGTCTTCAGGATCAGCCTCTCTCCTGTAGGTAGTGAAAGCTTTCCTGGTGGCAGCAGAGGCCTCCAATAACTGGTCTCGGACCTCTTCTGTTATCTGGGTTGAAGGCTCTTTTGCTAGAACACATTTTAAATGACAAATGATATGATCTTAAGAGGAACTTCTGGGTTCTAAACTTAACAAACATTTATTGAGCATTGACTACATGTTGGGCCCTAGATTAGATGCTAAGGAAGCAAAGGTGAAACAAGGGAGTTTTCTCTTCTTAAGAAATTTATGATCCAGGAGGGGAGCCCAAACATACATACATACATATATGTGTGTGTGTGTGTGTGTGTGTGTGTGTGTGTGTGTGTAGAAGAGGAGGAGGTAGAGGAGGAGGAAGAGAACCAGAAAGGATAGAAGTATAATCCAAATAAGAAACAAAAACAAACATAAGCTGAGAATTTTGTTCTAATTAGTGTAGCAAACCAATATTCAGATGAGAAAGTCACAGGATGGGTCTGAACTCAAGTCTTCTTGGTTCCAAATACAGTGTTCTATATACTACATCTCCTAACAGAGGTCATGTATAGCTTGAAAAATCATGAGGTTTTTATCATCAAAGTCCTCAGAGGAAGAAATACCTGAAAAGGATTTATGTATGTGAAGATTAGAGGGGAAATTTCATGCTAGGGATAACAAATGAATGGAGATGGAAGAAGGAAAGATGAAATTGGGCAATGGGTGGTAGGGTCTTGACTAGAATATAAACTACACGAAGGGGGAAAACCTTCAGGTTGGCTAGGGGAGTAGGCTAGAGTCAGATTATGGGGAGTGTTGAATGCCAGGTCAAGGTCATTCAATCACAGAGGTAGAAAGCACCCAAGGGGTCATCATTGCCCAAGTCAGAGCTAAACAGGAATTTTCCAGTACTACATTCCCTTAATAAGTGGTCATCCAGTAACCAATTCATAACTTTTTGTGACTGGAAACCCATCAGTTGTAAAGTAGTCCATTTCAGGTTTAGACAGCTTTAATCATTAGGACGTTTATTTCCATCTAGCAAATCTGCCTATCAGTAATTTCTACCCAAGATGCTTACCTATTTCTTCTGGGGCAAATAAGATAAGTCTAATTCTTCCTTTTACATGGGAAGACTTCAAATACTTGAAGATGGTTATCATGTCTCTTTTCCAAGCTAACCATCTCCAGGTTTCTTTAAATTCTTTTTGTAGGGCATTATATCTTGGCCTTTCACCGCCATAGCTGCCCTCTTTAGGACATGCTCTAATTTGCTAATGTGCTTCTTAAAATATAGCTCCTAGGACTAAAATGTCTTTGGAAAGAAATGGGGAGCCCAACATGACATGACAAAACATAAAAATGATAAATGTTGGAAAAGATGTGGAAAAACACTAAAACATTGCTGGTGGAGTTGTGAACTGATCTAACCATTCTGGAGAGCAATTTGGAACTATGCCCAAAGGGCTATTGACCCAGCAAATACCACTTCTAGGTCTCTATCCCAAAGAGATCAAAAAAAGGCAAAAGGACCTATTTATACAAAAAATATTTATAGCAGCTCTTTTAGTGTTGGCCAAGAACTGGAAATTGAGAGGATGCCCATCAATTGAGGAATGATTGAACAAGTTGTAGTATACAAATGTAATGGAATATGATTATTCCATAAGAAATGATGAGGTGGCAGACTTCAGAAAAACCTAGAAAGACTTACATGAACTGATGCTAAGTGAAGTGAGCAGAACCAGTACATTGTATACAGTAACAGCAACACCGTGTGATGACTGACTTTGATAGCCTTAGCTCTTCTCAGCAATTCAAGAATCTAAGACAACTTCAAAAGACTCATGATGGAAAATGCTATGCAAATCCAAAAAACCAACTGTGGAATCTGAATGTAGATTGAAGCAGATTATTTGCTTTCCCTCTTTTTTTGTTTCTTCTTTCTTGTGGTTTCTTCCACTGATTCTAATTCTTCTATGCAAAAATATGATTAATATGAATAAATATGTACAGCCTATATCAGACTGCATGCCATCTTGGGGAAGAGGCAGGGGAGGGAATGAGAGAAAATTTAGAACTCAAAATCTTATAGAAGTGAATGCTGAAAATTAAATATAAATACACTTTTTAAAAGAAAAGAAATGGGGAGCCCCTGGAAATTTGGAGCTGGAGATTAATTTGATTAGAGTTGTGCCTTCAGAAGAATAGTCTAATAATCATCCAAGTTTGTATCTTTCCTAGAGAATCACAGAGCTGGAGAAGGGACTGACATTTCCTGATAACTTTAGCTTGACTGAACCTAAACCCTTTACTTAAATTTAGCAGCTTACAATGAAGTTTCAGAATTGATTTCTTGTCTGTTTCCATCAAAAGATGGCCAAGATACAGAAAAGGTAAGTTCTCCCAATCTCCTATTACTACCAGCCAGGTCCCAACTTTGATCAAGAATTGATTCTTCAAAACTGTTCTTTGAATATGTATGACAGAAGCAAAGACGAATGCTTCAGCAGTGTGGTGTGGGGGAAGTAACAGTGGTTGAGGGGGAGAAAATCTGTCGATAAGGAATTTGGGCAGTTTGGGCTCTGCGGCTGACTAGTAAGTATGACTTGAGGGTTTTTTTCATCTGGAATTGGAGGCTGTCGGACTAAATCAAAGGTCCCTTCCAGTATAAATCAATTCAGCAAACATATTACATCTCTATTATGAGATCTTAAAGTAGCATACTAATTATTCAAGATACAAAGATGAAAACCAAAATAATCTGGCTTCCCAGCTTAACATTTTATGAATGGTTCTAATCTACTCAATCCAAGGAGGATAAGTTCCTCAAAAGAGTAGGATTTAGCTTAGGTTCCTTTCTTAATTGTTTCTACAAAATAACTAAGGAGCACTAGAAAACTCAAAATAGAAAGACATCACTTTCCTAACTTTCCTGTCTGATCACGTCGGATCTTAGAAGCAGCGAAAGCTCAAAAATAAAGAAACTCCCTAACATGGTACTTTAGCTCCAAGCCAACAGAATTAAGAGGCATACATGCAAAGACATCTTGGCCTTACCTCTTTTACGGGATGGGGCATCTCTGTCTGGGTCATCATCTTTCTTCTTATTCCCCAAATCACTGGTGTTGACAGTGACTGTTGCCTTAATTTCTTGCTGGGCCACTTTCATTCGGTCATAGAAAACCTTAAAGAATTTTTCTGATTTTTTATCCTCGGTCAAACGGCAGAAAAAGGAGTGCTACCAGGGAAGGAAAGTACAGGCTTTTAGGGTAGTACTCTCAGTCAGATCAGTTAATTTCATCCCTTTCATCATTTCAACAAGGAAAAATATAATCACCAGTTAAATCAGGAAGAACCTCTCGGAAACCTAGAAATGGCTCCAATAATAACTCCTAAGTTGGAACATCCACTTATACAGACACTACACTTAGGAATTCTTTAAGGTTCTCTTTAAGGAAGCAAATACTCTCAACCTTGTTTATTACTATATTATTCATTTAATTTTCAATTCCAAATTCTTTTCTCTTCCATCTCTCCCATCCATTGAGAAAGCAAGAAAAACAAAATTTGTTACAAATATATGTAAAATTAAGCAAAACATATTCCCATATTGGTCATATAAAAAATCTGCTTCAAGTCGCACTGAGCCCATCAATTCTCCATCTGGAAATGGACAGAATGTTTCAGCGTGACTCCTCTGGTACTATGGTTGGTTCCACTGGGTTGATCAAAGTTCCTAAGTCTTTCAGAGCTGCTGGTCTCGACAACATGGTTGTTATGGTACACATTATTTTCATGGTTATTTTCACTTTGTTTTGTATTAGTTCATAAGAGTCTTCCCTGGTTTCTCTGAAACCATCCCCTTCATAATTTCTTACAGTACAATAGCATTCTATCACATATATAAGCTATAACTTATTTAGTTATTCTCCAATTGATGGGCATGCCCGAAATTTCTCACACCACAAAAAGCCGCCATAGACGTTTCTGTACATATTGGTCCTTTCCCACTTTCTTGGTTTTCTTTAGGGATATATGCCTAGTAGTGGTTTTTCCTAGGTCAAAGGGTATACACAGTTTAGTAACTTTTGGGACATCTCTCAAATTTATAGGAGTTTACTTATTCCCCAGAAATTACCATTTCTCTGTCACACATATTCTAGCAAATACATGTGTATACATACTTTATAGATGTGTATATAATGTGTATGTGTATAGGATGAAGGAGAGATGTATAATCCAAATAAGAAATAAAAAACATAAGTGAAACATTTTGTTGTAATTAGTGTAGCCAAAAGTTTAAAAAGCATCTCCCAAGTATCTAAGAGCTCCTCGGAAGGGCTGAGGGATACATGCATATGGTTAAGACTGGCCCTACTCTCTGGGAGTTTATGATATGGTATTCAATGACTAAAACAAAAGAAATTACATCTTAAAAACGATGAAGGGGATGATGATAGCTAATAATGATAATTCCAAAAAAAAAACAAACAAAAAAAACAATAACCCAGGAGGTAGGTGCTATTATCTATTTTACAGATGAAAAAATTGAAGCTAAGAAAGGTTAAGTGTCTTTTGCAGTCACACAGCTACTAAGCATCTGAGGCAGGATTTGAACTCAGGTCTTCTGAAACCCAATCTAGCCCTCTATCCACTCTACTACCTGGATATCTCAAGATAATAAGCACCAGGCATAGCAGAGATTATATAACTTAAATGTTAGAAAACTTCCAAGGATAACAAACTCACTGTGATCTGGGGCAATGAGGGAAGGCCCTGCAGAAGGGATGACATCAGAACTGGGTTTGAAGTTTGGGGAGGGGGGATATGTGAACAAGTACAAAATTGAACTGGCAGCAAAGTCTTGTTTTTAGAAACAGGCAAACCCTGCACAATGATGCTCCAGCTGCCATCATTTACTGTACCCAAGATAATATCTTTTAACTCTACAACACTGTGAAACCTGGTGGCTGTTGGGAAACAAATTGGCTGCTTCATAATGGTGGAATGAAAGTTCCCTCTAATAATATGTCACCTAAAATCATGTTTCTGCAGAACCAATAAATGGCTTTAGGTGAGATTTACTTGTATTCGCTTCTGAATGTATTGCAAACATACAAGTAAAAATCTGTTATATCATAAGAGGAGCGAAAATACTAACTTTCATTTGTATTTGCTTTGGGCTCTTTTGTAAGCATATTTTCTTCTAGATTTTTTCCCCCAAAATGTATGTGATGATCACATCTAGAGAAATAAAAAAGCTTGAATAACAGATCTACAGCTCTCAATCTGGAATGTCAATTTCAACAATATCACACATTCCTTATCTGGGAGAATGAAGCATCTTTACAAAAAAAGGAAGCTAGAATGGTCATTGTGGGCTTAGAAATGAGCTGAGGTTAGGGCAACTTGTGTGTTATAAATAGTATTCATCTAGGAGTCTTGAGTTATAATCTCAGTTTAGTCACTAACTGTGTGACCTTTGTCAAGTCATATCAACTCTCTGAGCCTCAGTCTTGCCACATGTAAGATGAAGTATAGGCTTTGATTGATTATTCCTAACCTGGGATAAATATCTTTATTTCAATATCACTGATTTCATCTGTAATCTCCTGTCTTATTTATATAAAAACATCATTCTGGGAAGGGATCCACAGGCTTTACCAGACTGCTCCCAAAGAGGTTCCAGACACAAAATAGATTAAAGAAGCACTGGCTTAGAAAATCATTGGGTCACAAGTTTTAGAGCTGAAAGATACTTCACGTATTTAGTCAGACCCCCTTCATCTCACAGGTAAAAACTAAAGTCCAGAGAAATGGAATTTCTTTGCCAAGGCCATGGAAGGAAGGGAGCTTCAGAGGCAAGTACACCTGCTCTGATCTCAGAGAACCTAGGCTCAGTTTCTGCCTCTGAGAACTCCCACTACTGCGTGACCTTGGACAAGTCAGTTAACCTCCATGGACCTTTGTTTCCTTATCTGTAAAATCAGGGGTGTTGGCCTAGGTCTATGTTTCCAGCTCCAGGTCTATGATCTTAGGATCTTGAAGATTATATCTGATTCTGTGGCCCAGTGACTTTCTCCAAAGGCCCTCCTTTTATCTCCTATAATCACATGTATCAAGGGCTTTCTATGTACCAGGGAGTATGCCAAGTGCTAAGGATACAAAGAAAAGCAAAAGACAGTCCCTGCCTTCAAGAAGCTCATAATCTAATGGGGTAGACAACAGGACACAGTAAACTGAGGGAAGACACTCAAAGGCTTCCTGAAACAGCTGGGCCTCCAAGGAAGCGCCTCTGTCAATAGCGCCATTATCCTTCCTCTTGCTAACCGCAGCTCTGGGTTTTCATGTACCTTCTGGCTAACCTTCAGGACACATATTCAGGTGACAAAATCTGGTACATCTTCCTACAAAGCCCCTTGGATGATCACTGTCACTATGTCACATGTAGGCAATAAGTCACATGCTGTAGAGACCATAGTGAAAAAACAATTCTTTTCCTAGACCTAAAATCTGCTTTATGTGCTTTCCCATTTGCTTTATGGCTTTTTGCTGACCACTGTCTAACTCAAGGCCCAAAGAAGTTTTTTTCCTGCATTAGAAACAAGAAAGCCTATTTGTTCTATTTTATGCAGGGACCATTCTAGTTGTCCTTTATTGGAGAGTGTCCAGAGGAGAACAACCAGAAGGATGAAAGGCCTTGAATACATGCCATACAAGGCTGGTATGAATTCAAGGAATTGGAAATAGTTGACCTGAAGATGAGATGGTTTAAGAGTCACGTGATAACTGTCTTCAAATATCTGAATGATTGTTGTAGTGGCAGACGGATAAAACTGGATCTACTTGGTCCCAGAGGGCAGTGCTAGAAGTTACAAAGAGTAAATTTGTGGAAAACCTTCCCAACAATGACAGAAGTTCTGAAGTGGAATACGCCTCAGGCATGTGCCTCAGGATGTGGTGAGCTCAACTTCTTTGGAGATATTCAGGCTGAGACTGGAAGACCTTTTATCTTCTGTTCTCTCATTTCAATTCTTTTCCAGAATTGAGTTGGACTAGATGCCTCTCTCAGTTCTGGGATTGTGAGATAACAGAAGTCAAGACAGGTTCAAAACAAATCTACAGCAATTTGGGGAAGCTGACAAAATAAATGCAAAGAGCCAAAGCTGGAGATTTCATTGCCTAGCTACTTAATGATCTTTCTCCAGAAAAACAAAGATGGGTACATGTGGAATAGGAAAGAAACTCATATTCACTCAATTACAGTGAACTAATCTACCACAAAGATAGAACAATATAAGCCTCATTGTAGATAGAGCACTTGGGAAGACTGGTAACTGAACTTGAAGACTTAATCAGAAAGCAGCTGCTTCACCCATTTAACCTGAACAACCCACAAAAGTCTTTTTTTTTCTTTTTGGACAGAGGAATTTTAAAAAGCATGCTGGGGCCGACTAGTCACTGAAGAAAATCAAAGCATTTAAAAAAGAGACTGCCATCTGTCATCTATAAACACATATGAGGCATGCAAATATAATTCAGAAAAACACTACCATTAAACCATTGCATGAAAGAGGTTATTAAAATGCCAAGGCCAGAGCCTGAGTAGACCATCTACAAAATTAAAAAAAAAGCAGGCGCTAGCGAGCCTCTAACATCCTCTATCACCTGAAGTTAGGTATTTCCAAAGTGATGCAGACACCACAAGATAACAGGACAGGATAAACTCTGTTCATCTTTAGAACACTCGGTGTTATCTAGTTTCCGAAAGTCAATCAGACAGAAAGGACCCAAATGCCATTCAAGTAAACTCCAAACCACAGCCCACATTTTTTTCTAGGTTCTTGGGTAGAAAGGTCAGAAGAGGTGATGGTAGAGAAAATTGGCTTCTGTATTTCAAGTTATCTGGCCACCTCACCCCCTAGATTTCAGGTATTCTAATATTTTTGAGCAGTTCTCAGTTTTGTTATGTTAGAGGGCACAGGAGCTGCCTTTTCTCAACTTTTTCTAAGCAGAGGATTCCTGGAAAGGAGAGGATCCCTAGGTCTAGGGTGGTCAGGAAAAGTACTACGGGAAATTCCCTGAAGAACAGTTCCCTATCACTAGCTCTCAAGTTTACACAGCTCATTTCTTGGCTTCCTGATTTCCTTCCAAGGTAGGGGGTTGGGAAAAATGGATCAGAGACCTTGAACAAGGCCATTAAGCAGGCTTGTAAGATGGGGCCATGAGAGTCAGGGTTCAAGGCACACTCATTTGACAAGAAGTTGGCCCTATAGCTGACTCAATGACTCAGTTCATTTCAACATAATCACTTCTTAAGCTCAACAGCTCTGAGTCCTCTGGGGTGGGGGGTGGAGGAGAGAGAAACAGACAGATTATACATTCTTGATGAGCTGGCAAGTTTTACCAGCCCTAGGAAAACAGCTGGCTTCGCAAAGAGGTAGGCTGACCAAGTGTCGTCCAGCTGATGTGAGTAGTGGGGGGAAAGGCGAAGACCACCAAAAGTCATGCTTGAATCTTGTTACAGTAATTAAAGCTTCAAATTTATTTCTGAGAATTCCTGAGGGAAGATAGGCCATAAAACACAGCACAAGCACATATGACGGAAGGCAGTGGAGAGCACTGCATAGCACTACGTTTCATGCCATGTTAGATTCTGTCCTTTGATACCTACTGACTGTATGATCATGGGCTGTCTCAGTCTTCTTATCTAAATAACAGGAATAATAAAATCTTTTGTACCCAATCTCATGGCGGTGCTTCAGTGTTTAAGCAAACCTTAGAAAGTGCTAGTCAACAGCAGTGATTTGGTACAACTGAAGATCTCCAGTAACGACGGCCAAAGAGCAAATATACTCGTTCCAGAGGACAGCCAAGGGTCATTGCTTTTTTCTCTTGATCTTTTTCAAGATCCACCCTGTGTTTCAGGTTCATATTCCACAGACTAAGCCTGGCAAATTCCCATGATGCTAAGGGACAAAACAGGATTACTTACCAGAGGTAAGAGGTCAGTTTGGATTTACTCACCCCCCTGAGAAATCCCCGAGATGAAATGCAAGATGATTATTTGCAATGATGAGCTAGCCTCAACAATCTGTATTTCACCTTTTCATGGGCATTTTTTGGTTTAATTTTGGTGCTGGTTTCCAGCTTTACCAGCTTAGAAATGAGGAAACAGACTTAGAGAGATAAGGGAGCAGAACTTCAGGGGTTCAGACGAGTGGCAACATTAGAAGTAGAACCCAGGGATCCTTTGTCCCAGGCTCTTCAGAGGTGTCAGACAACAGGAGTCACTAAACTGTATGCAGCGATCCTTGGGGGCCACATATTGACTTAAAAAGTCACATCTTAACATCATCTAGGTTTAATGATACGTTTTCTTTTTGTTAAATGTTTCCCAGCTACATTTGAATCTGGTCCAGGCTGTGTTGGGGAGTGTTGTGTTCGTCATGCCTGTCTGATGCTTCTGTACTAGGGCACTGGTTCTTTTGCTCAAGAGGAGACAGTTAAACTTTCTTTAATTTTTTTCAATTAACAAGCTCGCTCTTTCTTTCTTCTCTTCCCTCCTCACTCCCACTAGGAACAAAAGAAGAAAATTTTGTAAGAAATATTCAGAGGTAATCAAAACAAATGCCCACGTTGTCCGAGCCTAAAAGGATTTGTCTTGTTTTTGCATAAGTCTCACCATCTCTTTGTCAGGATAACTAAAAACAAAAAAAGTGAAGGAAATGCTCATTTTCATTTAGAAGTTAGTGAAATAAGATATCATTTTTCCCCATCCAAGTTCATGGATCCCCGGTTAAGAAATCCTGTAGTACGATGTGGCTCTAAGTCACAGAAAGGCTTCAGGAGACCCACGACCTCTAGGAAACAGTTTAAAAGACCACATAAGGTGTAGCAAGGCTAAGCATGCACACAGAGAAAAGGACAAGAGCCAATTTTAGGTGGAGCAGGAGAATAAGGCGGGGAAAGAGGAGGAAATGAAAAATAGCTACAAGGCAGAGAGAGTACTAATCCCAGAGAAGGGGAGGTGATCAGGTTTGAACTTGGAGGTGATTGTGGTCACAGGCAGGGGGAGAAAGTTCCATTTGGCAGTGACCGTCCTGAGCCAGCTGTGGCAGCCGCTAGCAGCCTATGGGCACTCTAGAGAGGAGGTGGCAATAGGGGCCTGAGACAATCAGGAAGCAAGGAGAGAAATCACGGAGTGCCTGAGCCATGAGAGACTTTGGTCATGACCAAAATTAAGTCCATTTTACAAAGGAGGAAACTGAGGCCCCTCCATGGAGTGGAAGTGACTCGTCCAAGGTCACAGAGGATATTAAGCAGCTGTGCTAGGATAAGAACTCACTCAGGTCTCCTGACTGAATTCAGTGCTATTTCTACCACACAATCCTGCCTTAAGATCAACTAGACAGAAAAATGGCTCCCTCAGTCTAGTAACAGCAAAAAATAAAAACCAAACCAATAAAGCCCAGATCTCCAATACAGAAAGGTCCCCTCCTTTCATACCCGGCTCCCTGCAGTGCCAAGGCGTAGTATGAGCTAATGAGCTTGGGACCGAGAGCTTAAAGTCTGTCTCAGTATTGCAAAGAAATGGCAGAATCATGCTTATTTGGCTTTAGAAATCCTGTCCCATATTCAAGTCCTACCGAACACAGGGAGATGATTCATGGCAAACCCTCCTGGCTTGGAAGGGAGTGGAAGACACACCTAAATGTAAGAACTCTAAATTCGGCTACAGCTTTGCCCACCGAGGCTGGAAGTACGGGCGAGCAGTTCTTCATTCATACCGGAGGCAGTCTGGTTTACTCTAAGAGGAGATGGATTCAAATTAGACTGGCTTTGCTATTTAAGAGGAGCTGATATTTCTACCACACTTTAATCACTACAATCAATAAGTAAACTAGCATTTAAGCTGCACTTTAAGGTTTACAAAGACTATATTCACAACAGCCTTGTAAAGTATGGGCCGCTGTTAACTTCATATTCAGCGTTAAATGAATTGCCCACCCATCTGAAGGTGGGAATCGATCCCAGGTCTTCTGGACGCCAGTCCCTGCATTCTAGGCCCAGCATGATGGTGACTCAATACACGTTGATCTTGGGTAAGTTCCTTCTTCACTCTTTAGAATTTATTTCATCGATAAAATGAGATGATCAGTCAAGCATTTATTAAGTGCCTATTGCGTACAAGGCATTCTGCTAAGTGCTAAGAAAGAAAGAGACAGCCCCTGCCCTCAAGTAGCTCAGTCTAATGTGTGAGACAACATGTAAATAACTCTGCAAACCAGATATATACAGAATAAGAAAGAAATGATCAAAAGAGGGAAGACAGTAGCATTAAGGATGACCGAGAAAGGTTTCACAGAGAAGGTAAGATGTTAGCTGGGACTTGAAGGAAGCCAGAAGTCAGAAATAAGGAGGAAGAGAATTCCAGCCATGGGAGACAGCCCAGTCCAAAGTCAAGAGACTCTAGTGTCATCTATAAGGGGTAAGAGCATGGGCCACTGTCACGATAGCAGAGTGGGGTGGGAGGGGCGAGGTAAGTAAGGTAGGAGTGGTCCAGGTTCCAAAGGCCTTTGAACATCAAACAGGATTTTATATTTGATCCAGGAGGTGACAAGTTGCCTCTGCAGTTGGCTATACCTGTGCTTTGGAAAGATTAATTTGATAACTGAGCAGAGGACAAATCAGATTGCAGAGAGACTGGGAAGGAAGACTTATGAAAAGGCTATTGACATAGTCCAGGAGTGAGGTAATAAAGGCCTCCATCAGGGTGGCAGCAGTGTCAGAGGTGAGAAAGAGAAATACAAAAGAGATGTCATACAGGCAAAATCTTCAGGACTTGGCAACAGACTAGATATGGGGGTTGAAAGGAGGGATGAGCCGAGGATGGCACCTAGGCTGCAAGTCTTGGTGACTGGGAGGATGGTGGAGTCCTGTATAGTAATAGGAAAGTTTGAAAGAGAGAAGAGTTTTGGGGAAACAACATTATGAGCTAAGTTTTGGAACAGGCTGAGATTAAGATGTCTATAGGGCATCCAGTTTTGAGATATAATAAGCATTGAAGGTTTGAGTCTGAAAGTCAAGAGAGCTTAGGGTTGGATAATAGATCTGAGAATCATCAAGCATAGATATAATAGTTGACTCAAAAGGGCAGATGAAATCACCACATGATACAGCATAGAAGGAGAAAGTACAAAGCCTGAGGAACCACCAACCATTAGCAGGAGTGATCTGGATGAAGATCTCACAAAGGAGACTGACAAGGAGTGGTCAGCTAGGTAGAAAGAGAAGTAGGAGAGAATGATGTCAAGGAAACCTAGAGAGAAGAAGTATCAAGGAAAAGAGGAGGACTGATTATATCAAAGGCTGAAGAGAAATCAAGAAGGAAGAGGAATGAGAAAAGGCCATTGGATGTGGGAATGAAAAGATCACTGGTAGAGAGAATTTTGGAGAGAATGATTTCAGCTGAATGAAGTTTGGAAGCCAGAATGTAAAAAGTCAAGGAGAGGAAAGGAAACAGAAGCACTGAGTGTAGATGGCCTCCTTAAGCAGTTTAACTATGAAAAGGAGGAGAGATATGGGACAATAGTTAGTGGGGATGAATGGATCAAGTGAGTTTTTCTGAGGATGGGGAAGGCCCATAAGCATGTCTGTGGATAGAAGCTAGTAGACAGGGAGTGAATGAAGATAAGTTAGAGAGGAGAGGATTATAGAAGGAATAATCTGCTAGAGAAGACAGATAGAATGAGATCACTTAAGTATGTAGAGGGAATTGACTTTGTGAGGTAATTCATGTAAGAAAGGTGAAAGAGGGTGATCTCCAAGATCCTCTTCATTTTAAAAATCCAACCACAATTGTTCAGGGTAAGTGAGAAAAAAAAGAAAAAGGAAAAAGAAAAGAGATGATTCATCCAAAGCTAGTGCAGATGTTTTAAAAGTCCTTGGCTGATAGAGTGAGCAGGGAATCACCCCCACAAGAGAAGAAAGAGCTAGATCATAGGGTTGCCTCTTAAGAGTTACATAAGAAGTATTGTACCTGGAGTTCAGGCACCTGAGAGATAGGAGAGTGTCTGTATGTTCATAATAGCTTAAACTAACAAATGCCCTTTGATATAGAGAACTAGTCTGAAAGTCACTTCCATATAGACTTTTCCCTGACAAAGACATGGAAGACAATTCTTAAGCAGTTACAATAGGAAGGGAAGGGGAAGTTAGAGAGTGGAGATTCTGCACAGGTTGGAACCTGACAAGGGTGGGGGCAGTATGGGGAGGCAAAAGGACAAGGAAGAAATAGGGCTGGAGCCCTGGGAAAGTTCTGCACCACGAATCCTACCATGAGTCTTTCCAACAGGAAAGAATTTTCATCATAGGGATTTTTCATAACTGCCCCAGGCTCTTATTGGAATACTTACAAGAATACAGTCTATTACTCATAGTTATAGAATTTTAGACTTAGGAATCCCCTCTATAACATCCCAGACAATGTCAGAAGAAAAAGGACTGTGGTTTTAGAGGAGGAGGATTTGAATTTCAATCCTGGTTTTGCTACATATTATTTGCATGACTTTCAGCAAATTACTTTATATCTTTGGGATTAAATTTCCTTATCTGGAAAATGAAGAGATTGACTCTAAATCAATTTGTAACCTGGGGACCACAGACAACCAAGGAATTCATAAACTTGGAGGGAAATTTTACATCTTTATTTTTTACCAACCCCGCTTTGAGATTTAGCATTTCTTTTATTTATGAAAAAATGATCCTGAGATGGGGGGAGGGGTCCATCACCCTCACCAGACTTCCAAAGAAGTCTGTGAAACATTAGAGGTGAAGAAGTTCCAGTCTAAATCTGATGAACCTATAAAGGGATAGCCAGCCTCTGCCTGAACCCTTCAAACACAGGACTGCATGAATCTTCCTCCTCAGGCACCAAAATTTCCTCTTTTGAACTTGACCCCACTGGTCCTACTTGTGTTCTCTGGAGTCGAAGATTGAGTCTAACCCCTTCAGATACGTGAAGGCAAATGTAATCATGCCCATTAGCCTTCTCTTCTGCAGGATTAATGTCCACATTTACTCCAACCATTTCTCAGTTAAATATGATTTCAAAGACATATTCACATTCTGGTCAAGATCTTAGGAATACAGCCAAGTTGTCTTGGTGTTCCTCTTAAAAGGTGGCTGGAATTGAATACACAATTCCAAGTGTGACTTGACTAGTTCAGGGCAAAATGTTACCATTAATTTTCATGTTCTAGACCATTAGTAGGGAAACTGTGGCCTTCAGGTCACATGTGGCTTGCAAGATCCTTCAGTGTGGCCTTTTGATTGAATCCAAATTTTACAGAACAAATCCTTTTTTTAAAATTTGTTTTCTTCTCTAAAATTTTGTTTTACAAAATTTGCATTCTGTCAAAAGGGGGTACTTAAGGTTCTAAAAAGGTTCTAGAAAGTCTCAAGGCTGCAGATTCCCCACCCCTGTTCTAGACACTACCTCTGGTAATATAATCTAAGGTTACACTTGAGAGATAGTGTGCTATATTGGATATAGAGACCGCCATAGAGTCAGTAAGATTTCAATTCAAATCCCAACTCTCTCTCTCTCTCTCTTTCTCTCTCCTTCATACACACACACACACACACACACACACACACACACACACACACCACACCCCGCCCCCCTGCACCTGGAAGCTAAAGTCTCTCAGACGCAGGGCAAGTGCCAATCACTAAGAACAAATGGCATTTCCTGAATCAATAAAATCATAGGTCATGAAAAATAACCAATCCTTCAAAAGGATTATGATGTCTTTTTCAAATGTCTTCTCTAACTTGTACATATGCTGTTGATTTTTTTTATGATTTAAGTCCAGAATTCCAAACTCATCCCCATTAACTTTCATCTCCTTCAACAGAGTCCACTGTTGCAGCCTGTATTTGTTTCTATCAGATTCTGACATCAAAAGTATTCGCCACTAACTTCATGGTCTCCACAAATTTCATAAGCATGCTAGCTATATCTTAAGCCAAAGTGCTGACAAAGGCATTGAACTGGACAGAGGCTGAGAGGATAACATGGACCTGTTAATCAATATTATGGTAGTATGGTGGTTTAACCAGTTCTAAATTCTCTGGGTCAGCAATGCATGGGTTGTCATACTATGGTTTCATAGCCAAATTAGTTAAGAAAATTCTGTCTTAAGCCATTTTCAGAAACCCAATGCTCATTTTTGATAGTTTACATAGCTGGCTCTACTGAGGGGGCCAGCTCCAGTCATTCTGATCTAATTCGCTCACAAGTCATGGCTTCATCTTCCTGATGTCAGGTCCTCTCCGAGAATGAAGGACAAACAACAAGTTAGCTGTACTTTCTGTTTCCTTCTTTCTCTGAAGATCCTGATTTAGACTTAGAAGAAGGGATGACACTACCCTGTGTCCCCATATCCTACAATTTCTTGCCAAGGATTTCACAGACTCTGGAGATAGTTTCCAATTTTTCTTCTGATGGTAGCATTTGTTCCCAGGAGTGAGGAGTCAGTAAGGATAAAGTAGTGATGGCATTTCCTAAGTCTAGTGTAGGTTTTCAGTGCTACCCTGCATGTGCATTCAGGGCAGGTTGTACACTTCTCTAGTTATGGCAGATGTGTTTGGTTATCTCAGTGACCCTCAAATGCATCATCAAAGTCACAAATCTCAGGGTCAAAAGAAACTTCAGAATATCATTCAAGCAAATCTACATCCAAAAATGAATCTCCCCTATAACCTTCCTGATATTATTTTGTCTTTGCCCCGCGTTCTCAAACAGGACCATGACATCAAGATGATGACATGACTTGCAGCTGACTTTGATTTGAGTGAGGGAGGGCTGTGCGAGGTAACCAGCCTCACTTTCTCCTCCTGAGCCATCTGGGTCCAATGGCCAGATAGTCATCAGGACAACCTTCCTGATATACTTTTACAAGGAGCAGTGACAGTGGTTAGCCAGACTCTACCTGAAGATGCCCATCATTTAGAATCATTTCCTTGCTGCTCTTCTTCTGTCATTTCAGTTGTGTCAGTCTCTTTATGACTTCACCGAGGGTTTTCTTGGCATTTATGGGAGTAGTTAGCCATTCCTCCTTCACTGCTATTTCCTCCTCCAGATGAGGAAAATGAGGCAAACAGGGTTAAGTGACTTGCTCAGGGTCATCCAGCTAGTACATGCCTGAGGTCAGATTTGAACTCAGGATGAGTCTCCTTGACTCCAGGTCAGGTATTCTCTCTGCTACATCACCTAGCTGCCTGCTTCCTCTCTACCCATCTTAATTCTTCCTATTTATATCTTCTACCCACTGCTCCAAATTCTGTTTCCTGGAGTCAAGTAGGCTAAATCCAAATCCTATTCCATATGACAGAGTTATTCAAATTCTGGAATGTGCACTCATGTCTCCAGGATACATATCCCTAATTCCTTCAATCTATCATTTGATGGTTTGGTTTTGAGTCCTTTCACTACCTTGCTCATCCTTTTGTAGGTGTGCCTCTTATCCATGCTCCTTCTAAAGTCCAGCGCCATGCTTTGGGTTCTCTGATTCTCCAGTCAGTCTAAGAACTCTCATGCCAAAACTACTCATTACACCATTCACTCTATTTTCCCATTTATCCACAGTAAAATGAATTTAAAATTAGGAATGTTAGAATAAGAACTTGAACGCTCCAATATTCAAAGAGATCATTAAATTTGTAGATTTCCTAAATTCCTTGCTTTTCCTCTTCCCTGCTGCCATTTCACTACTCAACAGTCCCTCAAAGACCAGACGGCAAGCACAGGCAGGAGGTGAAATCTCTAGCTAGACAAATCTACTTATTAGCAGCTCTGGTAAAATGCTTGCTGGTGTTAGGAGGATACAATCAGTGGCTCAAAAGATATTCAGCTTATCTTTGCTCTGTTCCCATCAGCACAGATAATTAAGAGCTGACTACAGTTCACAAGAACACTGCCTCCTGGGTGTTGAAACATTGGAGTTGTACATAAATTGAATAACTTTTTGGTCCTTGATGGGACCATCTTCCCAAGTCTCTCAGAAGCACAAATTTGGGCTTTTCAGTCTATTCTCAGAAGATGTTTGACAGATATTTGGTCTGGATGCCCAAAAGCTAATATAACCTTAGGCTTTGTTAATCAGAAGACAATGTCCAGCATAAGGGGAAGCAATGGCATCATTGTTGTTGGCCCTGCTGGACCACAGAAATCTGGAATAATCAGTTCTAAGAGACACAATCTAAAAGAGATATCAGTGGTGTGGTTTGTATATGCCTGGAGCAGGAACTCCAAAGATGGTGAATAGTTTAAATCAATGCTATACAAGAAAGAGTTGAACGAACAAGGGATGATGAATCTGGAAAAGGGAAGAAGGTAGGGGATGTGAACTACCTTCAAATACCTGAAGCGATCATTGTGCTGCCAAGTAGAAGAGACAAACTGTAGAACTTTGGGATTAGTTGGTACAAATCATTTGATTAATTTAAGAATAAAGGTTTCTAATAAGCCAAATCATTCAATACTGTCTTATGCTCCAACATAGCCTGGTGCTCTTGTATTGGCTGGGAGTTGAATGACATGATATTGGATGGCCTTCCAATGCTAAGATTTTATATTTCAAAGAAATGATTTCACTTTAAGAAAGTTAAATGAGTAGTTACACGAGATCATTTCTAAACACGTGCTCTGACATAACTTGCAATTAGTTTGGTTTAGGTACCTAAAAAGTCTGTAAGGCTAAAGTTCATAAGTACTGATGACCTGTTTTACTCTTTTTCTTTTTTTTTTTTTTTTAGAACAATCAGTTGCTTTAAAATAATAAATACTTGCTAACCAAACCAGCCATGATCCAGATTATAAATACCACCTTCTCTCCTGACCTATTTTTTCTGTTCTCATCCTCCTAGAGCCCTTTGTATTATCTGACATTACTGAGCATGTTCTCTGATAACCTGTTTTCCTTTGGCTTCTGTAACCCTATAATTGCCTGATTCTCTCCTTCTTCCTTTCTGACTCTGCCTTTTCTATCTCTTTTGGTTGCCAATCATTCTCCAATTACTTTCATATGGAAACCATCTAAGGTTCTGTCCTTGGTCCTCTTCTCTCTGTCTGATGGGCTCATCTGGTTCCATTTCTTCAATGATTATCTTTATTCAGCTACCTAAGAAATCTCGACCTCTCCACTCCAAACTGGTCCAGGGGTTTTGGTGAATACTCTGGTAATTTTCATCTGGATATCTGCTAGCATTCTAAACTCAACATACAATTTCCTTAGGCCTCCGTTTCCTCATCTGGAAAATGAGAAAGAGTTGGACAAAATGGCCTCTGAGGTATCTTTTAGTCAAGCACAGTAAACATGCAATTATTAAACACTTACCATGAGCCAAGCAGTGGAATTGGGATGCTACAATCCCATATCCAAAACTGAATTATTCAACTCTACCCTAAAATTTACCCTGTTCCTTCCATTTCTTCTTTTTCTATTTAAAAAATAGTCTTCTATTTCTATCCCCTTACCTTTTCACAACAACCCTAGCCCAGACAGACTAATTGCTCTCTATGTCTGTTCTCCTGCCCACTGATCATACAACTTTCTAACAGATCATACCATTCTGCATTGAAAGCCTTCGTTGGCTTTCCATTACTTATCAAATAAACCAGAAATTCTAGATCTTGACATTCAGTATTCTTTATAATCTGGCTCCAACTGGCCTCTCCAGCTTTGCCTTATCATACTCCCCTCCCCACACTATATTTCAGTCCAACAGCGCTAGTCCACATACCCCATTCATGATGGACTCCCTTCCGTCATTGTGCCTTTGCTTATATCATCCTTCCATGGCAAGGAATCCTGCCCCCATAAAGTCATCTCTCCTCCACATGCTGCATAGGATTTTACTTGGATGGACCTCTTCACTTATATCACAGCTATTTGTATACATATTCTTTCCCCTTTTCCTACACCAATATTAGAAAGTAAACTCTTTGAGAAAAAATTCTTTGTCATCTCTGTCTTTGCCAACCCAAGACCAGAATAAATGTTGGTTGAATTGGTATAAGGGAAAGAGTGCAGGGCCATGAGTGAGGAGACTTGATGATTCTTTTACCGTCCAGTTGTGTGACCTTGAATGAGGCATGACCTTCTCTCCCATTTCAGTTTCTGCATTTGTGTAATGTGAATAATACTACTTGTCCTATCAATACAACAGAGTTACTGAGATCAAATAAAATAATATATGTAAGAATAGAAAGGTAACATGGTGTGTTTTGAGAGAGAGCCTGTGGTGCACACAGAAGGGCCCTTGATGCAAATCTTTCTTTGAAGACACTTATTCCTTGCTCTGCCTTCCTTTCCTTTTCCAACCTGAGATGTTTTGTGCATTTGCCTACCTGACGAGAGAGGACTGGGCTCCATGTTCTCTTGGATGCCTCCCAATTCTGATTCTATAATTCAGTTACAGAGTAGTTCAAATCACAGGTTTACTGCAGGACCTTCTGTGTCCAAACTTTCTTCCTTTAGCTAGGAAGTGAAGACAGGAAGCCTTTTTCAACTCAAAAAATAGGGGCTATTACCATGCTTTAATAAAGCATTTGAAAATGGCTCAGGGAAACAAAAGTACTTCCATGAAGGAGTCATCTCTTGCATTCAAGAGCCCAAGAATTTCAGGGAATATAGAAAAAATAACTCCCCATAACAAAGCTACTGACACCATTACAAGGGATGCCAAAACTCAATTATATTCTTGTGTTTTTAGTGCTCCCAAAGACCCCTGGAAAGCCAGAAGTGAAGCTTTCCAGGGAAGTCTGGGAGGGGGGATAGGGAGAACTAGAGGGCAAAGACTTTATCTGATTTTTACAGAAGGCCAAGTTCACTGCATAGGTGTGTGTATCCTGTGGTCTTAAAAACAAGACTTAGAGACTGAGTATTTTGATATCAAGCAAACCTTGATGCTCCAATGATCCCACATCTGTCCCCAAAATTTACCTGGCATGAGATTCATACCATGATGTGAGAAAACTGCCTAAGTACCCACACAGTTCCTGCATTCATGGAAAGAGGGCCAGATGCTCAAATGTACTCACATCCCAGTGCACACCATAGGGAGCCAGAGGGAAAAGGAGACAAATCTCTGGCAAGACTATTACCAGGTCCATGAAATGAAACTGGTTCAGCAACTACCTTGCAGCCAGACTATATTTTATTTCATAATGAAGTTTACTATAAAACCCAAAGAAAAATAATCATGTGCCCCGCACCTCACCTCCTCACTCCCAGCCAGGATACTGGTGTCTCAAATAGGAAAGTCAGGAAAAACAAACAAAAAGGGGAGTCTTCTGACCCCATGAGAAAGAAATGCTTTTCTGAACTAGGACTTGAGGCCCTTTCATTCCCCTAACTCAATTAAGTTGGCTTCTGGGGTCAGAGCCAAGGTCCAGGCCTGAACTTAGCTGTTCTCAGAGCAAAGAAGGTTGCTTAAACCATTTCAAACCTACTGCTTGAAATGGGCACAAACCCTGTACCCAAGATCTACAAGGACTTTCTGTACAGCTCTGTGCAGAGCCTCAGAAGGGAATCTGATGGTGAAAAACAATGCAGCCAAGTGGTGAAGACCAGTGCCCATTTGTGTGCATGCTTCTCAGTATACCATGGCTCAGGCATCAGAGGTAGGGTTCTAAGTAACATAGTCAACTACTAAGTCCAACTCTGTGCCCTTTAAAATCAGAGAAACTGGGAGTTGTAAGAGACTTTAGAATTTCGACCTAAGAGGTGTCATAGAGCATGGGGTAGAAAGAGAACTGGGTTAGAGACCCAAACTTGTCACTCATTAACAAATCAATCTCCCATTTTTCTTGGAGAAATGTGACTTGGAGATATCTGCACTAATCATCTCACAGGGCTGTTAAGTAGAAAATAGTTTCTAAGGTATTATATAAATATTAATTAGAATTGGTGGTTAGTTCAGCCTCTTCCTTACTCAGTTTAGTAGGCTTTAAACTAATTTACTGGGATAATTTGTACAGATGTCATGAAAAACCTAATACTGAAGAGGGTAAAATTTCAAAAACTGAAGACAAAGTAGCATATGTTTAAGAATATGGCACAGTAGGTAGAGAGTAAGCCTCAGTTTGTAGTCCTAGGTTTAAATCTCAATTCTGATGTATATCACAATAGACAGTGTAATCATGGGCTAATTATTTAACTTCTCAAAGACTGGGCAACTCTCTTATTTTTGTGATTTGATCATAGAATGTTAACACAATTACTTGCCAATCTGCATCAGATGAGTTTTCACATTTAGAGTTCCCTAGAGCGACAAAATCACAAGTCTGCCTTCCCACCCGATATATGTTTATGTAAGAGTGTGTATGCATACATATATATAATATATACATGTGTACATATATACACACATAAGAAAAGGATGTAGTCACACATTTCTATAGGGTAGCAAGGAGGCACAGTAGATAGAGAGGGTTTGGAATTAGGAAGGCTTGTCTTCACAAGGTCAAATCTGTCCTCAGACACTGACTAGTTGTATGACCCTGGACAAGTCACTTTACCCTGTTTGCCTAAGTTCCTCATCTGTTAAATGAGCTGGAGAAGGAAATGGCAAATCATTCTCAGACAAGAAACCCTGAATGGAATCTTGAAGAGTCAGACATGACTAAACAAAACATACATATATATACACGTATGTGAGCTTGTATGCATATACATATCTCTCTCTCTACACACACACACACACACACACACACCCACACACACACAATCTGTACAAACCCAGTCCACTTCTTTTAAAATGCCTCTGGTATGGAGGGAACAAGACTTTTGGTACCATCCCATAGATCTCTGTGGCAACTACCAAAGAAAGAGGGATGTAATTTGGGAGCCCTTCTGCCCTAGCCCCCATCCCAGAAATCTCAGTGCTGGAATTACTGTTTCTCCACTATGGACTTGATCATAGATCAGATCCATGCATACTGATAGACAGAATGACAGATAATGCGCCTATATACACACACTATCTATATACATATATAGTTATGTATATATGGAGGGATATAATAATAACAGCTAACATTTACATACCACTTACTATGTGTCAGACACTTTACAATTACTGTCATTAGACCCTTGCAACAACCCTGGGAGATAGGTGCTGTTATTATCCATTTTACAGTTGAAGAAACTGATGCTGAAGGAGGTTAAGTGACTTGCCCAGATTATCATACAGCTGATAATTATTAGAGGCCAAATCTGAGCCCAGGTCTACCTGGCTAGGTCCAGAGTTCTATATATACCACCATCTAGCTGCGTGTGTGTGTGTGTGTGTGTGTGTGTGTATGTAAGTATGTGGGGAAAGAGAGATAGTGGAAGATGCAGAGGGGTGAGAGGAGCCCTATCCTGGTATGGTGATTAGAGAGCCAGACATGAGGCCAGGACCTGGATTCAGGTACAACCCCTGGGACCCAGGGTCACATAGCTCCATAAGGCTCTAAAGTGGCTGAGTTTCTCAGTGAAAAAATGAGTTGCAGAGAAAGTGCTGACCCACACTGGGAGAGGGAGTTTCCTCATCCTGTAAGTTTTTGGTGAATAAAATCACAAGTTGCACGCGTGTGTGTGTCTGTGTGTGTGTGTCTGTGTGTGTGCGTGTGTATATGAGACAGAGACAAAGATTCAATAAACATTTACTAAGCACCTACTAAGTACCTAAGCCAGGCACCGTGCTGAGCCCTGGGGAACAAAAAAAAGCAAAAGGCCGTTCCTGCTTTCAAGGCAGAAATAACAGTAGGTAACATTTGAAGAAGCGTCAGTGTTTACATTTCTTGAGGTCACTTTCGGATATTATGATCATCCCCATGTGAAAGTGAGGCAAGGAAAGGTACGTAATACGCTCAGACCACACAGATCCTCAGTGTCCAAGGCCACTTCTGAGGCAGCTCTCCCTGTTCTCCAAACTCAGAACTTTTCCCACTGTCCCACCCTGCTCCTCTGGGAGGTTAAAGAACCTAAAAGGTGGCAGCATCTCTGTGCCGAAGCTTGAGTTGCTGCCAAGCGGGAAACCAGCCCTCCTCCTAGGATGGGCTGGCTTATCGGCCTCTGCTCACGTCTTGGGCCGTGTGGCTCTTGTGGGGCAGTGTCTGTCACTCCGGGAGCTGGGGACACGTCAGTCTAGCCAGTTAGCTGTGCCCTAACCCTGGCCCTACTTGCATTGTTAACCAAGAAACAGGAGAGCTGATCATTCTGTATTTCCCATCCAACGGCTTGGCTTCTTTTCCCAGACTGGCTGATTACAGGCTTCTGGCTTCACTGTTTTGTAGTCTTGTGTGGAGAGCAGGCTAATAAAAACGGATTTCACAAAAAATCGTCTGGGAGGTCAGCTGAAGCTAACTTAGTTTTTGAAGGGTGAAAGAAAAGAAAAAGATTTTTAGCTTGACTCCAGAGGGAGGGAGGGATCTGGTATGAGGAACTGGGATCACTTTGGGAACCACACCCCTCTCGGCTTCTTATACAGCTGGATGAAAAGTTTATAACCCCTTCACTTTAGGGAGGCGGTGGAAACTTCAAGGACTCGCCCGTTACTTTGAATGGAGCAGAAAAATGTGAACCCTGGTCTGGACATTTCTCTGTAAAAAAGCTGTATGAGATAATGTCCAGTGGAAAAAGCCCAGCTCTGGAAGCTGACTTTTCTTTAATATGGGAGAATCTGATTCCTCCCTCCTCCCCCCAAAACCCCCACTACCCTGATTGAGTAAGTAAGAGCAGCTAGCTCCGAACCAGAAAATATTCTCAACTATGGAGTTGACAATGTTGGAATGTTTCCAAAGGGAAAGTCCCTTAGTTATTCAGAAGGGAAAAAAAAAGATTACATACTGGGTCTGGAATCTGGGGATATTTTACCCAGATGTCTCCAACAGAAGTTAATAAGGGGAAGTCAGTGGGCTTTGCCTCTGATTATTCCAACAGGCTACTGCTATTAACTAGTGCTCAGCTCCTGGGCAAGCATGCTCTTTTCTTTTTCTTTTTTAAGGCCTCTCTAGACTTACCCTTCCCCACAGTTTGACTCCAAGAATATTTCATTACAACTAACCCTACCTACTCATTTGCAGATGCCTCTGTTGTGGTGAGAACAGGATTGCTGGCACCATCCCAGAGGTCTCTGTGGCAACCACCCAAGCAGCAGGGATGCAGGTGAGCCCTTCTGATGTAGCCCCCCATGTCAGGATCAACGTTGGTATTACAGTTTTTACAGCTTTCCCGTCTGTGGACTTGATCCACAAGTCACTTTGGGACCAGCCCCCTGCCCAGAAGCCTTTGGGGAGTGCCGAGGAGGAACCTTACCCCAGTTTTGGAATTACCGTCATGGGTCAAATATGATGGACCTACCCACTGCCCCCACCAACAAGTCTCTGGATCTGGAGATTATACAGGATGATTATGAATTCAGAGGGCAATTCAAATAAAGAACTGCTAGCTTCTATCTGCCCACAAGAAAGATGCGAAGTAGAAAAAAACAAAAGAACATTCCTAACACAGCTAGAAACATACATCTTGTTTTGTGAGAAGGGAGAGATTTTGGTTGGGAGCTGGACAGATGACATCTCTTTCATAATGATGAACTAGTAGTATCATTCTAGGGAAAGGGGAAAGCTGTGCTTTAAGACCATCCCTAGGGGTGGGTGGGTGTCTGTATGGGGGGGGGGGGAACTGATGCCTTGTAAAACCGTCCTGAGGTCACAATTCCAAGCTGGGATCGGAAGGAACAAACATTCGGCTTCCCTGAAACAACTCAAGAGCTATGAGGAGGTGTGAGAAAGAAGGAAGTTTACAGACTCCAAGAAAAGGGGGGAAGGAAGGGGGGAGAAAAGGGGGAGACGGAAGGAGAGAGAAAAGAAAAAAAACCAAGTGAGATCTTGGAGAGACAGGGGAATTAAAGAAAACCATAGCAACCACCCAGTCCACCTACCCCGAGCACCCACCCACAGGCAGATTCATTTGCTGACGCACTTCAGAAGGAGCTGGCTCTTACCAGCTCAGGAAGGTGAGCAAACCCTGAGAGCTCATTAAATCCCCTTCTCAGCTACTCCTGTATGCCTGCAGCTAGTGAGCAAGGAGGATATAAATAGATGTTATATAACATCTCTTTGTTGATTCCTGTGCTTACAAAAAAGAAAAAAATTCAGCATGACCCTGTTTCTTGTGAATAGCCAGCCTCTGCCTGCCTGTTGATGACTTTAATCGAGTAAGGGAGCATCTTAAAAGTTGAAACAGCAGGCTATAGATTTCGAAGTTAAGGGCAGAGATGGTGAATGGCCAGGCTGAACATCCCCAGGTTCCAGTCTCTCTCCCACAGGGTAAAGCCAAGAGCTGAGGCATGCTGGCTGGCTGCTTTGAAGACACTGGTGGATGTTGGCAAGTCTCATGCTAATCTTTCTTAATGATATCTGAATCGGCAATAGCAATATTTGATAGAAAAAGATGAATATTCATAATTATGCTGCCTTATGCCTTTCGAAAGTTTATTCAAAGAACATACTTAAAGGCAACATGGTACAGTTGACAAGAGGCCTGGATTTGGAGTCAGATCCTGCCTTGGATACTTCCTATGTGACCACAGCCAACTCCCTTTCATCTCTTCTAGACTCAGTTTCCTCATCTGTAAAATGAATGGATCAGACTACTTGGCTCCTAAGGTCTCATCCTGCTCTAAGTCTATGACTGAATAAACTAAAAAGTGTCTAACATGGATATTTAAATATACAAAGTCATTTCTCAGCATCTCTTTTGCTGTTCAGTCATTTTAGTCACGTCCAGCTCTTCCTCACCTTGCTTGGGGTTTTCTTGGCAAAGATGCTAGAGTGGTTTGCCATTTCCTTCTCCAGCTCATTTTAAAGATGAGGAAACTGAGGCAAATGGGATTAAGTGACTCTCCCAGGGTCACACAGCTAGTAAGTATCTGAGGCCAGATTTGAACTCAGGTCTTCCAGACTCCAGGACCAGCATCCCTAGTATATAATTATCAAGGGCTTTTTTTTTTTTAAACCATCTTCAGAATACCTTTTACCTACCCAAATGCTGTGAGGCTGATAATACAAATAACATTATTACTGCCACTGTGCAGATGAGGAAACTGAAGTTCAGAGTGACTTGTCCAAGGCCACACATTCGGTCAGTCGCAGAGTCAGGATTTGTTTTCTTCCTTCAAAGCTAAGGTTCTTTCCATTGGACCCCACTGCTTCTCCAGAACTAGTCCTTTATTCTTTTCTTACTTTCACAGATAGGGAAGTCAGTTAATAAGTGCCTACTCTGTTCTGGGCACTGTGATAACTGCTGCAGATTCACGGAAAAGCAAAAGAAGGACAGTGTGAATTAAGAAGCCTCCTCCAAGACCTGTGTCACACCCACAGTATAGAAGAAACGACAGACCATACACTGACGCTGGTCCAACACCTTATTACACCAAGTTCCAGTCCTCCCTGGAACAATGGAGAAGGATTTCCTCCCCTTACTTCCCAGCCTTGGGACAGGTCAGGGGAGGGGGAAAACAGTGTACTAGGTTACGGGAAGGACTACTAAGCACTTTTGCCACCTCGTTTTCATGATTAATTTGTAAATGCTGAGTTTCTTGTAAACTAGAAAAATACCTTAAAGATCCTTTGTACCCTCACAATATATGTATCCCCTGAGTGTCAAGGGAATGGTACCCTTTGGGAAATGTTATCAGGGCAGAAAAGACTATAGCTTCAGTTTTGACAGGTCTTCTTGGTGTCTCAGAAAGACTCCTCCTAAGTGGCTCCCTGCATCCACAAAGGATGCTACAGATGGTATGCCTCAATTGTGCTTTTTCTGGGAGTACCACTTGATGGAAAGTGATTAAATCACAAGGGGAGCAGTTTGGGAGTCACTCTTCTCACTTCTTCCTGCAATACAACTGGGTCTGAATTAAGACAGGGATGCATCTCATAGCATGGAAGAAAGTCTCAGAACCCCAGAGTCTCAGTGTTCAAAGGGAAAAGGTCAACCTGGTCAACCTAGGACTGAAAAATAATCCTTCCTATGGAACATCTCCAACAACTAATCACCTGGCCCACTCCACTCCGAGACAACACAAGTTCCCAGACTGGGATCTTGGCTCACCGCTTCGTCTTAGGATCTCTAGTTTCCTTCAAGGCTAAACTTCAAGGGCACATTCTACAAGAAGCCTTTCCTGACTCCATGGCTGCTAGTACCTTCACAGACCCCTCTTCCACCCACAAGTCACCTCCTCATTGTTTTGAAAATGCCCCTCTGTGTAAATGTTGTCTCCCTGGTTAGATTGTGAGTTCCTCAAGGGTAGAAACTCTTTCACTTTTGTCCAACACCATCTCTGGCAAACAGCAGGAGTTTGATAAATGTGGGTTAATGGATGGTGAAGCTTATCCTGACAGGAAATCTAACTTTGCCTCTTTTCACCTTCTACTTTCTGCCCTCTAGAGTTCCTGGGTTTTATTCATACAAAACATTATTAGAGACCTGAATGCTTCAGTTATCAAAATATCATCTATCAAAATAAATGAGGTCTTCCATGTAGTGAGAGCTTCTCAATAGAATGGGAGCTTCTCGAGCACAGAGACTTTCATTTTTGGCTTTGTATGACCAGCACCAGGCACACAATAGGCACTTAATAAATTCTTATTAACTGACTGTCTTACTTTGGGGTTTCACAACATCATGGCATGTTACAGCTTGAAAGAACTGTACTGATGACCTAGTTCAACACATCTCCATTTTACACGAGAGAAAAGTGAAATCCTGAAAAGATCAAGTGAGTTACCTAAGGTCATATAGTTGATCCATGGCAGAGTCAGAACTATAGAAAGCCAGGTCTTCTGACTCTCCATCTTGTAGCCCTGTATCTAAACTTTGGTTCTTTATGTCTTTCACCTTCCAGTCTCTTAACTCTGAATCCCTTTATAGAGAAAGTAAGAACTATTTTCTATAACTCTGAACAGTCAAGATCTAGTAGGAGTTAATAATTCCCTGTGTCCCAATGCAACCATGTTGCCAGGTAACAAATGTAGAAATATACTCAGAAAACTGTATGTGAAAATATACAACCTCCGCTCCCTAGTTGATGACTGAGGGAGTGTTGAAACATCATGTTCTCTTAACACTTGGACTTTGAGTGTGAAAATAAAATTAAACTAGATACTTCCTCTTGTAAATAGAAGACATACATACAACCCATACAACAATCTACTAACTGGAATTCATAGCAGGGTCCACAGATACCTTGGCGGGGGGAGGTCAAGGCAAACCTAATGTCTCCTCTTTCCCTTTCTAGCCGTAGTTTTAAGGAACCCAAATAAAATTCTAAGACGGGGATGGTTCCTGAAGAAAACAATGCCCAAGAATCTCAGGGCAGAGGTGTATTGTTTACTATCAGTTTTATAGACTCATGGAAGATTTTATCTTACCTGAAAGGATCAGATAAAGCTATGAATTTTTAAAAATAACATTTACGTAGTGATCTAAAGCAAGGGTGTCAAACTCATTTTGCAAAACTCCCTAGTACCCAGTATGGGCCAAACCAGATTAAAATGTAACTGGGAAATGTTTAATAATATAAATAAAAACATAATACCACAAAATAATAGTAATAATGTTAATTTGTGGTTTTCTTAGTCAATCCGGGGCTTCCCTGTTTCCATCTGACATTACTGTTTTAAAGTTTGCAAAGTGGTGAACATGTGCTATTTCATTTGATCCCCAATAATCATCCTGTGAGGTAGGTGCTATTTACAGATGAGGAAACTGAACACCAAAAGTTCAAGTGTCTTGCCCAAGGTCACAAAACTAATAAGTGTCTGAGGTATTTTCTTTTATTACAAGGATCTGTGATATGGGCACTACTGATGATAAGGCATTTTCTTTCCTTTTAAGGAAGGGGCTGTGTCAGCTTGTTTGTGTGTTATAGACTGAGTGGGAACTCCCTCCATCAAAGAGATGAATATGGAAAGGGCTTTGTAATATTAAATTGCTAGGTAAATATTAGGTGCTGTGACTACTAGAGAAGCAATAGACTGCAGGACTTGGAGCCATGACAGCCTGCCTATAAGATTGTATGTTGCAGAGAAGGTGCCAACTTACATTGCACAAGAGATTTTCGTCACTTAAGAGTTCCCAAATCATGTCTAGTCCCAATCCATCATCATCATCACCTCCATCTCCATCAACATCATCATCGCCATTACCACCTCCACCATCATTATCATCGCCATTACCACCACCACCATCATCGTCATTGGCATCATCATCTATGACTTAGATAAACTGAGGCACAGTTTTATCAACAAGAACTGAACTAAGGTCTTCCTGACTCCAAGCACTGCTATCTATACACTGCATTGCTTTTCTTCTAATATGATGGGAAGATTATTACAGTGACTTAATAAGTCTGCCCTAAAAAAATAAAAACAAGATTAAGAGATAATCAAGCACAGTCTTGACCAGAGTGAGAACATGTGCCCACCAAAAGCATCTGTGCCCCCTCTCTTCCCTTATATAAATAAATGAATAAATAAATAAGCAATGTTTGGATTCACTGGACACAAGTATATAAAATGGTGTCCTCCCTTGCTCAATAACAAACCCATTCACCTAACCTGGGACCAGCACGAAGAAGAATGAGGCTTCACCAGCTAAGCTCTGGGTGAGAAACTGGGAGCAGCCAGGACTTTGAAAGATGCCAGCATAAGAACATTTTTATGCCTCTTTACAATCCATAATACACTATGCAACAGAACATATGCTTCTTTTAACTGAAGAGAAAAACTGTGAGTAGTATAATCTAACTTTTTATAAAAGCCCTAATTAAGGAGCTGACCTCTATCTCCATGGAGAGAAAGTTATGTAAGGGACCTGACTCTCCATTAACTTTTCCCAGACATGGGAAACCTGAAACTCTGGAGATATGAAACAGCATATATGGGCCCACGTAATTTTTACTTAACAAGTAAGACTCCAGGACTAAAGGAAGAGCTCTTCATGACTTTCTCCTGTCCCTCACTGACTGTGGTGACAAGAGCCAATGCAAACACAGAACAATGAGGTCTGTCCACTCCAAACAAACACACTGCCTTCTCCTCCTTGTAGAAAGAAGAATGCCCTCAGATATAAGGTCATCTATTACACATCTGAAAATCAAGATGAAACTACACACTCAAAAGACCCTCACCCCAAACCACTGTAAGAATTACCTTCCGTGCAATGGGGGAAGAAAACCAGGAACAGATTTAACAAACATTAAGGCAAAGTCTTTGAAGGACATAAGTGAAGCATTTTCTAAGCAAGAGCCTAGACTGAGAGCTCAAAGAGCCCCTGAAGGTCATTTAGTCCAAAACCCATCACTTTCCACAGACGGAAACCAAGGCCTAGAAAGAGTAAGTGCCTTACCCAAGGTTATACATTTAGTCAATGACAGAGCCAAGTTAAAATTCAGGTTTTTGGAATCCAAATCCAACACTTTTCCCTATACACTACACTTCCTATTCCTCTGTGGTACCTGCAGTTGTTACAATATTAGATATGATTCTGACCTTTTCTCCTTCTTACAGTCTATTGAGTAGAATACTGATAAGGTATTGATAAAGTGTTTTATCAGATCAAGTACTGAAATAGTAATAAAAAAATCCCCAAACTAGGAGGGTAAGCCCTGAATTTTTACATAATCCCTGCCCTATGTTATATATAAAAAGGCCATTTCTTAAAAACCCTCATTCTCTAGTGAGTCTTTAATGTCTCATACTGTTAAATAATTAAGAATGCTGTATCATCCAATCATAGCAGTGGAAGAGAACTCCTCAGCCCCTGAACCACTGTGTTGCCTTGCCTACCGCATGGCCATGAGGCAAAGGAGAATATGTGTTGGACGTGACATGGGGTAGATGAGTTCAGATCCCAGATCCATGCTTTACTCTTATACCTTGGAAAGTTCACTCTCTGACCCCCAGTTTCCTCATATTAGAGGTCAGAATACTGAGGTCCAAGAAGCTTAAGTGACCTGTCCAAGGTCACACATCACAAGCATCAGAGGTGAGATTTGAGCTCAGAGGCTCAGAGGCATTTACTGCTGTTCCACTCAGGAAGACCAATGCCACTGTTTTGAGCCAATCATTTAGTCCTAACCTCAAGGTTCTGGTTTTCAGGGTTTACCTCCCTGCTCTGAGATGTCTATCTAATTTAGATGAAATGCATCTAAAACCATTTTGTCTCTGGGGCCTTAGTTTCCTCACTCACAAAATGAAGAGTTCTCTTCCAACGCTATGAATGGAGAATAAAGTGTTCTTAGTTATTTAGCAGTTTGGGACATTAAAGCACAATTCATCACAGAATGGCTATGTAGCTCAATGAATAGTGTTGGACTTGTCTTTAGGAAGATCTGAGGTCAAATTTTGCTTCAGACACGTATTAGTTATATGACCCTAGGCAAGTCATTTAAACTCTCAGTGCCTCCAGGCAAGAGTTTCATAGCTTCTTTAGGTTAGAGAAGATTATAAGTCTTCTTACAAAAGATTTGTTCATTTGCATCAGTGGAGGAAATGTCCATATTGGGAGTCCTCCACATGGATGAAATCACAGATTCAGGACCAGCCCTTTCTTTCCCCCCAAAAAGATTAACTGTCCCCATCTTGAGAATCTTACATTTATCCTAGGAAATTCTGCTTTATAGGAGACACAGAAATAGCACAAGGTTCAGCCCCTAGTAAAGACTGGAATATAACAGTTCACAATGCCCTTGGGTACAGCTGCCTGAAATATGTTTTCAGACCAGAAGCCTGGAGTGGAATGCCTACGCTCCCCTGGAGTCGAAGGTGTGAGCCAGAGAGGTATAACTCCTAAAAAAAGAGTGACTCATCTTACTCTTCCTTCCAAATTAGACAAATAGAGCACTTGGAACTTTGAAGGGGGAGTGGAATTGGAGGGGATCATGAAGGAAAAAAGCCTCTGAGAAGACAGAGACCTTGTCAGAACTGGGCGCACATATTTAAAAATAATCCCACACTCTCTTTTCCTTAGTCCCTAATCTCCCAGCTAAGGGAGATGGTTCACATCTGGCTAAAACTTCTGGGGACGAATAAAATCCTCTAACTGGCAATTAACTTTCTCTTCCATCCGGCAAGTACCTGCATCCACTCTCCCTTTCTCTAGCTTTGTCCTCTCTCCCCCACCCCATCTCCTCCCATTGTAACACTGTCAGGGGCTATGGGGAATTTTAAAAGTTTTATCCCTGTCCTCAAGGAGCTTACAATCAAGTGGAAGGCTAACAGAAGACAAATATCCAGCAAAGGAGAATTAAAGCAACATAAAGTAACTGCCAATAAGGACAAGCAGGATTCAGAAAAGAAAGGCGTGTGAATTGGAGTAGTTTGGGAACATTTTATGGAGGAGTCATGACTTGTGAGGGGTCCTAAAGGTTGGGGTGGTAATAACGGAAATCTGAAACTGCATCTTAAGATGGAAAGAAATGATAACGAAGGTTCAATGTGCATACAATTCCAAGTCACTCGGACAATTGGTATTGGTATTTTCCCCAAAGGCCTGCAGTCATCTATTGAAAACCAAGCTCTGCTTTATAGGTAGCTCACTTACTCAAAATGCACATTGTTCCCTCCAGTGGAATATAGGCTCCTTGAGGTCAGGGATTGTTCTGTTTGGCCTTTGTGCTCCCAGCAGAGTTCCTTACACAAAAGAAGCCCTAAACGAATGCTTGTTGCACTGGGTTGAACCCCTTCAAAATGCCTTTCTCATGGCACTCCATACTGAAATATAGAAAAGTAGACATGGGGAGTTCACAGAGCTCTGTTTAAAAGGGTATGCTTTGATGCTCGGACAAGAAAAAGGAAAACTGGGGGTAGGGTGTGGAGGGGGAAAGTCTGTAACGTAAACTTCCCTATCTTCTCACATTTCTTGATCTCATTTAGATTACCTTGGTTACCAATATTTTCTCAGTGCTAACAGCTTGGATTTCATGTGCGGCCTTTCACACCTTTCCTTCTAGCCCTCAGAACAAATATTCAAATCATCTGGGTAGAAACTGGAATCATATGGAGAAAAAAACTGCCAAGAACTACCAAAACTACCTCTAGTTCACCTGACATTTCTTACCATGATTCCTTGACATTAAGTCCTCTACTGAGCGTTGAGGGCCCATCCATCCCACCATTAGAAGATGCTCAGAACATGCCAGTGTGAGCCACGTCATCTCCCCAGGAGAGGAGAATGAAGAATGGAGAGGCTTTCACCCAACAGTACTCCATGGTTATGAGGGCACAGGAGAGCCATCCTTGAAGACACTCATATAAACTCATGGGCAAGACAATATCTAAAATGAATAAGTTATTGATCTGAGCTTGTGTTTTTTAATTTATGTGTAATGAGTGTTAGTGCCTCCTGGTTTCCTTCAAGTGGCAGCTAAAATCCCAACTTCCATGACAAACCTTTCCTGATCCCCCCTAACGCCAGAATTTTCTATCTGAGACTATCCCCATTTTTTAATATAGGTAATTTGTACATAGCTGTCTGCAAGTTGTCTCCCCCACTTTTGTATTAGCACATGGTAGGTACTAAAGAAATGTTTATTGACTGACTCACTGATGGCACCAGGAATCAGAAACAAGTAGGAAATCCAATTTCTTGTTCTGTTTTGCTTCTGAACTTACTTCAAGGACACACAGAAGGACAGGAGTTTGGGTCTGTAAACAATGGCAAGAATGAGGAAAGAGGCAAACAACATGGTCCCTTTGATGGGAGAAAGGAAGAAATAAGTTTATATCAGTTTTAAGAATGAAAATTATTCTTTTTCACCTTAAGATGTTTTATTATAACACAATTGTCTGAAAGAACTTCCTGCACAAGAGGACCAGGACAACTGAAATCAGACTACATGTGATTAAGATCTGCACAAGGGACTAGAATCCAGAATCAGAGTTCTGAAGCTCTTTGTGGAATGAGTCTGTCTGACCCAGCCTGGTGAAGCGTGGGGACCTCTTCTCAGAATAATGTTTTTAAATGTCTAAAATAAAATATGTAGGATCACAAGGTAACCAATTACAATGAAGTAGCTACCAAAATGGTTTTGAAACTAAGTTTACAGATCCTCCATTAAACACCCTTGGACTAGACGCTCTCTATCAGTTCCTTTAAGGTCTAACATTCTGGGCTTCCAACGAAAGCTGCCTGCCAAAGAAGACTTGCTTTCTAAATCTCTACCAGAACTAAACCGGAACTACGGGGCTCCAGCTATTGTTGCCTGAACATATGGATCTAGTCTCCAGCTAATATGCTTGGGTGTTGCCCAGGAGATTCGAAATTATTCTAATGGGAGCTTCTCAAACAAATCCCGGCAATATTAATAAGAAAAATGGACTTCTTAGTTCACCGCTGGCTAAATTCATGTCCCACATGGATGAAACCTGAGGTTAGAAAACACCACTCAGAGATGACTCATTTCAGGATCCTCTGCCAACAAAACAAAACAAAACAAAGCAAAACCAAAAACCCCATCCCTTGGTGTCATGTGCCCCCGCACCACTCGTTCACCCATTCTGGAGGTGACTGCCACATCGACTGAAGGTTGATCGTCCACACAAGCTGTTCTCATCTCTGCTGCCAAGCCAAATTCAACTTTCCATTAAGACCTACACCTATGGGCCAAATGGCACCATAATTCCCTCTGATCATTTATTCAGTGGTTTAGTTTACAAGTCCGAGAGGGAGAGGTGGGATGGGCAAGAAATCAATCCCCTTAATTTCTCATCTGATTTCCTTAAGCAATTTTCAGAAGTAAGAGGGCTCTGGGGCAAGGATATTTAAGTTAGGAATCTTCCCAAATGAGCTAGTTGGACTTGTAAGTCAGTTTTTTTTTCTTCCTTGTATTTTCCATTTCTAGATATGTATGTGAGGGAAAGACATTTTTCTTGGGTGTGTCTACAGCCCAGTAGTCAGCATAATACTAGTTTTAGACAGCAGTGAACCATTTCATATATAAGACCTCAGTGTACTCCTGGAACTAGAAACAATTAGGCAGAACTTAAAAAAAAAATCCACCCCCTTAAGTTAATAAATGAAGTTATGTTAACACACACATATACATCTAACATCCGTTGAAAATGCTGGGTCCATTCAAGTTGTCTGTCCCTCCCATCCCCAGGTAAGGGCTCCTCTGATATCACCCTCTGGGAAAGGAAAAAATGGGGAATGAAAGGATCTATTCCAGTTTGTTGGAAGCACCAACTTAAAAGGGAAAGAACACAAGAAGTTGGCTACGATGCATGGGACGGATATGAAAGTGCCATGAGGTTTGCTAAACTAGCTGTATGCCAGAAATTAATTCATAAGCAAATGCTTATTTTACAGTTTCCCACTCATTGCAAAACGTCAAATGGAAACTAAAGATTTCTTTTGGGGGTTGGCAGGAGGGGGCAGGGAGAAGTTGGCTGGAGGAAGTTTTATATTTCAAGAAAACAAAGGAAAGAAACTTAAGCTCTATTTAGGGGTCAGATAATTTGTCAAGTTCCTACTGAACCTGGAGATCAGTAAGAGCCACAACCACCACCCCCTTTTGTGTTTTAGGGGATGAATCACAGTAGCAACAACTGTTCAGATCCAGACAGCACCCAAATCTACAATGTCACATGGGTGTGCAATCCACTCTCATTTATTATGATGATTTTGAAAGCTAGGGTTGGGCCAGAGTAGCCAGGAACATAGTTAAGGTGAGTGAGAAAGCACATATTGCCAACCAGGAAAAGTAATCCAAATTCCCCTAGATCGTCAGGCATGATCTGAGAGCTGAGACATTATGAAAATGAGTGGGTAAATTCCCTTTGTCAAGCTTCTTGGGTTGCCAAATTCTGTGTTGCATCACATACGCATTTCCATAAATGGAAGACTTCATGGCCTGAGCAATGGAAGCTTAGTGAGAAGCCTGGTTCGGATGACCACATCCTTGTTTAAATGATTCAGTAGAGAGAGGAAAAGGATGTGATCCAAATCTCTGGTAGGAGAGCATCTTCCTTTTAAGAAAAGAGTCACTCAGTATTTACTGTGCCCATCTTTCATCTCATCTGTGGACTTGCTCTGACCTGAATATTCACTTCAGAGACTATACTTTTCTATTCGAGAACACAATCACATCTAGCCCATGTACAAAGCATCAATTGATTTTCAACCTCTTCTTCCAGAGCTCTCCCTATTCTTTCTCAAATCTTTTTAACCTCCCACATAAATGACCTGACTACTAGCCAAGAAAAAACATGGGAATAGGACAATGGAAGAATCACTCCAACTGTTATTGCCTCTTAAGTAACTGAAGATATGCAACATGTCATCTAGTTTGGAGACTCCCAGAAGGCCTGGAGTGGGTCAGTTTTTATCTTTGTATCTCCCCAGCATTCCATAATGTTCCTGGAGAGCAAGGATTGTCTTTCATTTTCTTCATATTGTATCCTCAGCACACAATACATGCTTAATAAATGCTTGTTTATTGAAATGGACTGCACAAAGTAGGTGGTTAATAAATGTGAACTGAATGAATGTCTTAAACCCTGTGCGGTAAGACTCAACTGTAGCATAAATATGATTTGGAAAGGGATCTCCTTAGATAAGAAGAGCTCTCCATTCAGAGACAACATGTAGTTCAGCAGTCTTTTGGCTTGTGTGCTTTTTTCTATCATTTATTATATAAGCAACTTGCAACTCCATGAAGGTCCATGTGTCCACAAATAGAGCTCCCTTCCTGTGGCAGTAATGTGTGTCATGTTCATGGGAACGAGATAATTGGGTAGTGAGTTATTGATGAAACTCACGCTTCCCTGCTGGTCTGAATGAATTGCATTACTGAAGTCCTTAGCACTTGTCACAGTTGTGGTTTTTAACCCAAGTCAAACAGCAACTTTGCTGTGTTCAATTTACATGTGGTGTTCTTTTACTTACAGTGAGGAAACCAGGTTAATCCCAGAAAGCTACACTACCATCCTGGTGCTCCTGTGGGAGCATTCCTTCTCAGCATCACTTGCAAGATCATCATCTATATCATGTTCCCTTTTCCCATCCATCCCTCTATTTTCTTGCTATATTTGCTCTTAACACGCACGTTAGCTTTCCCAGGTTCAGTGATCTTTTTGATGCAGATGACTTAGAAATAAATCTATATACTGAGCTGAATCTCTCCTGATTTCCAGTCCCACATAACCAATAGCCTGCTACATATCTCTACAATATTGCCTAAAGGCATCTCAAACCCAGCATACCCAAATGGAACTCACTGTCTTTTCCTCCAAGTCACCCTCTTCATAACTCCCCTATTGTTTTCCAAGGTGCCACTCTCCTTGGAGTCACCTAGACTCATAAGACTGGAATCATCCTTGATTTCACTTTCCCTTACCTCCCATTCTAACCAGTTGCTAAGTCTTGTAGACTCAACCTCTACAAACACCACTCACATCGATCCCCTCCTATCCATTCACATGGCTGCCATCACCACCTCTCTTCTGGACTACTGCAAAAACCTTTAAGTAAGCCCCCCGCCCAACGCCTGTTTCTCCCTTCTCTAATTTATGAGTGCCATGCTGATATTCCCAGGCACATATCTGACTAGGTCACCACCTCCATAAAGAAGCTGAAGAGGCTTTCTATCCCTCCCTCCACTCGGTATTTAAAAGTGCTTTGTAATTTGGCGCCAACCTATCCTTCTGGTCTGATTCCACCTTACTCCCCCTTACATGTTCTATGTTCTAGTCAGACCAGTCTTCTTGGACATAATATTCTCTCTCCTGCCTTCATGCCTTTGCACAGCCTGCCTCCTATGTCTAAAATGCTCTTGCTCATTCTCTACCTCTTAGAAAACCTAGCTTCCCTCAATCATCAGCTCAATATTCCCTTACACATCAGGACTTTCTAGATCACCCTAGGTATTAGTTTTCTCCATCCTGCCTCACTGTATCTACCTTACATAATAATTACGCATATATTGATCTGTGAATATATTGTTTCCCCTAGTGGAGTTTAAGCTACTTGAGGGCAGAGGCTGTTTTATTTTTGCTTGCACAGTGCTAGATGCATTGTAGGTGTTTAATAAATGCTTGTTGAACTGAAGTAATGGGGAATGATAGAAGGAAGACCAGGCCTATGTGAGGTAGCAGATGGCAGGTGAGTTTGGGGAATACCAGTAGTGCAGTGTAGCTCCTAGAATCTGGAGTGTGCGAAGGGGAGGGTTGTGCTGAAAGGGTTGAAGCCAGATTAAAGTGCTTTAAATATCAGGTTGAGGAGACAGTGCTCTATCTTAGAGGCAGCAAGGAGTGGCAAGTGGAACCCAAGAGCCAATGGTATCTCTTCAGATGAATTCCAGTGATGTCTGGACCTGTGCACATCTGGTGATTCAACAGCCTACCCTGAAGAGCCTGGCCCATGAAACAGAATACTTTCATCTTCTCTAAGAATAATAATTGATGTAAATCAAGCCTGGCATTTTGTCTGAAACTGAAGCATGTGGATATGAGTAAGAAATGTGTGAAAACATGAAGCTAATATTCATAATTACTTGAAATGATAAAAAAAAAAAACTTGGGGGAAAAAACCAGCTTTGGTACACCACATGATCACCCACCAACTGTGAAAAAATATACTCCAAATCATTATTTGTACGGTGCCTAATGTGCCCAGAGGGAAAGTATGTGGCTCTTTAGTTATGAAATAGTCTATATCCTACAGGTGTTCCATGAAACACATGAATCAAGGCTCCCTGAGCACAACAGTCACGTGATACTTTTTAATATGTACTGATGATGACCAGGCATCACACATCAAGTTAGTTACCCTTTGGTAAAGGCTACTTTCTGGCCATATTCATCATTAGACTTCACACACTTTGGCAATGTGAATGTGCATTTCATTAAATCGTGTTTTTATCTAGAAGAGACCTTGGGGTCCAAGCCTCTTATTTTAAAGAAATTTAAAAAGAAACTGAGGCTCCAGAGAGGTACAGGGACAAGTCCACACAACGAAAAAAGGAGCAGGGACTTCAACCCAGGTATTTTAATTCCAAATCCAACCTTCTTACCACAAATTACAATACTCTTACCACTGCATCATCACGATGATTCCCACAAGTACCATACTTTAGAGAAGGTGATCTCAGAGGCTAATTATCACAACTCCCACCCAATTTGCAATTTGTGAGTGCTTCAATATTGAGATTTTTTTTTTTTAAACCACAGTGCCTAGCTCTGTGTGGTAGGGAACTGTCCTTCAAAAGTGGCAAACTGCAGCAAACCTTGTTAATTCACACTCTACACTTAGGAATTTGTAATAACGTGAACAGGGCCTTAGAACAGATTCCTGCTCTAAGTCAATCTTCTCTAAATTAATAGTGGCAAGATTATGGGGAGGTGGCAGTATTCAAAACACTTGAAAATAGAGTACCATTTATATGCAAATAATTGACATGCTAATTAGATCTCACATCTACACAACTATTCATTAAAATAGGTTGACTGGGGACCTCTACTGTGAAACATCTTGTTAGCCAAGAAGTCAGCTAACCAGTAACCTCTGCTCCCTCCATGGCTCTGTATTCTCTCAGGCTATCAGGCAGGTTTTGGGTTTCTTGGATCTGCTTGCCTTTTTGCCCCTAGAGTTAGCCGTTCTCATTCCTGAGTCCACTGTCCTCCCCCCTACTGGCCATCCTCAGCCCTGGGTCACCCCCATCAGCCATCTCTGCTTCTGCTCCTGAGCCCTGCTGGGAAGTCATGACACCGCAGTGACTCAGTCCACAACAAGCCCATGCCAACCTTCCCCGGTCCTCACTGTGGAGAGCCGTCCTTGCAGTCATCTTGCTCCACTCTGGCTCATACTTTCCCCCACAGTGGTTCCAGATTCTTTCCTTTCAAATTCCCTCCTCCCTGCTCATCCTTTCCCTGTTCCCCTGGCCCCACCAAAGACAAGGACTGTATGTCCTGCCACCACCTCAGACTCTGCAGGTCAAAGTGGAACTCCTCATTCTACTTTCCTGGAAAGACTGAGATCATCACCTCCTCCACACCCCAAAGATGCCTTGCCCTTACCCAACCATTCGCTCTTTCCCTCTGGTCTCAAAGGACGCCGCAGCCCTCATTTATTTGTAGTTTTCACCCTATTCCCTCATCTGGCATTAATCACACCTTCTGCGTCCTGCATATTTAATCCTGCTTTACTGACTTAAGTGTGCTCTTGCCACTGGACCCCAATGATTGCAGGAAAGAGCACTTTGCAAAGCTTTGCTTCCCTTCGATCCAATTCACCAGCAAGTCAAGACGCCACCCTAGCGATGCCACTGGTCTTCGACAAGGAAGGACGAACATCTGCATGCCAGCATGCTCTCCTAACCTTAAAATAACAGCTAGTATTTATATATTTATATAGCATTTATAGAAATATTTATGTATTTACGTAGGTTTGCATTGCTTTAAGGTTTGCAAAATGCTACCTATAGATTATTAGAGGAAATTTAGTGTCATAGTAGGCAAAGAGTTGTATTCCGGGGCAGAAAGACCAGAGTTCAAATCTCACCTCAGAACTTACTAGCTGTGTGACCCTGGTCAAATCACTAAACTTCTGTCAGTCTCAGTTTCTTCTTCTGTAAAATGTGGATAATAACAGCACCTGCTTACCGGGGCTCTTGTGACAATCAACTGAGGTAACACATAGAGTGCTTCGAAAACTTTAAAGGGCAATATAAATTTTAGCTATCATAATTTAATAGTTTTTACTATTATTACTAAGCTTCACAACAATCCTGGGGCCATTATTATCTCCATTTTACAGATGAGGCCACTGTGGCTGAGGAAGGTTAAACACTTGCCCAGGGTCATACAGCTAGGAAGTGTCCGAGGCAGGATTTGTATTCAGGTCTTCCTGATTCCAAAACCAAAACTTTACCTACTGAGTCACAGAGTTCTTTTATGCCTACCACCTCCTTAAGTTATCATCTTCTCTCTCCTTTACATTTCTACTAAATTTCCTTTTCTTTTAGCCCTTTATTTTTTTTTTAAATATATCTTTATTTACTTTGTGAACTATTTCTCAATTGCATGCAAAAAGTCTTTTTAACACTCATTACTATTAAATTTCTGGAAAGAGAATTCTGTAGTCACTGCCTCCAATTAATCACCCTGCTGAAATCTAGTTTCATCGCTGTCATTATACTAAAATGGCTTTCTCAAAGGCTTAAGGTCGCTTAACGGCTAAATCCAATTCCCTTTTCTCAGTATTCCTTGACCATTTTTCTCCATCACGTGCCAGTGCTGACCGGTCCTACTTGGCTCCTGCCTTCATCTCTCAGCATCCATTCTCCTAATTATCTGACCCTTCTCTAATTTCATTTATCCTTTCTTCCATTCTCTGGTCTCCCAAAAAACTCGATTTTCTGCCCTCTTCTCTATTTTTCCTTGGCAAACGCATCCATTCCCTTACCCTCTATAAAGATGACTTTCAAATCTACCTATGGAAGCCCAACCTTTACCTTCCCAGTCAAGTCCATGTTTCCAGTGCCTGCTAGATGCCTCTTAGGGCCCAGTCATCTTTTCAGGGGGACTCCTCACCCCTCTCAAAGCTGCCCCTCCTCACAACTTCTCAGTCTCTTTTGATAGCTCCACCAGTTTCCCAATTACTTTATTTTTAAATTTTATTTATTTTATTCAGAACTTAAGAAATAAAACAAGCATTTCTGTAACACAGTAGAATAGGAAAAAAAAAGCCTGGTATTTAGGAACCTCTATAATTTGGATCCATCTACTGCTCCAAGCTGGTTTCAGACAACTCCCCTCCTCAAATTTGACATTCCATCCACTCTGGACTATTATTGACACAGTCTCCTTCTGTGGCGCTATTCTGTACCTGGAAGGTTCTTTCTCCTCATTTCTAACTCTGAGAATCCTTATTTTCCTGCAAGGGAAAAATCCAATGTTCTTCCCTCTAGGAAGCTTTCCCTGATAATTCTACATGTTTCAGCTCTCTCTTCTTCCTGGATTTTCCTTCTAATATGTATGTGTGTGCACATGCACAGATACATGCATCTATATTATGCATATATGGGATATACACATATATGTATGTATATGTCTATAATGTACCATACATGTTCTCCTCAGTAAAACATATATGTTCCTTGGGCACAGGGCTTTACATACAACAGGCACTTAAATGCTTATTGACTTGAATCTCCAATTTACCAAACTGGTAAAGTTTCATTCATTTTGAAATTAAAAGCATCTGAATTAATTTCAGCAACAACCCCAGGAAATGAAGCTAATCTGGTCTATATATACACACACATACTCACACACACACACACACACACACACACACACACACATATAGGATGATCTTTTTTAAATGAGGAAAAAAAAAGAAACCTAAATTACAAAGACTTTTTTTGGTTCCCGACTTTTTTTGGCCACTTAGCGATGAGTTCATCTGAATGCCAGGGACATTTTCTTTCAGAACAAATTTCCTTTTCAAATCAGATGAACATCTATTTTCTAAAGCCATCCCTGTTTCAGAGCAAATTCTGAAATACAAAAGTATCAATTATAGGAAAGCAGTGCACACGAAAGAGAAGAGTGTGAAATAACACCGGAAAAGTAGATACCAGGTAGAACGTAGGGGTGGGCGACTGAGTATTGCCCAAACTGTCCTGAATCGGATTTTTTTTTAAAGATTACACAATTTTATACCCAAAATAAGCAGGGTATGATGAGCACTACACTTTCAGAACAATACATCTGTTGTTTAAGCAGAGTTATTAATATACTTGATTGAGTGTCTTACCAGCCCCGCCACTGAATGCCTTCTCCTACCTGTATGGTGGTGTTGCCGCCTTCCAGGAGGGCGATGGCAAGAAGAATACTTTCATGAAAAACTCGGTCACTGGACGCATTCATGATGAGATCGATGACGAGATTGGAGGCCCCTTCTTTGTCCAGATGGCACTGAACATCTGCCAAACTCATCTCGCCTCTGCTCATGGTACTAGAACCTGAACTTCCCCCTGGAAAGGTGGAGCACAATGAGGGATACTGAGGCACTGAACCAGTACCCAAATCCATTCAACAAAAAATCAGCTTCTTAATATTTGGGAAATTTGCTGATATAACAACTAGATAAAACTAGAAATAAGCTTTTGCAGAACAAGGGAGCTTTAGAGATCATCTAGATCTAGAGGTCAACCTCTTCTTGTTTCTTTTCTTTTGTTTTGCTTTTTTTTTACAGAGGAGGAAACAGAGGCTTGCCCAAAAAGCTGCCTAGGCATAAGTAGCAGAGTAGGATTTAAAATCACGTGTTCTGACTCCCCAACGAGTATATTTTTCACTGAACCTCTTGTCCCAGGTGACAAAGCATATCCTATAGAGGCATTCACCTGTCAATTGTTTTAATAAGGGGTGTGCTGGAGCTAGCTCCCCACCAGCTGAACAGACTAGATTGTTAAATTTTCAACGTGAGCATTTACACCTTGGAAATCAGCAAATGTTACTCTGAGCATGTCACTTAATCTCTCAGTTTCCCCATCTGTAAAAAGAGAATAAAGTAATGCCTACTAAGGGGATCAGATGAGATCACATATGTATGATGCTATGTAAAACTTAAAACACTATATATATGCAAGTTGTCATCATCATCTCAAAGGAACAAGTCATTTTCCTTCTCTGGGCCCCAGTTTCTTCATCGGTAGAATAGGGAGCTTAGACTAGATGATTATGTTTACTTTTATACATATATATTTAATTCTATATGTTATAATACATACATAACTATAAGATATAATTTTATGTGTTATATATATTTACTAATACGAATACACATATTGTTTCACTTAATATACCAATGTTAGCTCTTTGAGGGCAGGGACTTGTCCTTTTTGGTTACATCCCCAGTGTTGATTATCATGTCTGGCACACAGTACAGCTTAATAAATGTTTGTCAAATCAGTGATTTCTGAGATCAGGTATAGCTCCAAAATCTGTGATTCAAAAGTGACTCAAGGCCACCATAAAATACTTAAAAACTATTTCTTCTTAAGGAAAGCAAGTGTGTCTAGGTCTGAGCATTGTGGATCCCATGAGAATTCTTCACAGATAATTATTTGTTCAATTCTACTGGGTAAGAGGAAGGCTTCTTGATGGTGACTGGGAATGTAGTCAAGTCAAGTTGACCAGATTATTCAAATATCACACGGGAAAGGAACATAACTGATAAAAGTAAAAGCAATAAACTTTTAGTAAATTTTGTTGAACTTATGAATTTTCTCATTCCATTAGAGAAGAAAATAGGGCCTTCTTTTGCATGAAAATATTTACAGGCTTTTTTTTCTTGAGAGGATGTATGCTAAGGAAATAATGAGCTGTTTTAAAAAAAAACAAAAACCAACCCTTCCCCATATCCCCACACAGCCCAAATTCACCTGTTAAATATTCAATTTGTTATGCAGAAACATGCAGATACAACATGGCAATCCAGAGTCACACATAGCACTAATTAGCCTACCGAACAGCCTACCTCCTCCCCCAGCTTTGCTAGGTCCTCCTGGAGATAGCGGGCCATTGCCAAAGCTTGTAAGGCTCTCTCTTCTTCCTGCAGGTCTGATGTTTCCATAGTAACGGTTGACCAAAATTTGCCTGAGTGCCTCACCCTTAATTCAAACAGGATAATGAAATCAGGTCCTGAATTTAATGCATAACTGAGCAACTAATATTCAAAAGACACAGGGGTACTCAGTCATAACTGGCCTAGTTTTACTAGGCGAAAACATATCAGGAGCACTTGCAAACTTTCAGGTAAACTTCTTCAATATTTTCCAAGCGACAAGACCATATAACCTAAGCAGCAACTTCGGACACTTCCTCTTCCTAATACTCTTGTCAAATAGTACAAAAGACAAAGACTAAAATTAAAGGTTCATTTACATATAACATTTTTTGGTATGGGGAATGGCATCATTCTTATGCACTTAAGTGACTTTTAAAGAATATCTAATGAACATTAAACATCATTCACATCACTCTAAATTCTCCTCTAACCTTTACCAGTGTTCAGAGATATTTCACATAACATATGCAATGGCTTCCAGAGGTATTGATATCAATACACATCATCAGTATAGGCCACACCTGAGCCCTTTGTCATGGTTTAGGAGGGTTCCATCCCATCAACCTACCATGATTTATTTAGCCGTTCTCCTACTGTTGTGGGCATTCAGGCTGCCTCCAATTTCACAGTATTATAAATAGTGCTGTGAACATCATGGTACAAATTATTCTCTCCTGTGGGTTATTTCCTTGGAACATATTCCCCAAAGTGGAAATACCAGGTCAAAGGGTATGAACAATTTTATAGCTTGTTATGTGTTGCACAATTGCTTTCCAAAAAGACTGAACTAATTTACTGGGCCACCAGCATTGTAACACAGTGCCTGTTTTAGAGTTTCGTCAACCGCAACTAGAAAAAAATCCCATTTTTAAAGCTGTTCATGTGGTATTTTTTCCTGGGGCAGAGGTGGGGGGTATGAATTGAGGTCTCTGATTTCACTGGTATAGGGTACTAATGAGGAAACTCTCTCTACCAAATGTAGATTGACAACTGTTCTGCATCTGGCTTTTAGGGAGCTGTTCACAGGGTTAAGTCATTGACATTTAGAGAGGTCCAAAATGCAACAAATTGGCTTCCATGTGGAACAAGTAAAAATATTGCTCTAGCCAAAGTGGATATTCTCAATGTGTTAACAAGAAGTCAGACTATTAAAAAAATGGGGGTTCATGCCTAAACATGTTAGAAGGTGGACACTACATCTTTCATACAACAGTCTTGTCTTTCAAATACAGGGGAATTACAAACAAAAAATCCTACAACTCTAATGAAGTTCCATTTGGACGTAAGAATGCCAAAGACACTTCAATCATGGAGCATAACTCTTGCCTACATCCCTAGTTTAGTAAAGATCTCTTGTCTCTCTAGTCACTGTTCCTGGATTGCCCACTGCTGTTGGCTAAGCCTTCTACTTCAAATTTACTGACTCCCTACCTCTTTTTCCCTATTTCTCTCTTTCCTCCTGCTGCCAATGGTATCCATCAAACTTAAAGCTGGTGAATTAGCCCGTATTTCAGAGAAGACCGAATCAGTGCCCTCTCCAGAATCTCACAGCCATCCTTTCCAAATATATCAGCAACATCCTCTCCTTACTCTTTTTACTCAGGGCAAGAAATTTGTTCCACTATTCTACTTACGACACATAACCTAAAACTTCTTTTCTCTCATGCATCTTAATTAGCCCATCTCCACTGGTTCCTTTGCAACTACTTGGGTGTATCTAATCCTAATAAAGACTTCTCTTCACCCTATCCAGCTACTACTCCCTATTCCATCTTTCCCCTCTCCCTTACTGCCAGGGTTCTTGAAAAACACATCAACATGTGATAATCAACACTTCATAATTTCTCTTATCTTTTTCAAGCCCTTGCAATCTAGTTTATATCCATATACTCTGAAAATTTTAAAAATTTAAAATAAAATATTTTTAAAAATATTAAATATTTAAAAAATTTAAAATAAAAAATTAAAAAATTAAAAATTTTAAAAACCAATATATAATATTCACCAATAAAAATAATATCCAATCCAACAGTCCTTTTTTGACCCTTTCCTTTTCTGAAGTGCACATAGGAGGCGTTTAGTAACTGTCCACTGCATTGAGTCAACTCCGCAGCATTTGCTAAAGCTGACTTCTAAAGATGCCCCTCATCCTAACCCCCATGCCTCTATCACAAGTGTGCACATCCTCCTAGCCACCCAGAGTTCTGATCCTGACAACCTCTTTGACTCTTTCCTGTCCCTATTAATCTAACAAGTTGCTGGTGGTTTCTACCTCTTGTGGGGTGAGTGTCAAACTCCATGGTCTCCTCTCCATTCCCAATGTAACCATCTCAGTTTGGGTTCTTGTCTTCTCTCACCTGAAATCTTTCCTTTTCTCTATGACGCCTTCCCTGATCCCCAAGGTGACATTTCTTCCTTCTCAAATTTAAGTATTTTGCCTTGCTCTCCTTTGAGCCAATCAATGCTAGCCTACCACATATCATAATTATGTGTGCTTAATGTCATAATTTCTCTTCCTCTCCCCCTAAATATACTCCTTGAGGCAAGGAATGAACCTTTTTTTCATTTTTGTTCCTTAGTGTCTTAAATATTATCGTACCTAATAAACGTCTGTTGAATTGGCTGGCCCCTATGTCTGTGTATTTTCTTCCTCACTGACTTTGAAGACTTCACATTTTCTGGGTTCTCCTAATTACTTTTTACAATTACTCTTCCTCTTTGACTGGTGTCTCATTCTATCCAGACTCTGCAACATGGATCTCCCCTGAGGTTCTGCCCTTGACCCTCTTTTCTCCTTTGTACACTGATAACCTCCTGCCCCCTTACTGTTTCAACTATCAGGCCTTTATACAGATAACATCTAACTCTTTATTTCCTGCACTGTTTTATTTCCTTAGCTCAAAACTTACATCTCCAACTTTCTATAAGGTTTGAAAAACACAGCATTACTTTAAGCCTGTGTCCAAATGGTGTTTATCATTGTTATCTCTAAATCTGCTTCTCTTTTTCTCCCTTTCTAATTTGTTAGTAGGGCTGCATGGAGTATTCCGGAGACTGGCTCTGTAGAGTGAGGGCTTACTGAATCCTTTGCAGGATGCCTCATCCATCGTTAGTGTGCAGCTTCACCCAGCTCTCACCTGCAGCTCCGAGAAGTTGCATGTGAAGCAGCCACACCCTGGTAAACCATCTTGACAGAATGGGCTAAACCAGGTTGAGGGTAACTGACAGGCTTCAAACCCAAGGGTGAGTTAGGGGAAGTTTCTACCCCAAACATGTGATGACTTTTCCTGGCAGAATGACTGGCTCAGAACAATCTGTTCCAATGGCCATGAAGGCAGTGGAAACAGGTACTGTGGAGGCTTAGAGCTCATGGAGGCATGGAAAATGCCAAGGTCATCCACTTCATCCTTGGCCATTGACAGTCCTCTTGACTTTTTGTTCTGCCACTAGACTTGGATGACTCAGGAAAAGAAAGTGAGGCTGACAACTTTGTGCAACTCTGTCTCACTTAAATCCAATTTAGGAGCAAGTCAAGACAGCACCCATGCCGTCATAGATACTCTTCAAAAATTAAAGACCAAACATAACCAACTCCCAAGTCCTGTCAAAAGATCTCCTTTTTTATCCTTCCTTTTCTTTCTCCTCATCACCTCTACCCCAACAGTGGTGCCTTGTAACCTCTTTGCTATAATATTGCAATACCTTCCTAATAAGTTTTCCAGGCTGCCCTCTCCTCTCTTACCCCCAAACCATCTTTTACCCAGCTGCCAGACTTCCTGGTGTTCACTGCTTTGCTCAAAAACCTAACTGGCTCTTTGCTGACTACACCATCTCTATTGTTCTAATGATTTCCCCAACTCTTCTGCCCACCATTCAGAGCTTGCCACAAATTGGCAGCACCCCATGTTCCCAACCTTGTCTCCTTGTCTCATCCTCTGCCCTATAGTCAACCAAACCACTGGCCATTTTGTCTCCTGCTGCACTCTTGTTCATACTAGGTCTAGGTCAATTGATTTGCATTTTGAAATTCCATCCATATTTTAAAGCCCAGCTCACAATGCTACCTTCCAGGGCCCTTCCTTCACCTCCCAACCAAGCACGTAAGGATTTTTCCATCCCTTAAACTTCACAAGCCATTCTTTTTCACCTATAATGCAGTTATTTGGCATTAGAACTGGCTGCATCCTATCCCTGCTCCTACACCTCACTCCATGAGGATAGGGTTGTGTCTCCTGTACATCATTCATCTCCCTAGACTCTAGCACAGTGTGCTGCTGTGTATACCCAACAAGAGAAAGATTTCTTGAATCACTGCTTTGACAAACCAGTGTGGGATAAGATACAGACATCCTTGCATCACACTTTCAGCAATGCTGGGCCCTCCAACACTTCTGGTGTTTGTCAGCCCCCCAATCTAAGGGCCATAGTGTATTGTACAGAACTATTTTAGGGCAAGGGAGTAGTATGGCATGAAGTTACCTCTGACATATCATCAAGAGAGCTAAGTGAGAAGTCTAGCAAGGCAGGAGAGGTGCTGGAAACAGAGTAGGGCCAGAAATAGAACCCCAAGAGTTCTTCTGAAGAGACCTGCAACTGTAACATGACTCAGTAGAATTTCAAGTGATATGTTAACAAGCCCTGAGAAGAAGCCTGGAGACTTGAAGGTAAATATCTGGGAAAATCAAGGGGGTGGACCTGACTTGCCAAGGTTTCCTTAAGCCTTAGGGCTACTTCTGAAAAGTTCACCAGCTGCGTGATTACATGTTGTCATGCAGAGACTCCACAGGGACAGGCAGGACTTGGAGAGGGGGAAGGAGGCAAAGGGTTAGTTTGAATATTTCTGAAGGATCTGTTAAATAAAAGCAAATTCAAGGAATTAAGTCCCCACTTCTCCCCTCCTTCAAAGAAAACTTTCAAGAGTCTGCGCGGTAAGCAGTGGGGATCAGTAAGCACGTTGTTCTCTAGGAACAAAGAGGCAGCTGCCGGCTTGCCACCAACACAACGTGTTTCCGGAGTTGTTTTCACAGAAGTGGTGAGAGGCAGCATGGATCCATTCTGGCATCTAACCTGGGGACCTAATAGTGCTCATCGGTGAGATGACTGGCAAAGTTAGGGATGCAGCCTTTGTCCATGGGACAGGGCTAGGCTTACTTGTCTACATGAGGAATTAATCTATGATCTGGAACTCATCAGGAATTCTCAGCTACCCTCTTACTTCTTCAGTTAATCAGCTACAAACAACAGAACGAGAGAAGGAGAGAAGGAAGGAAGGAAGGAAGGAAGGAAGGAAGGAAGGAAGGAAGGAAGGAAGGAAGGAAGGAAAGGAAGGAAGGAAGGAAGGAAGGAAGGAAGGAAGGAAGGAAGGGAAGGAAGGAAAGGAAGGAAGGGAAGGAAGGAAGGAAGGAAGGAAGGAAGGAAGGAAGGAAGGAAGGAAGGAAGGAAGGGAAGGAAGGAAAGGAAGGAAGGGAAGGAAGGAAGGAAGGAAGGAAGGAAGGAAGGAAGGGAGGGAAGGAAAGGAATGGAAGAAGGGAGAGAGGGAGGGAGGAAGAGAGAGGGAGGGAGGAAAGGAGGGAGAGAAGTGTGGGAGACAGACAAACACCAGAACCGGGCCCATGACTACTCAAAAAGAGATACCACACCTTTCTAGTAAATTAGTGCATTAAAGAGAAAGGAAAGGTTTGTTTGTTTGTTTGTTTGTTTTTAGCAACAAAGCACCACTAGGAACTTGAGTTCTAATTCTATTCTGTGACTACTTGGCTGTATGACCTTGGATAAATCACTTTTTTTTTCCTTGGACTCAACTCACCTGAGAAGTAAGAGGGATGGGATTAATGGTCTCTTAGATCTCTCCCAGGTCTGATATTCTCTGATATCTCGGGGACAGAACCTGGGTTCCAGCTACCCTCAGCTTTGGGGGTAAATGATATATCATGCAAATAGCCTCAAGTGAGGTAAAAGGTGGAGAAGGGGGGAGCACATGCCATCTTTCATTACATGTACTCATTAAATGCCAACTTAACATTTATGCATCCTGTATGCCAAACTTAAGTTATAGTGGGATTTCACATTACCATTTTCCCTTCTCTTTTACCGAAAAACCTAGCTAGCTGTTACCATAGCAACTGACGCATCAAATGGTATGTTTTTCCCCCCTATATGAGAATAACGTGAAATGCACTCATTATGAAAACATGTTCCCCCACAACTTTTATTTTCTCCTGGGCTCTTTTTAATTAATGCTCTCTGGCTCCTTCGTGGGTTTTTGTTTTTTCTCTCCCAACTCTGAATGTGAAAGTTGAATTGTCACAATCTGCTGGGGGGAAAAGTAAAAGTGGGATGTGGAGATGGGGGACAAGGTCCAGAACCTTCAAGGAGGAAGGAACAAGTTGCAGAAATTTTCCTTAAAAGGTGATAGCAATAAAAAGCAGCTCCCACACTCTCCTGTCCCCCATGGGTCAGGTGAATTCCTACTGTAAGAACTTGGGCCCAGTGACAGCCACTGGTTCTTCAGAGTTCTTTGTTTCCACAGTCAACAGTTTACCTTGAGGGGTCTTTACATGCTTTGAGGAAGAGCCTTCATAATTGCTTTGATATGAATTACTCAACAGCCCTGAGTTGCTCACAATACACTAGACTGAGCCATCTGATGGCAGAGCAGGAAAAAAAATGACTTCCCAAATAACGTCATTTCTTCAGCTTTAACAGTTGGCTGTGAAACACTTCTTTAAAAATAATGCTAGTATTTTCCAGCAGTTTAACACCTACAGTATGCAAACAAATATCAGATGTTTCACTGCAGTGAGGAATACAACACACATTACCTAGGAGAAAGAAAGTTTGACAACAGTCAGTTTCATTCGTATTAAGTGTCAAGTAAGACTATGGGTAAGGAGTAATCAGTGTCATGAGGAAAAACATTCAGGTGTAGTCGTGTATCTGTCAAGAACAGAGATTCCTCCACTTATCCCTACTCAAGTGGCATCCGCCCAACCTCGAGGGTCATCTGTACAGGCAGAAAAATGGCACTAGGAGATGAACGGAACCCCTAAGAGCCCAGCCAGCCAATGCCTACTCGCTTCTTTGACCTACAAGCTTCTATGGAAGTCCTAATCAATGAATACCAACCAAGAAACATTTATTAATCATCTACTAAGTGTTAGGCACTGTGCTTAGCTTTTCCTAATTACAGAAAGAAAGAACAGGCTTTGAATATTCTCAGGAATAGCAATTCTCTCTCAGGATGTACTTGCCAGGGGACCTCGGGCAACAGTTTTGTCTCCAAAATTCCCAAATTTTGCCCTTTCCACCAAAGGCAAGGGGCACTATGGGAATGCGAAGGGTAAGGGCATGATCTGAAAGAAAAAAATGGGATGAGAGAGAGAGACCTGTTCAAATCCCAGCCAATGACTACCTATATGACCATGGGCCATTAGTCACATTTTCTTAACACAGAAATGGGGAGTTTGGAGCAGATGGTTTCTGTCTAAAGTTCCTCCCAGCTCTAAATCCTAGGAGTACACATTAAGAAGGGAAAGGATGAATGCCAAAACCCAATTTCTAAGATACAAGAATACTTATTGAAAGGGAAAGCAAAGTGTGGGAAAGGGTGTGAATATATGGGAAGCCTGGACAATGAAACAACTTAGAATCCTGATAGGGCAACTGACTGTTGTTTGAGAAGCAGAACTGAGGTAGGTACACTGGGAAGTGCACTACTTTTAGAGGTTCTAGAACCAGAGCTCAAATCCCAACTTGATTGCTTACTACTGGTATCACCCTGGACAAGTGATATAACTTCCCTAGGTCTCAATTTCTTTATCTGTAGAATGAGAGGACTGGACTAGATAGCTTCTGAGGATTCTTTCAGTTCTAGTTTCATGATCCTATGATGCTAGGCCTGTTGGAAGGGGAATGATTGTACCTTATTCTCATTTTCTTGGGGCTCTCCTCCCTATCATAGAAGCTTTTCCGTGGAGATAAAGGAATCAGTCCAGTCCACACCTTCCTGGCTCCTCATTGCTAACAGAGGGCACAAGTCACCCCCCCCCCAACTCCTCTGATGATGGGATGGTTTCAGGGTAGGTGGGTGGTGGCAGTGGTGAGTTGTGAGGGTCTCAGCTGGATAGGAGAAACAATTGTACATGTGTTCCCTGTTTCAATGCTGTACCCATATTCTCTACACTCAGCAGCTCGTACCCCACATAGTTGGCATTTGAAGATGTCTGAAAATTCTGCTAAGGATAAAGCTTTACACAGACTAATTACAACCAAAAAATCTTGGATTTAGAGCTTGAAGAGACCACAGAGGCCCTCTTGTACAACTCCTTCATTTTATAGTTGAGGAAACCAAGGGATAGATGACTCTCCCAGAGTCACACAGGTAATCAGCAAAAGAGCTAAAATTCGAACCTTGGTCCTCTGGCTCTACATCCAGCTCTTTTCCATGGAAATGCACTTCATGTTGCCTCTCAAAAACAAATCACCTCATTGGAAGAGTTAAATAGAAAGGAATAGTGAGTGCTAGCATCTTCTTGTCCTTCTTGTGAGATGGATTTGTTAGAAATGTTTTCCAGTGTGCTAAATCAAAGGTGATTTTCCACTTAATCTGTCTCAGTGACATTAGTGCTATGAATAGCTGTCATCAAATAAATACTTCATAATATTTTTTTTATTCTTACTTTAAATTACAGTGAAAGACAGACAGAGACACTACAAAGATTAGCTCCAAATATCTGGGACCACATACATACCCTTTTATGGTCCTCCAGTTGCCTCAGTGGTAGACTTTGATCAACCTCCTGCTGAGCATGCAGAAATGCCATTTTAAGTAAGATACTAAAGAAAGACTTTATCTTTAGCATCAATAAGTAAAAAAATCATTGAGAGCAAGTCATACAGCTGAGACAAGGGCAAGGCAAAAGGTACAGAAACCACCAGATCAAACAAGAGGAGCACTCATTTACTTTGGACATTGCTTAACTAATTTAGCCTGCTCAGATAGCATCTTTAAAATAAGTGGTAAACCATGTGGTTGGTTGGTTTTGCCAGAGTTCAAAGGGCACTTCTACATGGGTTCCTCATATAATGTAATAGTAATTTCTAATGCAAAATTGAAAAAAGGGGAGGGGTGGATCCTTGGTGATTTGAACATGCGTTATTCGATAATACATGCATAAAGACACACGCACGTGCATACAGACACGCGTGCTCACCCACAGATGTCATAATGAGCAAAGTGCAGTTATTTAATTATAACTCATCCTCATTAACAGAGCTTTCTCTGAGATGAAAAAAAGCAATTAACATTAAATACACAAACTAGAAGGACCTGCAAGCTTTTAACTTTTTTAAAAAAATAAGGTCTTTGATAAGTTTGTTGCAAATAACTTAAAACTCCTTAGTTGCATTATTAGCAGATTTGGGAAAAAAAACTCTAAATCTACTAATAAGGGAAGAAAAATGTTTTCTGAAGACCTCGAGTACTTAAATGACTTCTAAGTCCTTATTCAATACATTTCTTTTGATACAGGAAGAAGAGAGAGCACAAAGCCAATGGGGTTAGTCTGCATGTGTATCTATTTCCATCTACATTATTTCTATGCTGTACCGTTGATATACTTAGGAACTGCACTTTTCTCCACATGCACCCAGAATTCTCTTAAAACAAGGGAGAATTTCCATAACACATCTATGGAAAACAATTTCTAGGTTAAAAACACTGTGATGCTGCCACATTATGCCAGAGAACAAGAGTTTTATATTAAAGTCCTAGAAGTCACATGCCTACTGCTAGGACTGAAGGGATTCTTTGGCAATTTCTACACCAAGAGATCAATGGGATTTACAGGAACCGTCAACTCCTCCAACCAGACTACAGATTTCCCTCAAGTTCACAAAATACAGGGACACAGATGTTGCTAAAACGAGTAAGACATTCAACCAAGAAAACTTAGAAACACCCATATTTGTCAGCATAACAAATACAGGTCAGCAACACACCTCTACCGAGTTCTCCGTTTCTGGAGGCTGTGGCAGCTAGTTGAAAATAAAATGTATAATGTTAGTTTAGAGTACCATGGCTCTAACATTCACAAAGAAGGCTTAATACTCAACCCTTAATGCACAGCAGTGGCAGTGAGATCATAGATTCTGTGGATTAGCTCTATTTTCCTTGCCAAAGTAGAGAGCAGAGAGACCAAGATGGGAACACTTTGCATTATAATTATAAATTTATCTAACAATAACTGCCCCAGATAACACTGCATATGAAGTGAGAGGCTCTGAATAAAACAAGGAGCCTATAGGACAAGATACTATAAGATCACTTAGGGGAAAAAGTCAATAATACATTCCCACTCTAAAGGGATTTTTTAAAAAAAAGCCTACCTCTAGCAGGAACCAGTGCCTTCTGTGTACCTAGCAGACACTTAATTCAACTCAGCAAACATACAACATGTTCCAAAGAGGGGTAGAACATAAGCTCCTTGGTGACAGAGACTGTTTTTAATCTAAACTTTGTATCCATAGTGCCAGGCACATAGTAGGTGCTTAATAAATACCTGGTGGATTAGCTAAGAATGGAAAGCTCCAGTGAAGGAATATCCATCTAACATCTCTTGAGCAGTAACAGTTAAAGGTAACAAAAAGGAAACCAGGGTATGCAGAGTATGATCAGAACATGCAATGAGTCAGTCAAGAAACATATGTTAAATACTTACTACATGCCAGGCACTGTGCTAAGCCCAACGGATACAAAGAAAGGCAAAAACAGCCCCTGTCCTCAAGGAGCTCATACTCTAAGTGAGATAACATTCAAACAATGAGAATGATGACATAAATATACACATACATACATATAAACATAAATCTAGAAAAGATGATATAGATTTATAGAGAAAATATAGGTAGATATAGATATTTACAAGACAAATAAATGTGAATGGATGGTAATCTCAGAGGAAAGGTTCTAGTTTCTAGGGAATGGGTGGGGGGCAGGAAAGGCCTCCTGTAGGAATTTAATTCTGAGTTCAGTCCTGAAGCAAATCAGTGAAACTAGGAGCTGAAGGTATAGGAAACACACAGAACAGTTAGAAGACACAAGGTCTTGAATGAGGAAGAGAAAGTAGTACGGTGTAGCTGAATCAGAGAGTCTGTAGAGGGGAGGACATTACAAGAGAAGAAAATTACCAAGGGGTCAGGCTCTGAAGGTCTTTTAGATGCCAAATGGATAGTTTTAGCAATAATAGGTGGGAATCACTGGAGTGTTTTTTAAGTATGGAGTGAGAGGCAAGGGGTGTTACATGGTCAGACTTGACCTTTGGGAAAACCACATTAGCAGCCAAGTAGAGGAAAGGTTAAAATGAGGAGAGACTTGAGGGAGGAAGACTGATTAGAAAGCTACTATGACAGCTCTGCCAAAAAGTTAGGAGGCCCTGTGCTGAGGTAATGGCTGTGACAGTGAAGAGAAGGGGACATATTCGAAAAGAGAGCTTTTTATATTTTAGACCATATAGGTTCTTATCCTTTTCTCCTAATCATCTCTGGAAATAAACCTAGTCACAGTATTGCTGGGTCAAAGGTGGGGAACCTGCAGCCTCCAGGCCACAAGTGGCCTTCTAGGTCCTTGGGTGTGACTTTTTGACTGAGTCCAAGTTTTACAAAATAAATCCTTTTATTAAGGGGATTTGTTCTGTGATGTTTGGATTCAATCAAAGGGTTTCCCTTGAGGACCTAGAGGGCCACATGTGACCCAAAGGCTAAGGTTCTCCACTCCTGGTACAGGCAGTTTAATAACTCTTTGGGTATAATTTCCAAATTATATTCAAAAGGGTGTAAGAAAGGGCAAGGTTTGACAAGAGACACAAAATGTGGATAACTGTGAGGCAGCAAGGATGTAACCAGACCTGATAGGGAAACTGGTCTACATTGTTTAGAATATCTGGCTCCTAAACTTTTGACAAGCTCCAAAGACTTTTGAAAATCCACTGACTCATGGCATCCCCCCCACTGTCCCCATGAAAGAGAAGATTTTCCAAGCTACTGATCACTTTTTAACCAGCTTCAGAAATGATCAGATCACTACCTCAGGTTGGAGTTCTATAGAGAAGAAAGGTGACAGAAGAGGTAAAAGGAGATGTCTGAGATGAGTATGAAGAAGGGATGCTAGTGTTGATGAGAACTGTCAGCATGTAAATGAAGATGCTGACTAATTAACTGAATATTCATTTTGTTATTTTTCCAGGAGCATCAGATTACAGTTGACCCAATCATCCTATCTCCTTCTGACCAAAGGCATGCAACTATGACTCGGCTGTTTGTGTGCTCAGGGGCACAGCCTACAACTGCGGTGTTGGCAACGCCAAGGCAAATGACCCACATTAGTACTAGACTCATGACCTTGGCCTCATTAGCATAGTGCACCAACAACTAAGCTAACTTGGAATGGTCTTTTTTTTCCCTGAAACCAGGGTTCACACTGGTAACTTGGTCTACCCCATTTTGGTCTGTCATGGCATGTAGTTCATGAAAAGTGGTTGTACAATGAGGATGTCCTCTGAGACAGCCATCCACTCCTGTAAATATTTAGAGCTAAAAGAGACTGTAGAGAGCATCTGGTTCAATGCTTTTAATTGACAGATGAGGTAACAGACTTTCAGAAAAGGTGGGTCACTTGCCCAAGGTCATGCAAGGCAGTAAATGGCAGAGCTCAGATTTTCCAGGACCAAAAACCCTTTTCTTGTTAAAAGATGCATTTTGAAAAATTTAAGTTATTTGTATTATATGTGTATATTTGGAGGGGTTTCCTTTGTTTTCATTGAGATTGGTAGACCTCACTACAAATTCTAAAAACAAAATTAAATGAAAACCACATTTGTGTGGTTTTCAGAGAGGAAAAGCTAATTTCTGAACTATCTGTTGACAACTAATTTGTTAATTATAGGTCTACCTTGGTTAAGGGCATGATGACTTGAGTTTCAGTTTGCAGGTGGCTTTAGATTTCATAGGCTGGACAGGTCTCAAAAATTCCAAGTCAAATATCTGCTGATCTCAGCATTCAAGATCTAGAACTAGCCAAAATAATTGTCCTAAAGCACAAGTTTATCCATGGTACTTCCTTGCTATATAGAAGTTTGAGTAGATCTTCATTCATTTGCTACCTTAGAGCAAAATAAAAACTCCTGTTTTCTAGACTCCAACACCCTGATACTTTCTATCTCTACCTAAGAGGCAAACAGGTCTACTTGCTATCCCAGAATTCACCAGTTTATCTCCCATTTATGTGCCTTTGTACAAGCTACCATCATCTACCCCTAGCATTCTTTCCTCACTTCCGCTTTTTTGGGACCTTTAACTCCCATTCAGGTTCAACTCAGGGACCATCTCCTCCAAGAAGTCTTTGCTAATCCCCTACTTATTACACTCTCCCTCCTTCATGTTATTACACCAGTAAAAAGTGAACTCCATGAAGTTAAAGATCGCTGTCATTTGTCTTTGTTTTCTCAGTACCTAGGGCAACCTTGTAAATTTCCAGTGCTTAATAAACGTTTGTTGAATTGTTCTCATGAAATCAACTCCAAAATGTGACATGCTCTTCTAACAATAAACTTAATTTCTTCTGTTTTGATCTCCAGAGTCTATTTGACAACTCAACTTCTACCTACTCTTTGGAACAGAAATCTAGCAGTGATCTTTGACCAAAAGCAATAAAAGCTGTCATTTAGATGAAGAAAAAAACCACAAGCCATAACTTTAAAAAAGAAGTGCAAGGAGAACTGTAATTCATTAAATTAAGGCCCCTTAATGGTGGCTAGAAGGCACAGTAGATAGAGCTCGGGGACAGGAATTAAGAAGATTTCCATTCAAATCCATCCTCAGACATTAGACTGCATGGTCCTTAAGGGCAGCAATTATATTTTGCTTCTGTTTTTATTTTAGCACAATGCCTGGCACCCAATAGGCTCTTAATAAATGCTTAGTGATTGATACAACTAATAGTGTGAATCTGATAAGTCACCTAAATGGAATTTGCCTCAGTTTCCTTAACTGTAGAATGGTGACCATAATGCTACCTCCTAGGGTCATTGAGAAGATCAAATGAGATACTTTTAAAGTACTTAGCGTAATGCCTGGCACATAGTAGGTATCATAGAGATGTATTCCTTTCCCCTTTCAAATCTAATATTCTGAATCTAAATTGCTATATGTATTTCATCTGTAGTGACAGCATACTTTACACCAGACCTGTGATTATGCAGCTTAAGTGAAGGTTCTATGAAGGAACTCCCTCCCTCTATGAATCCAAATCAGTACCTTTTTTGCAATCTAGACTCTTAGTTGCCTGGCACATTGAGTGGCTAAGTGACCTGCCAAGATCTCAGCATCAGTATGGGTCAGGAGCATGGATTTGAGCACAGGTCTTCCCATCTCCTTGTCTTCCAGACCATCTCTCCATCCACTAGAGAGGCAATGAGGTGACCAAGTAGGCCCTTAAGTCAGAAGGACCTGTGTTAAAATCCTCTGTGAGCCTGGGCAAATCACTTAAGCTCTGTCTGCCTCCATTTCCTCATCTGTAAAATGGGGCTAATAATGGCACCTATTTCCTAGTGTACTAGCAAGGATTATATGAGATAATATATGTAAAGTGCTTTGCAAATCTTGAAGTGCTATATAAATGTTAACCAGTATTAGCTATCATGAAAAACTACAGTGCGAACACATCCTGATGTATTACTACGTCCACGCACTTCCATAGGCGTAGAAGTACCATGCAGGAAAGACACTACCAAGATATTTATTCCGACCACCAAGTGGGCAAGTTGGTAGTCCTTCTTTAAGGAAAACTAAATAGTAGGCCACAGGTTTTCTAGAATTTCTGCTTCCAGTCCTAGCATAGCAGCAAAGAGAAGCTTGAATTTTCTCCTCTTGTTGCCAATCAACCTCTGTCTTCACCTCCCTAGGATTTTCCTGACAGACAAACCCAATCTCCAAAGAGCCCTAAATTCCATTTAGTTAGGGCAATGCCATTTTCCTAGCTGCTCATCATGAACGCGTCACTAAAGGAGTTCACTGTGCCAATCCCTTTGAATCCATCTTTCAGTTCCTCTTTCACCCACGCATAACCTCAAATAGAAGGCTGGAGGGGTGGCGGTGGGCGGGGGGAGATACTGAATGGTTTTGCAGATACCTTTTCCTGTGTCTTGCTATGCATCAGCCATGGAAAGCCCACATAAATGGAACAGAAAGTTTATTCTTTTTCTTTAAAAAAAATGGGCTAAAATTGATATAGTATGGCATTTCACTGAAAACAGACTGAGATCTCCCTGTCTACTAACAGAATTGTTTGCTAACTATGTTCTGGTTAGGGCAGAAGGTAAGACACATAAGCATTAATGAAAGGAAAAAAAGAGAGAGGGGAGAGCTTCCAACTACTCAGAAACAACTCTGGAGAAAATTAGCGATGACTTCAATAGAATAAAGAGCACCGCTTTGCCGGCTTGTCTTCTGTTTTATAGATCAGCAATAGTTTCACTGGAATTCAGTTATGAAACGCAGAATCAACAAAACTTGAACTTCACTAAGTTGTATGCATTCAGTCACTGTGGAATATTCTCAGCCTTCTAAACCAACCAGCCAATCAACAATCTCCACTAGGCAACTATTCCCATGCCCTCTCTGAGTGCCATCTTCTCTGTGGTTGTCGGTATCTAACAGTAAACAGCTCTACTCCATTTATTGGCAATTATTGCTGAAGGTCACACATCAGCAGTGAGCCTAAATTCCAGGAAAAAAAAAAGGGAGCTCTTATGTAAGACCTGCCTGAATGCTGGCAAATGCCCAAGAGAACAGTCCGCTGCAATGTAAAAAAAGTAGGACATCTCTGCCTTATGTTGGACGTCCTGAGAACTCCCCCTGAAGGAGAAGGCGTTTAATGCTTCTTTCTCTTTCCTTCTGACCCTCCTTGAGCAACATTCCTTCCCAACTCTGGATGGCTCCTTCTCATTTCTTTTTCTGGGATTTACAAGCCTCACCTTCAGTCTCATGACTTTCCCTGCAGCACAGACAGGATGCTGGGAATTCAGAATCTCTCAGCACCAGAAACAGGCAGGGGGGAATCAGGTTCGGTTCCAGGCCAAAAGCAACCATGGATGGTGATGGGTTTAGTTTTCCTTCTCTAACATGAGGAGCTAATTTAGCTGCTAATTTAGGGCTAGGGAGCCAGAGAGATGATACCATGTTAACTGACAGCAAATGATGATTCATCACGTTTTAGGGTGGACACTGATAAACTGGAAAAAAGGATCCATAGGAAGGCAGCCAGGAGCGGGAAATTCCTCCTTCAATTCATACCATCTGAAGATAAGATGATGGAACTGGAAATATCTAGCTGACAGATGAGAAGATTTATGGGGGTACGACTGCTGCCTGCGAGTACAGAAAGGGGCATCTCATGGAAGAGAGAAGAGACTCAATGCCCTCTAAGGTCCCTCACAGCTTGAACTGATTCTATGGGCCTGGGGGAAGAACGAGGAACACTGAGGGGAAATTGCAGAGAAGCAAATTTTGGCTGGATGGAAGGAAAATCTTCCCCATGATCTGAACTCTCCCAAAGTGGGATGGGCTACCTCCAAGGCTGGATTAGCCACTTTTCAATAGATCACATACAAAAGATGCTTGTTCAGGTATGGTTGGAGTGGATGGTGTCAGATGGCCCTTCAAATGGGAAAATTCGATGATTCTGTGGCTCTGGAAAAGTCCTCCTTTTTCCCGTCTGCCTTGTGGAACCTTGAGCTCTCTTCTAGGCTCAGGTCAAGTATCATTTCCTAGAAGAGGCCTTCCCTGATTTCTCCCTCCCCACACACACTCATTGTTTGTTCTACCACGATCCTCTATATATTTTGCATTTATTTATCTGTATAGATGTTGTTTTCCTGCATTAGAATACAAGCTCCTTGAGGGTGGGTTCTAATTGATCATCTAAAGATCTTTTTATTTCTAGCACTAAGTGTAGTCCTTATTGTTGAACAGAACTGCATTATTTCCAAGACAGATGAATGGATGCACAGTGTGATAACATATAAACATGGAATACATCAATCATCTACTTCCTACACACCCTTTTGCTTGGTTTCCAAGCAAAGGAACAATACATGGAAACCAGGCTTGTGTTAAAGGAGCTTTTACTTCCCCTCGCCCTCACCTGAAGTCAGAACTATCAGTTCATACTATCAATATCACCATATCTTACTGCTTTACAGTACAAAGTACTTTCACACTTATTTGCTAACGATTTCTATTTATTGCTCTGGAATGGGCTCCAATGCCAGAAAATGATTTTTTTCAGGTAAAGAATACTGAAATAAGTTCACTTTAAAAAATAAAACAACCCAACCCCCACCATCTTCTCCCCAAGAAATATTTTTTGAGTTAAATGTCCTTAGTGACAAAAACATGGTACAACAAAAAAAGGAAACACTGAAAAAAATTTATTATTTCCCAAGTTTCCTAATGATGCTTTTGGCCAGACTCTAGGGGCCATAGTTCTGTCCCATTTTCCAGTATTTCACTGGGTCACAGGAGGTTAATTCTAGTCCAAAATGTGATAGCTCCAGCTGAGGCCATAAAGGCCAAGGAATTTTCCTTCTGAAGAGAAAACTGCATGAACTTTTCAGCCGAAGCTCGGAAGAACACTTCAAATGAGTTACCCACCTCTCTACTGACACAACAGGCTCCACAGAAAAGTAATGTTCAGTGGTTTTCTCTTTCTCTTCTTTTCTTTTGAAGGTGACGGTAAGAAGAGGGGAGACACACCCCTCCCTTCTTTTATTTGAGAAACCTATTTTGGTTGGGTTTAAAAGAAGCTTTATTCTGGTACACAGTTGAAAAGTCCCTCCAACATGCACTTTTGTTGTAGGAAATCTATTACCCTGTCCTCAGTTCACCTTGTTATTGCAAAAGCACTCAGAATTGCTTGGAATGGTATATGGTTTTCCAGCTTGAGACAAGGGGATGGCAGTGCTTACTCAGACAATTCCTAATGGCAATTCCTTTGGTCACCAGCAAGAAGAATACACTCACTGTTGTCCAAGAGTTGTTATCCTTGATGCCTTTTTCCCTTTTATTATTTAACCTGAGTTTGGCACGTTTCCTTACAATTCAAGGTTGGGTCATTGATTCCATCCCACAACAGGATGAACTCATAACACAAACCTCAGCTCGGTCAGGTCTAGCATTGTATGCCCGGCCCTCTTCTTCTTCTCTAAAGGAGGAGGAAGAAACCCACAGATACTATGGTCATCCTCAAAACAGACAAAGATGGTCAATGCCAACCAGACACGTTGATGCATAGCCAACAGACACTGCAAAGGCCTGAAGAAGGGACCCTGTTTTCTATGCCTTACCAGGCTCTGACAGTTGCTAGTGGTAACAATGAAAAGGGAACCACCACTGCTTCCTCTGGGAATTTACAAAGAATTCAAAGCCTTGCCAGATTATGCTCTTTTCATAAACAGACAGTATTCCATTTCCTACTGTGTATTTATAGACACACCTGCTACAGCTATGGAATTGTTCCATGAAGGAGTCATAAAGTCCCAGCCGCAGACCAAGTTCTATATTGAGTGATCCCATACTTCAGCTGATCTGCTCTGGTCCACAGCAGGGCATTACAGGCTAAGACTGGTGAAAGTTCTCATTTTATGGACTCATTTGCAATTCAAAACAGAGCTTGAACTTTCAACAGATAAATTAAATTCACCAAGGTTCTTATCCCCTTTGGACAAAGATGGAACCAAAGGTCACCAACATTTCAGAGTAGCAGTGCTGGATGTGGTTACTGTTGGAGACCATTCTCCACCCTCACTGTAGCCCTGCCCCGCCCCACCCAAAAAAAGGGAAGGTAAACTAGAAAAATGCCAACAAATTCAAGGAAATAAACGGAAATCACTTCAGGACTCTTCCATCTCCACTCTGAATTTTCCATGTCTCTCCATGCCCAGAAGATGTGACGCCTGAATCAAATTTACGTAAAATTAGAAATTAAGGCTATTAATGAATATTGTACAGCAGAAAGAAATGGATTTGGAATATGGAGACCTTGACTCTGCTACTAATAAGATACATGACCTAGGGTAAATCATGACCCATCTCTGGCCCTTGATTTTCTCACATGCTATACAAAAGGAGGATATTAGCTTACATTCTAAAACTCAGTCTAGCTGGAAAATTCTGTAATCCTTTCTCCTTAAACTGGCCTGGTCATTTCTCATCACTTGTGATTTCTGAGGAAGCAGATATTAAAGCACCAGTAAAGAAAATATCTCAATCTATTTTGGGGCAGGGGTGAGGGGAGCAGATCCTAATTCAAATTGTATTTTAATTATTTTCTAATAAAAAGAGACAGCTATCTTTCTATAACTTTCTATTAGTTTTCTAAACCACAAAAAATTTCCAGTAAAAATCCATTTTTAGCTTTTCCAATCTCACTCTTTGCAAATATACACTAATTTTAAAATAGCCCCAAAGACTTTTTTTCTGGGATAAATAACATAAATTTGTACCATCTGATCAATGTGAAAAATAACATTCCCCCAAATATTTAAAAGATTTTTTTGTTTTTTAAGAGTTGGTCCATGAATTCAATCCATATTCAAAACTCTGTCCAAAATTAACTACCTTTCTCCAATATCACTCTGCCATGACAATGTGAGTTAATTCAAATCTTCAGGAATTTGGGAGGGGTTCTATCTATGTCTAGAAATCTACAGATAATGTGTTTTCTTAGAACTGAGGCCATTTCGGTTCCATGGAAAAAGCCTCACCTATAAACCATCTACTTCTAACCCTCACACCGAGATCTGTGTTCTACTCTTTAGAGACAAGGCAGGAGTAACTCAGTTAATGTCTATTCCTTCAGTGCCCTTTTCCATACGATGTTGCAATACCACTCCTCTCTCTCGGTTAATTATTCTTTCTAAGAAAGCGAGGAATTGTAAAATGCTTAGCCTAGTGCTGAATGCTATCTATCTACTGTTTTCACTCTGAACCTCAGGCTAAGTCCAAGAATATTTACACAATTTTACGTTTATTGCTTTGCATAAAGTCATGTCATTTCAATGTTGTTCTCAAAACTGAAGATTTTCTTCTACAAGTGCATGGCCAGTATCACAAAGAAATTTAGCCTCATGTTTGAGCAATAAGGAAAACAATATCCCAACTTCACAAAGCTTTCTCCACACTGAAACAAAAACTATTTTCCTACAGATGGCACACAAGCCGGTCATGAGAAATGCCAATGAAGAAGACACGTGATACACTAGGACTCACTCCCATGGGCAAAGCAGACAAAATAAAATGTTAAACACAAGAGAGACTGCAAGACAGACAGGTCATGGGGCAACTTGGAAAAGGGCATGGAAACATCACTACGGGACATTTAAAAGAGAAAAGAGGACCTCAGTATTATCCGATTCATCAATGGAAATCAGCTGAAAAAGAAAAAAAAAGAGAGGGGGAGGAAAATAAACATTAGGAATATTAAATATAAGTCAATTCAAGTTCTAGGCACTATAGAGATTGTCATAGATTAAAACACAGTGCTGTAAAATTTTTATAATTGTCATGAAAGCCCCAACCGAGTTCATAATACTGTCACCCTACTCGATGACATCAGCTCTGCCAGAAACATTCTACCAGGGAACAAAACAGACAGGATGCAGTCATGCTTTGTTCACATGCCGAGTGTCAAACCACATCGATAGTCCAACCAAGTTCTAAGAACTCCACCCTGTGGCTTTCGAGTTGGCTAAAATGTGTACAAACTGTGGGCCAGGGAGAATTCCCCAATTAATAACGTCATCTTTTCAGATGGCAGTGGGAAAGAATGGGAGCCGAAAGGAAGACCATGCACGTCAACTTCAGAGGAGGAGAACCTCTCAGTTTCAATCCTAACAAGACTACTGCAAACCAAACTGAACAGTGACACATGCTGGACGGACACAAGCCATCAAATCTCTATGGGAGACAATTCAATTTTCATGGGGTCACCTGGAAAATAATAGGATGAATGCATCCCAGGCCCAGAGATTCCAAATCCAACTCAACTACCAGGTTTAAGAGGAAAAGATTGTTCAAGTTAAAATCAAATGATACTGTTGAGATAGCAAAGAGTTAAGGGGATTAAAAAAATAAAAAGGAAGTAGATTCCTTCCATTTATCAGCTCCTACACCAGTGAATTCTGTTTAAAGAATAAAATGGAAGAGACCAGACAGCAGTGGTCTTCATTAAAAATTCTAAAAGGGTTTTATGTCAACAGTTTCCATGTTAACTTTTGACACATGAAGTAAACTTTTAAGTTCCTAACAGAGATCTGGGAAGCTAGAAATACAAATGTCTTATTCAACAGGGGAAAAAATGGAAGATTTAGTAATCACTGTAATTTGGGCACATGGGAACCCCACTGCTTCCTGTATACAACAGCTAAAACTATTCAGGGAAGAAATGTACTTTACATGAATTCCATAATACTCAGATACACTGATTTTTCTTTCAATTTTTTTTAGTACCAATTTAGGCACCTGCTATCATGTAACTTTTACAATACTGGCTATGTTAAATAGGATATACTTTATAACAACTAGGTTGCCTCTTAGGATGTTGTTATAAGCCCTAAATGTTCCCCATTGATTACAAAGATAGAAATTGTCTCCAGCAGAATGTAGACTCCTTGAGATCAGGGAAGGTTCTCATTTTTTGTTTTTGTATCCCCAGCACCCAGGACAGTGTCAGTTGCATACCAGGCAATTAAGGAATGTGTGCTGAATTGGCCTGACTTTGAGACATAGGATTCTTTTCTTTCAGGCATCATTTTAAATCATGGACATGGTGAGGCATAATCAATATCAGGGGAGGTCACATGACATGAAGTGAAACAGTCCAGCCTTTCTGCTTTGTTCCCTTAATAAAGTGAATATGATGGGAAAAGTAAAATTTTCCAACTGCTAAAATGTCTCTGTTACCTTTATAGGGGACAAGAAATTCTATTATCTGTTTGTCATTGGTATTAGAGGTGATAGCTGCCATTACCTCCTAGAATGTCTCCCGTGGCACTGAGGTCTTTTCATCTACTTCTCTGAGATGATGTAATTTCAATAAAAAAGATGTCTTAGCAATGGTGACCCCACCAGCATTAAAAAGAATGCAATTTCTACTCTTATGGAAGCCAAGAAAAATCAGGTGGGCACAATAATTTCTTTTCTACTGTCCCTAAATTTGTACTCGATGATCTTTTATCTCCTAAGATCACCCCTTTTGGCACTGAAATTCAATAAATGGAAGCAATGTGGGCCAAGAGCCTCTCCTTTTTCAGTTACCTGTGCCTTTTCTACCTCCTCCTCTGTCAGGAATGAAAATGGGCAAGATCTTTTCACACAGCATATTTGTCACCTATTTCTGGATGGATATGAATGGCAACCCTTTGCAATTAATGGAATTAGTGGGAAAGGAGAGTAAGTTGCCATCTTCTACATGATCACAAAAGCCTTGTATTAATGCTGATGGAGAGATAAAGATATGAAATCCAGGAGTTCTTCTTTCTAGGTTCTAAAAAATGCAGTCATTTAATCAATTAATACAATGTTGTATTAATAAGCGATTTTGTAAAATGAAGAATGATGGACCTGGAAGTCAGGAAGAATTAAATGCTAATGCTGCCTTAGCCACCAGCTGTGTGAACCCGGGCAAATCACTGAACCTTTCTCAGACTCAGTTTCCTGCTCATATATAAAATGGGGATATTAACATCAAGGTCATCTTCAAAGAACTTCCCATCAGGAAGTTTACTTTAAATGATACAGTTCAGTCATACTCTGACTCTCCTGGACCCCATCTGGGGTTGGAGGCCACCAATATCTACCCTCTCATTTCAAATGCTGAGGAGCCTGAGCGTAAAGAAGGGGAGAACCTTTCTGAAGGTCTCACAGGTAGTGAGGACGAGAGGGAAGATGTGAACCTGGGTCATCTGATTCCAAAGGCTGTCCTCTAGCTATCGAAGCACACTGCCTCTCTAATTAGTAATCTGACTAATGTGCCAGTTGACAGAAACAATCTATAATGTAAAGGACTCAATGTCTGACATATATTAAGCATTTAATAAATGCCTGTTGATTGACTGAAATGAAGAAAATGGCCCTTTATTCTCTCTGATAGGTTAAATTTTAAAGAGCATTAAGGGTTATTTATTATTAAATGTAAAAATTAGTAAGATAGGTCCATTTTATGGATTCACTTTATAAGATAGGTCCATTCCTGAGAAATTTCCTGTAAAACTAATCAGATCTTAAATTCATTAGAGCAGCTTGAATTAAAAAAAAAAAACTTTTGAATCTTTAGGTAAGGAATGTAATTATTAATAAATGTGAACTCCATATTTTCTTAGGTTAGTCTATCTTAAGTAAAGGCATATCTGTGTTGTATGCATGTATGCCTCACGAACTGGTTAGATGTCATTTCTCCCAAGGGTGTTAAATGTTTCTTAAAAGGCTACTGTGTGACTAAGCATTTCAAAGGGCCTTCCACGAGTTCCCTTTCTTGATACTATTTTTCATCTTGCCATTTTATTTGTATTCTTTTTGTTATTTTGTGTGATTTTGTCATTTTGAAATCTTCTTTTGGCTCTGGTAGTCCTAAACTATGCAAAGTTATAAAGGGTAAAAGTAACAATGTCTTCCCCCATCTTTCTATAAACTTAGGGAATGTTTCTGAATATTCAGCTTTTCTGCTAACCCGAGGCCTCCCTTTCACAAACAATAAGCACTGAAACTTAAAAAAAAAAAGTGCAGTAAAAGTTCAGTTGTATCTGATGCCATTTATTTTGACAAGCACACCTCAGATTCAAGTCTTATGACATCAGGACTCCACTAGGTAAATGAGTTGTAGGATATTTTGGCAAAATATAACGATCCCTATTAATTTGCCAAAATGGGGCTGAAACAATGAACGAGAACTGCAGTTCCCAGGGAGGACATGGAGTGAAGTTTTAGTCCTCTTCTGTTATTGTACCAAGAATTTTTTTTCGGGGAATGGGGAAGGTGTGGGGTGGGAGAATACAAGACTCACTTGGTTTTGTTTTCTGTGGAAATGCGCAGGAAGTGAAAAGTTCCCAGGATACTCAGGATATTTAGTCAATATCAAGGACTCTGGATGGTCTTGTTGCACTTACAGTGAGACTAAATGATCAAGGTGTCTTTAAAATCAGTTTTTAAATCGGAGGCTTTTTGATAATCAGAAAGACATGTAGCAACTCACCAATAAGAAATGGAAGTTCTCTATCTGGAAACTAACATGCATGCGCACACACACACACACACATGCATGTACATATATACATGTTTCTCGTGTCTCTCCCACCCCCTCTATACCTATACAGGCATGTGTGTGCATACACGCACGCACTCACATTTTCATTTGGAATTTAACTATAAGCTAAAAGCAAGGCATGCAACATTTTGATAATTTTCTCTGAAAAGAACAAGGTATCATGAGGTAAACAGCCTATGAGAATAGGGGTCTGAGTATAATTAGCTTATTAAAGGTCATACAAGATAAAATCATATTCTGGAAAGCATCCTGGCAAGCTGGTAGTTTAGTTCAAACCAAAAATTAGAGACTCGGAAAGTTATTTCCCCTAATATATTTTAGGGGAAAATTTTGCTTATTTTTTTTTAAACAGTCAATAATTGCAATCTAGGATAAGGTAGAATTCCCTTTCTCCCTCCCTTCTCCTTTTCACGTTCCCTTAATTTAATGCTGAAATGCTACTGAATGAAAATAAATGCCAAGTACCTTTTCTCCATAACCTCTGTCTTTGGTCATCATTTCCCTGAGTGTTTGTAACACTTTGATACAAAGTTTTTCTTCATTCTCTTCCAGCAGCTGTTTAGTATGTTTAATTAATCTGAAAATGGGAAGAAAAGTAATGGTGTGATTTGCTGCCACAGTCTTTCAAGTGAAATAACTTCTCAGCATCTCAGGATAACTGGAGCCAGGGCCAGGAAGCCTGGACCAAACGCCTGCACTAGGCAGTAAGTCCCAGAAGCCAGCTGACTGGCTGGTCCACCAGCTCATCTGCATCTCAAAAGTGACACCTGCTGGTGGATGGGGAGAAACACTAGCTAAGAATCCAGGGGCATCCTAAGCCAAGTCTGAATAATTACATTCTCTAGTATTTATTATGTGCCTGCTGTATACCATACTGCTCCAGGTGCTGATCCTTTTCTCCACAATGGTAAAGAAAATAAGGTCTTTTTGCTTAAAGTAATTAACAATATACATTTTATAGGCAGGAAACTCAATCTGCTAAAATCATTTAAACAAGAGGATTTAGATGACATGACTAGCCCAATGTTGCCGAGGGCTGCTTGAATTAAACAGGTAAAGTAAGGAATCACACGAAGAGGATCTGTGTACTTATTGAGGGGCTCTTCCATTTCTGTCTTTGTATTTCCAGAGCCCAAGATCTGGGAGGCGATGTGGAATGGTGGATCTTGCCTTAGAGTTAAGAAAATATGGTCATTCAGGTGTGACCTCTGCTCCTAATGGCTGTGTGACCCTAGACAAGTCACTTAAGTCCTGAGTACCCCAGGCAACTCTGCTCTAAGACTATGACTTGCAGTGGCCAGTCTGGAGATGGTGAAGAAAGTTCTTCACCAATAACTCCCTATACCACTGAAATCCACTGAAAAAGTTCCCAGAGTCCCAGTGCCTGGTACACGTACGGCAGATGATAAATGCTTGTTGCTTGACTGGTTGTGGAGAACTAACACTTGTCCCTCATCCAAAATCTTATCTTCCTATTAAGGAGGTGGAAATGAGTTGGAGGAGAAGCATTTAGCAAGCACAAAATTCTCGATATTAGTGTTTACATTCCTAGGATTCTCCTACAGCTTACGTCTGTGACACATAGATACTAAAAAATAACACGAGAACAGGAAGGTACAATGAGCAAGCAAAAGTTTGCCACTAAAATTAGGAGCAGATTGCCCCAAATGATTTCAACTGATAGGACTTTCCTTAACTCCCCATTCAGTTTTCCCAATCTTGTTTTAAGGTGACCACAGTTAAAAGCTGTCACCTTTAAGGCAAAGGATGCACTTCTTTCCATCATATGTTTTTAGGGCTCTTGAATTAGACTCTCTCCACACCAGGCCCCCATGGCATTCTTGACACGTCTCACGGGAGAGTAGCACTCACATTATCCCTGAAACACAAGCAACTTACTTGCAGATAAAACCTCCACTTTCACATTTTCTTCGGGCATCCGTGTTCTCTGGGAAAAGCAGTTCTGGTCGATGGAGCACGTCCACGAGCACAGATAACTCTGCCTGGACAAGGGGCCGCAGACGGTCTTCTAATGCGGACACTATATCCTGAAAGGTACCGGCAAGTAGTGTTAGTGGTAGAAGGTGGTGGCTAAGCTTTGGCATCCTCAGAAATTGGGTCCATCCATAAGCAGTCTGGCATACCACGACTCTGCACCATCAACTCACTCATGGATCACACTTCTAAAATGACCGCTTCTTCCCCACCCTCCATCCTCATGGGAAGCGCTAGTCTTTGGAGTGCAAACTTCCCACCACCCAGCCTTTCAAGGAAACGGAGTCTCTTAGGCCAACAAAGCATTCCATGTTACGGTTACATGAAAACACAAACGAATGAACATGCTGTATCAACATGCTAAATAGATGTACCCTGATAGCATGATGGTCTTCAAATACAAAACACACTGCTGTAGGAAAGGAAAACAGAGAAAAATGTGAAAGGGCAGCTAAGTCAAACACCGCAAAGAATATGTGAAAGGCAAATAGCAGAGAACAGATGAAGGGATGCGCTCCACCAGTGGGCGTGTCTCTTACAGGATGGCGACTTAGGACCAACCCAAAGCCAGGATGGCTAAGACGAGTACACACTGTACTAAACAGAAAACAGACTCTAGGCTTAGTCTTTGTAAGAGAGGTAAACCCTTAGGCATTCATTCCTGAGGAAAACACACACATAGAGTTTTCTATGTATTTAATCCAAAGTCACATCAAATCTGTTTACTTAGCTATGAAGTTTTCCAGAGGCATGGTGTTTAGACTGCAGTACTTGGAAGTCAGGAAGACCTGAGCTTAAGTGGCACCACAGTACGCAGACCACCGGGCCTGGAGTCAGGAAGACTGATCATCCTGAGTTCAAATCTGGCCTCAGACCCTTAGTAGCTGTGTGACCCTGGGCAAGTCACTTAACCGTTTGCCTCAGTTTCCTTATGAGCTGCAGAAGGAAATGGCAAACCACTCCAGTATCTTTGCCAAGAAAACCCCAAACCGGGATCACAAAGAGTCAGACAAGACTGAACAGCAACAGCAAAAGGTGGTGATGTAATCTCTCTGAGCCTGTTGTTTTCAATGGAAAAATGAGTAGAACAGTCTTTGCTATTTATACCTACCCTCCTGAGGCTGTTGTGAAGCCTAATACGGTAATGCACGTAAAGGGCTTTACAAACTTTAAGGAATAATATTATTTCATTTGGACAAGCCAAACAACCTATATAGTCACTCAATTGTAACAGAAAGGCAATTCAGTGACTACACAGACACTGTCTAATGATGCTCAACAGAACCCAGTGACTTCCATCCAGAATTCCTCCAGACCTCTGCAGATCTAGGAGAATCCTCGAAGGAACCCAGATCATGCTGACCCCAACAGCACATCCTCTAAAACGTAATAATGGAGAGCAAATACCTTATAAAACAATTTGAAATCTACTTCTCAACATCCATAATATTAAATAGCATTTCCTAACCCAAACAGATCCATGGAGGACTTCTATCTCATTGTCAACGGAGATTCCTCAAGAAGTTGCTATGATAATCTACTGAGTAACGTACCCAATCATAGTTTACTACCTGAAAGCTAGTCTGACCAACTGCCATTTTACTCATGATGAAATTGAGAATTGAAAGGGGAAGTGACTTGCTCAAAGCAACCCAAGTAGTGAAGAACTTGGACACCCTAAAGATGCCATCTGGAGTCCCAAAAGGTAAGTTTCTTATATGAGAGCCTCAGGTTGGGAAGGAGTTAAAAGATCTTCTGAAAGAGCCTAGTTAACAACCCAGGAGTTAGCAAATCACTAGGAACATCTGTCTCCTCTCAATGCCAAACTCACTCATGATGCACATGTGGGTACTGCTGGGAAAATAAGACAGCTTTCTCAGGATGACGAAAGCAAGAGCCTCATACCCTGGTTCCTAGCACTGTGCTTCCTGAGAAGAGGTGGTTCATACTCTCCACAAGGCTAACAAATCCTCTGAAACAAGGATTCTTCATCTGTGTCCTGGACTCCTCTAGAAGCCTGATAAAGCTTATGAACCCCTTCTCGGATCATGTCTATGGCCTACTTTCATAATGAAGGGAAATGCTGATTTTCAGTTAGAGGTTAGTCAAAATAAAGATGTTATATTTTCCCCACCCAGGTTCGTGGAGTCCCCTGAAATATATCTATGGAACACTCTAATTTGCAGTTAAGAACCTTTAAAGCAATCAGTACCTTCATATGACTTTCTCAAGTCAAGGTTGTCTTTTCCTAAATGATTTCCTACTCTTCTCTCAATATGCTACTTTATCTCCAAAGCCCACAAGTTTGAAATTCCTTCATTTTAGTTTGGATTGATCCCACATGCTTGGTCAAACCCAGAGTGCAAATTTGGGACAAGACCATCACCTGCAATCTTTCGATGATGTTCCTGTAATCACGGGAAGCGGCGAGCACGGAGTCCCGGCGAGCGGCATTTCTTGCCGACAGCCGCCAGTTCATGGCAGTTTTCTGCACAATGTTGTGTGACTTCAGGAACAGGTTGTTGACCTGGCTGTCCAAGTCCACAGGTATGGCGATTGCTCGGCTTTTAGCTGGAAAAGAAGAAGGTAGGTTCTGAGCGCTGCAATACTTGGTGAGTTGTCAAAACTGTCTATCCGTCTGCTCTCCGTCTATCCATCTATCTAGGTACTATCATCTATTTTTCCACAACCTATGATCTATAAATTTTCTGTGATCTATAAAAATAATTTTTCTATCATCTACCACAAGAAAGACTGCAGATGCTCAGTCTCTCATAGAAATATATTTATAGATATACATACACACATCTCTATATATCTACATATCTCTCTATATACATATACACATATATGTATGTGTATATGCATATAAACATTTGCTACAGCTAGGTTCTGATTATTACGAATAACAAATCCCCCTGACGTGACTGCATTATTTGAAGTCAACTTGCAAATTTTCATTGGGCTGGAACCAATGACCATATTTTACATTATCATAACTTCAAAGAGTGGAAAATAAATAAAACAATGAATAAATAAATCTCAAATAAGTGAGATCACATCACAGTGCTCCTCATTTGCACTAATTAGAACTTGGTGTAGATGTTAGAGTGCGTTAGGAACACCTGAGTTTAAATCTGACCTCAGACGCTAGCTGGTCTTAGTCTATTTCCTCAGATTGACTTCATCTCTTTGCCTTGGTTTTCTCAACTGTAAAATGAAGATAATAATGCACCCAGCTTCCAGGGTTATTGTGAGAAGCAAATGAGATAATATTTATAAAACACTTAGCAGATCTTAAAGAGCTATATAAATGCTAGCTTTATCTATTTTTCTATATTATATGTATGTATAGGTAAAGAAACTTCACTATTGATGGCAGATATTTAATATCATGTTTTCTTGTCCATTATTCTGTTATGAAGTCATGTGTAGCAGTCAGAAGATGCTACAGAGGCAAAAAGGAACCTTTGAGGGTCCCTAGTCTAATCTCATTTTACTGAAAAAAAAGGCATAATAGAGGTGACTTGTTCACAAAGATAGGTGAATGATAATTACAAAAGCTGACATTCATATGAGATTTTAAGTTTTGCAAAGCACTTCCTGTGCTACCTCATTTAATCCTCAAAACAACCCTCTGAGATACATACTCTAGGTATTATGTCCATCTTGCAGAAAAGACTCAGAGAGGTTAAGGTTCAAAAAGCTAAAAAAACATTAGAGGCAAGCTTCCAACCTACATCTCTCTCACCTGCCTCAGAACTAGGACTTGAACCCAAGACTTCGGATGCTGGATCCAGAGTTCCTTCCACTACATTATCCTGATTCTCAAAGGCCCAAACAAATCATAACTGGGAAGGTAAACCTTTGGTGATCTAAAAATAATCATTCCCTTTTACTCTCTGAAAGGGCAGATTATTTTTAGATGGCATGCTATTCTGCATCCTCTCATCAGCATAGATAATTGAGACTGCATATGGATTAAGAAAAAGAAAAGAAATCCTTACAAACTTTGGGCTTTCCACAGTGTAAAACTGTTAGACTAAAACTACAAAACCTAAAGCTGAACAAGATCCCTGTAAGCACATAGTGCCCAAAATGTTTACAGCCCCTCACTAAGTCTCTAAGAAGTTAGAGAGGTCCATGTACAGTTACTTCCAAAGCTGGATTTCTCACTTTAAAAGAGAACAGATGAGAAAAAATTAGCCTTCTGATGGCATGGGTCAATGGATAGAATAGGATTGGCAGCCATTTCACATTGCTCTGGAAAGGTTAATGCAAAAAAATAGATTTGGGATATGGGTGGGGGAAGGACAGAGGGAAAAAAAAGACAGGAGTCCCTCATCCCCAGAGGGCTCTCTTTCAACATGTGCTTGTTCCCCTTTGAGGTTGTGTTTCCTATGCTGCCCAGGCCAGCACACACAGTGTGTGTCAGACTTGAGGCTCGAGCTGATATCTTCCTGATTCTGAGACTAGTACGTACTACATTGACATTACATACATATAACACACATACACACTCGCATGAAGCCTTCATCATCTTTTGCTACGTTTAAAAACGTATTTTGGAAGTGGAGGCAAGCTTTCACCTTCTAAAGTACTTGCAGAGTATACTCACTAGACAACTGGCTTAATTCAAAACCGACCTGAAAATGATTCATTAAACATCAACTACTGAGTTTCAGAGTCACAGAATTTCAACACTGGAAAGGACCTCAGTAGCCATCCAATCCAGTCTCCAGTACAACATAACTGATAAGTAGTCACCCAGGCTCTGCTTGAAGACCTCCAACAAGGTGGAAGCCACCATGTTCTAAAACAGCCCTTTCCAATTAACCAAATGGCTAAGAAGTTCTTCTGAACATTAAGATTTAAATTTCCTTCTCTGTCACTTCTGCACTACAACTAAATCTGGGCTGTTGGGTTAAAACAGAACAAGTCTAATGTCTGTTCCTGGAGAGAGTCATCAAGTACTTAAAGACAGTTAGTTAACATGTCTCACACTTCTCTTATAGAGGCTGCTTATGGCTCAGCAAATATGTCTTTCTGCGAGAGGGTATTAGCAATATTATCGAGGCCTGGCCCAGAGGGACTCTGCAAGTCAGGGGGTTCTTTTCTCTCTTTGCAAGTATGTTTCTGCAGGTACTTTCAAAGTTGGATTTCCTGCTTTTAAAGGAGATGAAAATTAAGATGCATAGATCTAGGCCCAAAGAAAAAAGATAGAACCATCTAATAAAAAGAAAAAAAAACATAGAGGCAGCAGATTGAAATGAAGATTTCATGGATTCTCCCCTAGCACTCTCAAAAAGGACCACCTACCTCCCTTGCTAATCTTTCCTGACTAGGCTTGACTGTGGGTAGATTATCAATTTCTCTTAGCCTGGACAGGGAGTACAAGCAGAGAGCTGATGGCTATGCAGCACTTAGGACAAAATAAGTGAGGCTCCTATAAATTTTACAGGCAAATGGAGGAAGAGGGACAGAGATTTCTGGGATCCGTTTTAAAGAGTACAATACTGGGGGAGTTGAGACAAGAAGGGAAGAAGTAATTCAATCGTAACAGTTCCACATTATGGTCTGCCAAGTACTTTCTCACAGTAGACAGCACAGTTACTATTAACGTTTGTTTAAGATGTCATTTCTTTAAACCAATGAAGAAACTCAGGGTCGGTGGGATGAAATGATTTATTTGCCCATGTTCACACAGCTAGTAAACGTTTAAAGCAGGATTCCAACCGAGATTAACCATTTGCATTTCTGATACTTTACAGACTAGGCTATAGGGGCTTGCCATCCATTCATGCCACCCATCCATGCCTTTTTTCAACATAAAACAACTTTGGTTACATTAGAAACAAAGTCAACTGCCAGGTTTCTTACCTACATCAGAGAGCACCCTTATACAACTCTCCACGGAGGCTTTCTGGCTCGGCATCAGCCAGTTGCAGTGATAAACTCTGAACACTCCCTGTAGCAGCTGTACAAAGACTGGCTGACGAGTCTAAAAGGGAAAAAAAGAGGAAAAAGATCATGGAAAACTGCGTTTCACTCCCTCAAACAAAGAGGCCCAGTTCGATTTTCAAGAAGGGAACTCTTCATTCACAGTCCAAATAATTAGTATTCCAGGGCAAAAGTGGGAAGAGATCAGATAAAAAGGGAGATCAGCAAACATTTTTAGGAATCATTAGAAACAGTAAGGGAGAAAAGCAAATAATTATCTTAATCCAGAGCACAAAACTGAAGTTATCTGCGTAGGGTTGCCCACAAGAACACCCTCTGGGAAATGAAAGAGAAGCAAGGTTTAGTTGGGAGACTGAGCAGTGTTAAAAAAACAAAACAAAACCTGGGTCTCAGATTATTTTCTAGAAATGTCCTAGCTCCCAACCCCTCACCACCCAATCCCAAGAAATATACCATAATATAGTATGCAAAGACAGCAGAGGTAATGAACCAATGTTTCAATATCATCTACTAATGATACTGATTTCCCCTAACAAGTTGGCAAAAGACCAATCACATCCTACACTAGAAAAGTGCAAGCCTTCACTTGAACAATCCACCTCTAAGGATGTGGAGATCTTACATCTTCAAAAGGCAAATCTACTTTAGGTCTTGAAACACGCTTCACTTTATCAGAGGAGGGATATCCACTCAACTGAATGTTCTCTGTTCACATGATTACAAAGCTAATCAGCTTAAGAAAAATTAACAACCAAATGATCTGTAAGGCATTTGGAAGGGGAAAAGAGTTGAATCAGGCAACTGAGTAAATGCCCTATAAAAATGATAATAAAATACCAAATAAAATAGTATCTATTTATTTATTTATAAAATAAATACCTAATAAAACAATGCCTATTTATTTATTTATAGAATACCTAAAAAATGATGTTAGTCAAAGGACTTAGGCCTTCTTGTAAATGTTGGCCCAGAGAAGAATCTGATCTGTATCTTCATAAAGCACTCATCATATAATTAAATTCTTCTTGTTTGCCCTCATCATTGTCAGGGACACAAGTGATGAGAGTCCAAGGATCTGAAGAAATATCCAATGGGAAACAACAGCAGTGACAAGAGGTAACATTTATTCAGTGCTCTCTTCTCATTTGATCCTTACAACAGCACTAAGAGGTAGTTACTATTATTATCATCCTTTTCTTGGATGAGGAAACTCAGGAAGACAAGAGAAGTTAAGTGACCTGCCCAGGGTCACACAGCTCATAAGTATCTGAAGCTGGATTTGAACTGGAGTCTTCCGGGCACAAGGTCCAGTGCTCTGTCCACTGTGCCACCAGCTGCTCCCTTAGTGTCTTTCAACTGCTCAGAAGCTAAATACTTAAAATAAAAAGAAATGTGTATCAAGTGCCTTCTATGTAGCTCTCTGGAGGAGATAGTTCTTGATCTCCTGGGATTTAAAATTCAGTAGGGGAGATCAGTCATATACACAAAACATAATACATAAAGTAAGACTTTATTGGCTTAAGTAATGGACCAGAAGTACTATATAAACTGCAGAGATCACCATTTTCAAAAATCCTATGTTTATACATCTGCATATAAAATTCGTCTTCATAGCTTTTGATCTTTGCAACAAATCCTTTGTGGACCAAATGTGTGACCAAAAAAAGCATTTAGCAAAATGCCTGCTATATAAATGCATATTCCCTTTCCTTTACTATAGTTTTTCAGCTCCATTTTTCAGATGAGAAAACTGAGTCTCTAAGAGGTTAAAGATAATTAAAACACAATACAAGTGATGGATAAAACACTGATTAAACATTAACCTTGACAGAAAGATCTGCTAAAGCCTCACTCACATAGCTAGTAATTGTAAGAGCTGGGATTTGAACCCAGTCCCTGCTGACTCCAAGACCAGGCCTATTTTCATGATTCCATTTGGCCCAGGTCTACTCCTTTCCTGTTAAAAGAGCTACTTTTATAGGATGCTCCATTTGCCTGACTGATGGGCTGTACTGGAGGACCTAGAGGGCCACATGTGGCCTCAAGCCTACAGGTTCCCCACCCCTGTCTAGTATATTCTAAGATTTCTACAAAGTAGAGATAGACAGACTGGTGACCAAGAGGTAAGAATGCCCAAACAAATGTAATAAAGCAGTCATGTATGTTGACAGTTTTCTAAGAGCATCCAATAGAATGATCTGCTTTGCAATACATTCTACAATTTACATGGATACTGGCACTGCCATGGTGAACTGTCCCTTTCAATCACAAGCAAAACACCTGAAACATTTCTGCTAAAGAGTAATTTTTAGAGTTGGCCAGTCAGGAGAATAGTCCTTTATTGGGTGGGACAAGTCTGGCTTTTAACGGTATGTACAATCCTAGCCTTGGAGGTTGCTTATGTCAAGGTACCACTTTCATTAGAGACTTGTAAATCATGTTGCTGACCCACTGCATTTCCCAAGCATGCCTGAGCTAAATCGAAAGATATGTCTATTTCTCTGAAATAAGCAAGCTGCTTAAAATTTCCAGAAAAAAAGTGACAGGAAACATTTTTTGCCACATGTTGGATCTGATTCTCACTATCAGTAGGAAAATGATATAAACTCATCCTACTGAACATGGTCCTAAGAATCATTTCTCCTGTTCAGGATTTCTGGGCTGCTGCCTTTATTAATGCAAGGTAACACTTGAACTCATCCCCTTTTCCCCAATAATTGCTGTCTTTTCTGTGAGCACAGAGACTAGCACAAAGTTATTAGTTTGTTCTTCCTTTTCAAAGAGGACCACTGACATCGTGGGGTGACGTCTTGACTTGCATCTGAATTGAATTTAAGATAGAGTTGAACAAAGTCATTGGTCTCATTTTTTATTCCTGAGTCCCTGAAGTCCAGTGGCAAGGAAAAAGTTAGGATGACTGGTGATGCCTGGGATGCAGTTGATGACCTTGGCATCTTTGGTACCTGACCAAGCTCTAAACACTCCACAGAGCCTGGAACTAATTGTTCTTATCTCCCCATTCTGCTGGGAGGAAGTCTGCTCATACTTGAAGGCAGACACCCCCTAACTTACCAAGGTGTTTGAGGCCTATCTGTTGATATGGTTTGGTGTGGTGTGGCCATTGAACATGCTACAGCTTCCTGGAGCCACAGGTGAGAGCTGAGGGCCACGCAGACACCAAAGGTGGACAGGCAGCCCTGAAGCCGCAGTAAACGTCCAATAAATGCTCACTGTTTGACTCACTCTAACTCCCAGATAATGTAGAGCTAACTGAACCTTTTTAATCCCCACAGTGGAATGCAAACTCCTTGATGTCAGACTTCCATTTTTATTTGTGCATTCTCAGAGCAGAACCTCCAACATTCACATTCACACACACACACACATACTGATGATTTCACTGTGGCCATTAGACTGAGGTACCGCTCTAAAAAGGCAGATCGGCAGCTTCTGGTCTTAATGAGTTACTCCAAGTCATGATTATAAGCTGCTTTGCACAGCTTGGTAGGTACTTAAGAAAATGCTGCCAAACTGGATTGAATGGCGGATCCAAGGGAAAGATGAATAAAAGGCTACAAGCCACACCAAAAGGGAGGAAATGTTCCACAGTCACGATTTGGATCACATGTCTCTGGATGTTCCCTGTGTACCCTGGCAAGTCAGCAGGGTTTCATCTTCACCCTTTTCCCTGGGGCTATTCTAGTCCTACCTCCCATTAGCCTGCCAGGTGCCCTTAGTTAGGGTCACCCTCTCCTCTCTGAGGACGTTAAGAGCCAACTCTATCTGGGCACTTTTCTTACCTGCAAAGTTGTGCTTTGGTCGGAGAAGGGAGAGCTAAAAAAAGTCGTCACAATGCTCATGACGATTTCGGTCACGTATTTCTCCAAGATCGAGTCGGCGTGTTTCCTGTCACTGGTGTTGTTACATGCCTAAGAAAAGAATTTGAGAGCTTTAGAAACAGTATTAAAGCTTGAAAATTAACTGAGGATGCACTGCTACTTCTACTTCTCTCCTGATGGTTTTTACAACTAATCATAATAACATTTAGGTAAATAATTTACTTATAAAATGACAACTGACTGGGGCCAACCTGCTTCTAGTTCTAGAAATTCTATCATTTTCTTCTGTTCTTATTGTCACGGTGGACCTCAAAGGGGTGTCCAAATTCTCTCAGTAAGTTGAAATCTCATTTTGTCAAATACAGCTCAAAAGAAAAGCCTTGACTTAGAAATCTTTCTGCACACACAGGCAACATGGTGCGGTAGAGAAGATGGTGCCTTTGGAGTCAGAAGTCCTAGGTTTAAATCCTATCTCTCAACACTGGGCATCTCAAAACAGGTCTGTGAGCCTCAGTTTCCTCATCTAGACCTGGAAGGACTCACCCTTCTGAAATTTTACAGATAATGAAGCTATGACCCAGAGAGACTAAACAATTTTACCAAGGTCACAGCAGTAAGCATCAAATCTGGGATGTGACTCCAGGACCTCTGTTGCCACATCAAGAGCTCCTTCCACAACACCATTTTCATTCTTTTGCCTCTTAGTATCTTTAATGCTTAGCACAGTGCCTGGCACATAGTAGGCCCTTAATACATGTTTATTGGATTGATCATCACCATGCTGCCTCCAACCTCTAAGGTTCCTTCTAAATCTATGACATGCCATTTTCTTAAGGGAATTTGCCTTGTATTTAATTTGGTTATTTTGAGGACAGCCAAAGGGAGGCTATAATCACAAGCCTAGGACAGAAGTGAATCAAGGTAGTAGTGACCAGCGTACGTGCTAGGTTTTTGGCACTATGAGGGCTATAAAGGGTTTGAGAGGGAACTAATTAAATAAGAACAGCTGACAGTGATGGGCTCACCATCTCTCCAATTCTCACAACCACCCTGATGTCAGTCTAAGTATCCTGGTGTCAGCTGCATGGAGGGGGACTCAGGGAGATAAGTGACTTGAGTAAGAACCCAAATCTTCAAAGTACAGGACTCTCCACACTACCCCATCCTTCCTCTTCTTTGAACAATTCAGGAATTGAACTGTTTCATCCTGAAGGCCCTAGGCTAGTTTGGGAAAAGGCCAAGGGGAACTGGTAGGAGTTGAAAAGTCAAAGCCTGAAAGGTTTCTGACATTCACTACCAAGTGCTATTAAATGAAGGTCTCTGGCACACGGCAAAGTAAGCTAGTACTCTAAGTGCTTTCCAGGCTCTGGCCCTAATATTTCTGTCTGCACATCTGACACCAGACTAAATATTCTCGGCATTTAACATGCTTACTACACCCGATGCACAAAACCAAAAAGGATATAGGAAAATCTATTACGTGCTGAGTTAGAAAAGAAACATTAAAAGATGAGATATGCCACAGGTTCCCATACAAACAAAAGTCACAAAAATAAGTGGCCAAGTCCAGGAACATTCTGTTATAGGGTTGAATTTTGTGACTATTAATGAGGTGGGGAGATCCCCACAAACCTTGTCTACATCAGCATGACAGATACTATCTTAGAAAACAAGCTGTGGCTAAAAAAAGAAAATAGACAAATTTCTTTCCAGAATATAAGTAGTAAAATCCGCAGTCAGCAAAAATCAAAAGGCAAGAGAGCAAAAGACAAGAAGACTTGAATGCACAGGCTCCCAGATTTAGCCATGGGAGGGGCTCTCGAGATGTGGCTCTCTCTTTACAGGCCAATGGAAGCCTGGCCTCAAAGGCCTGGGTGTTTTCTCTGATAACAGGCTGATGATAAAAACAGTCAGCAACCAAAGCCAGAATCACCAGGACAGACTTCCTCTTTGACTCCTAAACGTTCTTACCCTGCAGATGTCTACAAGAAAATTCTCAAACAACTTCCACATGTGGTTACTGGTGTAAATCTCCTTCATTTCTACCTCGGTGTCCACATAGCAATGGTTCAGGAAGTTGATGTAGGCAATTTTAACCTGGAAGGAAGGATGAAAAGAGGTGGTAAGAAGACAAATGGTTGTGCAGACTAGAAGTCAACGCCTGCATCGTAAAATGGGCAAAACGAGAGGGTTGCACTAGACAATTTCTAAGGGACTTTCTAATTCTACGTAAGAACCTGTGAGTTAATAACAGCTCATTTTACATAGCATTTTAAGGCTTGAAAAGGGTTCTACACACACTAATTCACTGAAGTCATAACAATTCTATGAGGCGGGTGCTGTGATTATCTGTATTTTATAAATGTGGTAACTGTCTTAGGAGTCAGAGGGCCAGGGTTCAAATCCTACCTCCAACACCTTGGGCCATTTACATAACTTCTCTTGGCTGGAGTTTCCATATCTGTAGACTAAGAGGGTTGGACTGCACGGCCTCCACTTCATACCCTTCCAGCTTCAAGTCTATGATCCTAATGACTACAAAAGTTCATCTACTTCTCTTATGAAGGTAAGACTGAAGATTAATTCTTCCTGGCACAGGATGATAAGCCTAATTTTTGATACTTAAGTTAAAAAAAGGTATGACAGAATTTTTTTCTGGGCTGGGAAGGTATAACTCTTCATTCCACTAAACCAGAATTCAAAACTGTGAATCTCAACTCCAAACACACTGAGAAGATTAGACGTTACACTGCAGCCTTGCTGAACCTCACTCACCTCAGGGATGCAATCCTCATGGGTCACTACTCGGACAATGTCATCTAAAGGAAGGAGGGAGTTACACTTGATCTCCGTGTAGACATTTTTACCCTCCGTGCAGACTGCTAAGAGTTCTACCAAGTGGATATGGTACATCAGAGGGCTGTTTTCATCCATTCGGTCCCGCTCTGATCTCATCATCTGGATGAGCGTCTGGAAGGAGGCCCTGTCATTGTAGAACACAAGGACGTCTTCTCCTGAATTGACCAACTACGAAAAGGAAGAAAAACCATGTTTATCAAAAGCCTGAAAGGAAATAAAACGCTACAGAAATCTTTTTATTGAGATAAAAAAAGAAAGGTTCTATCACTAGCCTTCCAGTGCTAAACTTCCAAATGATAACAGAGAAGATATAACAACTCATTTATACTCTGCTGGTTTTATCCCCTTTCCCAAATTAAGCATTGTTTATACCCCACTTCCATTCCATGGATACAGAAAATACATATGATCTGAGTGCAAAACTAATTGCAAGAAAATAACTGGCTTTGGAGGGAAATCCTCTACAAAAGAGGAACTTCATACTGTGTTAGCTTTGACAATTATAATCAGGATGAGGATAGGACCTGTGATTTACTTTGTCACATGGAGATCCCACATAAGGAAATTCTCTCTATCAGATAGGCAACTGCTCTAGAGACCATTTGTACTGAGAAGGTAAGGGACCTGCCCAGGGTGACATAGCCAGGGTAGAGGCCCGACTCAGACCAAGGGCTTCCTAAGTCTGTGACCAACTCTCTATCCCCTACACTCAAAGGCTTTTTCAGCTGACGATGTCCAATGGAAAATTCCTACCTCACCCCGGCTGTGACTATACAGAAGCTAGCAGCTCTCGCTCACCTCAGCCATGACCATATCTTGGCACTTCTTAATAAATTTCCCTTCGGCCTTGACAATTGTTTGCAGGAATTTGATGTACTGAACATTCCTGCCGTGTGTCTCAATACAATGAACAAAGTGCTGGACGACTCTCTCGTTGATCTCACTGCAAAGCTGGAAGTTATTCATGAAAATGTGTTGCATTGTCACTGCCTCCAGGATCTAACATGGGAAGGAAAGTCTCAGTTTAACGAAACTGAATAAAAAGGATGTCTAAGTATTCAGGAAGTGTGAGGATGAATAACATGTATAGCTCATGCAAAAGATTTGTGACTTCATCAGCTTGGGAAATTGTTGAAACACTAAGAGATGGCTGCCATCATCCCCAAACTGTCACCTCTTGCTGACTTGGTTTTCAGTAAGTCCTATAGCACAGACATGTGAAGTGACTTAGTAGCAGAGATGTACAGGCATGCACCAGACTTGAGACATTATTGGGATAGCAAATCCCAGGTGAAAAAGTCCTTTCCCTGCATGGGAGTAATCAACAGAGAGAAGGAACTGGTGGCTCAGGAAAGGTTTTTTGTAGAATGTAGAAGGTGGGGTTTGATCTGGGACTTGAAAGAAGACTGGGGAGCCAGAAGACACAGATGAGGAGGGAGGGCATTCCAGCTGTGGGGGACGGTCAGTTAAAATTCTGAGAGGGGAGAGACAAAGTCACACAAGGGAAGGAGTGGGCAGCTTTAGAATGGGATGCTTTGGCTGGGGGAGGAATGAAAAGTGTGAGACTGAGAACTGGGTTTGAATAATGAGAGTGACCGCAAGAGGGATGGGGTAACCAGGTGGGAGTTTGTTAATCACTAAGCAATGAATTCAGGTGGGTTGACAGCCACTGCCAAAATGCCTTTCAAAGACTGATGGCTTTGTAAATAAATCCTAAGACACACAGGCTAAGTGACTTGTCCAGGATTACGGAGTTAGCAGGTATCACAGGCAGGGTTCAATCCAGGCCTTTTTTCAGCCTGGCTCTCTATTCACTACCTCATCCTACCCTGCAGAGTGACTGTAAAGAAGTTCTGAGATACTGAGATTAACTGACTTGACTCAGGTTACATAGCTTGTAAAAACCAAGGGTAGGATTTGAACCTGGGCCTTTTCCTTTGTTACAAGAATAGACTTGATTCCAGGTGGGTGTTGGGTAGATTTAAAAATAACTAATTGGAAAAGAAGAGACTAATAAAAATAATATTTATATATTGCCTGCTATGTGCCAAGCACTGTGCTATGTGGTTTATAATTATCTCATTTCATCCTCATAACAATCCTGGGAAGCAGATGCTATTATTATCCCCATTTTATTTTTATGTTTTTTACAGATGAGAAAACTGAGGCAAATAGGGATTCAGTGACTTGCTCAGGGTCACACAACTAGGACGTGTCTGCGGCTGCATGTGAATTCTGGTCTTTGTGACTTCAGATCCAGCACTCTATCCACCATGCCACCTCACTGCCCTGACTCAGTTAAAACCTTTCTTTTAGGAGGGAAGGAGAAGGGGGAGGGTGGGAGGCAGGTGATACTTTAGAAAAATTAAAACCAGTGTCTTTAATCAAACCCACCCCCTCATTCTTCTGAACTCATCCTGCCCTGGTTCCCATTCTCCTTTCATGGTACACCAGGCAACACTCACAGCTTCTGAATGGGATTCCTGGGTACCCATCTGGACCAATCTGGTTCCAGACCCAAGAAGAACAAAATTTTACAAGACAAGCCATCCTTCCTGCCTCATGCCCTTTTTCTCTACAGCTCCAAGTGGTCACTGATCCTTACCCCAGGATTCAGAAAGAGGTTTATGTGCTTGTGGAGGAGAGCCTGGTTCTGCTGATTACCAGCACAGAAGTTCTGCAAAAACTCATGAGCCAGCTTCATGATCTCCTGCATCCGTGTATCTTCAGCCTGGGTGGAATAATGAGGAAGATCCAGGGTTAAGAGGGTGAACAGGAATGGGGGAGTAGAAAGGAAAGAATACTGAACTGCAAGGTAGAAGACGTGGACTCCTATGACATCTCTTTCACTAGCTAGCTGTATGAGGCAATCATTCGGTATTTATTGGGTGTAAGGCACTGAGACAGTGTGCAAGTCACCATTTGAGCCTCAATTCATTCGCTTATCAAATAAGGGTATTGGGTTAGATGCTCTCTAAATAACCTTCCAGCTCTGTAATCTATAAATATTAGAATTCAAAGGTCTTTATGAACTAAGCCTTTTGGACAAACTGAAAACTTTGATGATGAAATGGTGTTCTGCAGATAAGCCACTTTGGCATCCATGGGTCCAGAGGAAACAATTTGTTTTTAGGAACAGAGAGATGTGGCATAACCAAATAGAGAGACTGGCTAGCCTCAGAGCTAGGAAGATAAGGGTTCAAGTCCTGACTCCAAAATATACTTTCTCATTAAGAGCACATGGGGAAGTCATTTAAGATCTCAGTGTCCCAAGCAATCCTCTAATATTTAAATGAGTTAATTTTCACACTCAGAGGATCTCCACACCAATGATCTCAGGTCTGGTCTCCCAAAATAAATAATTTAGGGATAAAGCAACATATATTCCAACAAAATGGTTTAACTACTTGAATCAAAACATTTTAATTCCTGATTTTATGCTACAAGTTGAGACAGAGAAAATGACAGCTTATAAAAAGTCTTCCCCAATTCAAATCCATTCATTCATGTGGATTATTGATACAAGGTCACTTGAGTTCCCCTTAGGTAAGTCACTGTCATTTTTTCTCTGTTATTGAAAATACACTGTCATGCACCCATCTCTTAGGTTTGCCTTTCTTTTACCTCTGCCAAGTCAACCACCTGCATAGTAAAATGGTATGGGTGGTGTCTTTTGATTCATGTATAAAGTGGATTTTAGTGAGGCAGAGGAAGCCATTGAGCCTCACTGTCTCTTCTAGAGTTGTCATAGTCCAGTTGGCAGGACAGAGTCAAGATGACTGGTGATGACTCAAGATGCAGATGACCTTGGTGTCTCTGAGGCTTAACTAAACTCTAAAAGCTCTCCACAGCTTCTGCTGTAGTAGCCTCTATGTTGGAACAAATTCCTACCCATTCCACCAAGAGAAGTTGGCATACGCTTGAGGTAGATACGCCCTCTCCCCAAATCACCAAAGGTTACCCTTGACCTTGTTTAACCCATCTGCGCAGACTACACCAGAGAATCTCAGAGTGGGAAGTGATCTGAAAGGCCATCCCAGTCGATGTAACTGAAGAAGAAACCTATCTGCATCGGATCGGAGAAAGTGGTTCCTGGAGACCTAGAATGAGGGGAAACCAGCTCCTTCCCAAGGCAACTCATTCCACTTTTGTATTTCTCTAACTGGTAAGAAGTTTATCCTAACTCTCATGCTCAAATTTACCTTTTAGCAACTTCTACCCAAGTATTCTAGGTCTGCCTTTTGAAGCAAGTGAAACATCCAAATCCTTCCCCATCATGTTCCACATCTGTTTGTAGAAATTTTACCCAATTCTGAACAAGAAAAGAGGGATCTGATAGGGAAAGTAATGATCCACAGAGCATCCCTCGAAACAGAGTAAAACACAATTCCATCATATTCATACAGGATTTTTTTTGTTCCCAAAGCACTTTTATAGATCTCGTCCCAAAGTATTCTCAAAACCACCCTTTGAGGGAGACAAAGCAAAGGCCTCGTGTTTGCTTTATGAAAGAATCTTAGCTATGTGTTTTGACAATAGATAAAGGGCAGTGGAATTAAAGAATTTTCAAAGTCTAAGCATGATTTGGCAAGGCCATGAATTGAGGGGAACACAGTATACTTTTTCGCATTTCTTTGTAAATCTAGCACTTAGCATCATTCCCAGAGTATAAAACAAAGACTTGGGAAATGCTTGTTGACTGACAGCTTCACCACGAGAGTGTTCCTTAACAAAGACATATCTCTGGCTCATGGCCATCATTTTAAATGCTTCTACACAATTTTATCCTTATCTAAAAAATTCTACCAGATAGACTGTGAGTTAGTTGAATATCTTTTCCTTAAGAAAAGGAATCCAAAAAGGTAACCAGCATTAATAATAATCTATCATTGAGATTACCTATTTTCAGATAAATCCTAGACCACAGGTTCTTAACCTAGGATCCATAAATAGAGTTCAGGATCTGTTAACTTGGATGAGAAAAATGAAATCTTTACTTGCACTTACCTTTGCTTACTTCTATAATCCTCTCTATGCCCTCAGCGGGGTCAGGCCTCTGACTTGACATTCTTGGTTAAGACTGACCAGAGTTTGTGTTCCATTGATACAGTCTTTGACAACTGAGCATCACTATTATACCACAGGAAGGAAGCATCTGACAGAGAATGTTCTACCTTCTGTCTATAAGTCATGTTTACAAACTGTCTAAAAGATGACATTTTCCATTTCCAGGTAACTCAATTTCTGGTGCCTTTAGTTAAGAAAAACGGTCCTTGGCCTAAAGCATTACCCAATGGGTCTGAAAATCGAGCCTATTAACATGTGTTTCCAAAGGCTTCGCAGTGACTAAATGCTCCCAACTCCACCCCACACCACATAATTTCCTCATCCATCATTTTGGTAAGTTCTCTTTTTTGTGCTCAAAATGTTCAACATTCGCAATATCTTCATTCATGAGAGTCTAGGAAGAGGAGGAAATCAAGGGATAATAATGCAAGACTGATTCTGTGATAGATGTCTTTTCTGTGTGCCTCACTTACCTTCTCATAGGGGATCTGTAGGAGCTCCAGGACCACAGCATGGGCTCCCATGTTTCGCAATAGTCGCTGCTGCTGTTTTCGGCTCTTCCGGACAGAGGCACTCTCTTGGACACACAGTTTGCTAAGTCTAATTAAAATCTGGAAGAAAGCAATGGGGCTGCTTAATTGGTCTTCTCAGAAGCACTAGAGCTCTCTGAATATGAATTGTATTAAGAAGAGAAGAGGGGGGAAGATAGCTAAGTGGCAAAAATAGGTGCAAAGCACTTCCACTGCGAATATCCCTACTGAAAAGAAAGTAGGTTCCAGAGAGAACCAGACAAGGCTTGTTTGTAAACAGCTGCCTAAGACAGTTTTGTAAAAGTCAAACATATTGGTTATTGGTTGCTATATAGAGAACCTGGCTGGAGGCTCCAGTCTTCAGAATTATAGTTTTTTTGATATTCAATTCAATTCAAAATATTTATACTACAACCCTGTAAATAGGGGGGAACCAATCACAAAAGAAGTGAAAATAAAGTTGCCAAATGACACAAGACAAGCCTGCCCCCGAAGAAGAGATGTAAGAAGACAAGTCTCCATCTCCCCATTCTGCAGAGATGACAAGCTTCCCGTGTGAAATACTACGTACGATGTCAATTTCTTTTTGATGCAATGATCAACATTGCTGATTGTCTGATTTCTCTTAATCCTCTTTGTGGCTGTTGTTAAGAAATATTCTGTATTATATAATACGGCTCTTGGGGGAGGGGAAGGGAAAGGGAAATGGGGAAAATTTAGGCACTAGGAATACAAAAATATCCATAAAAATCATTTTAAAATATTTATTAAATGCTCAGGGCAAATAAATACCAAAACGCAAGTCCTTTCTCTCAAGTCTCTAATGGGGCTAGAGTACAAAGACAGGCAAATGCAAAATAATGTCAAGTGGAAAAGAATGCTCCAACAGTGGAGGTTAGGAAAATGCTTCCCAGAGCAAAGAGCACCAAAGCCTAGAAAGAAGGGAACTATTCTAAGGGAAAGGGAAAGATGAAATGTATTCCAGCCACAGACTATTCTATGTGCAAATGCATGGAGGCAAGAGATGAAAGGCTGATTTGGGAGAATGGGCCAATTGTGGAGAATGTGAATTGTATAAAAGGAAGTAATGAGAGATAAGGTTAGAATGGTAACCTGGAGCCAGACTGTGAAGGGCTTAAAATTGCAGACTGGAAAATCTAAATCCAAGAGGCAACAGGGAGTTAAAGAAAATTTTTGCAAAGATGAATTCTTTGGATACGTAGCCATAGACCGCAAAACCTGAGAAAGATAAATTTTTGTGGAAAATATAGCCATTGCTAAAGCCTTCTCATTTTGGATGGCCCAAAGCTAGGGGTCTTAACCTGGGATCTATGAACTTTTTTCAAAAAATATTTTGATAACAGTATTACAATATAATTGTTTTTCTTCGTCTATGTGTTACTTAATGCATTTAATAACATTCCAAATTTGGAACTCAAAGTTTTAAAAATCAGTGTTAAAAATTGTTTTTATATGTAATTGGAAAAAAAGAAAAAGAAAATACCAAAAAAAACCTCATTCTGAGAAGAGGTCCACAAGTTTCATGAGAATGCCAAAAAGTCCCTAGATACAAAAAAAGTTAAAAACTCCTGCTCTAAAGCTAAGGGCTGATTTCTACAGAGAAAGAAGCTAAGATTTGTTCAGGGTGCCAGTTGACCTAGAGCACTGGTGTAGCTTACCATGAGAAAGGAAAAAAGAAAAAGGGGAGGGGGGTTGGAATCTTACCTCTTTTACCACTCGGTAGTTGTAGCTGCTGGTACTTTCATGCTTTTGCGACTTGTTGCTCCCTTCCTAGTAATCAAAATATACATATTTCCTGTTACTGCATAATTCAGATGTGACTATACATTTTTAGCATCATATGTAAAGTGGATGACTGAGTCAGCACAAAGCCTGAAAATCACTTTCTAGTAGCAGTGACGGGGACTGTGTCAGACTGGCACCATGTTTCTGTGCGATACCGGGCTGGAGCTAGCAGTGCAATCTCAGCATATTGAGCAATTATTGTCAGTGAAGTTAGCTAACCCATCCTGTGAGTCTGGATTCCATGTGTAATCAATGTAATTAATTAATGCATTCAAACAAAAGCTAATACATTGGTGAAAGAGAATAGTTGGAGACAAAATGAGGGGACTGTGGCTGCTTTTCACACTGTGAGAAGCAAATTATATTTTGGACCTGTAGTTAAAACTTTGGTCCCTTTAGGGAGAAATGATTTACCCAGATTATGAGGGAGCACATAGTATAAGGGATGGAGGAACAGAGTTCTGGTCTATACATACTAGCTATGTGATGACAGGCAGATCCTTTAACCTCACCAAGTCCCTAGAGGCAGTTCTCTAAGATGACAAGGTCAAGATCACAGCTGGTCTTCAACAGCTGTAACAGCTTCTACACTGGGACATCCTGATGCCACTGACATGACAAGTCTGAATGATTTACCTGGATGGGAACGACTTACGATCCCTCACCTCCGCTTTCTTGTGCTCATTTTCACCAGATACTCCATCCATCGTCTCATCGGGTCCCTGCCCTTTGTACACCCAGAGTTCTGACTTCTCCACTATGGATCTCAGTTGGTCTAAGTCTTGCTTGATCTGTTTGTAGTTGTCAACATCTTGGCTGGTGACAAGCAGTTGAACCTGACATGAATATGATCCATTAGTTGCACCTTACATGAATATGATCCATTAGTTGAACCTTACATGAATATAATCCATTAGTTGAACACAATACATTTCTGAAGGACAAAAACAGCTGAGACCCACAAAAGGCTACCTGCTTGAATGCTTGAAGAACTTCTTGCCTCTGACTGAAGTGTCTAAAGAGAAGCTGAAGAGCCCCCGACACAAGGGGTGGATAGTCATGCATGGTCAAATGGAGCAAGACTCGGAGAAACGTTCTGCCTCCATGATCATCCAAGTCCAGTGGTGTGTTCTCTTCACTACAAACATCGGGAAGGGGAGGAAAGGGTAAATTTACTGTAAACTTTCCCACCTCACCCATGAAACACCACATGGCAGAAAGGGCCAAGAAGCCATGGGGTTGGGTCTCATGTCTGATATTAACAAGGTGTGTCTAACTGTGGACAAAGGACTTCAACTCTCTGAACCTTGTTCCCTAATCTATCAAACAGAGAACACATGTTATATCATGTATTTTATCATGTATGTTTGCTATTAGAACTCCATTTTGGTGAGTCTGGGTCCCTCTGTCATTTTCTTTTAATAATAAAGAATATCTGAAGTCTGTATCCTTCAGAATGAAAAAAGAACCAGTAATTCAGTAGCTGGCACACCCATATATACAACTTTCTCTTTCTCTATTCCTCCCCCTCTCTTTCTCTTTCATCAATTCTCTCTAAGACACACATATTCATAAACAAACACATATTAACCAGGCCTGGGATGTCATTCAGGTAGGTGGCTCACAGAAAAGACTTTCCATTCCTAAAATACAGGCACCTGCTCTGTAACTTATAACCTTAGAGAGTTGTCTGGGGCCCTGAGAAGAGGTGCTAAGTAACTTGTCCAGAGTCACAGAGCTAGTTATGTGTCAGAAGGAGGATATCGTTAAAATCTAATAATAATGGTATTGACAACATTAATATTATCCCCTTTTTCTCCTTCGATAAAACCAAAAAAGATAGGGATTAGGGATGATAAAGATGTCACAATAATCATCGTTTATTTTAGAGAACCACTGGGTGATGTGCCTAAGGTTAAATGTCCAGTAACAGACAAGACTGAGCTGTGAGGTCTCAACAGCTCTGAAAGGTTCTAGCTGATATGGTGACCCATGAGAACTTCAGATGGAGGATGCTGAAAGTAGGTCACCCCTTCCCAGCAGAGCAGTTATGGACTAGAGACTTCCAGCTCTTGCCCGGTGGGGTCATGCTGACTGGACAGAGCTGATTCTGTCCAGCTGGCCCTTGCCACCTGACCATGACTTTATCTTTCTGTGCTCTTACATTCAGTCCCTCTCACCTTCATTTTTCACCTCTTACTCTGGGAACAGGGATCATATCAATATTACCATTATTTCTAGAAAGTGCCCTTCATTTGTCCCATAGCTCCACTGCTCATCCCTATGATTTCACCCTTCCCTGTCAATTATCTCCCCATCTGTGTCTATATTAGAAAGGAAGTCTTTCAGTACACACTGAAGGACTACTTGTCAGGCATATTATGGTGGAGATCGCTTTGGTGTATGTGTTGAACTAGGTGGCTGTGATGCTTGCAGGCAGAAACTCTCTTTTGCATACGTATTCCCAGTGCTTAGCATAGATGACAGCACTAAATAAATACTTTGTCATTCATTCATTAATCCATATAGACATCTCTTCCAGGTACTTTGGGTGGTCAGAATTCCAAGGAACCAACTAAGTAAATTTAGCCTGAAAAAAGTCTGTATGTCCTTCGACTGCAAGAAATAAAGGCCCAGGGACAGACATGAGAGTCCTCTCCCCTAAACCCCAGAAACAGCTGCCATATAATATTGAAATATACTTTCCTTCCTCCAAAGATTCCCTCAGCTTGCTCCTCAATATGTTCAAAGTCAAGAGCTCCTGAAAAATGAGGAATATATATATTCATTTCATTTGAGAACACTAACATATATGACCTCAGCATTTGGAAATGTTTTGCCAGAAAATGCTAACTGAAATTTATCATCAAAAAGCAATTTAAAGTCCCCTGACATTTTCTAATGGTGTTCCATTCTCCTTAAATAAAATTATCATCACTTTTAAGAGAAAAAAGAAAACAAATTATGATCACACATCATCCCTAGGCTCCTACTCCCCCCCTCCATTCATTCCTAAGTTATAACACAGATAGCTGCCTCACTGAGTGGGTGTTTCCTGGGGACCGAGGGATTCATTAATCTTCAGGAAATACCCGGGGCCCTCAACTGCTAAAGAAGTATTAGGCAGCTAAGCAACTCCTTGATGTCCAGAATCATTTGCTCTTATCCCCAAGCACTTACCAAAAATACCTGTGCCCTGACCACATGGGAACTAGAATTAGAAATAGTAAGTTAGGAAGCAAGCTTTCTCTTACCCATGTCATGAAATGCTTGTGTTGAGGTTTATGTGACTGCTGTTCTCCATATCACTTTCCCCTCAAAGTCTAACCCTTCCTTAAGAGAAAGTCATTGCCTTCACCATGCCTGGTTTCAGGAGGTTTAGGGCTAAAGGGAAGCATCTTTTTTTCCACTGATGCCCTTTACTTTGGGCACGCATATCTACCCTAACAGTCCATTCCCAGGGAAGTGAACACAATTTCTCTATGACCAGAAGTTCCTCTGGGCTGGTTTCAGGTGCTACATGTCCAAGTGCAGTAACCCCAAAGAGCTCTGACTGCAAACTTTAGGGCAATTGCTGCCCATTCTGTTCCAGTGGAGGCCAGGAAAATGCCCCATGTGTCTGTAGAGGAACTCTGGCTGGTGGGTAGAAAGCTCATGGACAAAAACACAAAGGTCACTGAGACCACTGTTACTGGTCATGCAGTGGGAGAATTCACAGAGAAGTCTGATCAGGAGTGTGGCACACTGAATTTTCTGGTGATGTAAAGGCCTGCTTTGCAAAAAATGTCACTTGCCAGGAAGCCCCCAGGACTTGTGGTAGACTGCTGACTGATTCTGAAGAAACTACTAAAATAAATATACTTATCTTACTATCTAAAAGCAAAAAAAAAAAAAAGAATGAAGGAAACCTAATCTTCCTCATAATGGAACATGGGCTTTTCCCTGCGGGATTGGGCATAGAAACACAATGAAAATACTTGAGATCAAAGTTAGAGTAGATCTTCAGTAGGAAAAGAAAAATAAAATGGAAAAAAGGAGAGAAGAAAAACAGATACATTTTTTTCATTCTATTTTCAAGTATAGGTGAAAACATTTTATGTTAAAAACCCAATAAGGTTCAACACGTCTAAAAACATGAAAACCAAGGTAGTACATATCTGACTTTCTCTAGCCACTGCAGACCCCATTCCATCTTTGCAGACCCATTGTTGGAATAACTGACCTGGTACATTACTTGGTCCCTCTTGGCTGCTGCTTCCTGAGGATGTCTCAGAAGTCTGCGAATTGCTTTCATCAAACTCCCGTTTAAATATGCACAGGAGGCATGAGATCCTATAATCCAATCTCACATTCAAAATAAACTGGAGATTCAAGTGGAAATGGAAACAGATAGGTTACATTCACATACTGCCTTTAATACATCTCCCCCACCCACCCTAACTGTGGCACTTGACCTGGGTCTGGTTTCAGCCATACCAGATGCTCTGAAAACTTAGTAAATCAAATATTGAGCTGACTTGTAAACAGCCAGGTTAAAGAGAAATGTGCTTGGATACAGAGTATTAAATCATCCCTTATCCCCTTAACTTCTTATGGAGTCTTCATTACTATAGCTACAGGTATAAATGGTTAATGGTAAATCAATACTAAAAATGCTATTTTGAAATTCAATCATATTCAATAGTTGTTAAGGGTATTTCTGTAGAAAGGATAAAATGGGATGTTGAGAAAAACTAGGAGAACAGAAAAAAATCCATTTTTTATTAATAAACCATTTGTAAGGTATGGTACTGTTAAAATATAATTGTTCCTTCTCCTTCTATGTTCTGTTTAGCCCATTTTTTTTCTCTTTTTCCTCTTTTTCTTAAAAAACAATCCCCTGCTATAAAGGATGGTACTTTTAGAAATGGAAGGAGGAAGGATACGAAGTAAAATCTAAGTGATATAAAAACAATAGATTTAAATTTTAAAAAAATCTATTTTTTACAAAATGATATATATTCATAGAATTTGACTCATCCTCCCTCCCTCCCTCCATCCACCTGTTTCATATACGATCACATCTTCTCACAAAGCTATCCTCACCCTACTCTTAACTGGCCTTCCTGCCTATAACCTCCCTTTTGAGTGTATCTTTTACATACCTTCCAAAATAATCTTCCTAAGGCACGAGTCTGATGATTTGTTACTCCCTTCCCTGCTTAGCCTAAAACCTTCCATGGGTCTTTTACTGACTATAGTTTAGAATATCAATTCCCTAGCCAGGCATTCAAAGTCTACAGTTCTGCAGCTTATGAACATCTAGGCTTATTTCCCATCATTCCTTTGCCCATCCTCTGCATTCTAAATGTTTCCTAGTCTCATGACCATGCATTCACAAAGGCCAGCTCATGTCCAAACATTCTTCTTTCTCCTTAAAAGTGAAACTCAAATGCTACCTCCCCCATTTCTTAAGACTTCGTCATAGGATCACAAATTTAGAACTGGAAGTGACCTTAGGGTCATTCATCAGAGAATTTATTTGTTTACATGTTGTATTCCTCCTCTGACTCCAATACTCCTACCATCAACAGACTGAAGACAGGAATTCAATCAGTTTTCATTTTAATAGCCCTTACTGCTGAGCACAGGGTGTCACACACATAGCTTCCATATTTGAGGATCTGTGTCGTTGTCAATTGAGGCACTCTCCTCACTGTTGCCAATTATAATCTTTTCTCTCATTTATTATATATTCCTTAAGAACTGATGTGGTCAAAAAGTTCATCCTGCAATCAACATACATGCACTGTTCTTTGAATGAAAGATACCTTATCCATCACTATGTCCACACACAAAGTCACTGCAACCTGGATTTTTCTAAGTAATCCCATCATCCTATCTCTAAAGAGAGATAGCCACCTCATACTTGCCAACGTTTACCCCTTTCTGTTCTCATTTTACTGCAGCAGGTAGCACTTTTAGAGTGATGTCAAATAATAGTGAAGAGAGAGGGCATTTTTGCTTTATATCCAATTTTGTACTAGTGTTTCTCCAAAGCAAAAAAAAAAAAGTTAGTTCCTTGGTTTTAAATATATTCTTTTGACCATATTAAATAAAGAGTCCTTTTAAGCTTATGCTTTTTAGGATTTTTAACATAAATCAGTGCTCTGTTTTCTTAAAAGCTTCTTCAGCATCTGTTGTGGTTATGTTAGAAGGATTCTCTTTTATGTTCCAATTTTTGGTTCCTATAAAAAAAAACTCTACTTCCATAATTTTTTGGACATGAGTCCTCTTTCTTTGATCTCTTTGGGGTATGGGTCCAGTAGTGGTATAGTACAGTTGAGGAATCTGGGGGGGAGCATGCTTTCCAGAATGGTTGCACTAATTTACCACCCCACTGACCTGCACAGTCCTTAAACCCTCCAACATTTGTCATTTTCCTCTTCTGTCATCTTTGTCAGTCTGATGGGCATGAGGGGGAACTTTAAACTTAATTACATTTCTCTAGTTATTAGAAATTTAAAACATTTAAAAATATAATTGTTGATTGGCTTTCTTCCTTTGAAATATCCTTTGGCCATCTACGTATTAAGAAATGACTAAGTTTTAGAAATTTAAATCAGTTCCTTTTTATCTTTAACATGAGAGCTTTATCAGAGTAACTTGCTGCAAAGCTTTTTTCCCCATTTGTCGGTTTCTATTCTAATTTTAAATATAGCAAATGGAGAATCCAAAAATGAAAAAAGGTTTATCTAATGTTTAGTCTCCAAACTTTTTAGAGAGCCTCTGAAAAAATGGAGCTAATAAAAAAGTATGGTTAAAAGTACACTGTATCATGCTTTCAGTGGACTGATGGTGAAGCAGACTTCCTGTCTTGGCAGAAAAAGTGGTGAAATACAGGAGCAGAAAGGAGCATATGCTGTCAGCCATGGACAATGTGTGGATGTTTTATTTAACTCAATTTTTTCTGCTACATGGGAGGGTTCTATTGGGTGGCAGTGGAGAAGCCACCGAGAGATGATAGTGAGGGGAGAAAATGCACAAAAATTCCTAAACAAACTGAAACTTTGTTTAAGCATTTTACTTTAAAAATAAATCTGAAAATAGAAGAATTCTTTACTCTTTTTGGAGAAATTCTGAACCAGAAAACTCAAAGGGATTTTCCATGAGGAAAGTAGTAGCTAAAGTGGGCAAATAATATCCCCTCCATATTTTCCTAATGTATAAATAAAGATCTAACAAAGCCAAGGGAAGATCTCAGCAGAAACCAGGGAAATACTAGAGAGGTCAGAACTCCAGGTTAGTGTCATGTTCTGAAACTGATTCACATAAAAGAAGCTGTGGGATGAAGCAGATGGAGCACTGCATTTGCAGTCAGGAAACCTTGGTTCAAATTCCTCCTTGGACACTTAGTAATTACATAATACCTCTCGACTCCAGTTTCCTCATCTGTAAAGTAGAGATGATAATAGACCTCACCTTCATTGTGTTGTTATGAGGATCCAATGAGATAATGTATGTAGGGTTCTCAGCAAACCTTAAAGTGCTATATGTTAACTGTTATTATTATGAAAAATAATGATAATGATAAAGCAGAGGAGAAAATGTAACTGAAGAGGTTTTTATTGAAAAGAAAGCATAATTTGAAGATAATCTGGATGTAGATCCTAGTTCTGTTGCCTATGTGAGCTTGGACAATAACAACGGACACAAAGCACTTAGAATAGAAGCAACTGGAGGGCACGCACTCTTCCACTTCTTTGTGTCCCTAGCACTTGTCACAGTGCCAGGCACTAGTAATTAAAAATGCTTATGAGTTGAATAACTACATTATCCCCTTTGAACATGAACAAAGTCACTTAAATCTTCTGAATTTGAACTTCCTCATTTGTAAAATGAGAGAAGTGAACAAGATGCTCTCTAAGGTAACTTTCGGCTCTTAATCAATGATCTCATCAATTATCATTCAAGGAAACATCAGACTAATTCTAAGCTCTATCCAAGCAAGAGTACTACAGCTCCCCATTATGGAAGAGATTCCATTTTTAAAATGCTCTTCTGTCCCTGGGGTCACCCATTGACAAGAAGGTACCTGAAGAATTTCAATGATCTTCAATTTGGTATCCATGACCATGATATCTTCTTTCTCAGGCTCTGTCTGTTTCACATTTCCTTCAGGGGCAGCTGCCATAGGAGTCATGGGCAAAAACCCTCCTCCTCTAAGAACAACCTGAGTCATCAGTTCTCCAACTCCATGGATGGATCTCATCACATTACTCCCTAGGATATGGAAAGGACAATCTTAAAGTTATGACCTCATCTCTACAGGTTTTCCCTCAGAGGGCTGAGGTTGGGTATCTGCCTTTACAAGTGGGAACCCGACTTTATCTTTTAACTGTTTTCTCTCTGTGTTGGCAAGTTTCATATTGAAGAAGAGGGTTCCTGGCTCTGAGATCATCAATATACAACTGCTCTAGGATACTAACTAAATCCAAGTGACATGAAAGGTAGTCATCCTGAGCCCCACAGAGTTGATTTACTTTAATGACAGCAGGATTCCAAACGGAAATACTTCCCTTCAAACTATAGAGTGCCAAACCTGGAGAGACACCATAGGACCCGCCTTTCCTCCTACCTCCATGCACCACCTCCCGCAATCCAAATGCAGTATAATACATGACATCAGACTACAAGGATTTTATAATGCAGTCTAGCTGAGAAAACTCTAGCTGAGCTCAAACATACTTTGAATAAGAGAGTATCACATATAATGTCATTATATATTCATATGATAAAGAAAAAGCTACCACTTGCACAATATATACAGTTTGAGAGAAGTGTATGATAAAAGGCAGCTAGGACAAGTTCAGAAGGAATAGGAATTTTTTATGATGACAATACTACAATCAAATAATCTTTGCCCTCATTTTTTAACATTCATTTTTTAGAAATTTTGAGTTTTGAATTCTCTCCCTCCCTTCAATCCTTCCCCCACCATTGTGAAAGTAAGCAATCTGGTATTAATTATATATAGCAATCATTGCAAAACACACTCCCATATTAGCCATCTAATACTTATTTCTTACCTTTATTTTCTTCTCCTTTCGCCATTTTGCTAATAGGGAATATGGTGGTCACATGTACACAATCTAAGATTGCCAGTAGGATCTTGGTTAATCGTAAGAGGTCAGAGAAGTTGTAGAAACCAAAATAGATAAGATTTCTGGCCAAGTTTACAACCTATATTTAAAAAAAGAATTAAATATTCTTAGAAAGAATATAAAACAGAGTTCTTCTTCCTGTCTTACTTTAAGTCTGACTTCTGGTTCATAATGACAACTTTGCAAAAATTCTTGACCGTGATGACAGAAGAAACTCTATTCAATTTATTTTATGCAAACTTTTATGAAATGGGTAAGATGGTTAGAAATCTCTAACAAAGAAAACTGCACAGTTATTCATTTTATTTTACTGTGTTATATTTAATAAGAGGAGGAAAAATGCTGACCTATTCATTTTATCTACATGATTCCCTTAATATAGTTTGACACAGTTACTTTTGATTCCAAATTTTGTAGAATCTTATCACACAGACAAAAGCTTTCCAAAAAGCTAAAGACCAACACTAGACCTGGAAACATAGCTTTAAATATCAAATAAACTACTGAATAGTCTAATGGTAAGTTCACAAGAAGAAAGAAAAATATAATATAAAAGGTAACTTTCTTGATGTGATTAAGGAAGAATATTTCACTTATGTAAAGGTCAGGGTACATTTTCATCTCTGCCATTTTGTATACTTCAACTCAGAATCTACACTTGGCTCTTTTATTATATTATTGGACAAAGCTGTGCTTTTTTTTTTTAAAGACTGCTCTCTATTTTGATTCAGGAGCAAATCTAAACTAGCATCTCTATACTACAAAGACTAGGGCTTCAACATAAAAGTACACAAACAAATGTATTTTCCAATTCACCTGTTACTAAAACGTCCATTTTAAGATCTGGTATTTTAAATTTTCACATTACCTCAAATGTGAGCTTATTTTTCTCTTTATCAGAAAAAGGAAATCTCTGACAAACCACATCTCTTAAATATTCTTCCACAAATTCCATAGTCTGAGCAAACCTCTCTTTAATTTCATCTTTGGAAGTTCCACTGCTGTCATAGCTGGAAGAAGAAATAAAATTTAAGTCTTTGGGCTGAAACTCAACAGATATAGACATACACACACACACACACACACACACACACACACATATATTTATCGTGCCTCTTTTTAAATAACTGAGATGAGGAATAGAATTTTACCCAACTCTGCAAAAAATTTCACAAATACAATTTTTCAAAAACTAACATTCTTTAAATTACATATTTCAAGAAGGTTGAACATGGAAAACAGACAGTACTTTGAGGAATCACTCAGTGAAAAGTGACATTTCAAGACTACTAAGTTAAATATTCTTTTAAAATTTATATAACATTTAACCTCCACCATAACAGGCACCTTAGAGCAATGATAGGTGTAACATAGTGGTGGAAGATGGCAATCCTAAAATTTACTAACTTGGTTTCCATAATCTCAGTTACAGACTCTAGTTTATTATAACCAGTATGAAAGTTAGTTTTCAAATGATTCCTTTTTTAAAAAAAATATGCCAAGTCCTGACAAACATTTAAAAATAAAAACCAACTACAAATCCTAATTTATATTTTCTGGAATTACATGTTTAGAAACCTTCAAAATGGCATTTGAAAAATATAGTCCTTCAGTGACTATTTGCCTGCAAAATGTTAATGGTCCCTATTAAAAATATTCAAATGTAAATATGAGAATGTTATTCTAATGATGGTACAAAATTTGCTTTGAATCATTTCCCAGTTTTGATCTAAAAGTCCTATACACTTGCAATAAAAATTTCTATGGAATGATAAAATTTTGCAGGCTCACTATTTAAAGCCAAACTACTTTGTATTTAACTTTTTTGCATTTTCTTCCTTCATATTTATTCTCTATGTAGCTACATAAGTATATGTTGTCTCCCTCTTTAGAAAATGAGCTATTGTGAGTTGGGATTATTACATTTTATGAACTTGTATCTCCAGCACCTAGGATAGCATGTGCCTGAAATACAACAGGTCATTAATAAATGCTAATTGACAAACTGGTTTTTAAAATTTAAAGCCTTCTTCCCACAAGCATCCAGAAATGATCTGAACTTGTAAAGTGTGCCTGTCATTTCTTCTCAGAATATAAGAGTAAATAAAAACATGCAGTGGGTTTGATGGGAAAAGAAAATCAGCTTACTCATCAATTGCTATTTCCGAGGGAATCTCTGACCACAAGCGGGCATACTTCACAGGAGTAACCTGTTCCTGAGGGTCTCTGTCAACATGCATATGGAGCATCAGTCGACAGAACGATGCTCTCAGATCATAGGGCAAGTTCTCATCAGACATGCATCGAAGAATGAGGTCTACATCAAGTTGGCCAGATATTTCATTGATGGCCAGATACTGCCGATCCAAACACATTCTAGCAAACAGGTTCAGCTGATATCTAGTGAAAAAGAGAAGAAAGAACTTTCTTAAAAGCCCCACAAGCCAATGAGCCCTCGAAATGTAGTAATTATGGCACCAGGTGGCACAGTGGATAGAGTGTTGGGCCTGGTGTCAGGAAGACCTAAGTTCACATCTGGCCTCAGACACTTACTTGATGTTTGTAACTTTGGGCAAGTCATTTAACCTCTGCCTAGCAGGCAAGTAGGAGGCTCATTAGATAGAGGGCAGGGCTTGGCGTCAGAAAGACCTGAGTTCCTCAGACACTTCCTAAGTGTGTGACTCTGGATAAGTAACTTAATCTGTCTGCCTCAGCTTCTTCAACTGTAAAATGGGAATCACAATAGCACCTATCTCACAGAATTGTGAGGATCGCATAAGATATTTGTAAAAAGCACTTGACCCAGAGCCTGGCACACAGCAGGTGCTACAGAAATATCATTAGCAATTATCATTTTTAAAAAAGATACAGAATTTTACCTATGTATCCATACCTCCATGCACAAGTTTTTACATCTCACACTTTCTTTTCAAACAACTTAAAATCCATTTCGTGGCTCCCCTCCCCAACAAAGATGCTCTCACTTGAGTTGTCATTTATTAGGAGGTCCCTTTCTTAATATTTTTGGAGTAAATTAACTCACCAGATGATGGCTGCAACTTGGGAAAACCACAAGCCTCAAAGATTGTTGGCAGAGATCTTCTACCAAATGAGAAAATCATTTTATTTCACAAAACGCATTTTCTCATCAACTCTACCCTCCTTGTCTTCTTTTGCAGAAGTAGATGGAAGTCATTTCAACCTCCAATCCTTCGCATATATCCCCATTGTCTATGTTCTCCAGTGTGGATTTCTGTACTACGATTTATGTTCTTTTTGTTGTTTGTGTTGGACTCTGGTACTTTTTTTTAATTCCCCAAATTTGAAAAATATTCAATTGCTACTAATATCCTGTCCTAAAGCTTCACTGAGCTTGAGATGTACAAATGACCTTGGTGCGCTGAGAGCTAGGCCTGAGGAATGAAAACTCTGATCGTCCTCTGTCAAGCTGTAAAGGACTTTTGCTATGAGACCAATGATGGATTCCCTAATAATAACTACCATATATATATATATATATATAGTGCCTACTATATGCCAGACATGGTGCTAAGTGTTTTACAATTATTCTCTCATTTGATCCTGACAACTCTGGGAAGTGGATGCTATTAAATATTATTAAGTACAGTTATAATAATTACTCACATTCTATTTCTATCATCTCCAGATCTACCTAGATGATCTGTAGATGACACAGATCAGAGTAGAGAAATATCTCTTGTGCTATCCAACTCTAGGAGACCATTTACTAAAATTGACTATCCAGCTCTAGAAGGGTGGTGATCTGTATTACTAGAGGGAGTAAAAATGCATGAAGACCTTGCTAAGTTTCTGAGTAGGACTTACCTAGCTCTTCCATCTTGAGTGATGGTCTGAGGTTGATGGAAATTTCTAGCTGACCTGAGAGGCATGTAAGGACTAGAACTGTTAAGATCTAGCTAAGTCTGACTCAACAATAATCCAAATCTGTGACCATACTGGTAGTGAGTGCTGAAGGTAGAATGTGGAACCAAGTACTCTGAATCTGAACAAATGCTCTCACTCGAGCCAAGCTAAGCTGCTATCCCTGGGATGATGATATTATAGAGCTAGCACATTAAGGCTTACAAAATGCCTTACACGTATCTTTCATGCATCACCTAGAAGGCAGTATAATTCAAATGAAAACAAAAGCCCTGGCACGAGGCCAAGGGTTTTTAATATTTCCTTCGTGTCACAATCTCCTCCTCAGAATACCATTTTCAAACAGTTGAAAGAAAAGATTAGTTCCAGTTAGAAGTTAGTGAAAATAAAGATTTCATTTTTCCTACCCAGGTTCAAAGGGCCTCTGAAATAAATCCATGGGCCATCTATGGAGCCCAGGTTAAGGACCTCTGCTCTAGGGGTGATGCTTACTATCTATCTGAACTTGGGCAACACATGTGACTGAGCTTTGCTCAATTTCCTCATCTGTGAAATGACAAGATTGGATGGGGTAGATGGACTCGGGGGTCCTTTCTAGCCCATGACTACTTTTCTCAAAACAACTGCATGAAGGTGATAGAAAGGGTATTATTATCTCTTTAGAACAAAGTGGGACACAGACCCAGAGAGATATAATATCTTCTCCATTGTCACAGATAGTAAGTATGGAGGATGCATGTCCAACCCGGGTCTCACCTGACTGCAAGGCCAAAGCTCTTTCCACTACGCTCCATTGCCTCTCCTATACTAAATGGATTCTTAAGCCCTGAGATAATCAACACCACTCTTGCTTTGTTACAATTCATCATATGACTGCAGATAATTTTGTGCCTTGACAGCAAGTGAAACTAGTGAGCATGTGAGCATTCCTGATCCCCTAGCACCTGGGATTCCCATGTCAGAGTCAAACACACCAGGTGTTCTGATCACCTGTAGTAGCTGAGGACATCCCGGTCTTCTTTCTGCCCTTCTTTAGCATCCTGGGCCAGCTCCCGGACACTCTTACTACGGATCTCCTTGTTGCTGTCTCTCCAAAATAACCAGACCTCCTCCTCATCTTCTCCAGCTTCCAGAGCATTTTCACCAGTGGACACTCCTTCAAACTCAAAACGAGAAAGAACCAACCTGGATAATTAGGAGATGAAGAACCAGTATCATTCATTTGAGCTCTTATGGAAGCCACTTGGACTCTGGAGGTGTTGCAAATCCCATACTTGGCAATAAAACAGGTCTTTGGCTCTAGCTCAGTCCAGAAGATGATCTAGGCACTTGAAACTCAAATATTATTAACTTCACACTACAAATGCCCAGGGCCTATAACAAATTAGGTCAGGCCCAGAAACATTTGAATAACCTAGAGCCAATGACAAATTAGATTGTGCTTGGTAGACATAAACATCCCACAAACAAAGATCTCAACAGCATGTTTACAGTTAAAATTAAGACTATAACCCTTATCCTATCTATGGTGAAATGTTTTTTTCAGAACAGACCTCTTTCATATAGAGCAGCTATCACTATTGTTGTCAGGTTTTTCCACCCAAATAAAAAAATGTCAGGATGACATTTCAGGAATCTCTCAGTATAGTACAGTCACAGCAAATAAAAATTACTTCCTTCCAGACCTAAAGATGCTTAACATTTTTGCACAATTGTAAATATTTCACATTACGTTGAGTGGCTAAAAAAAAATGCTCACATTTTAATTAGTATCTCAACTAAGCCTAGCCAAATGAAAGCAGCGGAACCATCTTGAAGAAGAGATTAACATGAATGCTCTGCATGCAAATTAATAAGATAGCACTTTCCAAAAGAAATACATGATACCATCCTATTTTGGATAATTATACCTCCCACCAACTATGATTCCTTCAGTGGTTTGGATTCACCGGGCAACATACATTGGCTGGAATCTTCTAGTACTTTCAATGCCTAAACAAACTCCCATCTCTCCAATAGCCTTAAAATCATCAGATTGCCACTCACTTAGTCTCAATCAGGATGTCAGCATTGGTTGGGTTCAGCACAGCTTTACAGATCAGTTCTTGGGTCACTGGAATTGACTTGTTCATGGACACACACAGGTCAGAGAGGTAATCTAAGAATCTATTGGGAAGTAGAAAACACAAAAAAAATGGGTATTCTCTTCAGATAAAAGGAATTCTTTCCACCTAAGACCCACGGGTTAAGATAGCTAATGATAACAGCTGATATTTGTATGGCGCTTCAAGATTTGCCAAATGAAGCAATGCTTGAAAAGTGGGTTGGTCTACACAGCAGGCTCTGCATAAACTGTGAGTGTCCTAAGTATCCCCACTGCCAACTAATATTACTGGAAACCCAAAGTCTGGGCACAGAAAGGAAGATTTTAAAGGAGATAGGGGAAGGAAAAATGGAAGACAAGGAAGAACTCAGAAAGGAGTAGAGGGAGAGAGAGAGAGAGAAAAGAGGTATATGATGTCCTAGATTTTAGGACTAGAAGGGACCCTAGCTATCCACCGCATTTTAGCGATAAGAAAAATGAGGCCTAGAGAGGGAAAACTATTTACAGAGACAGAATCAAAGTCTTGATTTGGTCTTAAGAGTCCTACTTCCAAACACAGTTCTCTTTGTGCCACTGCTCTCTCTCTATATATATACTATATATATAGAGGCCTTGAAGTAAACTTAAAGAAATAAAAACAGCCTGTGTACATTTTGCATCATTTAGTAACTTCTGTGTTGACATGTGAACCAGTCAAGTAACAATTCACTCTGGCCATAGCAATATCACCTGCTGGCAAGACTCTAGGTCAGTAAGGAATGATGAGTCCCTCTGCCTTCCTAAAGGTAAGAGTTTGACAAGTGACTTGGAAAAAATTCAAAAGGAAATGATTAGCTTCATTGAGACCAAGTCCTGTAAATCTCAAGGAAATATAACCTAAGAGACCTGAGTTCACCTTCTCCAGGTGAGTTTCCTAGCCTAAAAGGCTGGGTATGTATTCCCTGGCTATCCCCACACCTCACCTGGGCTCCCGGTTTTTTCTCACAAGGCTGACAAAGGTGTCGATCTCTGCAGCAGTAATATGCTTCTCCAGGAGTTTCCGATTGTTGTGGAGCAGAGCTGTGATTGTGTCTTCGGCCAGAACATCATAGCCAATTTGCTTCTGCATGAAGCCAAACTGCTTGGCAATGTACTCCTTTGGGAGAGTGGGATTGGGGGGAACAAAAGGCATTTGTAATCACGTTGAGAATTAAAGGAAAGACCAGAGATTGACTGATCAGAGTCAAAATTTATAGGGAAAGCGAAGTGACTGCCCCTAGAATTTTACTTTGGGAATGATATAACCCCCCAAAGTGAAAGCTAAAATGTTCTTACACCCTATAGTTTACTAAATCTGCTAACTGAATATAACTGAGCAAAGCATCACATAATTCTTTCAGGTAGGGGTGTTGCATTAAGTACACAGTTTGAATTTTAAACCAGTGGCAATTTTCAAAGGTCAGACTGTTTATTAGCTCTGAATTTATTACTAAACTTAAGAAGGTCTAACTGGTGCTCTCTGCTCCCTGTTCATGCCAAGCAGCTGCATGTTAATTCCTATCTGAACCCTTTTGAAGGGTCTCATCCCAATTTTTCCCTCTCAAAGATCCATATGAATTGAAATATATCCCTGTGATCATCTCTATTTTATTGTAACAGTCATAAAAAACCTGCTTTCAAAATATCAGAACATCCTTATTACAATTAGGTACTACAAGTACTAGTAAAATCCACTTTATAAATGTGGAAACTGAGGCTCAGAGAGGCTCAAAGAGTTGCCTGGAATCATATATTTAATAAATGACAGAGCCACAATTAGAACTCAGGTCTTTCCTGATTTTTCTAGTACACAATGATCTTCCCTAATGTTCTAGGGCAGGTGTTCTCAACACTGAATGCATGATCTTGGTTTTTTAAGTATTGTGATAACAGTATTTCAAAATAATTGGCTTCTTTTGTAAACCTAGAAGATTACAGTGAGGGGTAGCTAGGTGGCAAAATGAGTAGAGTATTTGGCCTAGAGTTAGGAAGACCTGAGTTCGAATCCAGCCTCAGATATTAACTATGTGATCTTGGAAAAATCATTTGCTTGTTAGCCTCAGTTTCCTCATCTGTAAAATAGATAATAATAGTGTCTATCACCCAGGATATTGTGAGGATCAAATGATATTAATTATCATTAGTACAATTCCTGCTACATAGTAAGCACTATATAAACCTATGCTATCACCATCATTATCATTCTATGTTTTACACTCATCCCATTTTATGCATTCAAAAACACAGGATTTATCAGATTGCCAAAGGCATCCATGACACAAAAATGTTTAAAAATCAGTGTTCTAGGGGAACACTCCTAAAAGCAAGGCTTTACCTATACTGAGAGAGTGCCCAAGTGTACCACTCATTTGGAAACTTGAATAGGGCAGATAATTATCCTTCCAGGACAGGATAGACTTCCTCTATCTAATTCTGTGGTCTGTTATACTATTGAGCTATAATGTGTCAGCTGGACATACACCTTGGAAACTGTCATCGTCATCCATCATGGCACAGAAATGACCCTGAATTCTTGAAGGCTATACCCACAGAATGAAAGCTCAGGAAGATCCTCCAAACTTGGAAAGAATCAGAGGAAGGAAGAGTCAGTGATGGACAGAATATCCATCATTTGAAGAACATGCTCAGCTATGTTTGTAGATTCATTCTCTGCACTTATAGGACATACTTCTGATGGAAGGGTCAAGTGAGATAAAACATAGAAAGTACTCTACAAGCCTTGAAATACTAAAATTAGTTATCATGACCAGGTCATGGCACAAACTCAGGCAAGAATTTGAGCCTAGCCCTCATTTTTAAAAATTTCCTTATAGTCCACATTCTGGCAAGGGAAATCTAAATTACCAATAACCCAGACAGATGAAATGAAAAGATTCACAAAATAATGAACAAATTAGACTTTCATGATTTCATATTTGACTTGTAAAATTAAGTAAAGAAGAGACGAGGGCATTCAAAATCTTTACCAATCATCACATTTCAAAGGAATTGCTTAAGTTCAGCCTACCTAATGATAGCAAAGGAAAAAAAGTACTGCAGAAGAAAGGCTAAATTTAATTCCAGACATAATGGACCAAAAATTTCATCTCACATGAAAAAATTTATTTCTTAATAAATTTGCTTAATGCCTTGGAATCAGATTTATCAACCCAGAATTCTTCCAGACTTGTGCCAGGTTCAAGTTGAAGAGGTAGCTTAACAGTCGATTGGAAATTGAAGTAAGAAAGACACCAGGCAAGGAAAGAAGCACTCCCATGTAGTAAAAGGTGGAATGAAAGCCATCCAGAATTCAGAACATCTACGTTCAAGCCTCGACATGTGGTCCAAGCAATGTTTAATGTCTGTTTGAACCTGGGCAAATGAACTGATCTCTTGGTAACCTAGGCAATTCTCTAAGACTATAAATCTGCAGAGCAGGAGCTGATCAGCATTGGGAGAAAGAATTTCCTCACCAAGAGTTCCTGCTAACAGTGAAATATCAGGTTGGGAAACAAACAAAAAATCCAAAAGTTTGAGTACACTAGGGTATTTTTCTTCCAATAAGAGAAGACACCATGAATATAACGGAAGGTTCCACAAGAAATCAGGATGAAATCAAGTCAAATAAAATAATAGCTTTCATGGGACTTTTGTCAGGGTCCTTGGCTAAAATGGCTCTCTGGTACCTGAAAAAGAAACAGCATCTCTCTAATCAGCATCTCAATTTCCACTCTATCCATTAAGGGAAAAATCTATGCGGTACATTAATTTGACCAGTGACAACTTCATTTAGGAAGTCACATTTCATTAACAAATTCTACCATCATTCAACTACTCATCAGATTAGCCCGTTCCACACCTGGTTCTTTCTGTAGTCCTGCTGTGAATGCCTTAACACCCTGTAGCACAGCCGGCAGATGTGTCGGAAGGGAGCGTGCCGCTGGTCCCCCAGCTCCTCCAAACGGAGCATCGGTCCATCTCCACAGTCTGTAAATGGGGCCTGCAGTAGCTTGAAAATCTGTAAGACATTTTAGCAAGTGAAGATGGAAAATAACATTGTCACCCTGCTTGTCGTTTGTTGGCCCCTAAGCAAACATCGGGATTTAGTGAGTCAAAAGCAACTCAGTACCTACTAAGGATAATATACTCTATACTCTGTAACTACATCATGCATATTTCATCTGCACATTCATTGAACAAGTACTTATTCAGCTTGTTGATTGACTGTTGAAAAAGGAGCTTTAAGTCTCAAACGAACAAAAATTTAGCATGTGTAAAGGACTTAGTTAAACACTGAGGAAAGAACAAAGTTAAAATGGCATATATGGTCTCTGTGTTCACACAACTGATCATGCAGAGTACAATATAAGGGATTTTAGTTCCCCAATATCCCATTTACTAATTGCATGAAATCAACATTTTCTAAAGGATACAATTCTCTTTAAGAATTCCCTAAAATCATCACCCATAACAATCCATCAGTTCCCAGTTTAACCAACTGAGGCATAACTGAGCAAAAGTCAGAATTTATAATGGTGGGATATCTTGTGGACTGGGGGTTATTAGAGGAAAAAGAGAGGAAGGGAGATTCATGAAGTAATTGTGAGGAAAAGGACTGAGAACAGAATATCTAACCTTCTATTTCTTGTCAATCTATTAACTCACTACTTCAATTTATTTGAAAACCTTCGCCCCAGGAATCAGATGCCCTTAGGCGTGAATAAGTCTCTTCTGGGGGAATCACAGAAGGAACTCTACAGGAAGAAAGATTTCCATTCATTCTTTACAACCTTTCCCGTGTCATGGAGCCCAGCTGACCTGCTTGAGAATATTCTGTTCTCTCATCAGTTTCTGGCGTTCTCTGTTAGGTTTGGAGAATACTACTTCAAGCACATCTTGACCTGAATTAGTTCCACCAGTGACAAAGTAAACTAGATCTTCAAGCAGCTTGGTCACAGATCTAGAAAAGAAACCAGAATCACACGCTCTCAGAGCTGGAAGGAACCCAAGAAGACATTTCCTCAAACCCATATCTGAGCAGGAACCCCCTCCACATTCTCTCTGACACATGGTCATCTAGACCGTTCAGCCTCCAAGGAAGCCCTCTTTATTTGGGCAAAGCTCTAAAGGTTAGGACATTTTTCCTTTATGTTAAGCCTCAATCTTTCTCTCTGGCATTTCCAAACATTCCTCCTAATTCTGTCATCTGGGGCCAAGCGAAACAAGCTAAGACTTCTTCAACATAATAGATGTATTCAACTACCTCAAGCCATGTGGCACCTTTGTTTTGTCAGACTAGAACTTCCTCCAGGAAGCCAAAGGCAATTATAACTACCGCAAATGTTTAAGGAATATTTGATTTATCTTCTCCCATGTCTTCCTCAGTTTAAACATCCCTAATTCCTATGTTTGCAAGAGACCTTCAACGGCAAATATATTATATACTGAACATAGTGAAACCGAAAAGCATTAAACAAGATGTTGATGTGTGTGTGTGTGTGATAGATATCTAGATAGAGATATGACAAAATGCTAATCTCTTCTTAGTTAACAGTTTAGTAACCAAGTTCCTAATCAATAAATCTTCCCCAAATTAGAAGTCTTTCAGAATTGAGGACAGAAACAAAAAAATTACAGAATTATAGATTTCAAGTTGAAAGGGACTTCAGATGACACGTGAGTCCAACTGCCTCATTTTACAGATGGGGAAACTGAAGATTAGAGATGCTTCCTTTCATTACTGAAAACTAAAAGATGAAATCATCAGTGCTTTTTAAGATTACAAGGATCTGGTAAGGAAGTCAGTGATCCGATCCAAAAGGAATGAATAAAAGCCTCTGCTCCCTTAACAAACAGTTGCAAGATTCTAAAGTGGCTCATGAGGAGAGGTCACTAGTGTACCATGATTGCGTATTCTAGCCCACTGCAAAGACAAGTAATTATACGCCCTGTGGATGGGAGAAAATGCATTTCACTTGCTGGTCCCTTTACCTTCTTTCATTCTGTGTTATAGTCCCCTTTTCCAGCTTGCCAGCAATGGATCCCAAAACCTTGCTTGCATCATTGGCAAAGTCCAAATCCCGAACCTCAGCAGGAGACACTGGAACTATGGCAAAAGCTTCCTTGTCCTCCTTCACGGGAGATGTGCCAATCTGAAAAATTCAAGAAAATCCAAGAAACAAAAGGGTTAAGAGGCCAGGAAGTGGAACTTCTATTGGGCTTAACTATATACGGTAATGGAAAGGGCACATTTTTTCATGGGGCTTTATATTTAAATATCATTTGGAAACTGAATGGTCTTCAAGTTTATAAGTCAAAACATTGTTAGCAGCCAAAACTGTTCTTAAGATAGGCATGAAAATCCAGGTAATTGCATAAGCTTAAAGACAAGAAGCTAAACTAAATGGTCTCATTATTACTACAGCTCTGAGCTTGCTTCACTTCAGGTCTTTCTGTGGAGAATTCTTTGGGAGAACTCTAGTTTGGCCATGTCCAAGTTGGTCATGAATCAACAAAACTTGACATGTCGGTATGTTTCCCTTCTGGACACAATGGAACTCTTTCACTGGGGATCAACCAAAGACCCAAGTCAGCAGCCAAGTTCCCAGACTTACTTTAAGCATCACCGGTTTTTCTTCTTCCTTGTCAATGGGGATATTTGTGCTGTGAACCCAGGTATTAGTGCACAGGTGTCTGAGTCTGACGTAGGAGTTCCTTTTAAAAGCAAACAAGAATTTGTCTAGGGCATTTCAGGTCATTTTTTAGGTAATTGCAGTAATCAGCATGTTTCAAAGCATGCCAACTGCCCCCTCCCCTCAAGTAAATGTACAGAAGATAATTGGTGAGCTTCATTTTGGGGATGTTTTTTGGTTGTGGTTCTTTCTGCCATATACACTGCTATTGCATGTGTTTTAAAGTACCTACTAGCACCAAGTGCTAGTAGGTGCTTAATGCCTATCAATTTACAATAATGGTTAAATTTCTTTGGCCTGGCTCACAATCTTTTCAAATGTCAGATCTGGCATGTTAAAGTGGTCGTACCCATGCCAAGTGTCCTAGCACCAACTTCTTAAATCCTGTGGCTTTTTACGGGCAACACGATACCCTCCCCTGCTCCGGCCTCCAATTAAACTACTATTTATTGAGAGTCTGCTATGTTAACCACACATTTGAATGCGGGATACAGAAATACTAAAAAATAAATCGTCTCCACCTTTAAGGAGGCTGAGTCAGCTGCACCAATACGCAACAATAAATAACACAAGATGATAGTGAGAATCTGTTACCCAGGGAAATTTTCTTTAAATATTTCAATGCATCTGTGACCTTATTGATTCAGAAATGAGGCCAGTTCCACCCCAACGATGTCGGCCTAGTCTCATGCACATTACCGAAACCTGACCAACCTTGCTCATCAGGAAGGCATCAGGATAGTACTGAATCCATCTCCTATTCTTGCCTTAGCACCCAGTCCTTAAATTCTCATGATAACACAATTCCTTCAGGACATTCTCTGCTTTTTTGGGGGGGCAGGGGAGAGAATCCTTTGTTGGTTAATATGTTGTAGTATGCTCTCGCCCACCATGGATCTTTCCTCTATGTAACATTCATATTGAGATTTTTGGAAGTAGTGGTATTCTGTGTCTCACTTTCACAGCACAACACTACACAAATGAAAAGATGATTCTTTGTTTTTATGGGAGGCTACATAGGGTCAGTAAAAGTGTTCTGCAATTTTCTGAAAATGGAGTCACCTCTCCTCCCTTTCACCCCTAGGTCCAATTTACTGTCTATATTTTGTCTGTCTCTGATATACATAGTATTCAACAAGCTCTATTGGGTATCTGCTTAGATACACGTTAAAATATGGGCGATGCATTCTGCATCATTTGGTCTTCTCCTGTGTGAATGGACACATCCACAAATATGGGAGTGCTAAATAACCACATTCCACAGGAATTCAGCAAAGAAGGAAATAAATTGAGGACCAAAGATTTCAGAAAGGCCTCACAGAGGGGGTGGAAATGGAGCTGGGATTTGAAGGATGGATTTCATCTGGAGAGGCAAAGTGAAGGCATCCAGGAAAGAGGAATAACACCTGTAGTGTTATAACACAGCAGAGTGATGTGGTAAAGCTCCTTTAACACCTTGTTAACAAATCTTCCCTTTCTTTACAGAAATATGGAACTCTGGGCATGAACACTGATTATAATGGCCAACTTTTCTGATATGCTAAACTGGCTCTTTTTTTTTTTCAGGGAAGCTTACACAAGAGGGGACTGGTTAAGGATATGCTAGGAAATATAGCAAAAGACAAAATATGTCAATATTCTTTAAAAAAATATTACCCATAATATAATACAAATCAATATTTAGGTGTTATAAAAACTATATTTCAACTGCATGTTGCCAATGATAATTTGCATGTAAGAAATAATATAGCCCCAGATTCTTCATCTCGAGACCCATATTTCCAAAGGTCTATTGGACAACTTAATATTGATGCACCATAAGGACTTTAAACTCATCATATCCAAAACCAAGCACTAGTACCTGTCGCTCCTCTCCAAAACCAACTCTTTTCGTTTTCCCTATTTTGAAAATTAATTTAATTCCTAAAAATCCCCCCCCCCCGAATCAAGATCATCTCTGTGCCCCTATTCTTTAGACCCTTTATCTAATCACCTGCCAGGTTTTGCTGATGCTTCCCCTACACATTCTCTCTCGTTAGGCTCTTCTTTTCTTTTCTTTTCCTCCACCAACATCACTGGTCAAGTCCTCGTCACCTCTGAACCAGACTAGAGTGATCCCCTCCTAACCAATCCCTTCCCAGCCCCAGTCTCTCCCTCCTTTGTTTTACTGAGTGATGAGTCTTCCTAGTGCCCAGATCTGATCATTTTCTACCTCTGCTCAAAAAGTTCCTGCCATTTCCCTCTACCTGACAAATAAAAACCCTGACATCCAGGGCCCTTCTATAATTTTATTTCAATTTCTCATTTCAGCTTTATTTTCCATCACTCTCCACACAGAGCCCATGCTCCAAATAAACTGAAGAATTTTTTTTCATTCTGGGCCTCTATTCATTCTACTACCGATGGCTGAAACATCTCCTTCTAACCATGCTGATCTACTGAGGTTTTATTCATTTTTCAAGGTCCATATGAAAAGCCATACTACTCTCCAGGAAGCCTTGATTCCCCATTTTTGTCGAAAGTGATTGATCACCTTTGGAATTCTCTTATCACTTTGTACATGGATCACTGGTGGTCCTCACCATTAGACTGTCAGTTCTTCAGGCATACATGCACTTACCTCTGAATTGCCTTCAATGCCTAAATACATTTATTCTGTACATAGCCAGCATTTACTAAAACTTTACTGAATAAATGTTTGATGCAAATAGAGCCTTCCATAATATACCACATTCCCTCAAAAGCACATCAAATCTAAAATCTTACCTTATAACTGCAATATTCATTAGTACTCTTACTACCATCCACTGAGCCATCCAACATTTCCAATATACCATTACCAACATTTTTTCTTTCCTATTATTCCTTCATTTGGTCAACAGCACCCAGTCAGGAAGGGGAAAGGAAACTACAAATATGAAGACTATTCAACTTAAATTACTTTCATGTGTCTTCCTGACCACGGCACATCATAACTGGGCCCTTTGGACTCTTACGTGATAATGTTTCAGGTATGACTCCTGAACAATTAGATGAAGGTGGAGAGGACAGAATGTTGGATTTGCAATTGGAGGAAATAAGTTTCAAATGCTACCTCCGCCATTATTTCCTATCTGACCTCAGGCAGGTCACTTTCCCTGTCTAGCACCTGGTTTTGTAAAAGAAGGAGGTTGTATTGGGAAACTATCCATGTCCCTTCTGGCTCTAAATCTATGATCCTTTTTTCCAAAGGACAAAGGGTTCTAGAGGTCAACTGCTCCAAACATTGGCTAGTTAATACAATACTGGCCTTCCTCAGGAAAACCTGGATGTACAACTTTTCTTTCTACAGTAGAGGTTGGTTTGATAGATGACAAAGCAATGCGGCAGCTCGAGCACTGGAACTAGACATGAGAGACCTGAACCCTTGCTCTTTAGCCATTTGATACTGGTCAGATTACAACTTTTCCATGCTTCAGTTCCCTCATCTGTAAAAAGAGAAATGAGATTATCTGCCCTGCCTCCCTCAAAGGGCTATTGAGAAATTTCAAATGAGACAATATCCATGGAAGTAGTATGTAAATTTGGAAGTGCTGTGCCAACCTATAGTAAAAGGCATCACCATTAAGTCAGGTTCCAAACACTGAGTGACTCCTAAAGGGGACTGTTTTTCTGTCATACCTTGGAACAAGGCTATCACCTCCTCGCAAAGTGGTAGGATCTAGCTCAAAGATGGAAGAGATGTCATTTCCTTCAGGCACAGAGACCAGAGAGTACGCCATCTTTTCCTGGGCATTTCGTAGTCTGCTTCTTGATGCATCCTGATCTGAGTCCATCTGAGGAAGAAAATTCATCAGAAAGTCAGAGAAGTGGTTTGCCAAATGCCACATGTACTAAAATCATCTTTTAAGCCGCAGGTACCAAGAAGAATGACTCTGAATGCCAGGAGCTGGCAAGAAACTACACCTCTGTTTCGGAAAGGTCATAAAAATTGACAATTAGCACTTTGGCCAAAAAAAATTATGCAACCTGCCTCCCACGGCAATGCCTTTTAAACCAACCTTGGGTAACAGTCCTGGTCTTCCATGCAAACAGTTCCACTGGTGAAAAATGGAGCTGGATTCACTTAAAGGGATCAGCCAGAAACCTAAAAGCCTCTATGTCCAATTCATCTGAGGACTTTGCTCTAAGTGGTGGTCTACATTGACCATATTAAAGGAACAATCCATTTTTCAAGGAAGAAATAGGTGATTTCAATCCAAGAGCAGCCCTAGTGCGTCTAGAACAAATGTTTTTACAAGAAGTTTCAGATCCAAGCTCATTCACTCGCAGTACACGTTACCTGGGGCGACTCGTTTATTAACCGTTCTAGGTTTGAGTTATTTCACCTGCAAGATGAGGGAGGTGAATTCAATGGCTTCTAAAATATCCTTCTATGTGCTGGTCAACAGCATAGGTTATGAAATCAGATGGGTCCAGTTCATTCATCCAGAATCGAATAGGAAAGTTATGTCTTAAATAACTTACGGGTGAAATTGTACTGAAATATCAGAAACCTGAGTTAGCAAGAAGCCCAAAAGGCCTACTGAACAGCCTGTGCTTTCTGGAGAAACTGTAAAATCTCCTCTTAAGGAAGTTCTTTCAAAAATAGGTCAGATGCCCATCTGCCTGAGATATTTTGAATTTTAAAGTAAATCCTAACAAGAGGCTTGGGTTTTCAAGGTCCTTTTTATCCGTGTGCATTTCAATGAGCTTCATTTCTCCCTGCCAGTGAGGCATAAGAAAAATGCCTTAACAGTCAGCAGAACTTCAGATATTTGGTAACAAACTCCAACTGGGAATAGCAGATTTTCCAGTTCTCCCAACCGACTTCTCTTGGACAGAACCTTTGCTTTCCAACAGCAAAGAAAGTAAAGTGCATGACTTAGAGAAGAAGCAAGTTAAAGATATCCATGGCCAAAAACAGAGAGGAGACAGAGTCCTCCTTTGAAGTTTGGGACAGGCTCCCCAAGGTTTTGCCTTTTTTCATTAACCATTTGTCTAAGTATTTTCCTTCCACCACCTCCCCTGAAAAAACTCAATATCCTGAACTTGCCACATCTTCCTTCTTTTCTCCTTCATACCTTTTAGCGGCCCACTGAACTGAACCCTGGTTGTCCCATGTTTGGTAACTGTACACAATTGAGGGCCCACAACACAGCATGAAAACTGCAGTCAGGCAGAACTGATTCTGACCGGATGGAGTCTGCTACACCTCACAAGACTTGCAAAGAATTCCACATACCCGTTCAGATCTAAATAGCAATGGCCACTAAACAGAAGACTATGGCCAAGCTGTGACCTGGTGACTAAAACTTCAGAGAAATATATGAGAAGGTCAAAGAGAACCTGAGGCTACAAAAAGGCAGCTCTGGCCAGATCTTGGCCACTCCTTACTTCCTGGCATCTCAGTCCAAGGTAAGGCTAACCAGATCATAGCTATTCAATGTGCAGGTTACTTTTGCCATCTAGTGGGCAAATAGCATAAATCAGGAGGACCAAGTCTAAAACCTGAACATTTTTCCATTTCTCCTTTTTAAATGGAGGATTGAAAGGCACTACTAAATATACAGCATCAACCACTGAGGGAAACACAATGCATTCAATAAGAAACTTAGAGGGGGAAAAGTTATGAGCAAAAGTAGAACAGAAAGAAATACTCTTAAACCTATCTTTTTCCTACTTTTCTACTCTTCCACAAATGGCAGTCAATCTACCAGAAAAGTGGGCTACAGTTAAAGTATACTAAAAATGAGGAAGGAAGAGCTAGGTGCCTCACGGTAGTGGCAGAGAGCCACTCTGCTCTCAAAGCCTTCATGGTACCTTTATCACATCAGAACTACAGTTGTGAGTAATGAAACTGTGTGTCCTACACCATTGTCATGGACACTGCCCTCATCCTAGCCCTGCCAAGGAGAAGTTAATTCATAATAACTCAAGGTAGATTTCTCTTCCTCAGATAAGTTACCCCCATAATTACATCTCTGGCTCAAACTAAAATAATCTGCACATGTGATCATGAAACCAGTTAGTAATATTTTATAAAATCATAGCGAATGGGCAAATGTCAAGATTTTCAAAAAGAGAAATTAAGTATATTTTGAAAGTAAAGACCAGTAAACCTGATACTGATTCCTGAAAAATTCTAAAAATAAATCAGTAAACATAGTTGCCAATCACTTAGACAGGGAAAAGGTGATCACCAGGAATCTGCATCATATCATCTACACATATTTGGAAAAGAATGTGTGTGTGTGAGACTTTATTTAGTCTGCATAAAATATGTCTGCTTACTTATTAGACTGAGTCACCCTGCATATTCTGTGGGACCTAAAGATCACATGAGTAATGCTTAGTGTACATACTGATTCATGTCCTCTACCTAACTCACCTTAGGGTTCTACAATTGACAGGTTAGAAATCATCAGCAAAGAAAGAAAATCAAAGGATTTTAGTTAACTACAAGCTTAATGAACAATGTTCTACAGCTGTTTGTTTTTTTAAAAGGTAATGGAAATATAATGCTCAGATCAAGAGAGCAGATAGCCCTACTATGTGCTGTCCTGATCATACTACATCAAGAATGGTATTTGTAGCTCTAGGAACCAATATTAAGGAAAGGCAATGACAAACTAAAAAACATGCCAAGGAAGGTAAGTGGGATGGTGAGAAGTTTACAAATCTCACCATATAAATTAATGGCTGAAATTACTAGAGCTATCCAAAGCAGAATAAGAAAAAACGTAGGGGATACATACTAATTGTTGCCATATGTATTTGAAGGGTTGTCATACGCAGGAAGCAATAAATCATATGTGTAGCTACATAGGGAGAACTGGTACTAATGCCTGGGAGGTTAAGGGTGCAGAATTTAGTTCAACCTAAAGCAGAACACTCTAATAGCAGGATATAGTATCATATAGAGTAGTGAGCTCTTTAATCTCTGAAAATGTGCAGATCAAGGATGAATAATGGCTAACAGGGTTTCTACAATGGGAAGGAAGGGAAACTGAGCGGCATCTAAAGTACCCTCAAGGGCTGAGAATTGCCAATCCTATTAAGACATACATGGGAAGTCAAATTTGCTGCAGTCATAAAATGCTTTCGAACCATCAAACAATTTTTGGATTGTCTACATCAACATTCTTTCCCATTACTGCAGATATTCAAATATTACTATTTCCAAAGTGCTGCTGGATAACACATATAAAATTATTTGCTACTATCAAGCCTTCTACCATGTCCTAGTTTGGTGCGTCATCCTAGTGTGAAAGACAATACCAATAAAGCATATTCTTGGTAGGTCCTGTCATGCTGGGAAGATTCTGAACATGATCCCAGTGACAGATGGAATCTCCTCTCCAAGGTTCCGTCATACTAAGTACCAAGATTCCGTAATCCGTACAAGGGCAATGAGGTGATAAATTCTTGGTCATGTGGAAAAATTTGAAAAATGGCTCCCAGTCCTATGAAACTCCTTATACTATGGCAGTGATGGTGGTAGAGTTGCAGAAAGGGAGGATACAGATGTTAAGAATGAAATAATTTTTAACCCATCTATAAACTTTAACTTAATTGTAAACATGTTAAATGTGAAAAATTTTGTCCAGTGACAAATAGACTTCCATACTACTGGAAAAAATGAACTATATCAATATTCATATTCTCACAATAAATTAAGACAGAAGGGAGATTCCTCTAATAGAAGGATGACTTATAAGCACTCTAGAGAAGCAAATGAGGCAAACTGGTATTTTATTATATAATAAATACAAAATCACCAAAAACATCATTTTCATGGCATACTGTCATTCTATCTTATCAGTGCTCAAGATGAGCATAAGCAAAGAAAAAAAAAACACTATAAAGATAACTGAAGTTTATGTAGCAACTCTGTGAAAATGATTGAAGAGGCAGAAGTACATTCTATGAAGAACATTTTATGAAGAACTTGGCAATATCTTTCATTTCAAATAAACATATATCTTGATGATCAGTGACTTTAGTGTAAAGATGGGCACAGTAAAGGATGGTGAAAAGTGTGTTGGAAAACATGATTTATGTTTGAGAACTCAAGAGTCTAAATGCTTGTGAACTGTTCAAAATCTTCATGCCTCTTTACATTCAATATCTCCTTCCAAAACAGGGATGATAAGCACTGGATATGCCAAACACCAGAAGGAATAAAAAAACTGACTCAGTTTTCATAGGCAATAAACACCTGATCAATGATGTGAAAATCACAGAATCTGCTGTTTGTAGTTAAGTCCATCAGAATCTTTATAAAAAGAGATTGTGAACAATTACAACAGCTTTAAACTGATTTATTCAAACAGATCATCAATGCTGAAAAAAACAAGAAATGGAAAAAAGATAGAGATATTGACCCTGATTATCATGTGGCTGGTAAGAAAATGGTTCGAAAGTTAGGGAAATCTGGTCAGAGCAATACTCTGATGCAATAGGTAACCTGAGTCAGTCAAGACAGCAGTGCCCCAGAGTGGGAGTTAGGGAAGGGGAGGAGAGAGTTAAGTTCTCCAGGGCATGATTTATAGTCAAATGTTAAGGCACCTCTCAAGCAGATGGAAGGGAAATGAAGCACAGGTGTAGCCAGATCTAGATACAGAAGGGGACACAAACCAATCAGAACAGTGGGACCCAGAGTCAGCTACAGTGATCAAAAGGTGACGCCTTCCAGGGTTCCTAATCAAGACAGCAAAGCGAGTGCCTGATGTCCAGGAAATGAAAGGCATCAGACCTAGACAAAATGAGTAAATTGAATTCTCTTTAATGAGATCTACAGTTACTGAGAAGAGTTTCGCTATCCACTCATGAAAAACAAAGTAGATTAAAAAATGCCTTTTGTCCAAGTGCTGACATGTAGCTAGATGGTCAGGATGTGAAATCATCATAGATCAGTTCATCTGCCTGAGAGAGGTACAATGGATGGACAATGATAGACAATAAGATGGGATATATTAGAATGAACTGAACTGCATCTGGGAAACTGGGTAATGCTTTTAATGATTCTAAACTTGTCTTCCAACCCATCTTTTTAACACAAATGTTTCACCAATAACGCTGCATGGTTATAAATTATGCAATATTTGCTCTCCAAATAATCAGTGTTATAGGTGACCCAAGGCATAATGGCAGGTGCATGTACAAGTCAGCAAACATATTTGCAATTATAACCCTTGCATGAGAAGCAACATAAAAGATATCAAAGAGGAAATGATGACTGGAGAAGATGGTGAGTCAGTCACATGGAGAGTGAGGAATGACAGATGGGTATCCCCAATATTGTCATAGCTATCTTTTTCACAGAATAAGATGTAGAGGAAAACCTTCAGCATATTAGATCCTCCTTGTAGGACCAATGGGAGCACATGAAAAGGATACCACAAGATGATAAGAGAAGGCATGAGTGGGTTTCAATCTCCATTGATAAAGGGAGCATCTGTATCATTGAGTTCACTGATTCAGTAAAGCATGGTATAGTGGGAATATCACTGTGGGAATTCCTTTCCTTTAAGAGTTGAACTAGATGTTCCTTAGAGCCCTTAAATTCCATGATTCCAAGAAGTAGGAAAGCATCCATAAAGTGCTACAGAAATAGAAGTTATTGCTGTCTTCTAAGAAACCCTAAAAAATGTTCATCACCATTTCCCATGCTATTAGACTGTAATGTGGGCACAACTTGTCCAAGTAACGTTTTTCTCTCCCTCAAACTTATGAGAAGCAAAATCTAACTTTCACAGACCCCTTCCAAGAGAAAAACTTTACATTCCTTATCACTTAATTCTTTCCAATGTCCCTTTTCCAATACTTCTTTAGCAAACAATACTTAATGGCTATTTGAAGTAACTGTACCTAAACACCACCATCAACTGGAAATATATTCTATACTAGAGACATGCCATCAATTTGCAACAATATGACAAAACCAAAACAAAGAACAAGGATAGTTATCCATTTCCTGGCAACAGAGAACATAGTAGGATGCAAATGGGCATGCTACGTCTAATACGACAACTTTACAGTCAAAAGAACACTAATTACAATATATCGTGTTCTTTCCATGAAAACTGAAATCAGAACCCGTGGTAGGTACCTTGCCATATAATCACTCAGTCTCCATTTCCTTAGTACAATGAGGACATTTGACTCAAGCTACGGAATATGTGACCAGTCTCTTCCAAAAGACCTAATGACTTTTCTTTTCGAGGAGAGGTAACAAGATACCTTGATTAACAAGGCTGAAAGAAAATCACGAGCAATACTGTCCCATATGAGTTGGCTTTTTGAAGGACACTAAAGCTACCCGGGGACAGACGGCAGATCCAAACTTTCCCTTTCATTCACATCCAGACTGTCCAGTTTCTGGACTCACAGCTTGCAGACACAGAAAACCTAATTTGCTTGCAGAGCCTACGGTCATGCCCTCCTAGATGAAGACAAGAAGTGGCTCTTGCCCATACTTACTGAGGATTGAAACTCCAGGCACTCTTCCTCATAGTCAGGGTCTACCTGATGAAAAAGAATCATTAGCAAGTTTAAAAATCCATTGCTTTCTCAGGTTTATGGTCCCACTTCTACAAGGCTTGAAGGCCTGAAAACAATGTTAAAAAAAAAGAGGAACCTCTTTCTTCCCTTCTACAAAACCAGCATGCCACAACCACAGCACACACAAGTACACGAGCACAACACACACATTGCAATTGACCTCTTGCCAAGGACTTGGCTCTCAAGTCTGGACAGAGGGAATGGCATTGAACGACCGTCACAGCAATAGTCTGGCTCAGATCAAAGTCTGGCAGAAATCAAATCAAATCTACGGAAAGGAATGCTAAGAAATCCTTTTTACTAGAATTTAAGATATAATACCTTCCAGCAAGACCTATCTTTATCCTGGTAGAAAAGAGGTAAGATAACTACCACTTATCTTGGCAAACCATCGTAATCAAAATTCTACACAGCCAGTTAGAAATTCCTTAGAGTCATATTTGAAATTTCAAAGTAGGCTTTTTAGCGTCAACTCTTAAATATTTGCTTGAAGAGAAAAAGAGTCATAGAATAAATCACTCAAGGATCAGTTCTCCTAAAGAGCTTGGAACATTTAAGCTCCACATTCTTCAGGTCAGTAGGAGCAGAATGCTGATTAATCCACTTATCAATAACCTTGAAGATCCATGATAAATAACACCAAGGCACAAGACAACAGAAGTCTTCTGACATACTTCTATGTCAGAATATGACTATGAATAAATCTCAACATCTGCCACACTGCAGGAAGTCTCCTTAATTTAATGTATAAATTGAAAAGCAAATTCCTTCTGTCCTTCACTATTAAATCTTACCTTTAAAAGTCTTAACAGCCATTTGAAAGGAAATTATTTTCCTTAAATTTGACTTCTGCTTTAATAAAAGAGATTGGCCCCATCTCTATACTCTCAATGCACCAAATGACCAAGTTTCTTTATTGGAAGCTAAACAAAATTTAGAAGGAACTTTCAAAGGTTTTATTCTTGCAGAAAACTTTATCAAAATTAAACTTGCTCTCACACCCTAATATATATTTACAAATTTTTTATTCCTTCACATTTCTGGCATATTCATGTCATGGATCTGTCTATAAGCAAACTCATGATTATTCCCAAACTAGAGTGTGGAATATGGTTGAATTTGACAAGATAGATAAATGAAATTCATTGATAGTCATAAAATATCATCTGAAGGTTAGTTTCTAAACTTCTTTTTCATCAAATCTTAATCAAGGGGCCAACAACTAAACAAAATGAAAGCATTTTTACTACCTTTGTTGCTGTCTTTTGTAGAGGTATTAATAAGCAGTTGGAGGAAAAGGTAAAGGAGGAAACATGAGGTGTTAATTCACAAAATAAGATTTTGAAGAATTGACTTTACTGGCTGAATGATGAAAAGGAGGTGATAAAACAAGAAGAGATAAACCAAGACCCTGGTTGCACCTTACCTCTGCTGCTAAGTAATGCCCAGTAGCAAGATGTTTGAAACGAAAGAGACTATTCCAGTACCCTGCTCCACCACGGCATGGGTCATGTTGTACCACCTAGCAAGAGGAGTGACATACCATGTTAAAAGAAAATGTAATGCAATTAGGAAGTCACAAACAATTCGACATATTTAAGTGGACAAGAGATTAGTAAGATCATCTTAAATTATCTTTCAACAAGTCTTTCGTAGGTCCAAACTTATAGGAAAAGGCAAATAATGTTTCTTCAGGGTACAAGTTGAATTTACCGGTTAACAGAATAAAATTACTATAAAAACCTTAATTACTCACACTCAGATTAACTTGAATTTCCTGAGATAAAAATAGATTTTTGGAATTCATCTGCACCCATAAGGAGATCTACAGGCTAGCTGTGTGAGTATCAAAACATCAGTTGACACACACATGGTTTACTATTGGTTGAAGAATATAGACAATTTACCATATAACAAAAATGGGTTCTTTTCACCTCTTTAATTTAGATACACAAAGTAATAGAAATTTTAAAAAGGTTTCTGAATTTCCAAAAGTAACAAGCCATGATATCATTTCAGAGACCTGATATTTTTGTGGAGCATTCAGGCAAAATAAATTTACCCTCAATTTTCCACTCAAGGAAGAAAATTTAAGCAACATTCTTAGGATGCAAGAGTGAAAGTTCCTGCAAATTGGGTTGATATATGACAGCTAATAAAATCAATAATTCTAAATAAGAAATAATACATTTCTACCACCAAAAAATTCCTTTGAGTTGGTTTACCAATATGATTTCTTAAATATGGTAACCATAAGAGGGTATTCTGATGGGTTATAACCAAATTCATCCCAAATGAAAATATGAATCTTGAACTTCCTTTTTTCTTTTATGTAGCAAATGGAAAATTTTCACCTAAATTAGATTCAATTCATCATGGAAAATATGAAGGATTTCTATAGACTGGCAAATATATATCAACTTAGAGTCAAAAAGACGAGTTCAAATCTGACTTCAGATACTGACTAGCTAAGGAAAACAATTTAATTTTTGACCACCTCAATTCCCTCATTTGTAAAATGGTGATAATGATAGCACTTTCCTCACAAGGTTGTTGTGAATATCAAATGAGATATTTGTAAAATGCATTGCAAACCTAACCAGTGCTATGTAAATGCAATTTGTTACTACTATCTAGTTATTTTTCCTAATGTTAATAGTGGAAAAGGATGGAGAGACAGAGACGAAGCAAAACAGAAAACAGAGGCACTCAATTCAAGGAGTGAATAAATTATCAAATTATGGCATATGAAAGAACCTGATGGAACACTGTTTAATCATAAAAAGCAACAAATATGTGGAATACAGAGAAATATGGGAGCATTCAGAATCAGGAAAAGTATCATACACAATGACTGTAATAATGCAAGTGAAAAAACATACTAAATGGCAGCTCATATATGTGTGTGTGTGTGTGTGTGTGTGTGTGTGTGTGTGTGTGTGTGTGTGTGTGTGTGTGTAAAAGAGAAATAATCTCTGCCTTCAAGGATCTTATATTCTGTTATGAGAATACAACATGTTGCTACTACATTAGTCACAGGAAACATGATGAAACACATCTCTCTCTCTAGCCCCTCATGAGAAGTGGGAGCTTACAAGGACAGAATGGTACATCTGCTGTGTCCATGGGTTTTTCTTAACTCTTTAACTGTCTTTCTTACCTCATTGGAGTGATATATGTGTACATATCAAAAAAATATTAATATAAAATAAATGACATCAATAAAACTTTTTTTAAGGAGAGGATACAGAGATTTAGAGTGAAGATTATTCTTAGAAATTCACATGTTTGTTTCTGCCCTCCTCCCACTCCTTCTAGCTTACCTCCACCTCCCACAGTGCTTTGGAACTGGTTGCAGAAGTGGCTGATTGCCTCCCCGTGGTCCTCAAGAAGACATGTTGTTTCTTTCTATGCTCATCACAGGTCAGAAACTTCTCCTGCTCTGCATGGAACAATCTGACCACGTCACCCTAATGATGAACACACATGAGATAAAGGAAGCTCTGACTCAGGTGGCACAAGATGATGAAAATATAAGCCAATCTCATCAGATAGCTTGAACCTACCCCTTTTAATATATCATCTTTGTTATCGCTCCATTTCATGAAGAGGACGATTTTCCAGCTGGTGTTGCAGTTGACAGAATTGACCTGGAAAACAAATGATTAGGCTGAAAGAGTGTCCAGTCAAGTAGGTCAACCACCACCCACCTTTTCTCAGGCTCATTAAATCCTCATCATGGCACAGCAGATAAAACTGAGGCCGGGGGAAGAACTCTGTTAAGACATCAGCTACCCAAATACCTGAAGAGTCAAGGTGTGGCTACACTGCTAATTAGGGCAATGCCATTCTGTGGGAAGGAGAACAATATTCCAAGGAGAGATCTAGTACTACAATTCCTTGATGGAATTGACTCAGTTGTGGTTCCCAGGACAAACTCTCTTCATCTTGAAAATGTTACTTGGTCTTCTAAATATCTCTCATTAACATGAAGTGAACAGAACATCTTAGAGAGAAAAAGCAATATTGTAAAGATGCTCAACTATGAAAGACTTGGGTACTCCGGTCAAGATCTAAAGCAATCCGAAGGACCCATGATGAAGAATGCTGACCATCTCCAGAGAGAGAACTGATGAATTCTGAATGCAGACTGAAGACTACTTTTTTCATTTTCTTTTTTTTTTTTGCATTTTTGTGGAATTTTTTTGCAACATGGCTAATATGGAATTGTATTTTGCCAGATATCATATGTATAATCAATATGATATTGCTTGCATTCTCAGGGGTGAGAAGGAAGGAGAGGATTTGGAACTCAAAATTTTTTTTAAAGAAATGGTTATTTTTTTTAAAAAATACAATTGGGAAATATTTACTAAAATAAATAAAAATATAATTAAAAAACAAATTTATGAACCAAAAAAAACCTATCTCTTGCTAGCAACTCTACCAAACCTCTTACTCAAGAGTCAGAAAGGAAAGGAGGAGAAAGAAAGGGAAAGGAATAAGTATTTCCCTAGTATCTATTACGTACCAGCACTGAGCTAAGAGCTTTTTTTAAAAGAAATATTAGCTCATTTGCTCCTCACAACAGCCCTGAGAGGTAGGTACTATTGTTATCATCATTTTACAGCTGGGAAATTGAGGCAAACAGAGGATAACTGATTTGCCCATGGTCACCCAGCTAGTACAAATGTCTGAAGGCAGATTTGAACTCAAGTCTTCCTGACCCCAGGTCCAGCATTTTATCTATTGAGTCACCAAGCTGCCTCCAGCACAAGCCCAAGACCCAGAATTTCTTCTATTCTAAGAGAATATGGGCTAAATTCAGCACCTTTGTAACTCGATTAATATGACGAGTAAGAGTCTTCCATCTAAGACTCTGAGACTTTCAACAAGAACAGCTCTCTCAGACTCAGTTTTCTTGTCTGTCAAATAAGAACAACAGCTACGTGGTAGAGCTGTTGTGAAGCTCGAAGGATACAGAAGATAGAGAGGCAAACTAGGAGTCAGGAAGACCTGAGCTCACATGCAAGTGCCTCAGACACTGAGGAGCTGTTGCACAAGACTCTCTGTACCTCAGTTTCTCCACTTTTATGAGAATGTTAGACTCAATTCCAGCAGTCTCTAAAGTCTGTTCCAGCTCTACTGTAAAGTGGATTGTAAACCTTGAAGTGCTATATAAAAGGTACTTATTATCATTGTTATTTTATCAATTATTATCATTCTACAGTATAACAATTATTACTATGTGCTTATTTCCTGGGCTTCAATTTCCTCCTTTGCACAACGAGAGGGACAGACTTGATCTCTGTCTGAGGTTCCTTCCAACACTAATATTCTCTGATCCACAGTAAGTCTATGTACCTGTTTCAGGATCACAATTCAGTGTTTTACATTTATTTCTCTTACCTCATTGCAGCCCGGGTTGTCTACTAGCTGGTGACTGCTGGCATGAAGCGGCTGTCCAGCGTTGACGGGATTCAGAACCACCTTATCCCCAATGACAACCTAGAAAGAAAGTACACATCCTCAGAAGGATGGAGGTGAGAGGGAAAGTTATAGGTTCTTGGCTCCTAGGTGGAAAGAGGTCTGAGTACAAACATAAACATGCATTCCATAATGTAGAGTTCGCAGTACAAGGTCCAAGATGGCCACTGGACAGGTTAACATACTGAAAAACTGCCTACCCCAAACCTCCACTGAGTAGGGAAGGGGAGTAGTTAATGGAGCAAAAGCTATTTGACCCAGTGTAGGCAAATTTTCTCTATTAATTTCTAAGATTCACGCAATATGAGTATTGGCTGAAGGAATTTGAGCTATTTAACCTTGAGAAGACAGGATTTGGTAGAGGGACAGGGAGGAGAAATCATGCTGTCTTGAGTATTTGACGGCTCAGCATATGGAAAGGGAGTTAGCTTTGTGCTTGGTCCCAAAGGGCAGAAGTCGGAGCAATGACTGGAAGCCAAAGAGAGGAAAATTTAAGCTGGACAGAGGAAAAAACTTCCTAGCTCTACTAAAACAGGGTAGCTTGCTTTGGGAAGCCGTGGTTCCCCTTAGCCAGAGGTTTTCAGGCAGAGGCCAAATGACCACTATGTGTCACAGAAGGATTCCTTCTTCAAGTGTGGCTTCGATAAGATGGCCAGCAGGGTCTCTTTTAGTTCCCAAATTCTGAGGCTATTCTGAGGGTTCCAGCATTTAATGTATGCATGGGTTACTAAGACATTAAAGAAACAGTAGATTCCAATATAAGCTGTTAAAACTCATAGAACCATATATTTCAAGCTGAAAGGAACCTTAGAGGCCTTCTAAGTCTGGCTCCTTTCATTTACCAATCGGGTATTTGTGCCCCAGAGAAGTTAGGTAAACTGCCCAAGGTCACTCAGCTAGTATGTACTAGTAGGTAGCAGAGCTAGAATTCAACCAAGGTCTCCCAACTCCAAATGTAGTATCTCAGCTGCATCTCTAATATCTTTTAAGATAGTAAATGTTAATGATGAAATGCTTGCCTAGCCACTTAAACTGACAAGTTTAAGATAGTTCTTATGTAGAGGTAATTATGGGGTGCCATGTCATTTACCCAGATGGGAAGAGAGGCAAAGAATATAGTCAGTGCTTTAAAAGCTTTAAAATAGATAGCCTATGCCAGTTTTTAGAGCTAGGAAGCATTTCCCTATGTTGAGCTTACATTTTCCTCTCTTCAGCTTCCAGTCATGGCTCTTACTTCGGCCCTTTGGGGCCAAAAATAAGACCAGCTCCTTTTCCGTGTGCCAGTCATTCAAATAATTTTCAAAAAACTTCAAGTCCCTTCTCTGTCTCCTTATCAAATCCTCTCATTGCTTTCACTGCTGGCAAAGATAGGTTAACGTGAATCTATTGCACATAAGCAAGACAAAATTTTCCAGTTGGATCATTATTCTCAGCGACACTCATGTATATATTTCTCAAAGAGCAGCCGGGACCACTTAGGTGTCTCTTCTCCCCTTGACAATGGTGAGTTGGGATAATTCTACCCAAAGTCCCCAATGGAATTTCAAGGGGCTGGAAGGAGGATGTTTCCTAAGGAAAGGCTTTTATTTACTCCTCTCCTAGAAGAATAAAGACAAACTTTCTTTCTAAAGGAGATGCTTCTTTGTCCATATTTTTAAGAGTCTGACCAAGACAGTAACCAAAGGGGGAATGGATTAAAGGGAGGGAAGCACCGAAGAGGAAGAGGTCAAACGAAAGCAAAGACATTATCAGGGGACAATTATATTTGTGGCATAATGGATAGTGAACTTGGAGTCAGGAAGAACTGAGTTGAAACTCTATCTCTGATACTTAATGATGGTGTGACCCAGGACAAGTCACTTAACTTCTCAGGGCTTTAGTTTCCTTGTCTGTAAAATGAAGGGGCTGGACTATGCCCTCTAAGGTTCCTTAGATCTATGACCCTATGAAATTTCATATTCCAAGAAATTCCTGTTTTTATCTTCAAAGACTCCTTTTTGAATGTCAAGACAGGGTTCTATGGTGATTTTTTTCCCCACTGTTAGTTTAAGTGGCCAGGCAAACATTTAGTCATTAATATTTCAAGAGCATCAGCTTGGCTAGAACAGAACTCATACATGATTTTTGAGGTCTGGGCCTGTGACATCACAGCCTGCCAAAGATATTGTCTTTGAGGACTTGCCTCTGAGTCAGAAAAACCCAGGTTCAGGTCTGACCCCTTCTGGTTGTATGGCCAGGACAAGATACAATTCCTCAGTGTCCCAGGCAACTCTCTAAGATGCTAAGTATAAAAGAATTACTGATTTGCATAGACTGAGGAAGTTTTCTCACCAGGCATGGCTCAACCTGGTGCAAGACAAGAATATAGCTGCAACATCCTATCAATAATTCAACAAATACTTGTTAAGCGCCCAAATGCTACATGTACCAGCATCTACCAGTGCTGGGTGAAGGATTATTTCCATATCTCCCATTTTCTGAGAGGAGACCTGAAGCTATAAACTGAAGGTGTAGCATGAATTATAAAGCATCTTCTAACAGGGATCTGTACTTACGCTGTCTCCTATGGACCGCAGCTTGTAGAATGGCTGGATGTAAAACCAAGAGCCTTCGTTCCCAGCCTCATCCAAGGTCACTCTCATAGCGTTCTTCTCCAGGAGAGCTGGAAGCCTCTTATTCACTGTTAGGTATTTGTTACTTTTCAAATGCAGGAGCTAAAACCCACAAAGAGAAGATGGAAATCCATGAGGGCCATTCTTTCCTTAGGATAGTTCAGTCCTATGCCATTGTATATAAAATACATTTTCTCCTACTATACTTATTCCAGAAGTTGAACCTAGTCTGACTAATATTTAATTGAAAATGGGTTTGATGGAGTGATTCCAAATAGAGTTCTCTCCAAGGAAATAAAACTGAGACGTTTTGACTCAATAGACCATGAGGAGACACAGAAAAGAATGTCCTTAGAGGAGAGGTGAGATTCCTCTTACAGAAGGGAGGGCCAAGGAAAGAATCCCACTGCAATCCATTCTGCGGTATCTGCTGTGTTAAGGATTTCTAATAAGAGCTACCAGACTAATTGTTAGCCCCTTAAGAATATGAAAATAGACTCAAGGCTGTTTTGGAAGCAAACTGACCTTCTCACAGAGGTCAGAGAGGATAGATGGCTATTCTTTCTCATTCATTCTAGTCCATGCCAGAGGCAAGAAAGACAAGCACACAAGGAGATTGGAGGCCAAGGAGTGAACTCAGACATGTGGGATCTCTCCAACAATGCTTTCTCTTTTATACAAGGTGATGATTACTCTAAATCCTCCAGTCCTATCCAGGGGGTGAAGGGTAGGAGGAAGAAAAAACTCGAACTATGATGACCACCTGACCACCATCATTATTTCTTATCAAATTTCCTCCATCTTTCACCCCAGAGAAAGGATTCACTTGGCAGGATGTGGCATTCAAATAGAAATCTCAGATCTTTAAATCTCTTTAAACTTTGCTGGGCTGGCTTGACCACAAGGAGTTATTCTTTGTTCAAATACCCTTTGGAACTGCAGAAGCATGGAGTCAGCCATCCCCGCCTACCTGGATGACGTTGCCGTATTGGATGACAGTTCCCAACAGCTTCCTGTTTTCTGTCTCATTCTGCTTTTTCTCCAGATCTGCTGCATGCTACAAAGAAAGAAGGGATTGCCAATGAAGGGGCAGTTTTCTTCTGTTGCCCGGTATGATGGCCCTTTCTTAACTTACTGCAAACACACAAAATGAATGGGTGCATGTGGACAGTCAGAAACTGATTGAAATCAGGCATAGGACCTCACAGAAAATTCCATGAACTCTGCAATTCTTTGGCTTTCTCATGCTCTCTTCTACCTTTCCGCCCCCTTCCCCTGCCCTCCTTCCCCTCCTTGGACCCTAGGTTTGACTGAACCTACTAGAGGTAGGGTAGAGGTTTGACTGAAATCTATGTGACAGAAGGAAGCATAGGGGAAAAGGAGACCACCTTAGTAAACACGGAGAGGTCAGCCACATTGGGCAAGCTAACAAAGACGTCTGGAGACTTCTGGGTTTGTTTGAAAGGCTGTTTTCATAAATAGGTGTTTCTCACTATTTTATTTGCACAATATTTATTCATTTATTATTTGGTGCTTACAATGTTCTAGGCCAGGGATGGGGAACCTACAGCCTCAAGGTCACCTATGGCCCTCTAGGTCCTCAAGGGCAGCCCTTTGACTGAGTCCAAACTTCTCAGAACAAATCCCCTTAATAAAAGGATTTGTTCTGTAAAACTTGGACTTAGTCAAAAGGCTGCACTCAAGGACCTAGAAGGCCACAGGTGGCCTCGAGGCTGCAAGTTCCCCACTCTTGTGCTAGGCTCTGGGCAACAGGATATGCTCGATGAAGTGACTTGCTACTGTGCATACTGCCTGTAAGTGTTAAAGGCTGGACATGAACTCAGGTCTCTCCTGATTCTACATTCGTCTCTCTTTCCATGAAAATCTATCACAACTCTGAAAGGTGAGTTGTCGTACTTCAAGTGTCCCACATCTCCTTCTCCTAGTCCTGAACAGGTGTGTACTGAAAAGGAGGATGTGGGAAGAAACCTAGTATCCAATCTGGTCAACAAGTATGCCAGGGCTTCCCACACTATGTTCTCCAAAGACTCCCCATCTTCCCTCACATCAAATATTCTCAGAAGGTGGCCAGAAATAGACCGTACTTAACTTCCTGTACATGATTTCTCACTGCTCTGACCAAGAGCAACAATGCACGCTAGAGAAAATAATGTATATAAAGCATTCCCTAACTATAAAGTGTCATGTTCAATTAGACATTTACTGAACATTTAATCCATTTTTACAACATTATCTTTTGCGGTACTGCCAATTATAATCCAATCTTAGTTATGCACAGACAGTCTAACTTCCACAATATTTTGATCCCCAAAAGGCTCCCCTTTCTCCCTCAGTCTTCTAATGCCAGGAAGCTTCTCCCTGGTATCAGGTAAAGAAATTTTTCATACTGACCTCTTTAAAGTATCAGAGTCAGCCTTGGTAAAATTTTGAAGTAGGAAGTAATAATGTAGTAGGAGGTAAAAATGTAGGGGTATTAAAATATTTTCATACTGACCTCTTTAAAGTATCAGAGTCAGCCTTGGTAAAATTTTGAAGTAGGAAGTAATAATGTAGTAGGAGGTAAAAATGTAGTAGAAAAATTGCTTAACCAGGAAGACCAGAGTTCAAATCATGCCTCAGGTATTTATGAGTTGTGCAAATCACAAATAACTTCAGTTTCCTCATCTGAGCAATGAATAATGGCAGTGCTACTTACCTGTTTTGAGCCACCAATAATGTATGGGAAGTGCTTCAAATAAATTTAAAGTGCTAATGTGAGGGGCGGAGTAACTTTTCTTCCTCCTGTTACTACAATGTGTGTGAACTCAAGCAAGGCACAATTTCTCTGGGCCTCAGTTTCCTCTCCTGGAAAATGAGCAAATTGGTCAGGGTGGCTCAAAGGACAAAGCACCGTCTCCTCAGTCAGAGACCTTGGGTTCAAATCCCATTTCCGAGGGTTATGACCTTGGGCCAAGTCACTTAATTAATGGCAAGAGCTAACATTTTGAGAGAGCTTTGAGGTTGCAAAGTCCTTTATATAGATCACTTGCTCCACCAGTTTCCTCTTCTGTAAAGTAAGAGAGATGATGGGTTTATGGGGCCTCCAAGATTTCTTCCAGCCCCACAGCTGTGATCTCCTGACTAGTCTCAAGGGTTTCCTTTAAATTCTAGATGGAAGATGGCTCCTTTTCCTTCAGTCTGGATTCAACCCCAAACTCTCTCTAATCAAAATACATCTTTCTGGCCTCCCTGAAAGATCACTTCTCAAAGACTGATGGAATAAGAAAACCTAGGCTAAGGTGAATAACACATGAAAAGCCAATACCAATTTAAAGTCCCAAAAGAAAAGTCTTCAGCCCATTGGGAGACTTCTCTTTCATGTAAGGGTACAAGTCAGAGTTACCTAGAATGAGAAGGTATGAATGGGCTGCAATTTGGCTTCCTTTAAGCCTTGATTAAAATCCAATTTATTATAGGAGGCCTTTTCTGACTCCACTTAATTCTATTTCCTTCGCTCTGTTAATTATTTCCTATTTATCCTATCCATAGCATGTGTGTGTGTGTGTGTGTGTGTGTGTGTGTGTGTGTGTGTGTGTGGTTTCCTCATTAGACTGTGAGTACCTTGAAGGCAGTGGACTGTGTTTTGTCTTTTTTTAATACCCCTAGCACAGTGCCTAGAACACATTTAATAAATGTTTACTGACCGACTGATTAATTTAACCTACTGGAAGGAATGCCAACATGAAGAAGGGTTTGAGTTCATCTATCTATGTAAACTAAGAAAGAGTTACGGGATACTGATAGATTAGTTTTCCCAGGTAACACAGTAACATTTTAACTATGCCCTCTTCAACGTACAGGACATCAAGTCAAAGGACCTTTAGTGGTGGTCATTTCAGATATCACAGAAAGCCAGTTGGGGAATTATGTAAGGGCAGAAGATCTTCAGGTACTCATGGAATCACATTGTTTAGGCAGTTTTCTACTCCATCCACATATAAACCTCCTCTAAGTCAAGATTTAAAAGCTTAAATCTGATGGGAAAAGATAACTCGATGGTGAGTTCCAAAACTAACTGATAGTCTATAAGAACTACGTGAGATTGTCCAAAACTAACTGATAGTCTATAAGAACTACGTGAGATTGTCCCTTTGCTGATGCAAACAATAGTTTATTCTCACTCTAGCAGATCTTTAAGATAAAATTCCATTCACATGTTTCTCTATTTATATTGCCTTAGATATACTGCCTGATGAATCTGAACTGAGAAAATTTCACTGTATTAAAATGTAAATCTCCACAGACAAGATGCGAACAGGAAAAGCAGTGACAGCCATTATGGGTGGTCCATCATTTCTCTCTCTCTCTCTCTCTCTCTCTCTCTCTCTCTCTCTCTCTCTCTCTCTCTCTCTCTCTCACACACACACACACACACACACACACACACACACTCACACCTCTATCTTCTCTCCCTCCTTTTCTCTATTTCTTTTCCCTCTCTTTTTTCCCTTCTTCCCTTTTTAAGCCTTTATGCCTGCTGGAATCTCTAGGCACAGCAGACCTAATGAGGATATTGATCCTTTATGACAGCCTTGCTCTCCATTTATTATTTAGAAAGAAATGTTTATACCAACCATCAAGCTATTGGATCTTCCAGTTAATGTTTCATTTTGCTTTGAAAATGGTTTTCTAAGTGAAACTTTTGGAAAGATGTCACCAAACAAATCAAAAATGGAAATGATATCTTGAGAAGAAAAGGCAATGGAGATAAGTAAAACAATAACCACATTTAATACCCTGAAATATTCTTTTTTTCCACTTACAAAATCATTACACTAAAAGACTACTCTTTGTTTAATCAATTTATCTATAAGCAATTATTAAGCTCCTATTCTATGAAGAGTACTGTAGTACAAAACAAAAAGTTGTTTTAAAATTCCTACTTCTCAAGAAGCTTATATCAAAAGTATATTTCTCTTTCATATCTGTTAAAGTCTTATTCCAAAGCTTCATTGTGTGATGTGGAGGTGACCTTGGTTTCTTGAAGGCTATTCCAGGAGAGCACTCATTCCAGTAGGTTCTGCCAAGTTGGCAAGACTTGCACAAAAATGCAGTACATCTGTTGTCTGTGGACCAGCCTACCTAAGTGTAAATAAGGGTCATAGACCACAAAGTACAAGACCAAAGCTTTATAATTTGAAACATTCATAGACATGGTTTATGAGAGTGCCTCATTTTACAGGTAAGGTAAGTGAGGACCCAGAGAAATGAAGTGACTTGTCCAAAGTCACACAGCTCTGTATAAATAAAAGGAGTTTCCCACACTGATCAACTTATAGCTCTCTGACATATTAGCACACTCTCTATGGAACCCTGAACTGTAGTTCAAACTGCCAAGAACTGGGGGCCAACAGCCCTAAACACAAATTTGGAAGCAACGCATTCATCACTGATGATTTTAATTGAACATCAGTGACTTAGGAATAAATACCAAAGATGAAGCTGGAATTTCCATCTAAATGAGTTAACCTATCACAGTCAAATTAAAAACCAGCAAAAAGGAGTGACAACTCAAAATTAATCACCCCTATAGCTTTATTAGAAAGGTAACATGTACAACAAGGCTCACCATTGAGCCTACCTGCCTTTCCAGAATGGAGCGTTAAATCCAGAGGTTAAGTTTATTATTATTTTTTTAGGTATTCTCCTTCTCTTCATGGAGGGGGAAGAGGAAAAAAAAGCCTAGTATTTTTTTCTTCATTAAATTTATCGATATCTAACATTTTCCATTAGATTCACAAGGCAGCACTGAGAGAGTCACTCACAACAGATATTGGCTTCTAGACAACAGCAATTACCATGTTGTTTTAGGTTAAACAAGGTTAGTTATATATAGAAAACAAGACAGGCAAGTGGGGATAATAGACAATGATTTCCTAATGAATGGACTTAAATTTGCTAATAAATCACCAAACTGTTTCTAATAAAGTTCGGGCTTCTTTCTTCAAAAGTGCTGAATCAAATGCTGAATTTGCACATGATGCTGTCTACAGATCTATCTCCTAGTTTTCTCTCTATCCAATATAACGTTACAATTTTATCTCCAAACTGAGGGCATTCCACCTGCTCCTCTTCCCCTTGTAGAAGCGGCTGAAAAGCAATTCAAAGTTCCATAGTAATAACTGATTATTAATCAGTGATGTTACCAAGTTCCTGAAGAAAAACCAAGATCAACTCTCTTTACCATTGCCTGGGCTGCTATTTACTTTGCTGCTGACACTGGAAAGACCTGATTAAATGACTGCAAAAAAGGTCACTGGGAGAGTAGGAAAATGCCCTCCCTCATCCCCTCTTTTTAAGGTCAACAAGCTCAAAATACATCATGGGATATTACATTAGGCTTCTGGAAACAGGTAACGAAGGACTTCAGTCTCAACAGACAATAATGACTTGTTACCATCTCTTATCCTGTCGAAGCTTAAGGCTCATATCAAGAATTGGTCATTTCTGAGAATCGAACAATGTAAAAGCCTGTTTCAACGGAACAGGTAAATCATCGTCAGGAAACAGTCAAGACCTTTAAAATGAATGCCAGGGGGGGAGGGGGGAAAAGAATCAAGGAACCAGGAGATGTATGAGAATGGTTAGAGGCCATGGAAAAAAGGCTTAGACTAAACTTGTCAGGTGTGTAACAGTGGGGATTCCTTTCATGGATGGGTTTGCCTTGATGGCTCCTGGGGTCTCTTCCAATTTGAAATTCAGTGATTCTGTAAACGCTAAAGACCACTAGATGTCAGCCTTCCTAAATCACTGGGGATTTTTGAAAGCAGGCAAAGGAAATGTGGTGACCCACGTTTCTCATCCCTTATATGGTGTTAATTTAAAAAAATCCAAACTTTATCATGCAGGCTACAGACTCATAGCCTAAAAGAAAGAAATACATTTGAAAAGAGCCAGCGACAAGAAAACATACAAGAGTAATTAATCGATTGATGTCTCACTGGATATTTGAAATTCATCCATGTATCTCAATGTCCTGGAAAAGATACCACAAAAATTAAAATACTCAAGAAGTCAACTATTTATTTCTACAGTTAGGGAGACTGAAAGTTCACATATCTGGTCCTATTTTAGAAGAAAAAAACAAGAATGGGCACTTTTTCTATGGACTGAGGTTAACATGAGTTCTGAAAATATTTCATTTGATTTTTTAAAAAAAAAAATGAGATAGAAAGATGGCAGCCTGCAATTAATTGGGTTACAGTAGAGGCCTGGCAGGTAAAAGAAATATTTGGGAATTGAGAAATACTCACAAGACTAAATGGACTTTACATCATAGAAGGAAAGGACAACAGAATGAATTTGGGTCTGCTGAATACACTGTTTACATACCAGATACTGGCTCAACCAATTGGGCATCTGCTTTAAACTGTTTATATTGTGGTGATGGATTTGGACTGATCTTTTCCCTCCCCCCCATTTAGAACCAACAGCATACATCAGGGAGATTGCTGCCCAGGGTTAAAAGTGTAGTCTCTGGATAGAGGACAAATGGCAAGGGTAACTAATCCTTGCAGAGACTGCGTCCTTGATTTTGATGGGTCACCTCTTCCACTGAACAACGGAGTCTATTCAATAATCCTGAGCATCACCACCAAGCCCCAAATGGCGATAATAGTATAATACCTTGGATTTAGAGCGGTGTCTTTCTTCAGAAGAGCCTTCCTGGGAGGTGGGAGGGGCAAATATTACCATCACAATTTTACAGATGGAGAAACTCACGTTCAGATTAGTTAAGCAACTTGCCCAGGGTCACAAAGCAAGTCAAGGCTAGAAGCTGGAGGTCTCCCGATTCTCAATCCAGTGACAATCAATACAAGTACTGTGCCCTCAAAGTTTGAAGCCCCATGCTGCATCAGAAAGGACAATTTCACAGTTTCTCTAAAGGAAGGTACTTAGCTCTTGTGAAACCTCTTAACCATCTTCCTTTGAGGGGTAGGGAGCAGACAGGGTAAAAAAACCTTCACCATTTGATTAAATGATGTACAATAAGAGAGCGCCCCAAGGCAGGGTTTGGACAGATTCAACCCTACCACCACCAAATACCAATCAAATGCAAAATGAATGAGACCAGATGTGGAAACATGAGAGTATCACAAATTATGGTTCCTTGTCTTCGATACATACATGCAATTTGTTGAGTAGGACTGCGTCCGTCGTACTGTTAGCACCAGGCTTTGCAGCTTTCCAAAACTGCTTCTGTGCAGAGTATCGATTCATAGGACACAGCTTAAAGAGGCAATCTAGAAGGAAAGGGGGAGCAAGGAAGGAGAAAAATTTTGAGAAGATGGAAAAATGCCATTTGCAAAATTTTTTTTTAACTACTTCCAACTTCTAAATATTTACAACATCCTCACTTTGCACAACAGACTGCACATGTACTTGGACATTCATAAAATATCCCATTTTAAAGAAAGGTCAAGGAGTATGGTGTTTAAAAGAAACCAAGTTGAGGAGATTGTTGGTCAAGTCTCTGAAAACTTTTAAATCTTAGAAAAGAGGGTCTCCTTACATCCATACATCCAAAGAAGGGAATGCTCAATTATTTTGGAATCCATTCACTTTGGGTTTCAGATCATTTAGACAAGGCTTACCTAATTAAAGGTCATGTTGTATAAAAAATAGAAATCTGCTAAGGAAATTACCAATATAACTATGATTGCAGGGGACTGGTAAAAATGCGAAAAACAAAGTTTTTGCTGAAGACACACTTTAGCAAAATGATTAATAACACGAGGAATCTCTAGTATTAACGTAATGCTTTCAGGTTTTGAAAAGTGCTTCACATATACTCACCTGATCTTCACAACAATCCTGTGAGATATATGCTATCATCCGTATTTTACATACAAGGAAACTGAGGCTGAATGAGCTTAACTGACTTATTAAAGAGAAGATTTAAATACAGGTCTTTGGGCTGCTGAGTTACTAATAGCACAGTGGAAAGGGCTGACCTGGAGTCAGGAAGACCCAAATTAAAATCTAGCCTCAGTGACTTATTAGTTCCATGACCCTGGGCAAGTGACTTCACCTTAGCCTGCCTCAGTTTCCTCATCTGTACAAGGGAGGTAATACCAGCACCTACCTTATGGGGCTGCTGGGAGGATAGAATAAGGATATATTTGGAAAGCACTTGGCAAACCTTAAAATGCTACATGAATGTCAGCTTTTATTATCACCTATACCATGCTACCCATCTGCCTCATATCAAATAGATGGAGCATATAAAGTGATTTTTAATTATAACTTCTTTTAAATCTATTCTTTAAGCAAGTCTCCTATAGATAGCTCAAGAGAATAGCATTACCTTTAGGCTAATTACTGTATATCTTTAAAAGTAAAAAAAAAAAGTCTCATACTCCATAGACCTGCATAAAGAGCTTTGATTTTGTTGGTGTAAAAACTCTCCTTCCCAGGGGATGAATCCTAACTATAATTTGTAGTCTCAGAGAGACATCTGGAGTTCCAAGAAGATCAATGACTTCTCTGTGGTTTACAGCCACACAGACAGCCTCAGATCAAGATGTCCATGATTCAACACATAATGATGCTTCACAGGCATTTCTGGCAGAATATTTTAATATTCAGAATTTTTAATAATTAGGATTGACCTCTCCCACTGTGAGTTGAAACCAGTGAGTTTTTATGATATGTGGTATATTGGCAAAATTCTAACATTCAATAGTTCAGAAAAAAAAGAGAATCTAAACAGTGTGTTTTTTAATTCCATCAGCACCACGCTGTCTAAAGATTTCTATCTGACCATAGAAAAGTGAATTCAAGACCCACCAAGAAAGCGATCATTCATTCAGATATTTTAACCAGTCCTGCAGATGAATGACAGCCCACAAGATGCATCAAAACAAAGAAAGTGAACCAAAAGACCTGGAATCCCAGTCTGACTCTGTCCTTGTAAATTATGCGGGAGCTGTCCCTCATAAATAGTGATGATGCACTGGTAGTGACACCCATCAGTAACAGCATCATCTTTGCCACAGATACACTGATATTGATGCCAATAAGATGCTTTTCTTTGTCCTCCAGCAGTAAAGACTTTACATTCCTCTCTGCAGCCCTTTGGGCCTAATACCCCTTGTGCCAAGAGCACGTATCAATCAGGTAGACAACCAGAGCGTCAAGGCTTTGGTCAGAAAAACTAGGAGATGTAAAAACAAAAGATATGAATACAAATCTATTTCTTCTTTTTTTTTTAATAAAGTTAGTTGATCCAAGTAGGTAGAAAGGAACTCTGTGGTTTTCATCTCATTAGTACTATCCTTTAACTCAACTGCCTCCAGACCTATCATTTATCTCAATTAGTCAAAAATTGAATACATTATTCCCAATATGCATTTATTTACTTTTTATAAATTATACATTTGAATAACTGTATAATATACATTGTACAACTTGCACAAAAACACAAATTTTAAAATGATGAGAAAAGTATTAAATCATATTTGATCCTGGGGTCAACAGAAAGCCACAAGAATTTATTGAGCAGAGAAGTGATGTGGTCAGACTTGCCTTGGTCACGCACAAAGCACAACTAGAAGCTTACAGCAACAGTCCAAGAGACACAGCCACTAAGGACCTGAACAAGGTGGGAGGCCACATGAATAGAGAGAAAGGGATGAATTCAAAAAAAGTAAAAAGGTGTAGGAAGATTTAGCAGCTGGTTTGGGGAAATATGATGAGATGAGAAAGAGGCAGGAGTTAAACAGGACACTGAGGCTGAATCTGTGAGTGAAAGGAAGGTTTGGTGGTACCCCCAAAAGAAACAGGCAAGTTCTAAAGGAAAGCAGGGCTTGAGGGGAAAGAGACAGTAATAAAACTGGTGATGCACATTGCAAAGTATTCCATCTGCTCAACCTGTACAATCCAAAAAGAAAATGAGATTTGGGGTTCAGCTCATCAGTTACTTGCCTGGGGCCAGAGGCTTCCCCGCCGTAAGCATGAGGTGACCTCCTCCACTCTGTAGGACACTGAGGCTGCAAGTCTGAGGGACTGGGAAATCCTCCTGCCAGGTTCATGCTCTTCATGTTTACCAACCAACCAAAGCCCTACCCAGAACCAGGTCAATCTCCTTCCTTCCTCAATGACTTCAGTACATGGCTCACAATTTTTCTCCCTTCCTCAGCTCCTGCTCTCATACTAGGGGACCTCAACATACATATGGACTTCCCTTCAACTGCCCTAACAACTCAGTTCCTCAATCTATTCACTTCTCACAATCTTCTCTGTAAAGGAATTGCCAACCCCCAGCCTCTTGGACGGCATTCACTGGTCACGACTCAGGTAAACTGAGGGGACACTGGTAAGGCATGAACAAGATGGCGCTGGGAGGAAGGGTTCTGCCCCTGTTTTGCTCAAGGCTATTTTCCCGGGCTTTTCTGAGAACAAAGAAGCCCAAAAATGTTTTTCTTTCTAGGGGCTACGTGTCCACCCTGGGCAGTCCTGGCCTAAGGTAAATTATTTCCATATAAGAGCAAACTACTAGCTGATAGGTTCACTTAGGGCACTGGTGTCAGAAAAGAGATAAAAGCACCGCTCACTGCTTGAATAAACGGAGTTCTTACTATCTTGTCTCCCGCCTCAGTCATTGCTTACAGCTAAACTCCACCAAGGCCTACAGGCCTCTGCTAGTCAGATAAGCCTGTGGGCCTGAGAGATCAGGCCCAAACTCCCGGGGTCCCTTACACTTCTCCTTCACCCCAGCTCAGCTACACACAAAGATGGTCAGACCCTTCATCTTGCCACCATCCACAAATGTATCACTTCCACTTCTGCAAATTCTGAAATCCCCTTATCTGATCATAATCTTTTTTACCTTTCCCTCTGCCTTCCCTAACAAAACCCTGTGACCTCTGATCCCTTGATTCTTCCCTTGGTTCTCTCCCAGCTCATGTCCCCTGCAGTTGCCACTTTCTTTTCCCCATAGAGACCCAATTTAACTCTGCACTGTACTCCGCTCTTGAATCCCTAGCTCCCTTATCATTTCACCCATCACACGCAGCCAAGTCTCAGTCTTGTATCACTCCCACCATTTACTGCCTTCACCCATATCCCTCGAGGTTCTTTCCTGGACCCTCTGCTCTTCTCCCTCGATACTATTTCAAGTGATCACATCCACTTCCATGGATTTAATTACCACATCTATGCTAAGGGTTCTCGGATCTACCTATCCTGCCCAAACTTCACTGCTGACCTCCACTTTCATATCTCCAACTGGATCTTCAGTAGACATCTGAAACTCACTAAGTCCAAAACAGAAGTCTATCCTTCCCCCGTGAGTCCCACCCACCTTTCAACTTGTCTATTACTGTCAAGGACAAAACCCTCTTCTCAGTTCTTCAGGCTTACAAGCCTCAGTGTCATCCTCAAGTCCTAATTCTCTCTCTCTCTCTCTCTCTCTCTCTCTCTCTCTCCCCGCCCCTCTCTCACACACACACACACCTTGGCCAAGGTCTATTTGATTTCACCTTTGCAACATTTCTTACCCTCTTCTCATCACCTCCTGCCTGAAGTATTTTAATAGTCTGCTGGTGCGTCTACCTTTCTCAAGTCTCTCCCCATTCCAGTCCATCCTGTATTCAGCCATTAAAGTGATTTTTCCTAAAGTGCAAGCCTGACCATGTTGCTCCCCTACTCAGTAAACTCCAGCGACTCCCTTTCCTCTCCAGGATCAAATACAAAATCCTCTATTTGGCATTCAAAGCCCTTCATAACCTAGATAGTTCCAGTCTTCTCATACCTCATTCCTCACCACATCCTCTTTGACCCAGTGACACTGGTCTATTGATTCCAGGAACAAGACACTCTATCTTTCAATCCTAGGCATTTTACTTTGAATGTGCTCCATGGCTGGAACCCTCTGCCCCTCCTCAACTCTACCTATTGGCTTCTCTAGCTTCCTTTAAGTTCCAACTAAAATCTATCTTGTACAGGAAGTCTTTACCACCCCCTCTTAACTCCAGTGCCTTCCCTCTGTTAATTATTCCTATTTATTTCACATATAGATTGTTTGTATATATTTCTTTGGATGTCATCTGCCCCATTAGGTTATGAGTTCTTTGATGGCAGGGACTGCTTTTTGTCCTTTTTTTAGCCCCAGCACTTAGCACACTGCCTGGAACATTGGAGGTATTTCATACAGTTTCATTGATTGATAGATGGAGGGGGGGGGGGTAGGGATGAGGTCTGCATATGCAACACTTGGAGAAGATTCTTCCTAGGCACCTGGCACAGAGGGTACGAGGAGGCACTCTTAGGAGTGCCTCTTAGGAGGCACTTAGGTTATCATTGTCCTAGGATTGGGATACCTATTACATAAAGGGAAGGGGAAAACACTGAGAATTTGAGAAGAAAAAGAAAGGAGGAGTCTGAGCAATTACTGGCAAGTAAGGGTAGATACAGATGTGGTTCTGCCGGAGATGGCTCCCACCACTGGCTATCATGGAGAGAAGGGGATGCAACTCATCATCTCCCTCCTTTTGGGGTTGATCAAACCCCATATTGAGGTCAGGGCCCCCAAGAAGTCCCCAATTCCAATTTAGACACCACCACTCTAACCAAGTGATTAAATCCATATAGTAGATATCAAGAATATCTTCCCAAAAAGTCAGGAGGGGGAAAAAGCGAGCCAGAGGGCATACACAAAATGAAGCCCTTCTGCTAATGATACTATTTTATAAAACTGACTGGAACCTTGAAATCTCATCGGTAGAAGTAGAAACAGTACAGACCATTTAATGCAATTCTCTCATTTTAGAGATGAGCAAATGAGCCACAGAAAGGTCCAGCCACATATTCAAGATCCCAAACTTAGAATTGCTAGTCCGTTGTCCTTCATTAAGCTCATACTGCCTCAGGCCCATGGGAGGAGTGCTAGATTTAGAAACTGAGGCCCCGAACAAATTCTTCTTCTGCCAATTAATACCTTGATAACTCCAGACAAAACATTTCCTTCTCCTGGGACTCTACTTCCCCATTTGTAAAATGAGGGGATTGAATCAGATGACCTCTCAAGTTCTTCCAGTTTGATCAGGGACCCTTCAACCAGATCAAATCTTTAGGTTAACTCAAGCAAAAGCATGTAAAGAAAAACAAAATAAACTGAAAAAAATCAATTTCTCCTTTAAGAAGGAAACAGTGAGTCTACTAACAAAGCCAAGAAACACAAATGGTAACTAGCTCCAAAGCTGAAGTCCCTTCACTCTAAGTCTCAAATTTCTAATCTGTAAATTGAGGAGGTAGAATCAGTCTCTTCCAAGTTCTAACTGAATGATCCCATGATTCCTTCCATCTCTAAGGTGGTGTGGCATCTGTCAGTGTACTTTCCTTTATTGCTACTCAAATGGAAATATAAATATTTTTATCTGCTTGAGAAAACATAAGACCTGACTGCTAAACTTTTCTAAATCATCAAGTGCTCACAGAGGAACCAAAAAATAATCTTACATTTGAATGACAACTCAAGGTTTTCAAAATACATCCGAATTATCTTGGAACCTCCCTCAAACCACGAGGGTGTGAGAAGTTGAGTAAGAATCATCATGTCCATTTTGGAGCTCAGGAAGTCGAATCCCAGATTAATGAAGTCCCCCATTAGCCAGCTAACCCTGGATAAGTCATAACCTTTCTGGGCCTCAGTTTCTTTATCTGTAAAATGAGGAGAAGGAAGCCAGAAAGGAGGAGAGAACATATCTTCCCAGATAATCTACCCAGACTACTGCACCAAGTAGAGCACAGATTATTAATTTAGGATCCACAGGCCTCCCTCAAGAAGTTCATGAACTTGAAGAAGAAAAAATACATCTTTATTTTCACTAACTATTGGATTTCTTTGCCATCCTAGGTATTTTACATTTTTAAAAGCATGATTGTGTCCACAGGCCTCACCAGGCTGCCAAAGGGGTCCATGACACACCAAACATGTTAAGAACGACTGACATGACAAAGTGCTCAGGAAACATTTGTCATCAATTTAGCTCTGAGACAGGGGCAGGGGGATCAGTTCATCTATACAGGTAAACATGAGGAGATATAAATGAAACATGATTAAAATGTTCACATTACACAATATCTGTCTTCATATAACAATTAAACAAGGTGAAATGAAATACTGGCTTACAACTATCAGTAACTTTGTAGTTAGCAAAAGTGAGTGCCAACTTAAAAGACCCACCAGGTTAAACCCCACCCCATTTACAGTCTATACTCTAAAGATGTTCCTTGAAGTTAAACTGAGTGTGAGTAACTTAAACTATTGCAATTCAAGGTTATGTAAATAGATGAGAAGCTAATTTATTTGTAACAGAACCAAATTAACTGCAATGATTTTGTCCTGTCTCCACAGTTGCTTAGTAACTGACATCAAGGCAAAAAAAAAAATCAATTAAAGAAATCGTACTCAACTTAACCTTCATAAATACTACAAAATGGCAGCTCTTGTCATTTGGGTATAAATGAAGTGTAACACTGAAGTCTGGACAGGTCACAATATTGTATAATGCTATCTAGACATGCAATAGTTAAAAAACTCCATCTCCTTCAATAACCGCCACAAAGAAGAGCTTGTGTGACAAGTGTTATCACTGTAGTCCTTTGAGAAAGAAAATAAACTAAGCTTTCCAAAAAAATTTACTTGGGGATCTTCTTAAACCCCAGTATATGCCACATTTAAATAGTATAAAAGCTTTTAACTGAATAGAGGGGTTTTGTTATGTGTTAATGGAAGTATGGGCTAGGAACCAGACAAAATAGCAGAGGAGGCAGATGTTCCAAACTGCTCTTCAGAACTTGGATGGAACATGACAAGGTGACATGCCAAGTGAACAACACTTCCTGAGCATCCAGTGTGTTCAAACATCTACCAGATGAAGGCTTAAGGTACATCTGTGGAAGGCGAACGGAACAGAACGGAGCATTCTTTAGCACCGATACCTGACCTGTCCTCCAAGCTACCTGATCCAACTCTTTCGTCTATAGGGTACTGGGGGCAAGGGGAGTGACAGGGGGAGAGTCAGAAGTACAGAGTCCGTCACAACAATGAATGAGCCTGGGAAGGAAATAAAAGCACACAAAAAGTTGGATGCATCCCTCCCTCTCTCTCTCTGAACCTTCTCTGCCTCCTGCATTTCAAGCATTATATCCAACACAAAACAGCTGCTGGACAGCAGAGTCATGATCCAAATATAAAAAGAGTCATTGACACGAAGTGGTAAGGTCAATAGGAGACCAAGAAAGTCTGTAGGAGAGCACATTTGCCATCTGGCCAGCCTGATTTTCTATATGGAATCTATCAGAATTTAGAGAAAATATTAATTTGAGACTTTAAAAATGAAATAATTTTATCAATTTAATTTTTCTTAATTCACTTTTATAACGGGATGTTGGCTTTTATAGGAGAAAAACATTGAATATATTTTTAATTATACATTTTTTAAACCTCCCTAAAGAGAGGGGCTGGCCAGAATTCAGTTGGGGCAGATGTTTGCACTTCAAATAAAGAGAATCTACATTCAATGACCATTACATCAACGTTGTGCCTAATTGCACAGATGTAGCATTTTAAGGCTCAATATAGTCAAAGTACCAATAAGGTTTATTATATACCTATGACGTTCCAGGTATCATGCTTGATGCTGGAGATACAATGATAAAAATAATAAACAACCCATGTCCTCAAGGACCTTCCAATCTGTTAAAGGAGAAAACATCTCATTCATATATATATATGTGTGTGTGTGTGTATGTATGTATATGTACATATATGTATGTATATGTATATATGTACACATATTTTTATATATTAAGGTAGTTTAGAATAAAGTAAGGGAAGGAGGGCACCAGCAGGTAGGGGAACTAGGCTCTGCTTCAGGTAGAAGGTGGTGCTTGAGTTGTCTTGAAGGCAGTAAAAGATTCTGAGATGGAAACGAAGAAAAGGTGAATTCCAAGCATGGCTGACCAAGGCATAAAGACATTAAAAGCATAAATAGAGTGCCCTATGAAAGTAATAGAGAGAAGGCCACTTGGGCTGTGTCACTGAATTATGGGAAACAGATGAATGTATCATGACGCTGGCAAAAAAATAAAGTTGGAGACAAGTTGTGAAGAGCTTAAAAGCCAAATCAGGGAATTTCTATTTTTATCTTACAGTCAATGGGGAGCCACTGGAGTTTATTGAATAAAGAGGTAACAATATCAGATCTATACTTAAAGGAAAATCACATTGGCAGATATGTGGAGGATGGATTGGAACAGGGAGAAATTCAGGTGAACAAATTAGGAGGTTATTAAAAAGTCCAGTTGGGAAGTGAAAAGATCTTGAACCAAGCAGAATGAGAGAGAAGGGTTGGATGAAAGAGATTTTGTGAAAGCAAAAATGACAAGATTTAACAACTGACTCATGTGCAGGGTAAGGGGGAATGTGGAGTTGGGGTTATGAACTTGGGAGACTGGAAAAATAGTGGAAATAAGGAAATTTAGTAGAGGGGAAAAAGTGTAGGTAAAAGATAACTAATTCTGTTTGGAACATGATGAGTTTGACATTCCATCGGAAATGTCCAAGAGGCAAGTGGAGATACAGGACTGGAGCTCAAAAGGAAAATGTGAGCTAGATATAGAGAGCTGTGAGTCATATCCATGGAAATGATCATTAAACCCAAGGAAATGATGATGTCACCAAAACAGAAGGTCCCATTATAGAGAGAAAGCTGAAGATGGAGCCTTGGGGTACAATCACAGTTAAAGGATATGACACAGATAATGATCCAGCAAAGGAGACTGAGAAAGAGTGATCAGGAAGGCAGGAAGAGAACCAGCAGCAAATGGTAAGACAAAAACCCAGAAAAGAGAGGACCCAGGAGGAAGCAGGCAAAGAAGTGAAGCATGGCAAGGCCTGAGAAGGGACCACACAATTCGGCAATTAAGAGACCATGGGTAATTTGGAGAGAGCAGTGACAAAACTGGAATCCAGATATGAATGGGTTAAGGAGTCATTTTAGAGGGAATAAAAACAAGGAGTGAAGATAGCTTTTTTGAAGTTTAGCTGAGAAAGTGAGAAAAGATGTAGCCCAATAGCTTGAGGGGATGGCCGGGTCTAGCGATAGCATAAAGATCTACAAAACTGAAGATGGCAGAGAGGGAACCAGTAAACAAGGAGAGAATTAAGAATAGAGAGAGGGGGAATGATTGTAGAGTCAATCTACTGAAGAAGACAGAAGGGTATGGAACCAAAAACAAAGGTGTCAGGACTAGCTTTGGCAAGGAGAAAGGCCCTTTCATTATCATAGAATGTCAGGAAGGAGACAGTGAGGGCTGTTATGGCATCAAAGGATTCTGAGATGAAGATGGGACAAAATGAGTTCACAGCATGTATTTTGTCCATACAGTTAGAGAAGTGAAACTAAAAGTTTTAGCCTCAGGAAACTTGAAATCATAGGCTATACAATGAAACAGCAACGTGTTTATATAGACTTTACCGAAAAGCATTTAAGTTCTACATGCAGACAAGGGTTTAAGAGAGAATTCACATTTTTAGACAGAGAGGGACTAAAAAGAGATACATTTCCCCCACTTTTGGAGTAAAAGTGCAGAAATTTTTTAAAACACCAATTGACAGAGACATGGAGGATTTGGTAATGGAGGAGGAAGAGTGGTGAAAGGAGGACTGAAGACACCAGTTATAATGAACAGAAATAAAATTCAATTCTGAGACAGTTTTGGGCTCGCAGAAGAAAGGCAATAATATGGCATCAACAGAAAGACAATCCTTCATAGCAAGAGCCCTGAGTTTCAGTCCCAGATCCATCACTGACTAGTTGAATGGCTTTGAATAAAATCTTAATGCTTCTCCAGGCCACAGACTTCTCAACTGGAAAATGATGGGGTACAACTAGATGCTATCTTTCTGAGGTAGGCCCTTTCTAAATTCTAATATTGCTACATTCTATGAATTTCATTAGTTCAGGAACGCTCAAGTGGTTATTAGGGAAATTAAGACCCGTAATTAGGTATGATATAAGGCTCTGGATTTATTAAGGATACGTTGGACAGCTGTGACTACCAGCTCATATCCCTATACTTTTAAAAATATTCTTTACTGATGCTTTCTCTTTTTATATTACAGTAATTTCTGAAGAGGAAAAAACCCTTCCTCTGCCGCCGCCTCCTCCTTCAGATTAAATTTTTCCCTGTGAAAAAGAAAAACAACTCAGCAGAAGCACCAGATATGGTATAAACATATCTGAAACTTGGACAACATTTTAATTAAGTAGTCCCAATGTTGTTGTTTGTCCCTCATTTTCTAAGAGGACAAATGACATCACAGGCTACATCTCCACTCATATGTGAGTTGGATCTAAGTGAGGCAGAGTTGCAAAGTCATCAGCCATACTCTCTCTTCCTGAGTCATCAAAGCCCAATGGAGAGGCAAAAGTCAAGATGACTGGTGATGGCTCTTGACGCAGTGGATGACCTTAAGTCTCTGATGTCTGATCAAGCTCTAAGTCCTCCATAGTGCTTGCTTCAGCTGCCTTCATGGCTGCTAGAACAATTGCTCTCATCTATCCATTCCACCAGAGAAGGTCTTCATGTGCTTGGGGTAGACATCCCCCTAATTCACCAACAAGTTTGGGACCTGTTACCCTCACCTTGGTTTAGCCTGTCTGCTGAGACAGTTTACCAAAGTGTGGCCTCTGTGCATGCCCATGCTGGAAGGAGGAAGGGGAGGAGGAGGAAGAGGAAAGTTTGTTTCACAGAATTTTCAATCATTCAAGCTTGGCTTGTTTTCAGTGATCTTTAAACGCATGTGATTGTGGTTCATGCAAACACTGTTCTCTTGGAGATTCTGTTTATTTCATCTTTCACCAATGCATACAATGGTCCTCATGTTTCTCCAACTTCTCCACATTCATCTTTACTGAGCAATAATACTTCACTACATTAACACAGGTTTTTCAAGAATTTCTCAGTGGATGCTCACCCCCTATTTCCAGTACCTTGTTATCACAAAGAGCATTATTGTGAATATTTTATTATATTTTGAACCTTTGTATCTATCTTTGATCTCCATAGGATATATGTCCAAAAATGGAATTGAAGAGTCAATGAGTATGGACAGTTTAGTCTCTTTTCTCGTATAATCCCAATTCACAGCCCAACAGCATATAAGAGTGATTATCTCCCCAGAGCTTCCCTAATATAGACTTTCTGATCTTTTGTCATTTTTGCCAATTTATGGTGTAACTTCAGAAGTTATTTTGATTTGCATTTTTCTTACCAGTGATGATTTAGAGCATGTTCTCAAATGATGAGCTATAGCTTGGAATTCTTCTGTGATGTTTATATCTTTGACCACTGATGTACTGGAGATATTTCTTGGTGTTAGGTATTTATGTCAATTTCCTATAAAGCTTAGACATCAGACTTACCAGTGATTCATGTCAACAAGCATTTATTAAGCATCTACCTATAACAAGTGTTGGGAATACGAAGGAAAACAAAAAACCCTAGTCCTTGTTCTCAAGGAACACACAGTTTAATGAGAGGAACAACATGCAGTAAGGTCGATAACTACATACAAACAAGATATAAACAGGAGAAATCACTGAAGGAAAGCAATGAAACTAAGTTGGATTGGGAAAGGCTTCTCATAGAAGGGGTGTTTTAACTGGGAATTGAAGGAACATAAAGAAGTCAGGAAGCAGAGATGAGGAGGCAGAGATTTCTTGGCATAGGGGACAGTTGGTAAAAATACTGGAAAATGGAGTGTCATGTACAAGGAACAGCAAAGATGTCACTGGATCTCAGAATAAGTTAAATGGAATAAGATATAACAAGACTAGAAATTTAGGAAGGGCCAGGTCAATAAGGGCTTTGAATGCCAAACAGAGGATCTAATATTTGATATTTTATATCACTGATACTTGATGCGATCGATTACTTTCCCCACCAAAAAAATTCTCGTGTTATTCTATTTTTATTTATTTTATTACACAAAAGCTTTTTAATTTAATATAATCTAAATTGTATATTTTAAATTCTACATTCTCTTCTATCCCTTGTTTGGTTACTTGTTCTTCCCTAGAAAAAGTTTGAAGATTTACAAATATTTACAAGCATGCCCACATCAACTCTGTGGAGTGGGGAGTGGAAGAATCATTGGACGCATTTTACAGATGAGGAAAAGGAGGATCAGAAAGGTAATGTTTTATTTGCCCAATCTTGCTACTAAGTGGCAAAGCCAGGATGCAAATTCAGGTCTCCTGATGCTACGTCTGGGATTCTTTCCAGCAACCTTATTAATCACCTGCTATTTGCTAAGCACTGGGGAAAAGGGAAAGGGCTAGCTCTGGGACAAAAACAAGAAAGAACTTATCCCACCTGTCCAAGAACTTCCAGATTCACAGGAGGATCTATAAGACACAGCAGTCAGCAGAGGGATTGCTCTGGCTCAATCCTCATGGTGGCATTTTTAAGTGAAGTGGAATTTTCAGGGTCAAGCTGCCAACCAAACCTTCCAGGGGCCTATTTACATGCCATGGAAGTTTTTATTTCAGAAGCCAAGGTCAAGGATGGGGAGTAATGTGGGAAGAGGGAGGGGTTGGGAAACAATTTTATACAATCTGGCTCCATCCTTTACCTTGCCTAGAAAAACAAAACAAAAAACTGTAAATGAACACTTATTTTATCGACTTTATCTCACTCTATTTTTTAAAATCTCATTCTTTCAAAAAAACTGTGAAAAGTGGTATAAATAAGTAGATCCATGTCACAACTGTATTCGTATCTCTCTCTTCAATATGGGTCACAAATAACACAGAGGAATCACAACATAAATGAGAATTTCTGAGGTAAAGCCAAAGACAGAATCAACAGGTGCCTAGAATCACAATAAATCCTGATTTAGAAAAGACAACAAGTACTCATTACATATTCAGAAAGCGGGCTTATCTCAGAATCAGGAAGACCTGCGTTCGAGTTCTGTCCTATATTGGCTGTGTGACCATGGGTAAGCTAGGTCATGCCCACCAAATGTAGCCGTCCTCAAAATCCTTGTCCTACATCATCTTCTTTTCTCCCTCTATACCAGAGGTTCTTAACTTTTTTGTGTGACATGGATGACCCTTTGGCAATCTAGTGAAGTCCATGGAGCCCTTATATGAACAACATTTTTAAATTCAAAAAATAAATTGGGTAGGATTACAAAAGGAAATCAATAATTTTGAAGTAAAGATTGAATTTTTCCCATTCAAGTTTCCAAGATCTAAACTCTACCCTAGCACACTCCACATTAAGAGCCCCTCCTCTATACTATCTCACTCCTAAACTCATCGGCTCCCATGGGTTTCAACTGTCATCTTCATGCATATGATCTCCTATCTATACATCCAATCTTAATCTCTCTTCTGAGCTGCAGATATATATTGTCATTTCTCTAAAACACTTCCTTCTTCTCAACTTTTCTGTTGCTACTAAAAGTATGTACCTCCATCCTCCCAGTCACCCAGGCTCACAACTTCAGGATCATTCCTAACTCCTCCCTTACACTCATCACACATCCAATGTGCTGCCCAGTCTTGTCCTTCCTATCTTTATAAAATCTTTTAAGATTGATTTCTCTCCATGAGCAAAGTCATCACTCTTCCCCTAGACTATTACAGTAATCTTCTAATTGGTGTCTATGCCTCAGTTTCTCTCTACTCCAATCCATTCTCCATTCAACTGCTAAATGAATTTTCTCAAGGGCAGGCTGGCTTATATCCCTCTTCCTCACAATAAATTCCAGTGGCTCCCTATTCCTATCAGAATCCAATATAAAATCCTCAGTTTGGCTTTTAAAGCTGTTTATGTCTGGTCCCTTCTTACTTTTCCAGTCTTCTTGCATTTTCTTTCCCTCTCCACATAATCTATGAACAAGCTACAATGATTCACGTGCTGCTCCTCCAACATAGTACTTCATGTCCCTAATCCATACACTTGCTCTAGCTGTGTCACATGACTTACATGTTCTCCCTTGCTTACCTCTGACTCCCAGCTTCCCTGGCTTTCTTCAAGACTCAACTCAAATCCTACTTTCTGCAGGAAACCATGGAAGCTAATGAGGTCACCAAGAAAGAATGGAGGGAGAAAAAAAGAACCCAGAGTATCCTCAAATGGAACACTGGATTTTAAAGTTGAAAGAACCTATGGACTTTCTAGTTCAACCCCCTCTTTTTACAGATGAGGAAAATGAAAATGAGTAATGTCAAGTGACTTGCTTGAATGAGGGCACACAGGTAATAAGCAGCAAGAGCCAAGGTTTGAATCCTGGTCTTCTAATTACAAAAATCCAATGTTCTTTCCATGACATCATTCAATCACAAAGCACTCCCTTTGTGCAAAGTATTGCGTGCCAGATACACAGAAAGGCAAAAACATAGCCTCTGCCTTCACGGAGCTCACTGTCTAATGGATGTAACAAGTAAAGAACTATGTCCATTCAGTGTAAATCTAAATTCCTCCGCTACAGAGGGAATGTCAACTAGGAAAGACCTCCTGAAGAAAGGGTATTTAAATCAAAGGCAAAGAGGGGGAACATCCCAGATCCCCACAGAAGCAGTACCAAGAACACCCCTGTGGTTTATGGTTTTTTCCACATTGGTCACACTCCTGTTTAGCCTTCTTTACTGAGTGACCTCAAAGGAGGTTTCCAGGCTTACAGCCTAATCTCCATAAAAACTTGTTCCACATCTAGGCATGAAGAAAGTCAGCTTGGCAATGGGGGTAGGGGAGGTGGCAGGCAGAGGAGGAGGAAAGAAAAATACATGTGAATCTAATTAAAAAAATTATTTTTAACATTAGTCTTAAACTTAATATTTAAAACATGATAGATATTGAAAAGTTCTAAAATAAGACCACTGACTAAAAACAGGTACCACTTAGACCTGAATAATGTTTTCCATACTTAAAAAGTACCTTCACAAATGCTGTCTTATTAGATCTTGACAACAGTCCTTTCAGGCAGGTAAGGTGGGCAGATATTATGCCCATTTTACAGATAAGCAAAGCAAAGCTCATAAAGGTTATATGGCCAATAAGTGGTGAAGTAATCTTTTGATTCAGTAAATATTTTTAAGTCAACTTTTTTAATGGTTCAAAACCATTTTTTAAAAAAGATAACTGTTAAAATAAGGAAGAAAAAAAGCCACCTACCAATCTGCATAAAACCAACCTATTTAAGGAAGGTGAGGTTAGATGGATAGATGGAGCCAGCCAACAGAAAGCACATCAAAGAAAGCCACAGTAAAATGAGAAAGAGGAGCTCCAAGGCATAGTTATGCTGAGTGAATGCTGCACAGAACTTTACTCTTAAAAAGCTTCAATAAGCCAAGCGCTAAAGGCCTCAAAAGCAGAGATCTTTCATGTTCAAAGTAAATGGAATTGAGTTTTTCAGAGCTAGATACTTCAAAAGTCACACAGCATTTCAGTCTCTGATCATACTTTAGACACTAAATAAAAAGGCCTTCTGTAGACTTCAATATCCTGGTCTGAAAAGGTTATGTAACCTTTTTGTTAGTATTCTAGCTGTCTGTCCAGGATCCTCATGGAAAAATACTTTTGCCATTAGGAATTTTTGCTATGCTAAGGAAAAACATGGTTTTCTCTTGAAAAATTCCAGCTCCAGCTGACAATCAACTTAATTTCTTAGAGACTGGGCCTGAGCTCCTGACATCCCTCTAGACTCTAGAATTCAGATTCTCTAATCTAGGGGGAGACTGGCATGCTTTGGTCTCCAAGAACAAAAGACACAAGAGAAAGTATTTTACTACCCTTGATGAAGGTCAAGATAATCTGCTAAAAATTATGCCTCCCTTGGGTCATAGACAATTTCATCTTTGCCATGTTCTTAAGAGTATTCTAGAGCCATAAAAATATTTATGCCACTTAATAAAAAGATTGTTTCTTAAGATATTTTCTTCTTACTGAACACATTATTTAATGTTAAATAAATTTCAATTTAATTAACATTTTAAAATTTTAAATTAAATTAATTTAAATAAATAAAAATAAATTTAAATTTAAATAAATTAAATTCCTCCCTCTCTGAAAACCATACATCTATTATGCTGTGACCAATTATCTTACAACCCATATTTTGTGGCATTATCATTCTAAGCAGCTATGTGCCAAGCTCTGTGCCCTGGAGATACAAAACCCTTACTTCTCAAAGAGCTCATATTCTAGAGGAAGATAAAATTAGTTATATACAAATACAAATGGAGGAGGGAGAACTCTCAAGAGACAGAAAGTACTAACAATGGTTAGGAAGGATCAGGAAAGGCTGCTTTTTACAGAAAGCCAGGAATTCAACAAAGCAGGGCCAAGGAGACCACATATTCTAGGCACAGAGAAATTTGGGCATAAAGATGAAGATGATGCGTTTTTGAGGGAGTTCAGGGACCTCTCAAAAACTGGAGTATAGGACAGGGTTGCCTAGGAAGAATTCAAAGACTTAAGCAAACTTTAAGTCAAGTTGGCAATGGTTTACTATTATACCATTCTGCGGGCAAAAGATTTTAAGGAACCTGTGACCGTAAGAGGGCTACAGTAAAGTTTATATAGGAAAAACTAGAGTAAAACATGTGCCAAGTATCTTAATTAGGTGCTTTAGGGTTGGATTAGGGAGTGGTTAAGGAGTGGTCAGTTCTTAAAGGAATGTACACTTTTCATATCCAGGTTCACCAGGAAATGGGGGGGAGGGTCACAGAGAGGTGTGTTATATCACTAAGTTAACTAGTAGTCAGGGTCAACCGAGTATTGTCAAGTTTGCCACGGATCCATCTCTTGTTTGACAAGATGGATGTAGGGAGTGTACATGTCTTAGATCTAGGATACACATAATGAGGAGTTCAGGATGTATATAATGAGGTAAGGAGTTTGTATAGATAGCCCAGTTGGTACCAATTATCTCTATGAGCCAGTACAAAGTCAGTTCAAACCAATAATTCCTACAGATGCAGTTTGTTCTGTACCAGGGACAGAGACAGGTGTTCCACCGGGGCTCATTCATGAGTAATTCCTAATCATAGTGTCCTTGGGCTGGGGAGAAGCTGCCAGAGATAATGTCTTTGAGGCTAGAGGGAAATATGGTCTGGGAATTGGGGTCTGAAGAGAGGCACCCTTGTCTGAGCACAAGCACCCAAGCACCCCATCAGAGGCAGGAGATGGTACAGCTACTTGTTGGGGGGATTCCCACATATATATGGGATTCCTCTTGAGTATGGATTGAATGTGATGCCCTCAGAAATCCTTCCTACTCTGAGCTGCTATGATTCTTTACTTGCTATCATATTCTGAAACTCGGGGGTCTTTTTAAGCCAAAACATCTTAAATATGATGTGAGCTAGACCCCTAAAGAACAAAGAAAATGGTTATCTCTGCTTCTGTTGTTACCTTGCAGTGGTCCACTGCAGCACTTCTTAAACTGTGGGTCACGGCCCCATAGGAGGTTTAAGAAGTAGCCAGCGACAAAAGTTTAAGAAGCCCTGGGAAAGGGTGCTTCTATTTCCAACATGGAACAGGGGTCCAAGCAGGGGAGCAAAGGAAATCGATAGATTTCTAGATCCTACTAAATCAGGACTTCAATGTGGCTTCTTAATTTTATTTAGATAAATTCTGATTCTATTTTTATTGCCAAGATCATAATTAATGAGGTAGCCTGGCCAGGGAAGAGGCAGCCTAGCTTGGATAGAAACTTAACTTTGAACCCAAGTAGACCTTGGTCCAAGTTCTCAGTCACACATACTCATCATGTGGCCCTGGGAAAGTCACTGAAATTCTTAGTGCTCCTAGAAAATTTTTTAACCCTTTAAATTGAAAAAACGTGCCAACCTGCATTGGTAAAGTGAATATTCTCATCCAAGAATTCCCTCTGCCAATGAAATCACATCACAGGTCCAGACCCTACTGTCCTTGGCTATGAAAGATACAAAGTTCCTTCAGGGTTTACCCCTTTAAGAGCAAAAAAATTACTCTGCATCTCTCTGGAAAAAAAAGGTCCAGTGGCCTCTGTGTCTTCTCTGATCCCCTGACAACATGAGATCAATATAAATTCATCTATCTATAACTTGTTAAACTCTGTAGGAAAGCCTTCACTTAAAATGAAGTTCATTTGCAAGAGCAAAGTCAGCCTCCCCAGCTGTCTGAAATACAAAGAGCTTGCTCTCAGATGCCTCTCTTTGGGTATATGCTATTTCTTGAAATGTAGCCTGGCTTAAAAAAAATGTGGCCAAGTTGAATCCTCAATGACTTATCAGGGAATGGACTTGCCACCATATTTGGTCAGGTTGGCACTGCCCAACTTCTCTTTCCCAGAATAAATACAGCTTGTTAACACCAGTTTGTTGGAGCACTGAATGAATTTCTCTGAAAACCACAGACTTGTGGGGTGGGTGCTTTATGTATATCATTTTAGGGTTTTTGGAGTGGGATAGAGGGAGAGGGAGAGAGAGGGAGAGAGAGGAAGAGAGAGAGAGAGAGAGGAAGAGAGAGAGAGAGGAGGAGAGAGAGGGGGGGGAGAGAGAGACAGACAGACAGACACCGAGGGAGGGAGGGAGGGAGAGAGTGTGTGTGTGTACACGTGTATGTGTGTGTGTTTAAAGCCACAGTTCCCAAGCACAAAATTAACTCGAGGTCCTATTTTTATTTTGCTCATTCCTTTGTTATGATGACTGCTAGCTACTGTGGGCCTGGCCTTGAGGGACTCAATCGTGTACCATCATGGCCACAGAAGTTAGTGTGTCTGTAGAAATCTTGACATTCATCCAGGGAACCCATCTGCCACCATTAACTCCACATTCCCAGAATGCCATGCCACATGCAACCAACTCTACACATCACACTGAAAACAGACACACATGGGCAGGATACATGGAGCACCTTCAGACATTGACATCTGGTAAACACTACCACTGCGCTCTCAGATTAGAGTCTGACCCGGGGGGAGGAAGGGAGGGGGACAGGGGAGTTACATATTGCTATCCGGATTTTTCCTTATCTCCCCTTACCAACAACTGTAGAAACACAACGGTGTCAACTTTCCTGAATCCCTCACAAACAAGAGGAGTTCCTCCTGGTACCAAGTCCTCAAACTAATAAACATGATGGCATCCAGAATCAAAGGATCTGTGAACTAGAAGGTGTCCCTAAATCACTTACTTCAACCCCCTCCCCAAAAGGAATCCCCTCTAGCACACAGTCCAACCAAAGTGTCCAACCAGACACTGCTCAACGCCCTTCAATGAGATGGAACTTACCACCCACTTCTTGAGGCCGCCTGCCCCACTTCTGGAGAACTCTATTTAAGAGCTATTTTCTTTTTCCTGATATCACACCTAAATCTTGCCATGTTTCAACAGTCATCCATTGCTCCAAGTTTTGCCCTCTGGGACCAAATGGAACAATACTAACCTTTCTCCCACACATCAATCCTTCAAATATTTAAAGAAAGTTATCATCTCTCATACCTCCCACCTCTTGAGTCTTCTATTCTCCAGGAGAAATATTTCTAGTTCTGTTAACTGACCCTCATATGACTTAATGTCAGTTGGCCAGTCAACAAGCATTTATTAAGCACCTTGGGGGAAATGACATGTGACCAACTATGTACAAATAGAATATATACAAGATAACTTGGGGGGAATCAAGAGAAGGAAGGCACTCATATTAAAGGGGAATCAGAAAAGGTTTCTGTAGAAGGTAGGATTTTAGCTGATACTGAAGACAGGTCGTGGAAATTAAGAATTGAAGATAAGGGGGGGGAGACAATTTCAGTTATATGAAAATGCCCATAGCCTGAAGCTGGAATATCTCCAGTTCCAGGAGAAAGAAAGCCAGTGCCATGGAGGTGTAATAAGAAGCCCAGAACAGTAGGAAGGGACCAGACTATGAAGGAGTGTTAAGAGCCAAACAGAGCATTTGAAGGTTTACGCTGGAAGTGATGTGTGTTCATCCTTCGTTGCCCAAGAAGACCATGACAGAAGAGAAGTAATGACATGTCTTGCACTTGACATTGTTTCGAGTGAGGGAGGGCTGTGCAGGTCACCAGCTTCACTTCTTCTCCAGAGCCATCTGAATCCAGTGACCATATATTCACCAGGATGACTGGAGATGACCCAGGATGAGGAAATTGGGGTGAAGTGACTTGCCCAAGGTCACACAGCTAGTGAGGGTTAAGTGTCTGATGTGAGATTTGAACTCAGGTCCTCCTGACTCCTGCACTGGTGCTCTATCCACTGCACCACCTAGCTGCCCCACATTGGAGGTGGTAGGGAACCACTGGAGTTGACTAAATAAGGGAGTAACCTGGAGTATCTATTTGACAGCTGGATGTTCAGAAGTAAAGAAAGATGAGACAGGCAGACCCACCAGCAATAGTTCAGGCATGAGGTGATGAGGGCCTGTGCCAGGAATGTGGTAACATTTGAGAGAAAGGAATGTATTCAAGATATGTTACTAAGAAAGAATTGATTGGATTGGGCAACTGATTGGACAGGGGGTGGGAGTGAGAAAGAATGAAGAATCCACAATGACACTTGGATTGCAAGACCAGTTGACTAGGAGAACATAATAGGGAAGAGAGAAAGAGGGGAAAGTTTGGGGGAAAAGCATAACAAGTTCAGTTTTACAGGAAAGGCTCTTTACCTTCCTGGATGTCCTCTTCTGGATACACTCCAGCTTATCCCTGACCCAGAGGAGCTTCCCCATGGGCTCAGGACAGAGCCCACAAGAACTCAAATGCAACAATGACAAATGAAAATTTAATGCATGTAGCCTAACCAATTAAAGGTCAAGTCAATAACCATTTACTAAGCTCTGATCTCCAAGCTACAAGGACTGAAAAGCTTTCAAGACATAGAGACCTAGAAGAAAAGATCAAAATCATGTGGGGACTACACAAGGTGCCCATCATTCTTATTCTCTTGTCTGCCAAATGAGTTATACTATGGATGTTTTCAAAGAGCCAAAAGAGAATGACCTCATATCTTACTACTTTCAGTCAACTATAGAAATTTATTATTTTATTGGCTGGTGCAACAGTTCATAGAACATTATATAAGAAAAAATAATAGCAGGATAATAACTTATCCCAGCACAGAGAAAAAGATGAGTTTGAGATAATAACATCTACATTATAAAGCAGTTGTGATGGGACACTATGTAAAATGGTGTGCCAACTTCGATTTTCTATATAAATGTGAGCTGCCGCTGCTGCTACTAGAACTACTACCACTACCACCACCACCACTACTACTACTACTATTGTTATGCACAGGATCACTGGGAGTGGCCAACCCCTCCTTTCTCAGATTACTGATTCTGCTTCTAGTGTAGCCTTCAAAGCCATCATCAGGGAAGCAACAATCTTGAAGAAGTCAGTCCTTCCCCATCCACTGGAAACCAGCTGCCACCCATGGATTACACAAGGCTATCTGAGACAGTGAGGCATCCTGGGGGAAGAAGAAGGAGGCAACACTTTCCAGAAAAGTCAAACCACCATGACTCTGATCACCATTTCTCCTCAGACCCTGATGGAGACAGCACAAGAGCCTTGTGAACAGCAATGCTTCCACAGCACAGGGCCACAGCCATCACCCTGGAAAGCAACCTCAGGGACAAAGAGGCAGCCTGGAAACTGTCCATGCAGGTCCTATGTCTACAGATGCTAAAGACCCCAAAAAGCAAGATCTTGCCACCAAAGTCCTTGGCCCTGTCAAATAATTGGTTCAATACCCAAAACTGAATTAAAGAAGAAGAATTACCATCTGTTTTACCGCTGTACCTAAGGACCATGGGAATTCCTTCCATGTGTTGTCTTCCCCATTAGAATGGGGGCTCCTGGACAGCAGGGAGTATCTTACCTTTCTATTTGCATCCCCAGGGAGTAGCACTTAGTAAGTGTGTAAAAAAATGCCTTTCATTCACTCATCAAAAATAAGTATCATATCATAATAATCGCCAAACATCTTAAGTAGTTATCTACACAGATCACATGCTGGGTGACACAAAGGGCAGACCAACATAATCTCTATCTTTTAAGACAGTAGTGAGCACACACGCAATGCATGGTATAAAATCACATGATCTGAAGTAATACCATGGATATATCCAAATGAATATAATTTTCTTGAATGGCTCAAAATGACTCTAATTGTATTAAGAAACTATGTGTATACCACCACCACCCCCCACGCACACACGACTGATGGAAAATTTACTGAAAGAACGCTATAATTTCCCAAGGTAATTACTCTGAAGGAGCATGCTCATTCGGCAGTGTATATTCCTTTCCTATACCCTTATTTTGGCATTCAAGGCTTTATTACTATGTGGGAGCAACTTGCCATTAGAGATTGCATGAAACCAATCAAGCAAAACTCAACACACTGGGCACACTTCTCCAAACAAACCTTGCAGATTTCTTCGGTACCTTCAAACTTCCAATTCCCTCTATGTGGAATACCTGCTCCTCCACTACCCCATTTCAGTCTGTTCTTCAACATCTTGCTCCAGTTCCATCTTGACCATTAAGCAGAGCTAGAAGGATCTCTGGAAGTTAACCTAGTCCAACCTTCTCGTTTTCAGAAGGAAACTAAGGCCCAGGAAAGTGAAGGGGAGGAAATAAGCATTTATACTTGCCAGGCACTGTGCAAGAGTGTTATACAAATATCACCTCACAACAATCCTGGGAGGTGGGTGCTATTATTATCCTCAGAGTTCAGGAAACTAAGGCAAAACAAAGTTAAGTAATCTACCCGGAATCACACAGTAAGTGCCTGAGGCTAGATTTGAACTTGGGTCTTCCTTACTCTAGCCACCATATCATCTACCAACCACTGCAGTTTTGAATCTGATGATTTTCAAATCTATTCGTTGAGTCCTGGCCTCTCTTCTGATCTCGTCTCACATCTCCATCTGCCTACTGGGCACTTTAAACCAGATTTCTTATATAGTCATCTTAAACTCGTGTCCAAAGTTGACTACATCATCTTTCTTCCCACACCTTTTCCCCTTCTAAACTTCTCTATCACCATCAAGGACACCACCATCCTCTCAGACTCCCAACTGAGGCACCATGCTCTCACCATCTCTCCCTCCTCTCATATCTAATTTGCTGCCAAAGCCTAACGATTTTACTTCCTCAGCATCTCTCTTCTCTGACACTGCCACACTCGGTGCAGGTCTGGATGAGTGCCGTGGCCTTTCAGAAGAGGGGCTGAGTCTGAACACAAGCCTCTCCCCACTCTAGACCACCCTCTACTCAGGTGTGTCATCCTTCCTTAACACTCCAGCTCCAGTGGTTCCCATCACCTTCCAGATCAAATATAAAACCTCAACGCATAGCGACACCAGCTGCCATGATGCTCTGGTATACCACACACTCCCTTCACCCAACCCCTCACATTCTCATTTGCTCTTCTTCAGGTCTGGCATGATCTCCCTCTTCATCTCTGCCTGCCGGCTGCTTCATGTTGAAACACACCTTCTAAAGGAAGCCCTGCCCAATCCCTCTTCATTCTTGAGCCTGCCTTCAGCTCGTTATTTCTGCTTTGTCCTGCCCACAGCTTATAGCACACAATTGTTTGCAAGCTGTCTCCCCACTGGATGATGAGCTCATTGAGAGGAGACAGACTTTGGCCTTCGTTTGTATCACGAGCATTTCACAGGGCCTGGAACAAAGAAGGTGCTTAATAAATGCTTAATGACTGAATGACCGGCAGAGCTTGAACAAACAATATTTTAAAAATGTCTGACTTCCCGAGCTGGAGGGTTGTGTCTCCTTCCTTCACACTCCACTAGCTGATGGCTTTTTGAGAGCACAAGTCGCATCCTGCTTGTAAGGTGGTTGTTCATGTATTAGTTATTTATGCACAATAAATATTTGAACGGTATGTTGTTATACTTTTAAGCTGCTCTCTTTTCTTTAGTGGCATTCCTTGTACCTGAATCAAATGAAGAAAATCAAACTGCCCACACCTCCAGGCGCGACAATACAGCGGCCCTTCAGATAGTTACATAGGACAAGGCCGACATCCCTCAACATTTACATATAGGGTAATGATTAAAAAAACCTCAAAAAACTGAAATACATGTTTTCTTTGAACCTCAGGTAAAAACATAACACATTTAATATGCCCTTCACCAGGATAGCCTTACTCTGTTTAAATATCTATACTGAAGATGCATTCATGTACTAATATAGCCATTAAGGGATAGGCCTCAGTTTTATCACCAAGTATAAAGTGAAGTGGGTAGTTAGGTAACAAAATGGATAGAGTACCAGACTTAAGAGTCAGAAGATTCTTCTTCCTAAGTTCAAATCTGGCCTCAGACACTTCCTAGCTGTGTGACCCTAGGCAAGTCATTTCACTCTGTTTGCTTCAGTTTCCTCATACGTAAAATGATCTGGAGGAGGAAAGGGCAAACCACTTTATTATCTCTGCTAAGAAAACTTCAGTTGGGGTCACAAAGAGTAAGACACAACTGGAAACAACTGAACAATGAGTACCTCAAGAAGTAGTTGGAACAGGAGGCTTCTGAAGTTGTTTCCAGTTCTAAAATTCTCTCATCTGAAATGGAAACAGCTCACTTGGGACTGGCTATAGGAGGAAGCTCTGAGAAGCCTTTCTTGGGGTTCCAGGTGTAGTGCACAAGGCTGAGTCTACCCCACAGGCAGGAGGGGGCTGGCAAGGCTATAGTCCTTTGACTAGAACCTAAATCAGAGGGTCACATCCCACTATTTCCTTTTCAGTTCAGTATTAAGTAGTTTCAAAGGCAAAAGTGATCTGGCTCGTTGGGTTTTGCACCCGAGTGGAAAACCCAAGCACTTGCAGGCCAGCTCCCTGCCAACATGCCAAATCCTTCTGAGATGATCACTGAGTTGCAGCATTTCATCTCCCTCACCTACAAATGAAATCAAACAGGCTGGCACTAACCCTCAAAGGTTCAGCAGAATGACTAAAAACGTAGTAAACTGATTGTCCTTCAATCAAGAATACATGATAAATTCATTCTGAGAATGCTCAATGACTATTAATACACCTTACATTTAAGAGTAGGGAAATAAATTCTGTGGGAAGTTATTGGTCATTTATTTTAAGTGAATGCCTTCGAAAGGTATTATCTCCTCATTCTCAATCTTATATAATAATAGCATCACAGACTGTGAGTTGGATTTTATTTTCAATATACCTCTCATGTGTATACACACCTGCTCCCTTCTCTCCTCTGACAATGCCACCACCCTGGTACAGGGCCTCATCATCTCAGGCCTTGACTGGAGCATGGTGGGGGGGTCTGCCAGCCTCAATCTCTCCTCCTCGAATCCACCCTCCATATATAGCTGTCAAACAGTTGTTCCTATAGCATAGGCCTGACCATGGCACCCCACCCTATTCAATGAACTCCAGTGGCCACCCATGATGGTCAGTATCTAGTAGACTAGATGCTGGTGTTGAGTTTCTTATAACCTAGCCCTTTCTTACATGTCTAATCTTTCCACACCTTTCTCTCCTCCGCATACTCTGTGATTCAACGATGTTGCCCTCTCCTCTTCCACCCACAAGATCTTCCATATGCCTGCTGCATTTTCCCTGGCTGACCCCATATCTGGACTCCTTTTCCTCCTCCTCTCTGACTCTGACTCTCTGTCTTGCTCCAAGTCCCAGAACAAATCTCACCTTCTGCAGGAAGTCTTTTCTGATTTTCTTTTAAAGTTAGTATCTTTCTTTTAAGATTATCACCAATGTATCCTGCACATAGCTGGTTACATAGTGGTTTGACTGTGAGCTCCTTAAGAATGGAGGAAATTTTTATTGGTTTTTTTTTTGGCCAGGGTGTGGGGGGGGGGCTGGTTTTTGCATTTCTTTTATCCCCGGTACCTAGGACAGTACCTTGTATATAGTAAGCAATTTATAGATGCTTTGATTTCACTTAACTTCAGTGACCACTGATTCCAAACTACCTCCCTTAATTCTAAGGGAATAGTCAAATTAGCTTTTCTTGGTACTAAAATTTTACTATATATACTATAATTTATCTATTATTTTTATCAAACTTGCAGGCCAAATCAACCTAGCTGATTTTCTATATACAGCAAGTTTTCATAAAGACAAGCTATGCCTCTAGCTTTGGATTATATTACATCTTGCAATTTTTTCTTCTCTCTTTTTTTTTAGAATAAGCTTTTTATATTACAGTCATTTCTAGATGTAGCACCACTCTCTACCCCTGGCACTGTACCGTCTCTTCTAAGAAACCTAGTTAAGCTAAACTGTGACTGCATCTGCTAGTGTATGCGGCACTTTGCACCCGTGGCTCTCCCACACATCTGTCTCCCCCCCGACTATTCACTGACGCTTCCATGCTCCAAAACAAAAGCCTTCTAACAAGAGCAGCAGTGACAACTACGGGAGTGAGCATTTAAAGTCTGTTGCTGCTGAGTCTTTTCAGTCATGTCCGACTCCTTGCGATCCCTTTTGGGGTTTGCTTGATAAAGATCCTGGAGTGGTTTGCCATTTCCTTCTCCAGCTCCTTTTACAGATGAGAAAACTGAAGCAATCAGGGTTAACCGACTTACCTGGAGTCACTTTTACATGTTATATCATTTGATCCTTATAACCACCCTGTAAAATAGGTGCCATTATCCCTATTTTACAGAAGAGAAAACTGAGGCTCAAAGAGCTTGAGTGCCTTGCCTAGGATCCCACAGCTAGTAAGTAATTAAGAAAGGATTTGAATTCAGAGCTTCCTGAATCCAAGTCCATTGCTCTGTACACTTGTTCATTTAGCAGCCCTAAACACCAGCTAACATTATGAAATAGTAGCAGCAGAGGAAATGCTGAGACAGGGACACAGAAGTAAACAGGGCAACCTTGCCTCTGTGTGGTTAAAGTGGATAGTGACTAAGAATTGTAACGGGTCAAACACTAAATAGCGGTTTCATCCAGCATTTGGGAGGTCTTGCTTATGGATCTGAAAATCTGTCTGCATTGGTGGTTTCTAAGTTTATTCTCAGGAATGAGAAATTCCTCTAGTAGAAAGAAATTCAATTCAATAAAAATGTATTAAGGGCCTACTATGTTCCAGGCACTGCTATACTAAGCACTGGAGATACAAACAAAACAAAACAAAAAAACCCCATCAAACTCACAACCTTCAAATATCCCTGATTTCAAGGAACTAACATTATTGGGAGGTAGGGAGGTGAATGAGAGGAAGAAGGATCTCTGCCCTCCCCTCTTTCTCTCTTTCTCTCCCCACCTCCTCCCATAAGGGAAGGAGAGAAAGATATATTTCTGCGGTACATATCTACTACTACTCCCTTACCTCCCTACCACATACTTCATCCTGTAGGTAGCTTCTGTGTACATACATGTAGCTTTGTAGCCCCAGGGCAGAGTACCTTGCCTGGCACACAGTAGGAGCATAATTAATTTTTCCTGATTGAATATAATAATAAGTATAATATAAAACAGAGACAGGAAGGATATAGACCTGACCACTGAGAGATGGGGGGTGGAAATGAAAATCGAGAAAGCCCTAGTGCTAAAAAAAAAAATTATTCTAGAACTAAACTCTGAAGGAAAATAATGATTCTGGGAGGCAGTGATAAGACAGTGCTGGAGTTCTTAGGGCTGCCATCCACTAATCACTTTCTGACTTCACCCTTACCCACAGGGTGCCCAATAACTTCATCAACTGCTACATGCTTCAGTTTCCCCACTAACAAGATAAGGATAAGATCTGACATTACCTACCTCATGGGAATGTTCTGACCATAAAATAACAAAGACAAATTCAACTGAAACCATGTTCATTACTTCCTTGGCTCTTTCCTAAGAGGCAGTAGACCTGGTTCCTAAGTCTCAGCTTCTAAACTAAGTGGTCTTAAGGATTCCAATGACCATCTCTAGGTCTCAGGTTTCCAATTGTAAAATAAGATGAAACTAGAAATGGTCTCTGGGACCTCCAACTCTAACCATCAATAATTTTATAATAAAAATTTTTCCAACATTTAGGAATAAATGAGGTCCTATTAGCTTAAAATATAGCATTGGTTGGATTTGGAATTTTGAGGAGCCCTGGTTTCAATTAATGATTTTTATTATCTTTCACATTTTCCTGTTTTACCCTTGGCTTTACGCAAGTAGAGGATGTTTCTGGCCTTTGAAGTCTCCACAGTGGCTAAAACAAGAAAGTAGGGCTTATAAAATTTTTAACTTAGGAAAGTATATCCCTTCCAGGTTGTAGAAAGAGGCACACTGATACACTGTTGGTAATTCACTGTTGGTGAATTAGCAATTATGTGAAATAGAGTGCCTAAGTGTCCGTAATCTTTAGGTCAAGGATAGAAAAGAAGAACTCACATTTATCAGAATATTTACAGCAGTACTTTATGTGTTAGCCAAAAACTGCAAACAAAAGGGACAGTCAAGTCACTTTCTTATCTCTCCTTCCAGTCTTCTAACACGTTGACCTCCCTCCACACTGTCCACAAGTTGGCAGTGCTGACCTTACTGTTCTTTACCTACAACATTCGGTCCTCCATGCTAGCTAGCCCTCTCCTATGCATGACTTTCTTGGCTTGCCTAAATTGTACCTTCTACAGGAGGCCTTTCTGGGTCCACTTCTACACACTCGTATGCAGGAACGTCCACCCAGCATTACTAGTACCTTCCCTCTGAGCTTATTTTCCATTTAGACTGTATGTATCTATTATGTTCAACTTTTTCTGCATGTAAACTCCTTGAGGACAGAAACTACATTTTTGTCTTTCTTTGTATCCTTGCCACTTACCCACAGCGCCTGACATACAGTAATTCTTTAATCAATGCTTAATGACTCACAAAGAGCGATACATTAATATAATGAACTATTACTGTAAGAAATGATAAATATGATGAATACATGGAAGCATGGACTTTCATGAACTGATACAAACTGATACAAAGTGAAAGAAGCAGCTGTAAGAAATAAACAGATATGACTACAACAACACAAATGCTATAAAATTATAAAAATAAAAAACCAAGCTTGGCTCCAAATCAGAAATATAAGAAAAAATGCTTCCCCCCTTCTCTATGGTAAGAGGTCCATGGGGGTGACACTCTGAATAAAAGGTGAGATTTTTTTTCCAGGCACTGATTTTATTTAATTTCTTTCTTTAATAAAAAAAAAAACACCATTCTTTGTTATAATAATAGCTCTCTGAAATGGGGGTGGGGAGGAATGAGCGGGCAAGTAGGCAGTGTAAAACAAAATTAAAATCTGATTTTTTTTTTAAATGAACAAAAAAGCACTCTCCACTGAAACCCTGCTTCCAAGCCTCATCCTGGCAAGGTGATGATACCAGGTTCTCAAAGATTCTGCCTGGGCCTCATAGGCCTGGCAAGGCATATCAAGCTAATAAAACTGTTAGCATAGACTTCTCAGAGGATGTTACATGTCAGAAAAGCTCGGCAGCAGGCTGGGCAAAAATGATGAATTTTCAGGGACAAAAATTTTTATAGCCTTTCTACCAAGGCACTGAGGAGTGGCAATCTGCATCAGTGGAGGGAATACCCACCGTAATGAAAATAAATCATCCTTCAATCCTTGAAGGTTCCAAATTCAGTTTTAATTGCTACACAAACTCTCTTTTCCTCTCCTACTCTCTACCTCTTTTTTTAGTTAGAGAATTCCTCAAATTTGGTACTGAATTTCCTCCCCCACATAGCAAGTCCTGAATCAACCATCTGTGGGAAAATGAGTGTGGGGACATGAAAAGATGCGAAGGAATGATACTCATTTTGCAAAGTTAAGAGACTGAAAACTGCTGCTTCTTCTAGAATTTTTTTAAAAAGTGTTATTATGTAATATGACCACCCTAGACTGATCTAAATGGGAATGAGAGTCTAAGGGAAGAATGAAGAGGGTCATCTTATGAAATTTCATGAACCCAAAGGGCAGCGAGGTGGTACAATGGATAGAGTGCCAAGGCTGGAATCCAACCTCAGATATGTAATAGACTTAGACATATGTGACCTTGGGCAAGTCACTTCACCCTGTTAGTCTCAGTTTCCTCATTTGTTAAATGAGCTGGAGAAGAAAATGGCAAAAGATTCCAGTCTCTTTGCCAAGGAAATCCAAAATGGGGTCATGAAGAACTAGATATACCTGAAATGACTGATCAACAAAAGGTGGGATTCCACTGAAGAGGGAATCAATTGGTTCAAGTCCAGGATAGCTTTTTATTAGCTGAGTGACCACAGACAAACTGTGTCTGCTTCATCTTCTATAAAATTAAAAGTTCAGACAAGATGGCCTATGTGGTTCCTTCTAGCTCTGACATTCTGTAATTCCGACACACATCCCAACCAAACCAAAGCCACGATAATCAGAGACCTCAAAACCTAAACAGGGGCCACCCTTGTTTTAGCTTTGAGATCATAAATGTATGTGCGTATACACACACACACACACACACAATGCTGTAATCCCTGAAGTGATTGCATCAGGGACATGCCCTGGCCACAAAGCAAAGCAGGAGGAAGATCAAAGAGACAGAGAAGTGAGTGACAGATTGCAACAGTAAGAAAGAAACAAAGGGATGGCCAACAATTTCTCCTAATGCCTGAGCCTGTCCTTGACTGCACTCAATCACTCCATTAGCAATGAACGGGTGGCACAAACCCACCTGGGGTGCTTTACAATCTATCAATAGTTAGCAAGAGTCAGGGCAGATTGGAGGTCCCAGAGAGTAAACGACCAATTCTTGAATAAAAACAGCCAGAAGAGAAATCAGTTTCTGGTGTCTAGTACTCCCCTCAACTGATGGCGCTCTCCAGGAAGCAATGGGTAGAACAGTACTGAAGAGGGCTGCAATGTTCTGGGGGCGGGAGGGGGGGAGATGGCTGATGGGGAGGTCCAAGTCCCATCATCTAAACTGTCCCTAGAACTCCTCAGCTGGGGCACCTCTACTATGGTTAACGTTGCTTGACTCTAAGAAGAACCACACAAATGTAGCTACATAGCTTCAACTGGCAGTTGTCTTGATGTATTTCACTTTATTGCTTTGGCTTCTACGAGTACAAGTAAGGAACTGAATACAGCAAACCATGCTTATGTGGTCTGTTTCGTTACATGAAAAGAAGAAAGGGGAGTTTTTCCCAGTTGGGGGTGGGATGTTAAACCAAGAAACTAACTGTCTAAATCTAGTTAAATCCACATAGACCAAATCCCTCCAATTAATGTGATCATCAATGCCAACCACAAAAGAGGCAGAGATAAGTGAAAACCAGAGAATCTGGTGTCCCCTAAAAGCTGATTCTGCTGTGGGGTAGACTGCAGTGCTTCTTAAACTGTGGGCTGCAACCCCATATAGGGTCGTGAAAAATCTGGCAACAGTCAAAGATTTCTGAACAAACAACGACCAAAAATTAATTAAAAATCAAACATGTAATGAATTGGAGGTGTTTCTGGCAATTGTTTCTTGCCAGTGTTACATCATGTAACTTCACCGTAGCCTTGGTTCCGATCATACTGTGTAAGCCCTCGGGCTACATAACAATAACAAAAGACAAAGGGTCACAAGCAGAAAAATGGTTAAGAAGCCCTGGGGTAGAGCACATGTTTGCTGAGCGCATTTGAGGTTGTTCGTGCCTGGCTCTTATTTTTAAATAGCATCAGGTAAGTGGCCAGCAGCATCTTCTGGCGACAAAATGAACAATGCTTGGAAGAACACCTGAAAATTTCAAAGATCTCTGATTTCTTCAGTGTGGGTCTTCCCTCCACAGGAGTTGAATGCAATTTCTCTACAACTTTGTAGATAGTCTCCAAGGCTGACACTCATTATTCATCACCTTATGATCATCCTGAAGATAAACTTCCCAGAACTAAACAGGGCTGGTTCTTGGAAGAGAGATGCACAGTTCAGGACTGGGTCCACACTCAAAGTGTCCTCAACCTTGCTCATGTGATCTTAAGATATCACCAAAAAGATATTATGAGTAAAAACAGGTTACCTTGTTCCATTTTCTTCACGCAAACTTCTATTCTGAGCATCTAAGTTAAATTCTATAAACATTTCCTAAGCTCAGCAGAGATAACCTGATATACTGGATAAACAGATGGCCGCAAAACCACGAAGAGCTAGATTCAGGTCCTATCCACGAACCCTACAGATCACGTGACTCATGGAACGACTATCTCAGATGAATAGTCTGGAGTATGGCTGCCCACTTTCATTAGAGTGTAGATTCCTTAAGGGCAGGTATCATTTCCTTTTTGTCTTCATATTTCCATATTCCCCCTGGCACACAGTAAACAATAAATATATGTTGACTGGTTGAAGGGTTTTCCTCACCAGCAAATTCACTATGCTGATGAAAATACAGGACTAGAACAAGAAATCTGATAATAAAAATGGCAGTAATGATAGTAGTAGTAGCAGTAGCTGTAACGATAATCACAGCATTCATCCAGCACTTTTAGGTTTGCAAAGAGCTTTACAAATATCATCTCAATTGATCATCACATCAATCCTTGGGAAGTAGGTATTACTATCTTCATTTTACAGATGAGAAAACTGAGTCAGAAAAGGGGAAAGTGACTTGCTTAGGGTCACAGAAGTAGTATGTTTGAGGCTTGATCTGAACTCAGGTCTTTTTGACTCCAGGTCCAGCATTTTATGCCACCTACCTACCACCAAACCACAGATGTGTCCGGAATTTTGCTAAGTCTGAGATTAAAGATGTCAAATGCAGGGTGCCAGGCCACATACAGCCCAAAACATTCCTGAATAGTCCAAATCAGATTAAGATGTAACTGGGAAATAGTTAACAAAATGAATTTTGGAAATAATAAAATACAGAAAACATTAATATGTATTTGTCTAAGTCAATATGTGGTCTCCAGGGATTCTTCTTTATGGTTCAGTGGCTCCCATTTCTATATAAGTTGGACACCAACATTCTAGATAATATTAGCTGCTATTTATATATTGCTCTAAAGTTTGCAAAGTGTTTTATATAGTGGATTCTTTCATTTAAGCTTTACAACAAACAGTTAAGTTAAATACCACTGGTATCATCCCCATTTTGCAGATGAGGGAACTGATGTTCAGAGAAGTTAGCCAAAATGTGGTGCCTGAACTGGAGGAAACAAAAATGAATCTGGGATAACCTTTTACTAGAGAATAAATTTTTTCATGCCTCAAGAGCAAAGCTTACAAGGAAAAACCAAAGCAAATCAAAGATGCTAAGCCTGGCAGTTGATATGTGCTTAGGAAGATTTTCACTAGTTCTATTTCGAACTTGAACAATATTTAACAGTGTCAGACAAAAGATGTTAAAAGATCTATTGCTATAAACTGTCACTGTTCAAGAAAAAAATCACATACTGTGTCATGCGGGGCTTACTGCACAAGATCAGATGCTGAATTTTCAACTAAGAATGCCTGCCTGTTAACCAATGTTTCTCAAATGGAGAGAGTTTATCTGTCATACCATTCCTGTCTTGTCCATTTGTAACCTGGAATTACCTACTTAGATTTCAGAAGACATAAATTAGCATAGCTAAGTAAAAACTGCTTGAGAGATGACAACAATTTGGAAAAAGAAAAAGAGGCCATGATGAGAATCAGCGCATGTAACTCGTAACATAGCTGTTTTTCCAAATATCATGAACTGAACCTTAATGGACAAAGGAGGTTTTATTGATTTGTTGTCGTTGTTTTAATTTTTTTTTTGGCTTAGATATGTGATGTCGTTAAGCTTAGGAATCCTATGAAAGGAGACTCTTTTCAATGAGGCAGACTGGCAATTGTTCTGCAATTTATAATCTTAAGAGTTTCCTGAGGCTTTGAGAGGTTAAAAGATTTGCCCAGGGATAAGGATCCAGGATGTGTCACATGCAGCATTTGAATCAAAGTCTTCTTGATTTCAAGGACAGTTCTCTACCTATATACCATAATGCTTCTCAATTAGAAGAGACACAAGAAACCCTGGGACAGAATATAGCGCTGTATTTATGCTAGATTTTTTTAAAAGGAAAAGAATAAAAGGACTACTGCATAATATGCTCAAAGTATTTATCTAAAACCAAAAGTTAGCATTATTAAAATATAACAGAGAAACACTAGAAGCTTTACCACTAATATCAGGGGTAAAAGCAAGGATATCTGCTATCTCCATTATTATTTTACATGATACTATCAGCTAGATATTAGCTACAGAAATAAGAGCAAAGAAATAAAGAAAAAACTGAGGAGATAAGGAAAGATGAAGGAAAATTGTCTCTATTTGGTAACATGATAGTTTACTTAGAGAAGCCCAAAAATGGAACAAAAAGTTAACTGAAATAATTAATGGTTTCAGTAGCAGCATACAATAAATTTAATTCACAAAAATTATTAGTCTTTTTATACATGTCCCTTTTAGGAACAAGAAAAAAAGAAATGACTATGAAAAGCATTAAAATATTATGCATTAAGCTACCAAGATATATCTATATTTATCTATCTATCTATATGATTTATCTAAATACAACTGAAAAATATTCTTTCCAGCAATATGGGAACCCTTAATAATTGGAGAAATATTCATTATTCTTGAGGAACATGCTAATAGAATAAAAATGATACTATATAAAGTTAGAAAATTGCCAATCAAAATACGAAGGTACCCCTTTGTAGTATATTAACAAAATTCTTTTTGGATGAACCAAAGATCTAGAATCCAAAGGGAAATTATGCAAAAAATAATAAAGAAAGAATGAATTACTAGATCTTAAACTATAAGTCAGTAATCATTAGAATCATTTGGTAATAGTTTCAAAAAAAAATATCAGAAAAGTAGATCAATGGAACGAATTAGAGAGACAAGACCATAGTTACCCCAATGTTTAATAAATAAGTTTAATAAACTTTAATACATTCAAAAACCACTAGAAAAGGACTCTTTACTCAACAAAAACAGTTGCTGAATGTTGTAAAGTTTGGAAGAAATTAGGTTTAGACCAGCATCTTATATCATATAGTGATAATAAAAAGTGTGACAACAGAATACTGCATGATAAAAGTATTACTATAAAAATATACTGAAATACTTATGGAGCTTTGCTCGGGATCCAGTTATCAGGAAGGTTAAAGTTAGTAGATATCTTGAGCTCAGAGGTTCTGAGCTACAGTGGGCTAAGCTCTTCAGATGTGTTCATCCTAAGTTTAACATTGATACGTAAGTTCTTAGAAGGACAGAAAAAGGCACCAGGATGCCTAATGCAGGACAAAGTAGCCCACTTTGGAGAGTTATGGCACGATCAGAATGGGACCAGGCTTGTAAATAACCCCTGTACTTCTCAGTATGAGCAATAAAAGTAAATCCAGTTTTTTTAATGGGGGGGGGAATTTTGAAGTCCTCCTTCAGTACACAATGCTATGGCTGACATAGGTACACAACACTAGGAGTGTCAGATGTAAATAAAATAGTTTGCCTTGGATGAAGATTATGAAATAGCTAAAATCCAAAGGTGACACATCCATTTGCAATCTCCATGAACTCACAATGTTAACAAGAAAGTATATAAAAATGTCTGAATTGTTCAGATTTGTTTACAGAGATGAAAGCATTTGTAACAATTCTGGACTAGGTCATTGTCACCAGAAATTACAGAAAGGTTATCCTTTAGGAACTCAAATTTATTGAACAATACAGAGTATTTGAGAAAATGCAGAAATGGTACAATATATCACTGCCGGTAACAAATAACTGAGAACCTACCAGAAAGGTCCAATCAAATAAATGGCCCGAAGCTTAATATCCTTATTAAAGTCCTACCCTAAATGCAGATCCTAAATTACCCATGAAAACTTAACACAAATTGTACTGGAACATGGGTATTTTCATGGACAAAATTGTTGCTCACAGTCTGCCTGAGAGAATATCAATCCACACCATTCTCAGAATGATGTTTTTAATAAATTTTACCACACCGAATACTCATAATCTCCAAATTATACAGAATGAATTAGCAGAAGAAATCAAAACCATGTGGGATGAGGTACATCTCATCCCCATCATGTTGTCTGAGGCTGAAGATGTCCTGGAAATACTCCAGTGTTCCTACACAAGATAAATTTACATAGCAAAACTTTTACTCAATTATAAAAAGTAGTCATTGCCATAATTCATTGGAAACTGAATAAAACAGAATAATATCAGAACAGCTACTTGAGATTTCCTTCTATTCAGTATTGAAAAAAATGAGAATGAAATAATAAGGTAATAACATAATTACTCACATTCATATGGCACCAAGGTTTGTGAAGTACTTCAGACACATTACCTTCATTAAATACACCTCTGTGAAATGGATGCTATAATCATATCTATTTTACAGATGAGGAAATTGAAGTTCAGAGCAATTAAGTGACCTGATCAGGGTGACACAGCTAGCACCTGTCTGAGGCAGGATTTGAACTCAAATCTTCCTGACTTCATGATCAGTTTGCTGGCCACTATACCAAATTGCCTCTCTTAAATATTAAAGAAGCTCCAAAAGAGTTTCCAAACACGAGAAGTCCAAACACAAAAACAATCCAAAGAGATACACAACCCAAATATAAAAGGTTCACACGCACAAATTATAGAATGTTTGAAGATATCCTTCAAAAACACAGCCACAACCAGTCAAGGGATGGAGAGGATCACAAAAGATAAGAGATTACTTATGCTGCCTAAAATTAAAAAGTGTTTGAACAAAAAAATAAATACGACTAAAATAAAAGAAACTGTCATTTGGGAAAAAATATATTTTGTAAAACATACAGGAAACTCACAATAATAAAACTAATTGTTATATGTTGTTGTCCTATTGCTTTCAGTCATATCCAACTCTCTGTGACCCCATTTAGGATTTTCTTTAGATACCGAGTGTTCTGCATTTTCTTCTGCAGCTCATTTTACAGATGAGGTAAACAGGGTTAAGTGACTTGCCCAGGGTCACACAGCTAGTAAGTGTCTGAGGCTAGATTTGAACTCAGAAAAATAGTCTTCCTGACTTCCAGACCCAGCACTTCATCTCTTGTGACATCTAGCTGCCCTGTATATATAACAATTATAACTATAAATATTATACAATAAAATGATAACTAGCATTTATACAGTGCTTTATGATTTACAAAGTGCTTTATACATATTGCTTTAATTTATTCTCCTAATAACTCTGAGAGGTAGGTGCTATTTTCCCTATTTTACAGACAAGGAAACTGAGGCAGCCAAAGGTTAAATGACTTGCCCAAGGTCACAATTAGTATGTAAGGCTCAATCTGAACTTTGATCTTCCTGACTCCAGGTTTGGCCACCTCACAGCTTAGAAAAGTGATCCAACTATATAAACAGTTTTTGGAAGAAGAAATACAAATGATCAACAAAAGCCCATGAAAAAAATGACCCAAATTACTAATAATAATAGAGATGCAGACTGAAATCCTTCTGCAGTTTTGTCCTCACTCATCAAATTTGCAAAGCTGACAAAAGTTAGAAATAGTTGATGTGGAATGAGTGATGGAGACAAGGGCATACTAATAATACCCTGCTGGTAAAGCTAAAAATTAGCCTCATAATTCTAGACACTAAGCTGTCCTACACCCTTCGATCGTGGGATCATATTATTGGGACCCTGAAGAGGTCACTGAAACTAACGATCCCATGTTTGACAAAATACTTTTAACTGCATTGTTTTGGGAGCAAAGAACTGGAAAGGAAGTGGGTGCCCATCACTTGGTAAAAATAATTGTGTCTCAAAAAAAGACAAAACTGAGGAATTCAGAGAAACATGGCAAGACTTGAATAAGCAATGTAGAGCAAAGAAAACAGAAGTAAGGGAACAAGTCGGCTGTCACGTTCACAAGGTCCTATTTAAAATTCACTGGGAACCAGGATGATCCACTGCTGGTACTTCCCAAATGGGTCACTGAGATGGCTGTTAACAGTTAAGAAAAATGAGCTCAGAACTTAAGTAATTAACTGAATAGTTTGATGTCAGTTTTTAGAAAACAGAACGTCTCAAACCAGAAAGATTCTTTAGCATGCAAGGACCACAAAAATATAAAAGAAAACAGCATAAAGTCAATGGTACCTGAATTAATTACAATCAACAATCTTGGGTCTGGAGAAAAAAAGAATGAAACACTTATCCATGGCCCTCCCCTGCCCCACCCCTGCTGAAGTCAGTAAAGAAATGGGGGCCTGTAGATGTGGAATCTTGCTTATTTTATGAGGAAAGGTTCACATGTGTAAGGGTACATTATGAAAGGACTATGATGAGGAGATGGGGAAAGCAAAAACATTTTTAAAATAAACAAAAATTATAACCAAGTATCTATTCAAATCTCTATATAACTAGTTATCCAAGAATGGAAGAGTGAATACAAAAATGAGAGTATCTGGGACGTCTGAAGATGGGGCATTATCACTACAAGAGACTAAGAAAAAAGGTAAATATTAAGGAAATTATATAACTCAACAACGTTGATCTATGATTTGTGCTCTGACAATCATTCAATTGTTTTTAATCCAGTCCTTCAGAAAAAATAGACTCTTCTCCTCCCCCATAAAAATCTGGAGAACACAAATATTGTATTCATTTGTCTTCTGGATGATTTAAGGTGCTAGAGCCGTGGCTTGTAAGGAAGACCTCATAAGGGAAGGAAAGAGACCTTAAAAAAGCCGGCAAGAGCCAGGGACAGGGAGAGGTGACAGGGCAGAATCTGTTTGTCCCCCGATGAATGAAAATGAAAGTGGCCTCTTGGAGCTTTGGACTGTTATATGTTGGAAGGAGAAACTGTCACAGCCCCTTCTCCTCTGGGCCCCTCATAAAACTCAGCTTCTTTCCATCTAAAAACCACTCTCTTGGCAAACAGTGACGGAAAGCTTCCTTTCCATGTCTCCTGTTAGATTCTTTTTTTTTTTTGGGGGGGGGGGGGAGGCCTGGGGGCAGAATGTAACAGGGAAACATGATTGCCTTCCCTGCAGCTGAGCATCAAACCCAGAACTCAAGTGCAAGGAAGTAGCTCACCCCTCCCTTTGCCTCACCCAGACTTTGACATAACAATTTAAAAGTGATGTCCTGTGCAAACCAGGCAAAATCATATTGGCATTAGAACCCATTTGATGGAGGGTGGGGAGAGGTACAAAAATTCAGTTTAAGGAGGAATCATCCGACTAATAATGGGGTGTGGTTTCATGGAAGGGGTGCTTACATTACGCATAATGTACACTGGCACAGGCCCGGAAATGTACCCTTCCTGAGCAAGAGAAAAATTGTCTCCTCCAAGGGGCAGGAGGAGGTCAGAGAAGCAGCAGCCCTCTCAGAGATAATGAAGTGCAAAGGGAACAGAATGGGGCAGGCCCACCATGTCTGATACGTAAGACAAAGAAGACAAGATGGGATCTGACTCACAGGTTCACGGTTCCCAAATTTATCAACAAGTGATTTAGGCTATGTACATGTGTACACACATACTCAGAGATCTAAGCACCTCATTACCGACAGGCATGGGGCATGCAGCCAATAACAAAAGGACTCCATCTCTGCCCTCAGAATCACTAACCCCTATAGTTCTGAGCAATGGAACAGTGAATTTAGAAGTTAACACCACAGCTGCCAACAAACTCTGGTCCCCTGGCTTATACATCAGACTTGGGGGGGAACAGACCATGAAACTAGTTAAACAGCCCTTTCCAGGAACAGGGAACAGCACAGCTTTACCAAATATGGCAAATGAAAGTGAAAAGCCAAGGGGAGAGCAGGCTCCGGCTGCATCCTTCCCCAAACTAGCCAGCTGGATGAGAGAAATAGGAACACTCCAGTTTTACTAGCACAAACCACAAATGCAAAGAGAAAACACTAAGAAATTCTCATCAGAAGAAAGGCTGACCAAGTAGTCTCCTGAAATGAACTTATCCCAGGCCTCAATGGTCCACAGAAAGTGTCTATGCTTTTGGAAGAGATGCCTGTAAAATACATAAAATATATTCTGAAATAAAATGATGTGCATTATGCTCTTGGTGCACTGAAGGTACACATTAGGCTATCTATGTTTGGAGAATAGTTAATGTTCCTCTGTAACATAATTCAGTATTCTTACACAGCATATATGCTCTTGAGATTAAAATTTCTAAAAAAAAAATTTTGACCTAGAAAGGACTGCTTTTCAAAGTTATTTTGCTTCTAAGGACTTGGTTTCTATCCTTTAAAGGAAGGGCTAGCCACCATTCCATTTCCTGTTGTAGGACAATCTCTCCTAAAAGAGCATAGGATCATAAGATTTGAGTGGGAAGAAACATTAAAAGTCACCCAATTTAACCTTTCATATCAAAGATGGGAAAATGGAGCTCAAAAAGTTTAAATGACTTGCCCAAGATCATGTCAGTAGTGAATGATGGAGGTAGGCTTTGAGCGTTGGTTTTCTCACTCCAAAATCTGTTTAATTTCCATGGTATCATATAGTCTGCATCAATTTTATCTTCCTTTTATTTTTTGTATAGTTTTTTTTTAGTAAAGTCTAAGACTTTACTAGACTTTTAGTAAAGTCTAAATGTGGTCTTCTAGGTCCTTGGGTACAGCCTTTTGATTGAATCCAAGTTTTACAGAACAAATCTTTTTATTAAGGGGACTAGTTCTATGAAGTTTTGATTCAGTCCAAAGACCAGACTTGAACATCTAGAGGGCCACAAGCTCCCCACTCCTCTGTAACCTGATTTTATGATAAAACAGACTTTCGACAAGGCCAAAAGCTTCTGCTTTTGGCTTTTCTATCTTCTGTAAGACTCAAGAATCAGATCCACATCAAAAAATTTGACCATTTTTCAGAACTAAGCAATCAAAATTATTTACTGAGAAAAAAGGAGATAAAGCATTCATAGAATATTTCAAGGTCAGATACAGTATTAATTGTGATGCCAAGAACCTCCCCCCAAAAAATCATGTCACAAAAAGATTTCTCTAACAGAGAAAACTTCTTAAAACTTAAAAAAAAAAAAAAAAGGATGCATTCAAGGGTTAAGAAACCAAGATATGGAATGATCTTTTTCTAGCTCTGTTCCACAGTAGACAGTGTGGCTGAAGTACATGACTTTTGAGACCGCATGGCCATATGACAACATCCTATCACATCTTATGACTCAAAATATACTCACAATGGTAGAACACAAACACCCAGGTCTTATCTGGTAACCTTAGAACAATATGTGCTGAAAGGCTGGGAGGGGGGTGGCCAAGAAGACACTAGAGTATATTGCCCATTCCACAAGACATTAAGAATTGGGTCAACTTGTCCATTGTAGATACATTAAAGCTGGGGAGATGATTTTCCTATGGAAGTAGCTAGAACATGGTATTCAGACATTAAATTAAGCAGCTGTTCTCTTGGCTTCCTTCAGCATCTCTAGATCAGAACTTACTCCTAGAGGGGAAAATGTTTTCTTGATGAAAACAGGATCTTTTCAACCTTAGAGAATTCAAAGCTTAAATTTTTATGCATTTTAGACAACATTAGAAATACATTTCATAGCTGAAAGACCAAAGCCTTACAAGAAGATAATCTGATAATTAAATGTCATGCTTGAGATATCTCATGGAACATTGAAAGCATCGAGAGACACAGCTAAGTCGCAGGTTAGAAGACCTGATGACAAAGCAGGTACATTCTATGTTTGCTTCCTTTTTTCATAAACCAAACACTGTAAGAAGTCACAAATGCCCCGATACACTCAAATGCAATTGCTTTCTTCTGCGCAAGCATGACAATAACAACCAAAACAGCCCTGTCTCAATTATTTTAAGTTTATTTAGCTGTTTGTGTGGGCAGGATGGCATTTCAAGTCCACAAGGATGACTGGTGGCTACTCAAGCTCCAGAAAAATCCTGATACTGACCTGGCTCCACTATTTTAGGGGAAAATTTCTGGCCTTTAAATAGCTGACTGGTAGGATGAAAAGTTCCCCATGAGCTACAGTGTCTCACCGTGACCAGAGTACAACAAAACAGTTCCCTACAGCCATTTTTACATCACAAATGGTTTCTGAGCATTTGGTTATTTTTAGCCTTTCATACAGTGCAGTCGGCACAAAGCAGAAATAGATGTTTATTTCATATAAAGCTTCTATACAGTGGGCGTTCCTTACTTTTACCCCATATCCATTCCATGTTTTGTAGAAATGGCTCCTAATAATAGCCTCACTACCACCCCCAAATTTTCCTTAAAATAGGTTTATGTGAAATATAACAAGCAAGGAAAATTTACATAAAACTGGAGAACAAATAGAAATGGAGCTTTTCATTTGGGTTTGTTTTTTTTCTGGGGAGGGGTGGTTCAAACTTCTGATTTCATCAGTGTAGGGAAATTCTGGCGGGAATTTCCCTCCACCAATGAAGAATTGCCTTGAGGAGGCTAAATGATCTTCCTGTTTTCCCAGCCACTGGACATGTCAGACAGGTCTTTTACACAGGTCATCCTGACTCTGAGGTAGAGGTTTTTAACTTGAAATCCATGCAATTGTTGGGCTTTTAAAAATATTTTTATAACAATTTCATATAATTCATTTTCTTTGTAATCCTATGTATTTTATTTTATTCAGTTAATGACATTATTCTGAGAAGTCCATGAAGTCTATAACCCAAAACAGGCTAAGAACCCCTCTCCAAAGGACAGCCATCTCTCATTGTAGCACACTGTCTCTAACAAATGTATTTAAGGAACAAAAATTCAATGTGTCATTCTTCCCCTAGTTTAACTTGACAACAGTGGTAGTGGTGACAGAGCGTCATTGTTACAAAAAAATGTCCTTTGGTACAGAATTTGATGACTTTTTTAGAGATGAAGAGACCCTGCTGTTTGGCAGCCTCCCCATACCCTGCTAGTGCTGACTCAGCAAGCATGCTGCCAGTGAGGTTTAGCACCTCTCCAGATGGGCTGTGAGAACAGAGACTATAACAGCTTCTGGGAGTGCCTTGCAGAGATGATCTGAAAAAATCTTTCTGTCACAGCCCAGAACAGAAAAGATTCTCCTTGTTCTATCTGCATTCTTAAATTGATCACGATAGGAGAAAGTGGGGAAAAGAAAAGACAAGACAGGAGCCAGCGAAGACCAGATCAGAGTGGCAACTTACAGAGAAATTTCCTGGGCTGGAGCAACAGCTCAGATGAACTGCTTACTTACTACCGATGGTGACAGAGGTACCGGATGGCAGCTCTTATGTGGCCACTTCTCACCTTCATCTCTGCTCACATAATCTTTTTGTAAAAGTGATACTGATGTATTTTGTTCTTACATTACATTTACAGATTAAATTTCGAAACAAAGTAAAACAACTAAGTAAAATTATCAAGATAGTGACCTCATCTGAAAGTGCATGCAACACTCCACACATCTGGAGCACCTGCCCCACCTCTTCATTTAAAAAATATTAATGGAAATCTATTTTCCTCTTTCCCCTTCCATTAGAAAAGAAAAACAAATAACTGTTAACAAATTAGCATAGTCAAACAAAACAAATTCTCTCAATATCTGTATGCAAAATCTATATATACATGCATACATGTGCATGCATACAGACACATATATATATGTACTGATGATAAAAACCTGTCATCTGCCACAGAGAGAGATGTATCAAGACTCATTCAGCAATTCCTCAATGAATGGGCATCCCTTTAGTTTCCAGTTTTTTACCATCACAAAAAAGAACTACTATAAATTTTGTTTTGTAAGCACATGTCCTTTCTTCTTTCCTTGACTTTTTTTGTGTAGAAGCCTAGCAATGGCAAAACTGAGCCGAAGTACATAGGTTGTTTAGTAACTTGTGTATGTGTATGTGTGTGTGTGTGTGTGTGTGTGTATAATTCCAGTTTTTTCCCCCAGAATGATTATATCTATGCACACAGGTCTACCATCAATGTGCCAGTTTTCCCATTTCCCATCATTTTTCATTTTCCTTTTTTCAATAATCTTTGTCAATCTGATGGGTGTGCAGAAGAATTTCAGGCTTGCTTTAATTTGCATTTCTCTAATTAATAGTAATTTGGAGCATTTTTTTCATGACTGTAGACAGCCTGAATTCCCTTGAAAACTTGTCTGTTTACATCCTTAGCCCATAGCTCTTATTTTATTTTTTAAGTAATATTTTATATTTCTCCCAATTACATATAAAAACAATTTTTTACATTTTTAAAAAGTTTTTGAGTTTCAAATTCTATCCCTCTCTCCCTGTCCTCCATCCTGCCTGATATGGTAAGCAAACCGATATAGGTTACATATGCACAATTATGTAAAACATTTTCATACTAGTCATTCTGTGCAAGAAAATTATATAAAAAAATTAAAAAATAGTATTTTTTAGTCTGCATTCAAATGACAGCTCTTTTCTGGAGGCAGATAGCATTTTTCATCATGACTCCTTCGGGATAGTCTTAGATCACTGTACTTCTGAGAACAGTTGAGTCATTCACGGTTATTGCTGTTACTGTGTACAATGTTGCTGTTTCTGCGTACGGTGTTCTTCTGGTTATGCTCACTTCTCTTTGAATCAGTTCATGTGAGTCTTTTTAGGTTTTTCTGAAATAATCCTGCTTGTCATTTCTTATGGCACAATAATATTCCATTACAATCACATAGCACAATTTGTTCAACTACTTCCCAACTGATAGGCATCCCCTCGATTTCCAATTTTTAGAAACCATAAAAAGACTAGCTCTTATTCTTACATATTTTAATTGATTCCTTGTATATCTTGGAGATGAGACCTTTATCAGAGAAACTTGATTGTAAAAAAAAAAAATTCCGCAATTAAATGTTTTCATTATTGGATTTGTTTGCACAATCAGAATTATTCATTTTATCTTCTGTGATTCTATCTAAGGCCATAAATTTTTCTCTACCCACAGATCTGACATAATTTTTTCCATGTTTCTCTAATTTGACTGTAAAATCATATTTAAGTCACACTCCATTTGGAGCTTAACCTGGTATAAGTGTGAAGAGTTGTTCTAAATCAAATTTCTTTTATACTGCTGCCCAATTTTCCCAGCAATTTTTGCCAGATAGTGATTTTTTATCCCTGTAGTTGGGGTCTTTGTACTTGTCAAATATTAGGTTACTAGACTGAAGCAGCTAGATAGTGGATAAAGTGTTGGGCCTAGAGTCAGGGAAGACCTGAGTTCAAATCTAGCTTCCTACAGTTATTAGCTGTGTGACCCTGGGCAAATCATTTCACTTTTGCTTGCCTTAATCCACCAAAGAAAGAAAATGGCAAAACAAACAAGCAAACAAGCAAAAACCCACTAGTATCTTTGCCAAGAAAACCCATGAGAGCCATGGAGTCAAAAAGAGTCAGACACACCTGAACAACAGGGTACTAGATACATTTCCTTCCATATCTTATAGACTTAATCTGCTCCATTTGTTAACCTCTCTTTTTTCTAAACAACACCAAATTGTTTTGAGAATGAATGCTTTGGAGTACTGTTTGAGATATGGTACTGCTAGTCTACCTTTGTTTCCATTTCTTTTCATTTTTTCTCTTGAGATAGCTGACCTTTTTTTGCCTTCATATGATTTTCATTATTTTTCTAGTTTTGTAAAATACTTCCTTGATAGTCTAATTGGCATAACAATGCATAATTATGAGACAAATACCATAAATATGCAATGCATATTAGGTAGTATTGTCATTTTTATTATATTGCTTCATCCTACCCATGAGCTATTAATATTTTTCCAATGTTTTAAATCTGTCTTTATTTCTGTAAACAGTGGTTTATAATTGTATCTATATAATTCTTTTGTGTATCTTGGTAGGTAATCTCAAGCATTTTACATATTCTGTAGCAATTATAAATGGAAATTCTCTATCTCTTGCTCCTAGGTGTTACTGGTATTATACAAAAATGCCAATGATTTGTGTAGATTTGTTTCCTATCCTGCAAGTTTGTTCAAGTTGTAGTTTCCATTAAATTTTCATTGACTCTTGAGGGGTTAGCATACTATGAAATTATCTGGAAAAAAGTGATAATTTTGTTTCTTCTTCCTCATTGCTGTAGTTTACTCATGTTTAACTCTTTGTGACCCCATCTGGGGTTTTTTTGGGAAAAATACTGGAGTGGTTTGTCATTTTCTTCTCCAATTCATTTTACAGATGAGGAAACTGAAGCACACAGGGTTAAGTCTCTTGCCAAGGCTTACACAGCGAGTAAGTGTCTGAGGCCAGATTTGAACTGAGAAAAATGTGTCTTCCTAACTTCAGGCCAGGTCTCTCTCCACTATGTCACCTAGCTGACCAAAGGTCATGAATTTTCTTTATTTTACTTACACATATTCTCTCCACTTCTTATTCTTATCTTATTGCTCATATCGATCACTTCCAATATTATGCCAATAAAAGTGATGACAACAGACATCCTTATTTGACCCTTGATTTTACTGCTATTTCTTCCAATAATATCTGAGAGGAGACCACAGATATGTCAATTGGTTTAGTGGGGTCAGGAATATAGAAATGGGGTTTGGTGAGATATGAGATGATGACAATCATCAGATGAGAAAGTTTCAGAACCAATGTTCTCTATTAACATAAGCAAGAAGTTATCATATCCTTTGAGGGCGGGCCTGTTTCATGTTTTTCTTTGTATCTCCAATGCCTGTGGCAATGTCCGGTATGTAACTGACACTTAAGAGAACCATAAATAATAACTCTAAAGCTAGAAGAGGTCTTAGAATTAAATCCTTACCAAAATAAATGCCTTTCTTTTGTTTCAATTAACTCCTATCTTAAATCCCTCAACCCTTAATTCCTAATAACACTGACAAGATTAGCTACCAGTTGGAACTAAAACCATTCTAGATCTTTAAAAAGGAGTTAACGGGTTTTGTTATCCCAAAAAAGAACAGTTCCATCTAATTAAGTTAACTATACACAATTTTTGTCAAATCTTCAGAAGGAAAAAATTTCCTGGAAGGAACAGAAAGAAAATAATCCCAAACCATGTATGGTCATGAATTTTAACCTGCAGTCAGTCACAGAGCCAGCTAAGAAAACATCACGATCTGCATGTATCCTGATGAGTATTTCTTACATGCCTACTGCAGATTCACCACAAGTGAATTAAGGAGAAGGAATTCTCTATGTCATCTGAGACTTGGCAGATTTCAGTTCTCTACCATGAAACAAATAATCCTGGCATGGTGACAACCAGAACATTCAATGCCCCCATCTGAGGTTAGCTGTCCTGCAGTGCAAGGGTCAAGAGATAATGATCACATTTCTATTTAGAGCAAAAATGTCAGGCATAGAAAACATAATGCTTGAATGACACTCCATATACCTCATTAGCGCCTTCAAAGCTACTTTATTCATGAGACAGATGAAAACAAATTTCCATTAAAAAGTTATTTTAGGCCTCTCTTAAAAAAACCCCAAACTGGAAACCTTTCAGAAGTTCTTTCTCATGCTACACCTAAGCCATAATGATGTTAAGTCTACAGAGAATATGGTGAACACTTAATGTTTATTGATGATGGAATATATAGGATTAGGTAGCATGTTAATAAAAAACAAACCCCAGACGCTGGCTTCATGTTAGGATATCAGGTCAGGATTAATGTACAATCATCCTGCTATAGTGACCCAAGCAGTTCCTCTGCAAATTGATTTTAAAATTAAATACTAAAATCAATACTGAACCTCCTCCCTGTACCCCACCAAAAAAATTAATTTGATTCTGTGGGGTGGGAAGCAAATGGTCATTTCTGCATTATAAACAATACATCAAGACTGGGGTGAAGGAGTTTGGCATTGGGAACTAGCCCTAAACAATGATTTGCCAAATATTATAGCATAACACCACCTGCAGTGAATAATTTAACTGATTGGGGGTAGGAGGTGGTGACTCTTTGTCCTTTTGAGCCTAAATTAGCTGTCAAAGTTCAATGGTATCACAAAGACAGTGAACTGTCTCAGGACCATTTCTATCTAAACTCCACAAGAAAAGATGAGAATGAAATTAGTAGTAGCAGTCATTAATAATAACAGATTATTGTCATCCTGTAAATATGACCTGTCCATCATGCTTGGAATATCCTTCCTTCTCACCTCAGCCTTTTCCATATAATCCCTAGTTTCCTTTAAAGATCAACTCAAACATCACCTGCCACATAAAGCCTTTCCTGTGTCCCCCAGTTGACATTGCCCACCCAAATGATCTTTTGTTTATTTTTAATCTACTTTATATGTTTATTATATGTGTACATATCTTTTTGCCAGCTTTCTGAGGGCAAGGCCGAATTCTTCTCTTTTTTTTCCCAGCCTCCAACTTGTTAATCCTGACTTTTTTCTTCACTGCAGTCTTGCTCACCTGCTCTGTTGCTTCCCAGTAAACTTTCTTCCCAGGAAGCTGTCTCATATGGGTCTACAAACTACAACTGCCTCTTTTATATGAATCCATTTATTTCTCTTTTAATCTCTATGCATGAAATTTTCCAATCTATATAAGATCTCTTTTCAGATGCCCCATATGCACCTCCAATTCAATATGTCCATAAAATATGCAGTGTTCCCTGCTAAAATGTTCTTCTAGATTTCTCAGTTTCTACTGAGGGCATGACCCAAGCCCCCCAAGTTCATCACCTCGAGGTCAGACTTCACCAACACTGTTGAGCTTCTTGTCACATTTCTCCCACCATTTCATTCACAGGGCCACCATTCTACATTAGGTCATCACCTACATTCTACAAAGGTCATCACCTTTGGTCTGAATTATTCCAATAGCCCCAAATGTCCCTGCTTCCAGCTTCTCCTCACTCCAACACATCCTCCACATCACTGCCAAAATAATCATCTTAAGGCACAAGTCTGGTCACATTTCTCCCTTTTCAATGGTTCTTCCTTTTTTTGTGGGCTAATGTAGAAACTTATTAAGGAGTTTGTATATCAGCTCACTGAAGGCCCTCCACAATCTGGTTTCCTATTTTGTCAGCATTTTTAAATACTATTCTCACTCATTTGTGGGAAAACTGGACTATGAACTGCTTTTCAGATTAGACATTTCATCTCCAACTTCCATACATCTGCATAAGCCTGGAACTTAATAAATATTAAATTTTAATAATATCACAAATACTAAATATTAAACTGAACTGAATTTATTCAAACTTGTAGTGGGGATCCTAGAAATCAACTGAGAAGGGGCAATAGTCTTCTTGATGGCTACACGTTAGAGTTAAGTATGGAGACTTTGAGCAAAGATAGTCTACCTACAAACTCATCTTCATAATGGAATTATCACCGGACTCTCTAGTGGAACAAATAAAATCTAAATAACTGACCCCTACTAATTCTCCCAACTGCAGAGCCTCAATGGGTGTTTGAATATTTTTTCATCTTTTGAGGAAAGGGTAGTAAAAGGGATAGTGGTAGCTAAAAGTGTGTTAGTCAACAGCTCTGATTGAGGTTCCTATTCACAGAGCCTGAACATCAATGAAGGTTATGGATAGAGCATCAAATTTGAACTCAGAAAGACCTGGGTTTGAATTTCATCTTAAATACTTAAAATCTGTGTAACTCTGGGAAAGTCTCACTTTCTTCATCTGTAAAATGTGGTATTTCTATCTAACACACTTATTGTGAGTATTAATGGGATAGTATGCGTAAAGGGGCAATTTGGTAGCTAGTAGATAAAATATTAGGCTTAGAGTCATGAAGATGGGAGTTGAGATCCTTCTTCAGGTAATTACTGCCTCCTGCCCTGAGTAAGCTATTTAACCTCTCAGCCTCAGTTTTCTTATCTGTAGCACTTACCTCACACTGTTGTTGTGAGAATAAAATCAGATAATATATGTAAAGGACTTTGCAAATTATATATCAAATTATTAAAGGAATATTTTGCATAAATAGAAATAACGAAAGTTTATGAGACAGAACAACACAGAAGGGGGAGAAAAATAAAAAAGGACAAATAAAAACATTTTCAGACCTCAGACTATATTAGTATGTATCAATCATCAAAATAATTTGGTACTACTTAAAAAATAGGAGAGTAGACCAACGAAACAGACTAGATAAGGAAGTAGGAATAATTTAATTCAATACCCCCAGTCTGGAAGAAACATGAAAACATAAATTATTGAGGAAAGAAGTTACTATTTCATAAGAACTGCTAAGAAAACTGTAAAGCAGTCTGGCAAAAATCAGATCAACATTTTATACTATATTCTATAATAATTTCAAAATGGCCATGCAACCTTAATGTTAATGATTATACCGCAAGAAAATTAAAGGAGAAGCAGATTACAGACTTGGCAGTTGTGAGCAAGAGAGGAACTCTTCATCAAATGATCTAGAAATAAATACAAAAGATAAAATAGATAATTTTGATTATATGAAATCACCAAACTGAATTAGTACATCTAGGATAAGAAGGGAAGGTATCAGAGAAAAATCTTTGCAACACATTTCATTGATAAGTATTTGGAATCCATCATAGACAACTAATGGAAAAATATGAGAGCAAAAGTCATTCCTCAAGAGACACTTATCAAAAGAAGAACTATATAAAATGGGTAATTTCTGTACATTAAATTAAAAGGGTTTTGCACAAACAAAATCAATGCAGTCAAGATTAGAAGGAAAGCAGGAAACTGGGGAAGGGGAAATTTTACAACAAGTTTTTTCTGATAAAGAAAGGCCTCATTTCTCAAAAACATTGAGAAATGAGTTTAATTTATCAGAATACTGGTCATTCCCCAATTGATAAATGGTCAAAGAATATAAACAGGCAGTTTTCAGAAGAAGAAATCAAATCTATCTATAGTCATATGAAAAATTGTTCTAAATCAATATTGACAAAAGGAAATGCAAATTAAAACAACTTTGGGTTAACATCTCTCACCTATCAGATTGGCTAAGATGACAGAAAAGGAAAATGACAAATGTTGGAGGGGATGTGGGAAAAACTCCACTTTTGGTGGAGTTGTAAACTGATCCAGACATTTTGGAGAATGATTTGGAACTATGCCTACCTAAACAACTATAAAACTGTGGATACCCTTGGACCCAGCAATACCACTACTAGCTCTATAACCCAAAGAGATTTTTTTTTTTAATGAAAAAGGTCTTATTGGAACAAAAATATTTACAGCAGCTCTTTTCATGGCATCAAAAAATTGGAAATTAAAAGCATTCCCATCAATTGGGGAACAACTGAACAAGTTATAGCTATATGATTTTGAGGGAGTATTATTGTGCTATAAAATATGAAAAGGAAAATGTTTTCAGAAAAACACGGGAAGACTTGCATGAACTGATGCAAAGTGAAGTGAGCAAAGCGAGATCAATGTACACAGTAACAACAATTATTGTACAACTACCAACTGTGAAAGACTTAGCAATCAATTCAAAGATCCAAGAAAATTCCAAAGGACACAAGATGAAAAATGCTATCCATCTCCAGAGGCAAAAAATGATGGCATATGAATGCAAATCAAAGCATACTTTTTAAACTTTCTTTATTTGGGTTCTTTTTGGGGGTCAGGGGGTCTGTATTTTCTTGTGTAACATGCCTCACATGGAAATATGTTTTTCACAACTGCACATATATAATCTATACATGTATAATTTATGCAAAGTGTTCACGTTCTCAAGAATAGGAAGGGAAGGAAGTGGGGGAGGGAATTTAGAACTCGAAAATTATAAAAAATGAATGTTAAAAATTGTTTTATATGTAAATGAGAAAAAATCAAATATGAACAACATGAAAAAAGCTGCAATTGCAAAATAAACTTAAATAATATAGGCCTGAAGTTTCGCCGCCCTTCCTACCCTGCCCAGCAATTTGGCAAAGTTGAGAAAAGATGGATGATAAAAATGGGTTGATTCTCTATAGACAGGGACACTAACGCACTGTCAGTGAAGTTATGAATTGGTACAATTATTCTGAGAAATAATTTGGAATTACAAAATAATAAATATGGCTATAATATTCACATCTGTTGATCTATAAATTCTACTACTGGGCATATACCCCACGAAGGTCACTGTCAAGAAGAAAGGTTCCAAATATACCAAAATATTTATAGCACTAATTTTTATGGTGGCGATGAACTAGCCCACAAATGGGGATGGCTTAATGAATTATGGTGCAGGAATGTAATGTAATACTTCACTGTATTTTAGGAAAAAATGAACATGGTGAATACAGGGAAAAATGGAAAGATACATGAACCGATGTAGAGTGAAGCACTTCACTGCTTTGAAAAACAAACTTGGTGCCAAAGAAAAAATACAGGGAGACACCTTCTCCTGCTCTTTCTCAAGAAGTTGAAGTTTAGAGGTGGAACATATGTGAAACATGTATATGTCCAAGTTATATGTGGATTTTTACATGTGAAGCAGTTATAGGTAGAATATCATATATCAGATATTTTTACATGTGTCTACTTTTCTTAAATGTTTTCCTTAAAAAAATTCTTATTTGGGATAGCTCTCTGGGAGGGGATAGGAGGAAGGAAGAGAAAAAGTCTGGGTGATGAAAAAACAAACCACATCAATAAAAATCTATCAAAATTTTAAAATGAAAAAGCATAAAGGAATACCAAAACTAGGGATATTTCATGTACCACAAACCATATGGACAAGCATGTTCTGTAGCCCAAACACTAGACTGGCTTTCAGAAGATTAAAGCTGGACTCCTAGCTTTGCCTCTGACAAGGTGCCCTGACTTGGGTACATCACTTCATTTCTCTGAACTTTGGTTTCTCTATCTGTAATATTCAATGACTATTCTCTAAGGTCCATTCCTATGTTAGTATTATGGTGCGAGGTTATTAACTGATAAGTGAGCTTGATAAAATAAAATTTTAAAAATGAAGACTGCCATCCTCTTGTCCTTAAGCCATACTTAAGTTCCAGGTTGGGCTCTGGATATTTTGAGGAGCTAGAACAATGGAGCAAAATATAGCGAGAAGTCTGATCCAAATTGCTCCTTCCCACGATGTCCCTATTCTGAACACAGATGACTTGATATTCCCCAGTGCTGTCACTCAAAAGACTAAAAATCACTTAAGAAACCCCCAAAAAAGTAGCAGAGAAAAATCTGCTTTCTACGCAATCTTATGTAATTAAGTCTTTAACCTCATATCAAATAATTTTTTAAAAGAACATGCCTACGCAATAGCTGCATTTATCCACTTATGACCTTTGTAAAAGCACAACAGTGTTAAGCATTGGCAATCTCATAATTCTTCTCATGCTCTTGCTTGTTATAAACAAAAAACATTTTATTATCTAATTTTAATTGTCCTGCCAAGCTTCGCCCCAAAAGAAGAGATCAGAAAACATATCTCCATCTTTCTTTGCAGAGGTGCGGACAATGGGTTTGAAATACTCCATATTACTGCCAGACTCAGTGGATGTCTTGGTTACTTTGGCTAACTTTTACAATGGATGACTCACTGGATAGGAGGACAAGGAAGGATACATCTAGAAATGAAATGATGTGAAAACAAAAGGCATCAATAAAATTGCTTTTAAAAACTGTAATGATTCTGGTCACTCACTTCATGGTAACCCTGTTACCCCAAAATTACTCTTCCTATTTTTTGTATTAAAGCAGAGACAACTGATCCATCTTTCAAACCTTAACTCGAAAATAATTCCCTCTTATGTCCCTACCTGGTAACAAATTTGTCTCTTAGAGTAAGTTCTCAAATTCATTTATTAACCGTCCACAAACGTATATGGTGAATTATGAGAATTCAATTAATAAAGTTATGTTGTGAATTAGGAGAAATTGTACGGAGTAATGAATAGAGAACTTGCCTTGGTCAGGACCAGTTGGGTTCCATGTCCAGTCTGTAACATACCAGTGCTACTTTGTATTGGTAGAGGGAGTTTCCTTACTGGGAAATCCTTACACTCACAAAATCACAGATCTTGAAAAAAAGAAAAATTGTGCTACGTAGTCATCTGGTTTTGTATCTTAATCATTCTACTAAAATGGTATCTCCTTGAGGACAGATGTCATGTGTTTTCTAAACTGTGCCATCCAAATAAGGCATACTGAATAAAAGTCTGTTGAATAAAGCAATATTTCACACACTTAGCCAACAAAAGGGATAAAGATAAAGGAATGATAGCATCAGTAGGTATTAGAGCTTTCTCATGTATTTCCCTCCCAGTACAGACCACCTTACTGTAGACCTTCTGGTCTACAATATACTCTGTATATGTACCTAGTTACATGTCAGCTCTCTGAGTATAGGTACAATTTTTGCCTTTCTATGTGTCTCCCAGAGCTTAGCAAAGTACCTGGCACACAGTAAGCACCTACTAAATGCCTAACTGAATGAGTATTTTGTGACTAGATGCTGCCATAATTTCTTTCACCACTTGTCATGACAGAAGCAGTGTCTCAAGCTTGGCTCTGTCTCAAGAGGAGGTTAGCAGAGGGTTGGTCCTAGAGCCAGGAAGACCTCTGTTCAAATACTTCCTCTAATACGTACTAGATACATGACCATGGGCATGTCACTTAAATTCACAGTGACCTCAGGAAACTGCCGAAGACTCCTAAATTGCAGATGAGTTGACATTTTGCAGCAGTGGATGGAGTTTCCGCAATAGGAATTCTTATATCAATGAAATCACAAGTCTAGATTCTCTACCTTTAACTCCCCGGAAAGAAAAGTCTTGTAGTCTTATGGTATCCCATACTATGCATGTATCTTCATTTTCTGTTCTGGGGTCATCCTAGATACTTCACTGAAGAGAATTTCACAGTCTCAGAGGTGGGAGGGACCTCCTTCTAGCAGAGGTCAGTTGGTCCAACTCATAGCCAAGGAATCCCCACTAGAATATACTCAATAAGTGATCACCCAGCCTCTGCCTAAAGATCTTTAAGGAGGATAAACTCCCAGTCTTCCAAGGCAGTCCATTTCACCTTGGAAAATCTCTAATTATTAGGAAGCTTTTTGTGACATCAAGCCCAAGGTTATATTTGCCTTTTTACAACTCCCACAGATTGACTCAGGCTCCACTCTCTGAAGCCAAGCAGAACAAGTCTAATCCTTCTTCAATAGGACATCAAATACTCAAAGGTAGATAAAGAGTTAACTCTTCTTTCACAACATTTTAGCATTTGACTGTAGAGTGCTTTCTCTTATTGGCTCATTATTTCATGTCATGGGCTAATTGGAAGGGACAAAATCAGACGTTTCTTGAAGGCAGGGCCTAGGTCAAACATTTTTATGTATCCCTACAGCAGCTTCCAGAAGGCTCCCAACAACACTACGTTTATTCAAAGTATTAGCTGCACTGAAATACAACAAATCCAGTATTTTAAGTAAATTTCATACTGTCATATGAACTCCTAACTTGGCTCCTAGAGGAGGAACATAACACAACATATCACAGGGTCCAGACAAATATTTACACAAGATGAGAAACACAAGAAAAAAACAGAGAAATCATTTTGAAATCAAACGTACTATGCTTGGGTTCATGAAAATACAAAGCAACAAACCTCTTCATTTAAAATCATCCTGCTTGTCAAGGGAGAGGCATTTACCTCATCATTTGTGACACACAGAAAAGTAGAAGCAACAGCACGCAAAAGCTAAGGGAGGGGGTGAGGGAGGCGACAAAATGAGACTCTTCTCCAGCTGGCTTCACTCTGACTGATGCCTGTCTGCTTTGATGCACATCAGCAGATGAGCAGCTTTTTCTAGAGGAAGAGAACCACTTAAGGTGGCATGGGAAACCAGAACACAATAATGCCTTAAGGTGAGCCGAGTGCTGAAATTGGGATAATTTTTCTAGAGTCTTGACCCCATGAGAACAGAGTCCTTTATACATGAACCTAGTACTGAAGACCCCAACACAGGCCAGGCCAAATATGACCTTGCTGAGAACATCTTATACTGATGGGCAAGAAAATCCCGTTGTTTTTGGAATTTAGGCTTCTCTCACAAAGCAGAGATTCCATTATACAAGTGATGGAGTAATAGTCTATATGTAGGAATTTCTGGTGTGGCAATCCCAAAGTAGCCTTCATTTCATTCCTGAATGGGCACTGCATTCAGGTTTAAAAGGAGAACCCAAACAAGAGTGGCAGGCACTCAAGTCCTTTGTAGGAGGATGTGGGGACTGTGGAGACCATGGACAGACTAAATGCAGGTAAGGCCATGACTTGCTATAAGTGCCTTTCATTCACCAAGAAAAAATTACTTTTTATCTGTCATTAAAAGGATCTTTGTATTGAGGTGTTTTGCCTGCAATGACTGGTGATATGATGTCGATGGGCTTCTTCAGACCCCAAGTATCACTTCAAGCAACTTAGGAGATGATTCGAGTAAGAGCTGTGGCCACAGAACAAAGAGAAGGTAATCGATGGTCACAACAAACAAACCAGGAAACGTATGCCCCACCCAAAAAAACCCGAAGTAAAAATGAATCCCAAGCCCTCTCTATAAGGAAGATGCTGATGATGGAGCCCCAACAAAGGCAACAGGAATGACAGAATCTCAAGGACCTCATGGGTCATGTCAAGTCCAATCTATCCCTGACCAAATATCCCTTCCGTGAGATACCTAACAAAAAGCGAACCAGAAGCTCCATTCAAAGACCTCAGGGTAGTGGGAGTCTACTAACCTTCCAAGCAATCCACCCTATATTCAGGCCACTCTAATTGTGAAGAGATGGTTCCTGACCAATCTAAGCCTACCTCTCCACAGCTGCTGGCCACTGCTACTGGTTCTGCCTCTGAGGTCAAACATCTGCATGAGAGCCATTTTCAGATACTTCAAATACTTGAAGACAGCTGTTTTATTACCTTAAATATTTTCTTTTTCAATCAAAATCAAACAATACATAAATATTAAGCACCTACTACATACCAGACAAAAGTCAAAAGTTCAGCGTTCCCAGTCCTTATATAGTGTCATCTAAAGACCCTCACGATCTGGTCTCCCTCCTCTGGATGTGTATTAGTATGATAAAAAAAACATTCTTAAGATTTGCCACATAGGATTGAACACAACACCCGAGACATGGTCAGAGCAGGGCTGAGTGCAACAGCGTTACCAAGCCTACTTTTCTGGACACTATGCCTCTTAATAAAGCCCACAATCGCCTCTGCTTTTATTGGTTCTCATGTCATGCTGTTCAAGCTCCTAAAAGAGAAACAAAGGGCCTGGATCATCTGCCCTTGCTCACCGGAGGCCTGGCTATATTTAAAGTTTACTGACATTTTTCAAAATAAACAATTTACTAAGTCATTCAAAATATTCTCATTCCCTGAGTTACTATGCAGATAGCAAAACAAAGTAGATAAACTTCATTTAATACTTTTTCAGCATAAAAGTATTTATTTAAACAGCCTGATGGCACAGTGTACAACGTGCCAGATCTAGCGTTGAGAAGATTTTGATTCAAATTTGACCTCAAATACTTACTAGCTGTGTGACCCAAGGCAAGTCACTTGACTTGTCAGTTTCAGTGTCCTCATCTCTAAAATAGGGACAATAAGAATGTCTAACTCCCAGGGTTGTTGTGAGGACAGAATGACATAATATTTGTAAACGCATTTTACAATTTTAAAGTACTATATACAGGTCCTAGATATCATTATCATCTTTTACTTTCAAGGAGAAGATGTATTCAAGATCATTTTATGGCCACTGTGAGTCAGTACATATTTACTTCTAGTATTCCTTGATGGAAAGGTCACCGCGATGGATACCTGTATAGGCACACTGCAGCACACTTATACAACAAGTTTTAGTCAAGTCTTTTGAATACCTGGTTGGCTTTTGCTCTTAGAGGCTCAAAAAAGTAAACTGTCAATGACTTTAAAATGTTTTAATGGCGTATATTTCACATCTAATATCTCAGTAGGGTAGAATGGGAGAAGTGTTGGATTTGGACTGAGAAGATATTGATTGGAGACATTTACCAACAGTGTGACCTTGAGAAAGCCCCAGTCAATCAATAAACATTTGTTAAACACCTACTATTTGTCAGGCACCGTACTACCTCTGAGTTTCATTCTGCTTATCTACAAAAAGGAAAATGAGTGTTTGCCACTACCTCTTACAAGGCTATTGTGAGGACCAAAAAGAAATAACGTACCCAAGATACTTTGTAAATGATAAAAACCAACACACGCCAGTGCTTCAAGCCACCATGATTTCTCTCTCCAACAATATCGACTGTGATCCCTCTATAACTTATTACTGCAGATGGGATGCTGCAGCCAAAAAGAGTCATCTTTTGAATGGCTGACCTGAAGAACCTCTCCTAATTCACACTGTGCATCCATTATCTGAGGACAAGCTCTGCTGGCAGAGTCCCCATTTCCTAACCTGGAAGGACCTGTCAGAACCTGTGCTCTGCTGGCATTTAAAAAAAATTGCTGATAAACTGTATTTTAATACATTAAAACCTCCAACATATTCCCAATTCAATTCTACACAATGTTCACTGATGTCACACAATTCAAGTAAAACAACATAAAGGAACCATTGCAATGGATAAGACTTTGCAACCTTGCTTTTTATTAGAAAAAAGGACAAAATGACACTAGGTCAGACAATGGACATTCCCTTCCAATACTCATGGCTCCCTCCATGTCACAATAGGACATCAGAGTGAGACTGGAATCCAGGAAAACGCCATACAAACCAATGAGAAGCAGCATGATTCAATGGCCAGAGTTCTGAACCTGGAGTCAGAAAGACCTGAGTTCAAATCCCAACTCAGATATTTACTAGCTGACTCCTGAGCAAGTCCCTTAACCTCTCTCATTCTCAGTTTTCTCATCTGAAAAGGAGAATAGTAACAGTATCTAGCTCACAAGGTTGGCTATCTTGAGATTCAAATGACAAAATTTATATAAAGCATTTTGCAAACTTAGTAAGATATTATATTTATATATACATATATATAAAGAGGGAGAAGGAGAGGGAGAGGGAGAGACTGATATTATATATATATATATATATATATATATGCATATGTATATGGTTTCATCAATATAGGGAGTATGCGACAAAGAACTCTGTCTACCAATATAAAACAGCTCCTTCTCTCCAACCGAGAGTCTTAGGTCAATGGTTCTTAGCCTTCCACTGTGCTGTAAATTCCTTTGGAAGTCTGGTAAAACCTATGGATACCTTCTTAGAATGATGTTTTTGAATGCATAAGATAACAAAATAAAATGTATAGGATTAGGATTACAATGGAAACCAATTATGTTCAAATATAGTTATCATTATATATACAAATGTGCATATGTATGTGTGTGTATTTGTACACAATAGACATAGATGTGAATTATTTAAAAGTTCAGGAACCCTCAGGCCAGAGAGTTGCCTGGGAAGCCCAGGGTCATACAGAGGATGGACTTGAATCCCAATTCTTAATGTCTCAGAGGTCAGCTATCAATCATCCATGTTGCCAAGCTAAATAATAAAAGCATTATTCTCAATACGGGATATTATCAGCACCTTCAGTGTAGGGCTGAAAGATAGTCAATAAACACTTATTATGCAGGAAGTTTTATATGAAGTTGGAAAAGAAATCTAAAAATATAATATCCAAGAAAAGTTAGTTTTCTATTAAAATATTATTGCCTTAGCATATTTTTATAAAAGAGTATAATATCGACCTGGAAATATCAGCTCTGAAGGCTTCACTGTAAAAACACAAACCTCCAATATTAAGGGGTAACCGATCCTTAGAATTGGGGGTGGGGGAGGAGATGAGGAGTTTTAGTCTGGAGCTGTTGCATTTTTGAAAAAGATTGAAAAATATCACTCCTTAGTGGATCAGCTGTTTAAAAATAGGAACCACCCACAATTAGTCCTTTCTTTTTAAATTTTAATTCCTATGGTTTTCAGACATTCTAAGTCATGTAAAATTAAATATGCATGAATATAAATTCAACAGGTGGCCTCTAAAACTCTGTCACACTTCAGTGCCATTTCCACAAACACTCCCCTTTTCATATGTTTAGAAAATCCTGATCTTCAAATGACACTTCAATGACACTTCAAATGACACTAATACTCCATCCAGCCTCAAGCTGAGAAGTCCATTATCTAAGTGCGATGGCATTAAAAGGCCTTTTTAAAACAGGTATCTAAAGGAATCATATCTCTCTCTCTCTCTCTCTCTCTCTCTCTCTCGGAAAAACACATCATCCCATCTTATTTACTGGAATTTCCAAATCCTGTTCCATACAGGAAACCCAACCTCCATGTGTAAATCCAAAGCAAAGCTTCTCAACAAACAAAAAACAAAACCCATCAGGCAAAGTTCAAGAATAAGGCCTCTTGGGGCTGGGGCAATACAGCAAATCTCAACCTTCAAATGGGTTGTTTCCCAAAAGTTTATTTTTCAAGCTGGTAGTCTGCAACTCAGATTGTGTTTTTCCCATCGAAACAGTGTACCTAAATGGTGGCTAGGTTGGCAGGAGCTCACAAAACATTTTTTTAACTTGTAATACAGACAGAAATAAAGGAAAACAGGGAAGTTGCCATGTTAGTAATTAGAGAAGCAAAGCCGCAAAATAAAAGTTGTTTAAAAAATTTATCTTGAAATCTGATGCTAAAAAAAATTAGGCTTAATTTCAGTGAATTTTGAATGGGATTTCTGAGCACTTCAAAGGATTGTTTTAAAGCTATAGCTATAGCCCTGGTATTTTTTAATGTCTCCTCTCACTCCAAAGTTCACAGCTTTCCTTTTTCTTGACTAATCACCATCAGCCCCCATCTCAGTCAGGAAGCCCCACACCCACTATCAGTGGGAGCAGAACACCACCAGAGATGGGGGAGCTGGTGGAAACTTCCTGCAGCAATGCTCCAAAACACCTGCACTGCATGCTCCATAGAACTTTGTCCTGGGCCAACTCTTGGATTTCTTGTGTTGTTTAAATTCTGCTGACTCAATAATCTCTGGCCCTACCCCCACCCCATCCTTGTCAACCAGTCAACTGCTGCAGTCAATGTCTCTTTTTCTTGGTTCTCTAATTACTATCATCCAGCCTTATGACCTTAGACACAAGTTGTATCTACTTGCTCTTCCTGAACCCTTCCCTCCTTATCTGGATCTATCCTACTCTTCCTCATGGCAACCATAAACCAGGTCATCCATCTGCTAGTCCATTCCATCATACCTTCTAGAACCTTGGCTCTAAAATCAAATTTAAGCAGCATGTTGGACTACCATGGACTGGGAGTCAGGAAAACCTATATTTGAAATCCACCTCAGACACTTACTCGTATCTCTTAGACTCTCTAAGCCTCAATTTCCTCATCTGCAAAATTAGAGGGTTGGACTCAAAGACTCTGAAGGTCTCTTTCAGCTGTATGCGTATGATCTAGTTAGCTGCTGAATTTCCAACCCCATTCCACCTCTTCTCTTGAATGGAAATCTAATTTCCCCCTGATGGACACCATATCCTTTGCAACCTACTTTTGAATATCATTCCTCCTACTCCTCCTAATTTCTAGGGCCACAAAAGGCTTTGGAATATTCCTGCTACCCACTGACATTCTAGACCAAGTTCATCTTCCAACCCTTAACCCTCATTAAACTTTCCTCTGTTTCTCTTTTTCCTTCCTTCTTGTAATTTATTGAACTCCAGGCCAGTGTTGTCAAAATCCACTAAAAGCAGATTTCTTGGGCTGCAGATTGAGTTTGAAAACCACAAATTAATATTATCTGTGTCGTATTGTACTTTTATGTATTTTGTTAAAGAATTCCCAATTACAATTCAATCTGATTTGACAGCGCTCAGGAGTTTTATGGGCCCCAGGGAGTTTAACACATTGACTTCCAATTTCCCCAATGACTTCAACTCACTATCTTTCTCTTTACTTCATCCTTCACTGTTGTTCTCAGAAATACCATTATATATACTAATACCCCTCCTAGGGCCCATGCCACACAATCTTCAGCATCCTCACCTCTGTGGTCTCTAAGCAAGAAGAAGACAAAGACCGCCCCCACCTCCTAAATGAACTTCAGAGACTGACCAGGAGGTATCCTCAGGTAGAGAGCTTCCAGTGAATAACCTCTCTTGTCCTTGTCTTACTAGCCCATGCCAAAGCCCCCTGGTATTGTACCATGCATTTCCCTCATCTGTTTGCGTAACACAAAGACCACACATTCACTCCTCTACTCGGAAACAGCCCTGTTTCACCATACTGAGTTCAGCTATTTTACTCTAAGTGAGCTGAAGGATACTGGTCATTGCTATTGTGTCCTTCAATGTCTCATTCTCACCTCTTACCAGACTGAAAGTGGAGGAGTCCAGAGTTCTAGGAAACTTCTCCCTTTCTGTTCCAACAGGCTTATTTCTTTTATTTAGCTGAGACCAGCTATATTTGGATGATAAATCCCTTATCTAATTCTTGGAGCTAAGAATATACATTTTTATCCCATAAACATACTATTCTTTTTGTATAAACCACCTGTGTTTTTCTTTGTTTCATATAATGTTACTTTAAATAATGTTTAGTTTATGAATGTTGATCTAAAAGTCTGTATATAAGGATGCTTTTTTGTGAAGCTCAGGGTAGATTGCCTTCAACCCACAACCTGCTTCCGCCAACCGGAATAAATGCCTCCTTGCTTCCTTCTTACTAGACTCTTTACCTCTATTATATGTCCTCTACCTCAAGAACCCAGATGGATGAGTAATGACTTTCTTGGGTCCCTAAAAAATAATCCACTCCACTTTCTTTCTTCAATCCAATTTTAGCTGCACAACAACATGGTCATATCTCAGGCTTTACCAATTCACAGAAGTAAACCACCTCCAAAATAGGAAACTTCAAAATTCTCCCTTTGAAGACAAACTTCTGCCTCTCCTATGTCCTAATGAAATCTGTTCTTGGTATTCATCTAAAACCCCAGTCCCTTGAATTCTAAGTCATCTCTCCTAGCTTCCATGCCTACCTAGGCTCTACCTCACAATTTAACTAATTCACTATTCACTATCCTCTCCCACACCCACGTAATATCTATCACATCTTTGGTGATCTTTAGGAACTGATTTCTCTGCTCCAGCTGCTAAAGAGGATACAATATAGTGTTGGACAATTAGAGAAATGGAGTGAATTCATGAAGGACCTTCCTTCACAACTTTTATTCAACCACCATCTCATTTATTTCATAAATTTAAGATCATTTTTAATTAAAAAGAAAAAATCAGCCTATCTCACTACCATGGAACCTAACCTCTCCTGCTTTCTCCAGGACTTTGCTCCAGTAATCATTCCCACTCTCAACTTTTCTCTGCATCCCAGTTCCTTTTCTACATGCCTACAAACATGTTCAGGTCTCCCCAACTCTCCGGTTTTCCTGCCCCCCATATAGTTACTATCCTGTCTCCTTCTCACTGGGCTCACTCCCTGACAAACTTCTGGAAGAAAGTCATCTATTATACCTAATGCTTCCATTTTCTTCACAGCCTACTCTCTTCAATCCCTTTCAATCTGGCTTCCGCCCCCACCACTCTACTGAAATTGCTCTTTCAAAAGTCAGGAATAACCTAACAGCCAAATCTAATATCTTTTTTCCCTATTCCTCAACCTTCCTGACCTTTCTGGAGTACTTGACAGAGATGACCATTTCTGCTTCCTATTGAACTCTCGTTTTTCTCTCTTAGGAGTTACCACAGTCTCTTGTTTCTCCTCCAAACTTGGTAGCTTCCTTTTCCCTCTCCATTCCTGACTTCTACTCTCCCTGACCCTTTCACATAAGTGTTTCACAAACTTCTGTACTTGACCTCTCTGTAGACATTCCCATTCACTGCAATAGCATCGATGAAGATAACTTAGAAAACTCTCTAGCCCCAACTACTCTTTTGGGCACCTGAACTACATCTCCAACTACCTTTGGGTCAAATTCAATTGGACATACCCTGACACCTCAAGATCAAACTCAGTACAGCACAATCTGGTAGACGCAGTATGGGATCTGTTGTTAAGAGAGATCTGGGTTTGAATCCTATTTAAAGAACTATGGGCAAGTTGCTTAATACATGTCTCAGTTTCCTCCTCTGGAAAAGCAGAGAATGATATGTGTAGTGCCTACCTTCAGAGACTTGCAAGCATCAAATGGCACAATATGTGTAATGTACACTAGAATTTTAAAGCCATATATGTCAACTATTATTAACCTAAATGACAGTGTCTAGAGCAAGACAATCAAGATGAATGATTTTGAATTTATGCCATATGATGATCAAGGGATGTTTGGGACTAGGAATTGAAGGGACTAGGGATGTTTGCCTAAAGACTTCAGAAGCCCATAATAGCTTTCTTTTATTTTTAATTGTTTTCTCTATCAGCAAAAGTTTACCTTTGCTTCTTCCCACCCCAAACTTGCTAATGGAAAACAAAAGAAAAACAAAAGCCATACTACATGCATGCAAAACAAATTTTCCAATCAAGCATGTCTTTAAAAAAAAAAAGGATGCCATCCTGCACTTGTAGGATCTTTCATCTCTCTATCGGGGGACAAATAGAATGTTTCATCATGAGTCTTCTGCAATCATGGTTAGTCATTACACTCATGAGAGCTGTTCATTCTTCCAAAGTTGTTTATCTTTGCCATATTGTTGTCATTGTATAAACTGTTCTCCTGGTTCTGTTCACTTCGCTCTGCATCACTTCATATAATTTTCCCAGATTTCTCTGAAACCATCCCCATCATAATTTGTTATAGCACCATTTAACTCAAGTCTATGGTGGCTCTCTCCAGTACAAGGGATAGAAGGAAGGAAGGAAGAAAACAGTGCAGAACTTAAGGTGTAACAAACAATAAATGTAATCTAATTAAAAAAAAACTTGCTCAGATTAGAAAAGAAAAACTCCTAGGAATTTTGTAGCCAAATTTCAGAGTTCCCAGGTCAAGGAGAAAATATTGCAAGCAGCCAGAAAGAAACAATTCTTGTATTGTGGAAATGCAATCAGGATAATACAGGATCTGGCAGCTTCTACTTTAAGATATCGAAGGACTTGGAATAGGATATTCCAGAAGTCAAAGGAAGTAGGACTAAAACCAAGAATCCATACAACAAAACTGAATATAATACTTCAAGGGGAAAATGGTCATTCAGTGAAATAGAGGACTTTCAAGCATTCTTGATGAAAAGACCAGAGTTGAATAGAAAATTTCACTTTCAAACACAAGAATCAAGAGAAGCATGAAAAGGTGTTCTCCAGTTTGTCCATATCCTTCCTAACTGAAAGTGCTCAGGACTGAATGCAATAATTCTAACATAGTCTAATAAACCTATCTCTACCACCACCACCATCCTGAACACTAGGTCTCTATTAATGGCACCCTAAGATGGTCTTCATATTTTTGAGTTTAAGGATGGATTTTATGTTAATAAAACATCACGCTGTGTATAAAAAAAAAAAAAGCCTTGCTCAGTAATTCCCTACTTTATGGGCAGTCCCTCAGATTTGCATTCTATGCTGCCTCAAAAAGAACTATAAATATTTTGTATGTCATCGGTCTGTTTTGCTTAGAATTAATCCTTCTCTTTATCTGCTCTCTCCCTCTCATCTCCCTTCTTCCATTTCCCTCTTATTTCCCATTTGAATGGAATGGATTTCTGTGATCACTTATGTATGCATTCTTCCCTCTTCTGGCTGCTTAACATGAGAGTGAGATTCGAGTGTCATGCCCTTTCCTCCCTCTTTTCCTCATTTGTATAGGTGACTACTTGTATACCTTGATTATGTAAGAGAATTCTCCCCAACCTTTCTTTCCCAGGTTACACCTCTGCCCCTCTCTTTATATTCTTCTTTAAGAGCATCAAGCCATAACAAAAGCACTCGCAGGCCTTATATAATTAGACACTATAACCACTGATGATGATAGAGTTCACAGCACATACACACATTATCTCCCAAATCTGAACATAAGCAGTTCATCCTAAACAATACATTTTCATGTTTTTCTTCTGCCATATTTGAACTTCAAAGTTTCTATATAGCTCTGGCCTTTTCAACAGGAATGCTTAGAAATCTTCTATTTCGTTAAAGATCCATTTTTACCCCACAGAATTATATACTCTGTTTTGGAGGATAAGTTATTCTTGGTGGTACCTATATCCTTTGCCTTCTGAAATATCATTATTTCCAGTTGTCTGTTTCTTGAGAGTGATGACTGCTACATCATGTGTGATTCTGATGGTGGCATCTTGAATTCTTTATTTCTGGCTTCTTGCAGTATTTTTTCTTTGACCTAGAAGTGCAAGATTTTTCATATAAGTTCTTTCAAGAGGCCACCAGTGGGTTCTTTCTCTTTCCTCTTTGCCCTCTGGTTCTATGAGATCTAGGCAGTTTTATTCTAAGATTTCTTGAAATATGTTTGTTTTTCTCATAGTGTTCAAATTCCCCAATGATTCCTTTTTCTTCTCTCAATATCTTTTTTTTTGGGTCAGTTGTTTTTGCTACGAGATACTCCACATTTCTTCTTTTTTCAGTCTTTGGACTTTGTTTTCATATTTCCTGTCTCACGGAGTAATTGGTTTATGTTTGGCACACTCTGATTTTCAGGGATTTTGTTACCTGGGCAAGGTTTGGTCTTGTACTAGACAGTTAATTCTCTCTCCAATTCTTTCTTCTATAACTTTAATTTCATTAAAAAAAATTTTTAACTCTCACTCAATCTCTTCCTTAATTTCATTAAAAAAAATTTTTAACTCTCACTCAATCTCTTCCAGGAATTCCAGTTGAATGTGGCCTGGCTTATAGATATTTTGGAGTCGTGGTCAATTTTTTCTGAATTTGTGCCTTGAAAATCCTTGTCACCACGATAGCTTTTTATGATGGGATTATTTTTTGTTGCTGTTCATTTGTTCAGCCTGCTTCCTCACTTTGGATCTGATACTAGAGCTAGCCTCTGAGCACTTCTGGAAAGTCTGAGCTTCTTTTTTCTGCTGCTTTCCTGGTTTATTTAACATTGTGTTATTCAAGGATCTCAGGGAGAGCACAGGCTGGGAATCTAAAAGCTTTTAGTGCTCGTAAAGTGATCTGATTCAGGACAAAGTCTGATTGCTGCCCCTCCCTCCTCCAGTCTAAGCTCTGTCACTTCCTAGAATGATTTTGGGTCCAAGCAACAGAAGAATGCTAATACACTCAGTTCATATTAGCCATCTGGGAAACTCTGGTGGTTCAGAGTTACAGAGCTGAGAGTTTCCCTTTGGTCCGGAAATCTTGCCCTGGTTATTCCTCAACAGATTTCAGCCTGAATTAGAAGCTAGAATAGAGACTCCACTCTATCCTACTTCATTTTGAACTTGTTCCTTTTCATGTCACTGCCCAAGACCTTCCATCAGAATGCTAACCCTGGATGAAGGTCCCCTCAGTCCTCCTTGGATCTGGTGACCCAGAATTGGGTAGTGTGTGGCAAAGCTGTCAGCTGACCCCTGTTCCCTTCCTTCTGCTATGGATCTGGGACCTCCTCTTGCTCCAATGCGTAGTCTTTCCTCTGAACACTGAAGTGTTCCAAGGAACATGCTTTATCATCCTCAGTGTCTGCAGAACTACATCTCTATGCCAGCCTAGGCTAGAAAAATGACTGCATGTGATTTTTTTCTTAGATTTCCCCATCAGTTCAGTCTGGTGCAACTTCTAGGTCTGTTTGGAGTAGTGTTGGTGGGGAGCTCACAGTACTTCCTGTTATTCAACCACCTTGGCTCCTCCTCCTGATAACTTTCTTCAAGAAGCTAAAGAGCTGACACATAGGAAGGAATTTTAAACTATTTTTGGCTCTAGGAAACAGAAAGGGGAACAATGAGTGAAAGCTGTCAAGACAAAATGAGGAAGGTTTTTCTTAGTCCAAGCTTGATAAGTGTTGCTGTCCAAGGTTAGAATGAGCTACTTCAGCAGGGAAGGACTATCACTTGAGGTCTTTAAGCAAAGCTTGGTGAATGCCTGGGAAGCACATAAAGTAAAAGGGATGCTTTTTCAGGTAAGTGTTGGACTAGATGGATCCTGAGGTCCTTCCAAATCTGAAATTTAGTGACTCTTTGAAAATGACTCATAATGGCAACCGTTCTGGCTCTGGTATGAACATTCATCTCCTCTCCAAAGGCTGCTTTGGACTCCTCTGTCTTCTGTCATAGCCCATCAGTTACCCAATTCCTGTTCATTTTACCATCGTCGTTTCTCTCACATCCATTCCCTGTTTTCCAATCTCAACTCCATTATCTTGGTATGAACATTTAGTACCAACTGCCCAGTCCACTTTAGGAGTTTCCTAAAGGGTCTTTGCATTTGCACTCCCTCTCCCATCTCCCTTCTACACGTTACAGCTTGGAGTGTAATTCTTCTTATAAAACTGTATGGTCATTTGATTCCCCTTTTAAAACTTTTCACTGGTTCCAATGCCTATTGAGTTAAGATCAAACTCCTCTGCCTGACATTCAAGGCTTATAGAAACATAATTTGAAAGAGTAAGTTTCTTTTATACTTACTAAGCATTGTGAATTTTGTATAATAAATTTTAAATACTGACTTTGATGAGATGGAACACCTTGTCATCATGCCTTATGTCCTGGATGATGCTTTCTCAGACAGTGGCTAAGTGGGTAAGTGGATAAGACATTCAAGTCCAGTACACTGGACTGCGAACTCCTTGAGAGCACAGATTATTTTATTTTGTCTTTGTATCTCCCATTACTGAGCACAGTATCTGGATTTAATAGATGCCTAACAAATGCCTATTTCATATTTCTGTTCTCTATACACACGACACTCTGGCTGAACTAGACTACTCAGTGCATGACACAAAGTAGGCATTTAACAAATGTTGACTGACTGAATATAACCTTTACTTACTCACCTCCAGTACCCAGGCTTATTGATCCAAATGCCTGACTTTCCTTTTCCTAATTACCTAACAAATTCCTATGCAGCCTTTAAAGTCCAATTCAAATTCCACAATCTCCACCAACTTTCCTGATTCTTCCATCAGAAACAATACTCTCCCCCCACTTTAGTGTAGTTTTAAGTTTTAATACCTTCTGAAGTGAACATGCAACCAACTTATCCAAATGGTTCAAATTATTTTAAAATACTGATGGTTCTTATTAAAAATTCAACGTAACTATCAACTTGCACAATATAATGCACTAGTTGATTTTATAACTTTGTAAAAAGTTTTAGCAGCTGCTGCTCAATGTTTGAAAAGACTGTATTTATAAATCTAGCCTTATGATCATCCAAAGAATGAAGTTCTGATGCATACAGTACATTTTTATATGGCCCCAAAAGAAAAATTCCCCTAGAGATATATTAGTTGACCAAGGCAACCAAGCAAGAGGATCTCCTCTAACAAGTCACTGTCTGAGAAAGCATCATCCAAGACGTAAGGCATAATGACAAGGTGTTCCATCTCATCAAAGTCAGTATTTAAAATTTATTATTCAAAAATCACAATGCTTAGTAAGTATAAAAGAAACTTACTCTTTCAAATTATGTTTTTATAAGTTTAAACCATTCATACATCTAACATTATTAGAAAACTACTCTAATACTTTTGGTACACCCCATATTATAGCTCCCTATACATGTGCTATGCAATAATAGCTGACATTTATGTAGAGACTTTTTTAGATAAGATGTTTGATTTCACCAGCATAGGGAACACTGTCATTAAAAAAGTTGGAGCACTTTCAGGCTAGAAGGACTATGTTACAATGAGGTCACCACTAACTGGCCCACAGGAGCTATAGGAGGGATTCTTATTCAGATATCAGTAGAATTAGATACCTGTGAGATCCCTTCTCATTCTGAGGTTCTATGACCAGGAAGGAAACTTTCAAAAGACTTTTCTTGGGTAAGACAGCATGACACAGAGGAAAGAGTGCTAGATAAGCCATTAGAACAGCTGGGTTCAAATCCCAGCTCTGCCATTTACTTCCTGTGTGACCTGAACCTTTCTGAGTCTCTATTTCTTCATCCGTAAAATGAAGGGTTAGGATGAAGTGACCTCTAAGTTGCCTTGCATTTCTAAATCTGTGTGATGCTCTGGGTGGGTGATCAATTAATCAATAATCTAGGATTTATGAAGCTCTAGCTTCCATGGGAGGCATTGTGCTAAGTGCTGGGGATGCAAAGACAAAGAAAAGTCCCTGCTCTCAAGAAACTCACAGTCTGATGGGAGATACAACATGAAAATAATTGTGAGCAACCAAAATAAATACAGAATAAATGAGGGGGGAGTTTCAAAAGGAAGAATGAAGAAGGACTAGGAAAGTTTTCTTGCATTTTCAGATGACATTCATGGTCCATCATTGGACTCATACTCAAAGCCTTTCCCAGTGGGGAGAAGCTGTTGGAACTTCAGCACCAATGCCATAGCCAACAAGAATCTAGATTCACTTCCATGCCACATTTCAGCATAATGGAGGACATCAGTCGAGGTTCAAATATAATTACAAGGTACTTATGTGTAACACATATATGTACTACATTTATGTTCAAACATGTATATGGAAACCAGTTCCTACAATAAAGAATATCTGCTTTAAAAGACAAGACAGCAATGCTACTACCTGGCCTATACATCAGAAATCCAAGAGAGGAAAAAGATCCACAGGTACAAAAATATTTAAAGATGTTTCTTTGGTGATGTCAAAGAACTGAAAACTGAGAAGGTATCCATCAATCGGGGAATGGCTAAACAAATTATGGTAAATGAATGTAATGTAATACTACCATACAGTTTGAGCCACAAAGGAAGATTTATACAAACTGATGCAAAATGAGGTGAGGAGAACAATTTCTACAATAACAACATTATAAAATAAAAAACTTTGAAAGACTGAAGAATTCCGAAAAACATATGACCAATCATGATCCCAGAGGATGGATGTTGAATACTCTTCACTCTAATGACAAGAGAGATAATGGACTAAATATGTTACATGGTTGGTGATGTATGTTTGGACATGGTCAAAGATGGAATTTGTTTTGTTTGGTTATGTGTATTCGTTAAAAGGGTTTTTTTTTCTTTTTTCCAATAGGACAGGGAAGGGAGTCCTAGAAAAAGTAAATGCTTATTAGTTGCAAAAGTAAAATAAGAGACAAGCACAACATCTCCAAAGCCAACAATTTAAAGTTGGAGGGTTTAGGCAAGCAGAACAGGCAAGAATTCCTACCACAATATGTGGATCTTGATAGCACCAAGAAACAATTACAAAAGGTGTCACTGCAGATACAATAATTCCACCAGCTCCACAAGGACTTTTGAGATCTCAAAATTGAATTTTTTTTCCTAAGTGCACCATTCCCCACCCCCCTTTCCCAATTTGATGAAGACTCATTTGAGACTGCAATAAAGGGCACTAGACAATGGCTTCTGGCAGGTACAATGGGTGGGCACAGCAGCCTCCACTCAAACATCATCCTAATGCATCAATTTGACAATGAAGTCACCCAGAGTTCTTAAAGGCTGTGCCAGTGTCATAAACACTGGCTGGAAGAAAGCCTTTGACCACGGGCCCAGGGTGGGACTTCCCATAGGTCTTTTTTCTGAAGATTAATCTAGGTAAGTTTTGAGAGGTTCATCAAGGCCCCAGTGAATTAACAATTCCTATTAAATACTTCCCACGTGCAAGCACTGTGTAAGGTTCTAGAGATAAAAAAAAAAGACAAAAAATGGGGAGAGAATCCCTACTTTCAGGACACTTATAGTCTAGCAGAATTCCCACAATGGCTACAAAGTGATTTATCTTTCCAGGAATGACAACTCTCAAAAATCATCTATTAGACTTCAGAAGAGTCATGATCTGCGTTGGCAGAGAGAAAATTCAACTATAAGTGGCAAGAGGGAATGTAACACACCACTCCTTCAAAAGCACTTTCCAGCAGAAACCTTACCCACCATTCCAAATGAAAATAATGAATCAACCTCACTTCTCTGAAGGCTAAAACATGATGGGTTGGGTCAGAGGGCTACTTCCTCTGACCTGAGACTCTCATTTCAAAGTGCTTTGATGTTGTACCCCAACCTTCTAGTTTCAGGTTCAACCACTTACTTGAATTTAATTGCCTAAGAAGTGAAACCTAAATTTGAATCGATACCAATCTCATTTATATTTAGCAGGGAGTCAACTATTCAATAATGTGCAAAATCCAATCTAGTTCAATACAGGGGTGGTATCCGCTCACATTGGTCTCTTGTGGGTGGGTGATAAATATAACCTGCTCACTGCGGTGAATACAGTAAATGCCATGCTGCTGCTACAGAAAGGTTTTGACCATGAGCAGCACAGAGTTTATTTCTTGGCACCAGGAGACAAATTTTAATTTTCCTGAGCGTTCACACAGTGCTTTTCATCTTCAAAGTGCTTTACAAATATTAACTAATTAATCTTCACAACTCTGCTGAGTCGGGGATATATTATCAGACCTTTCCAGAATAAAGATTATGATGGGCAACAAGCTCTCACGATGTCAGTAACTCCCTTGGCTTAGAACTGCCATCAACAAATGACAGTGGATGTTAATGCATCCATGAGAATGTCACTAAGCTACTCACCATTTTGCTCTCTGTCTAGATAGTGGTACAAAAGAAATACTCTCAAAATTTCAAAAAAAATTGAAGGGGAGGGGCTCAGGAAAAATTATACTAAAAACACCAGTCCCTTTAAAATGGGGAGGGAATAGTCATAATATTCAGTCTTGAAGCTGAAAAATGGATTACAGCACTTGTCTTAGGTATTTTGTAGAAGCAAGCCATTTTTTTCCCACTTGGAAAGAAGCCTGGTTTTGACTAAATTCGGAGCATCTTTGAATAAAACCAATCACATTTGATGAATTGCCAAGCATGGGCCTAATTCCAGCCATGAGCAAACTGGCCTCAGTCTAATACAAATTCCTTCTGCTCCTCTACTCAAAGGGAATCTGATGAACAGGTAGAATGAACTGCTGAAATTGGTCATTTTGCTGGCAAGACCGGGGGAAAGAATGCCTTTCCCTTGAGAACATTTACTGACCTTTCGTTTTTTAGGGCGTTCAGACACACTGTCTTACGTAATCTGTCTCAGTGCCTCCATTTCACTGCTGTTCCAAATAGTTACCATTCAAATGTTCTGAGCTGCGCTCTGTATAGTATTTATGAGTAATGTCTCATTGATTAGCATTCAAGATTAATGAATTGTGGCACACTCAACTAGAATGAAGGAAGATGTGTACCTTAAAAGTGAAAACACCCTAGCTAGAGTCATTATTAAAATCTGAAAAAACTATCATTTCTTTTTTGGGAAAATCTAAAATACTAACAAAGTATATTAAATAAGCAGTGGCACAGTTTGTTGAATACAATATAATAAAAACAATAATAGCTAGCATCTGTCTAATACTTTTAAGGTTTACAAAGTGTTTTAATATATACTACTCCATTTGATCCCCATGACAACCCTGTCAGGCAGATGCTATTATTATCTCCATTTTACAGATGAGGAAACTGAGGGCCAGAGAGATTAAGCAATTTGTCCAGTGTCACACAAGTAGTAATTGTCTGGGGAGAGATTTAATTCCTAACTCCAAATCCAGGGCTCTGTTACATTGTCTAGCTGCCTCCTACATAAATAGGCCAGCCCATTCTCCTCCCATGTTTATGCTCTTTAAGTATAAATGCTTTTCTCACATAGTCTTTTTGGTACACATTAATACAGAATACTCATAGATAATACAAAACAAAATTTCATGAGGCCAAAACCTACCACAAAAAAAAGAATATTTCACTAGCAGCTTTAAGCACAAAGTCTACTACATAGTAGATCCTTAATAAATACTTTGGTCTGGTCAATCTCACCTTAATATTTCTACTATCTTAACTGTTTCTATGGGATTGGAAAAATGGACAGTCAGGTGGTACAATGGATAGAGTACTAGGCCTGGAGTCAGAAAGACCAAGTTCAAATCTGGCCTCAGACATTTCCTAGCTGTGTGACCCTGGGCAAGTCACTTAACCTCTGATTACCTCAGTTTCCTCATCTGTAAAATGAACTGGAGAAGGAAATGGCAAACAACTCTAGCATCTCTGCCAAGAAAACCCCAAACTGGGTCATGAAGAGTCAGACATAACTGAAACAACAACATGGGAATGGAAAATTCCAAATAGAAATAGAAGAGTTCCATGAAGAGTCAGACACAGCTGAATGACAGCAAACGAGAGTCACAATAGTTTGGTGAGGGCAATCGGTGAGTCTATTTAATTTCAAGCTACTTTCCTTCACACAGAACTATCTTCCAGCCAAACTGGCCAACCTGCTGTTCCCAGAAATCAGCGTTCTATCTCTCTATCTCCACTGCTTAGAATGAGCTCTCTGCTACTCACTTAATTATCTTAAGAGTCTTTGACTTGCCTCAAGGCATAGTTCACATACTAGTTCCCAGGGATTGGCCTGACCTGGATGTTCTGATTCCCTCCAGCTAGCTATTAACACGCTCTACTTGCTTATATTATTTCTTTATACTTACTAGTTTACATGTTGTATCTCCTCCACCCTCTCTTAATATGTAAGCTTCTCAAGGGAAGACAGCATTTTTCACATTTGTAATGTCAGTTTTTAGCACAGGGTAGGCAATCACATACAAGGTGGGTCATCAATAAATGTTGTTGAATTGAATTCTTAGTGTACACAGTAAGAAGCTGAATAAGGCAAAAATAGTGATGGAGTAAGCATAGAATACTTAGTAGATAGTCGTGACTTTTCAAAATCTCTCTAAGAATAGTCATGTTAGGAACCCCAAAATTCAAGTCTAGATGTGACCTTCATAGCAAAAAAAAAAATAGCATCAGTCTAGATTTATTGACATTGTTGCCACCAACTCAGATGAATGTTACACTCTCACCCCGAACTTCTCAGATTTCTATGCTAAAAGATGAATGTTGCACACAAATCAATCCCAGAACAAAGACAGTACACTTAAGTGTCCTGGGCAATCCTTAAACCAACGCTGAATTAAAGGTGAACAACTCAAAGATGTCATTTTCATCCCCTGTCATTTGGGATAGCACTTCTATATTTATCTCTCCATCAGAAATCTGCTTTGATCAACAGCAGCTTTTGGAATGATCACAGAATACCCCCCAAAAAGTGAACATATGTGAGGATGTGAATAAATTCAATGCAATTCAACAACCTTTTACTCTGAAGGCACTATCATGCTAGTCCAAGCGACACAACCAAGTAGCTCCACCCCAAATAGCTTCTACCAGAGACACAGTATGCATTCAGTTAAATAAAAAATATATGATTTGAAGAGAATTCGAGCATTAAAATTTGGGGGAAGGGATCAGGAAAGGGTTCACCTAGAAAATGGTAGCAAAGCTAAGTCCTCATGAAGCTAAGTCTTCTTAGTTAGAAATGAAGAGGAAATACATTTCAGGCATGAGAGGAACCATGTGAAGGACTGGAGGCAGAATTTGGAACATCAGGTTTAGGGCATTCCTTGGCCAGTCTGATCCACACTTAAAGTATGCAAGAGGGAGTGATACGTAACAAGCCTGGAATGATGGCAAAACTCCAAGTATCCCTCGTGAACCACTTGAAAACGTGTGTACCTTTCATATACCACTCAGTGAATTCCCAGCCTGCAGACCCCAGGATAGAGCTGGCTCTCATAGATGGTGCACTCAGCACAGTGTCTTTCATAAGATAAACTTGGTGAGGATGACTACAGCTCCATTTACTCTCCGGCACTGTATGGTTTCTTCATGTACCCAAGGGAGGTGAATAACCAGCAATACACAGCACCGGCTAAGGACGGAATTGTGATCATTGCTCAAAGTACCCCCATGTTTTTTAACCTTCATTGGAAGCTTCCATGACTTCTTGCCTCCATATCTCAAACTTCCTCACTGCCTTTACCCAATCTCTCTCCTTTCTTTCCTGTCTTACAAGAAAAGGCAGATCAACTCATCATGTCTAAGTCCTCCACCTGTGCCTTTGATATTGCCCCTTCTAACCTCTTCCAAGATGCCATTTGATTCAACTCAGTAAATATTAACTAAATAAAAAGCTTATTATGTGCAAATCATTGTGCTAGGCATTGATGATATAAGATAAAAATGAAAAACAGTCCCCACCCTCCAAAAGTTTCTATTGGGAAGATACAACATTAGAATAGATAAGTAAATATAAGGTGAGTTTAGTGTCCTAATAATTAAGGGGAAAAAGGGGGCATATGAGCTGACCCTTAAATGGAAGGAGAGGTTTTCTCTATATAAAGATCTTAAATCTTTCCCATGTTTAAGAATATTCAAATAATCTACGTCTACTCCAGTTCAAAATCTTTCAGCTGGAATTCGAAGATGTCCAACATCTCTGGCACCTCCCTACCTTTCCAGACTTACTTCATACTACACTACTTGCATATACCAAACTAGAAGTACTTGCTATCTCCCATCCTACTTTTTTTTAGTACTTTCCCACTATTCTGTTTTTTCTCATGTTATTCCCTTCATCTAGAATGCCCTCCCCTTTCCAGCTTCACTTTTTTCTAAATCTCTAGCCATCTTTCCATATCTTCACCTCCTTCAAAACAACTTCACTTATTTATCCCCTTCCAGGTGAAGTCTTTCCCTCTTCAATCCTTATCCTCGCAATTCTATGTCTCCTCCAACATGTAACACAGTGCTCTGAATACTGCAAACAATAAATATTATGCAGTTATATGCTGTTGATTGTAGTCATTTCATGGGTATTATATAAAACTGCTTATTTGTATATTTATTTTGTCATTGTTACTAGATTATAAACTTTAGGAGGCCAAGACCCTGTTTTAAATATCTTTGTATCTTCCCAAGAATGAGCTGCATAAAATAGATGCTTACTAAATGATTGCTGAAGGAAAAATCATCAATTAATCCATTACGATACATCACCTACAAGGTCAAGTGGCACACTCTGCCTTATGTCCCAACTGAAATCTTGGAGCAATTTCCTTGGGTCTTTCCTTGACTTGTCTCCACCTCTCGGACAGCTCCAAACCACACCATTAATCTTCCTACTATCACTACTCTAATCACTGCTGCCCTTTAAAGTCACAAGGGCTCTGCACTGATAATGAACCGAAGTCCAAGCCTCTTCATAGAGGGCTCTCCACAAGCTGACCCTGATCTTTCAAACATTCTCCTCCTTCCCGACACCCTCTCACACCCTCTCCCCATGTTCTGCCTTCTTCCCATTTTTGTCCCTTTGCTCCTACTCTCATTCAGCCACATACTTCCCATCCTTTAAAACCCAGTTGGTCTTCCTCTGATTCTGAAAAGCCTTTCCAGAAGACTCTATGATCAAAAGAGATCTCCCCCTCCACCAAACTTATCCGAGAGTTCTACGTGGCCCAGTGGATATTGCTAGACCTGGAGTCAGGAAGACTTGCATTCAAATTCTGTCTCAGATCCTTACTAGCTATTTGAGATCCTGAGCAACTCACTCAGTGCTGGTTAGCCTCAGTTCACTCCTTTGCAAAACTGAAATAACAATAGCACCTATTGCAAAGGATTATTGTGAAAATCAAATGAGGATATATGTAAAAAGCCTTTTCAAAACTTAAAGCACTCTACATGTGCTATGTATATTATTCTCTACTACATGCTCTAGGTGGTAAGGAGGTCCATGGAAGACCCGAGATCAAATCTGGCTTTAGATACTTACTAGCCTTGTGATCCTGGGCAGGTCACTGAGACTCTTCCTGCCAAGTTTCCTCATCTGTAAAATAAAAGTAATGGTAGCACCTACCTCCCAGGGTGCTTATAAGGATAAAATGAGATGATATTTGTAAAGTGTTTTGAAAACCTTAAAGCATTATATGAATGCTAGCCATGCTGCCTCTACATAATAAGTATTTCATAAATATTTGTTCAATTAATTAGCTACTGGATGCTTCAATTTTATCAAGTATGTTCTGGATCAGTCAGCTACCTCCTTGACAAGGATTTGGTGAATGTTAAACATAAGTACACAGTGGTACCTGGAAGAATTTACAATACCCAGGGGTTATAAATTATAAATGTCATTTCCATGGGAGTGGAGTAGTAAAGGAAAAGGGGAAGTGTGTAGGGTGAGACAGAGAGATAGAATAAACATTTATTAGCATTTTTTGTGCCAGGCATTTGGGATACAAACAAAAAAAAAAAGACATTCCCTATTCTCCAGGATTCTAATGGCAAAAGATAATACATACAGGACAGGCAGATGACCGGGGTTGGGGAGCTGGGGAGGGTAGCTTCAGATGCTTGTCAGCCTGAGAGCTAGGAAAAAGGCTTTAGAGAATCCAGGTGAAGCCTGTTTGGAAACCTTCCTAAAATGGTGGTCCCAGGGAGAGGGTCATCGATCAGAGCATGGTAGCAGTGAAGAGGTTTCTCAAGTAAGGTTGAGAATGACCAGTCATGAAGCTGGAAAGTTTTCTAATTCAGCAACAGTTAAACACAAGTGAGAAAAGATTTGAGAGTCAGTAAGTCCAAAGTCATGTCTTCTTCCTTTCTCTGCTGCCACTGTCTTGATGAGGTAAAATCACAGCCCTGAATAATTACTTGGTCATAATAAAGCTTAACTGAAGAGGTCTTTATCAATTACCTACCCAGGCAGCTTCTCATTAGTGTGACCCACTGCCACTCCTTTCCTGGCTCGCCCCTCTTTGGGTGGCCTTTGTAAATTATAAACCTCAAGAGTGAAGAATTGATAGAATTCTAGTTATTCTACAGTGCTTAAATACCCCTCAACAGAATGTTCCCAATGATAACAAGCCAACCCAAATTCATGCAGATAAATTTAAAAGAACCTCTTAAATACAGCTCTCATTCCGAATGAAAATTACCCTGTTAGAGGTCTTTATTCTTCCTAATAATACACAGGATTTGAGTAGCAGCAAAAAGAAAGTAAGTAAAATTGGAGATTCAAGTGGAGAAAAAGCTCAGTACATATTGTGATATGTGTTGCATAGCTGCAGATGCTGTAATGACCAAGCACCAAGCTGGACTTACAGGGCAAGCCAGGGACTGTATGTCAGTGGTCCTAAGACCATTCTAACTAAATTCCAAAAAACCCCCATCACCAGATGAACTTCAAGGTAATGGATTTTTCAGTAATGTAATTCATGAACACAGGCTACAAAAGCAGAGAGAAGTAGCTGTGTTCTACATTGGTGGAAAGAGAGACCACAGGAATGAAAGCAGAGACAGCTGGGTAGAGCAGTAGATGGAGTGCTACACCTGGAGTCAGGAAAGACTCAAGTTAAAATCCTGTCTCCAACACTTAACAGCTGTATGACCCTGGGAAAGTCACTTAATCTCTGTATGCCTCAGTTTCCCCAACTATAAAATGGAGATTTTTGTGCCTGGCATATAGTAAGTGCTTAATAAATACCTGTTTCCTTTCCTTCTTTAAGGAATTTGGTCTGAGGTCCCCTGTAGGATAAAAAAAAAGGCTGGGGCCTAATTCTTTTATTAAAGAAAGGGCTCACTGACTATCCTGAAGGAAAATAGAAAAGACATTACAAAAAGAGAGTTGGAGAATATCAGACATACAGACTATGGGAAATGGGGCAAAGGAGAAGAACTTTAAAATTATTGTTAGAGATGGAAAGGAAAGTGATTTAGAGACTTGAAAGCTAGAATTTTTGTTAAGGCTTTGGGTTTCTTTTTTAATTTCTGAACATCAAATTCCAACTTAGCTGTAAAAGCCTGTAGAAAAAAGAAAAATGAAGCTTTAAAGAACACCACTTATCAAAGATGAGTCATTCTTCTGCTACAGATCAAGTCAGAATATATGCCCAAATGCAGCCCAGAAAGATGGAACCTGCCTAAGTGAAGAAAGAAAATCAAATTCAGGGCTTAACAAAAACAGCCAAAAAATTATAAACCATAGGTACTGCATTTCATTATAATAAAACTCTTCTATGGCCTTCTTTTTTCAAATAAAAACAAAATGGCTTTATAATTAAGTTTCATTTCTTAAAATCTTAAGATTCTCTCTGCTCAGGCATGCTGAATCTGCCAAATCACATATAAGCCAACCAGATGGTTCTTGGGAAAATATTCTCACTTGGACTGTATTGCATACATCTGTATAAAAATCTATCTCTGAATTCAATTTCAAAACTGAAGGCATTGACCAGTAAAAAGGAAAGCAAAAAATAAGTTTTTAAAGATACTAAAAGGAAACTTCTCAAAAATATACATATATACACATAGAACATACCAGAAAAACAAGGAATGAAAGAAATGAAACACTGTAGTCCACTGTTTAATAAATCCACTAACAGACTGCTGGAGGAAGACTATTCAGCAAGAACTGGGAAAAGTGGAAAGCAGACTGGCAGCAATTGGTTTAGAACAGTACACTGCACCATATAACATATGCTCCAAAGGGATATTAAACTTGAGTATCAAAGAACAGATCATTAAACAAAAAATTTTGAAAGTGAAAAGGAAGTACTTTACAACTATGGCTAGGGGGAAAAGTCAAAGAAGGGACAGAGATCATCATGTAACCAAAAACAGATCATTTTGATTACAAAAAATTTTTTCCATAGACAAAACAGATATTATCTAGAAAAAGGAAAAACTCAAGTGGAGAAAGATATTTGCTTCTAACTCTGATATCTAAGGTTTATAAGGAATTGATAAGTATCTCAAACTAAGAGTCATTCCCCAATAGTGGTCAAAAACAATAAATGATTTTCAAAAAAAGAATTGCAAACTATCAAGAATCAAGAGTGCTCTAAATAATTAAGAGAAATGAAATTTCATTTCACACCTTTCAATAATGTAAAGACGATGAGACTATAAGAGGCAATACTGGAAATGCTTCAGGAAGACAGACTCCCTAACACACTATTGGTGAACGGTGAAACTCATCACATGCTTCTGGAAAACAATTTGGAATTATATAACAAAAATCACTAAGCTATTCATACCCTTTGACCCAGCAAAATCAATATTGTATTGGGCGTATACTATAAAGTGATTAAAGACAAAAATTACCAATACGCACAAATAAGCGTGTGTGTGTATGTATCTAAAATTATTCTATACATATTTCTATTTATCAATTCTTTCTCTGGATGCAGATAGTGGGGCAGAGAGAGAAGAAAAAATGAGGAAAAAAAATTTATAATATATAAATTTATTACATATGTAAATGGAATAACAAGTTATACTAATAGATTTTCAGTTTCATGTGCAGTCATTTTTATTATACTATTTTATAGAAAACTGTTTTATTTCATAAATTAAAAATAAACTTTTTTAAATGACAAAAACTAAAAGATACACATACACACAGAGAGTATCCCATAAGTCTCAGTAAAGTTTTAAGTTTTAATACTATTAAACTGCACTAAAATTTTTATATGTGTATATATGCATATATGTATGTGTTTCCACATAAACACATGTATAACAAGATATTCCCAATACCATTTTTTGAGGTGGTAGCAAAAAATTGGGAACAAAGAGACTGCTCATTCACTGGGGACTAGCTGAACAAATAATGCTAGGTAAACAAAAATAGATGTTACTCCACTGTACGAAACAAGGAACATAAGGAATTAAGAGCAAAGTGAAGAAACTTAGCATCTAATGCAAAGTGAAGTTAGCGGCACTAAGAAAACACAATCCACAATGACTATAAAAAAGCATACAAACATAGCACTAACAGTGGCCAAACTCTGATCAAAGAGAGGAGAGAACGAGAAACAGGCACACGACCAGAAGAACTATGTATGGCAGCCATGCTCATTCCTTCAGTCTATTCCACTTAAACAGATTTTCTTCTTTAAAGGAAGGGGCAAAATATTGGAATTAAATCAAAAGGCTTAAAACTGAAAAAAAAATATTTTTAAACAGGCAAGGAGTCTTATGTACCTAAATGTAATTCTCTTTAAATCTGGAAGAGATCAAGATGAGTAGTTCTTGACCAAAATGAATGTGCACTATGTACTAAAATTACAGACATAATTTTTTAAATAAAAATTAATAACTGGTATCCAAACAAGTCTCCTTGAAAGGGCTGCTGGATATAAACAAAGCTTGCATGTTCAAACACTTCCCATAATATTACAGGTTATGCTATATCATAACTCTAAACCAGGAAAACAGTGCTGATCTCAAAAGGGGATTAGTAAATAGGGAACTCTCCTCCAACTTAATTCCCATTTAATATGTCAAAGGAACCTAAGTAACGTTATGAAGCAGCGCACTACAGATCAGGACTCAAATATTGTCTTTTAAAAGTCTAAAGCTGTAACTAAAATAACCCAACTAGATGCTTTATATTTATTTTTAATTAATTTGATTCATATTAATTAATTTTAATTTAATCAATTAATTATATTTATATTTCTTTGTTTGTTAATGCTGATTCAGTGTTAGCCAACTCTTCATGACCCCATTTGGGGTTTTCTTGGCAAAGGTACTGGAGTGGTTTGCCATTTCCTTCTCTAGCTCCAGGAAACCAAGGTAAACAGGGGTAAGTGACTTGCCATGGGTCACACAACTAGTGAAGTGTCTGAGGCTGGATTTGAACTAAGGTCTTCCTGACTCCAGGCTAAGCACTCTATCTACTGTGCCACCTGACTACTGTCTTTACACTGTTGAAAAGTCTCCCAGTATTCTTTCCTCTTCCCTCTCCTAGAGAATCATCTCACATAAGTGTCTTTTCTTTTTTTAAGGAAAAAAGAGAATAACCAGCAAAGCGCATCAATACACCAAAAAAGCCCGAAAACATAAGCAATATTCTATACCTGTAAACTTCCTACTTCAGCCTTAGAGGGAAGTTTCTCTTCTTTGGGGTCATGCTTATACTTTGTAATTCTGTAACACTCACTTTCCATTATTTTGTGGTTGTTCTCGTTTACATTGCTGCTGTCATTGTATATTTCATTTCTGTGGCTCTATTTAACTGTTCATCTTTTCTTGGAAGTCTTTCTGCACTGCTCTGTATTCATCATAGTCATTGTTCATAGTAATAGTCTATTTTACTCATGTATCACAATTTGTCCATACCCCACTCAACAGGATGCTTCCCATTTCTCACAGGCAATGGTCAGTCAACAAGTTGAATTTAAGCATATTTTTCAAAATACCCTCATAAACATGGACATAGATATCGAGTAGTTCGCACAGTAAAGTAGAAAGGAATCCTGGGCTTTGAGTCAAAAGCTTATGGTTAGAATCCTGTTCTGCTGGCCTGGGAGAACTCTGATAAAATACTGTTCCTCTCTGGGCCTCAGTTGCCCTATTTGTAAAAAGAGGAATTTGAACCAAATGGCCAAAGTCTCTTCCAGATCTAACATTCTGAAAGTTAGATTGGAAACTCAACATAGATTTCCATTATTACATTCTTTCTTTTGCCAAAACATAACAGAGATAACACTGCTACGTAGTATTCCAAATAACTGGTATCTAAATATTCCAAATAACTGGTATCTAAATGACTTTTTCATGCCTCCAAAAATGGGGAAAACTAAACACAAGTAAAAATGCATGAAGATCATAACCCTACAAAATATTTATGAGAAATACTATGGAACATAGTGCATTTTTCAAAAGCTGTCCTAATGCCAGGTGGAAAACATTCCAATTGAGAACAATTCAACTCCAGATCTCTGTAGTTCAGATTTTATCTTCCTTTTATTCAGTTGCTTGCTCAACTCACATATGGGTACCATTTGTTACCTCATAAGATTGGTGTTTGATACATTTATCTGTAAGTAAGTATATGCGCTACCATTCTTAATTCTCACACTTCAATAGTACATACACACACACACACACACACACACACACACACGTGTCTTCATAATTACACCAACAGGGCTTTAGCTAAACAATGATCCATCCACCATGCCCACAATCAAACGTTCACAATCAAGAAGGGATCCACCAAAGTTCAGTGGGTATCTAAGGAATGAAATGAATCTAATTGCTACTTTTATCAGTTCCAAGCTAGATAATTTCATTTCAGGGGCCCTAACCACTGAAGATATTATTACACACTTGAAGGACAATCTTCTAGCTCACCTCGAGTAAGCTCTTACCACGTCAAAAAATAATAACAGCAGCTGTCATTTCTATACTTACTTTCACATGTAAGAAATTGTTTCAGTATATTGTCTCATCTGAGTCTCATGACAACTCTGTGCGGCAGACACTACAGGCAGTATTCACTACCCTCATTTTAGGACAAAACAAGCTCAGCAAGGTTAAATGGCAGACATCTAGAAAGTGTCAGGTGCAGGATTCAAAACCAAGTCATTCTGACCCCAAGTCCAATACTCCACCCATTTCACCATGCTGCCTCTGTACAACAATAACCTTTTCAATATGGTAGCTTCATGGATCCTTTATTTCAACACCAATCAATGACTCTCAACTTCAGTCTACTTCTACCACCTACCAGTAACTGAACTTAATCCCCACCCTTGGAAATGCTTAGTTTTCAGAAATAGGAGACCTGTAAGTCTCTAAGCACACCCTCCCATCCTTCTCACACACACACACACACACACACACACACACACACACACAGAGGCACGCATACATCTCTTATGTCCTTCTCCACTTGTTCTTTGCTGTTATCGATACCTTTAGTCCTTTATTTCCTCACTATTGCACCAAACCAATATCTTAATTCATTCTGGTTTCATTTCTCTCCATTTCATTTCTTAGACCCTAAAATCTGCCATCTTGGTGATCACTGTCCTAGTACCCTTTACGCTTTCATTGCCCTTGCCTTATCAATCCCAAAACTTAAGTAAAATCTAGAATTCTCTTTTTTCTTCTTCTGCTTCCAGGCTGATGAATACCACTGAAGGCAGTCAGGAAACCCACTGACTCTATGAGCCTTCATGACGTTCTCAAGATAGCTTCACAATTCTTGTATTCTCCTCCAGCAGAGTGTTTTCTAAAGCATTCCCCACAGTGGCTGTTTCTGAAAAACAATGAGTTCTCTGCAAATAAACTTGCCCACTTCACTGAGGAAATGAAGACATCAGTTGTGAGTGTTCTCAACTTCCTTCCTCTTCACCTCAAAAGAATAGTTACTGCTTCTACCATTCATTCTTCAAGTCCTTTTAATTTGGTTTCAGTTCCTTTGGATATGACCATTAGGAAGTCGCCAATGACCCACACTTCCAAATGTCTACTAGCTACCACCACACACAAGTCCTCTTGCTGGCCCCTAGTACTGTACACATCCACATCTATATGCTGACTGCCCTATTTCTATCAACAGCATCACTATTCTACGGGAACACCCAAACTCTAAACTGTATGGCCAACTTTGCCCCTTCTCTTTTCATTACCCCCAAACCCCTCCCAATTAGCTGCCAGGTCCTGTCATTACACGCAAAAGGCACTTCACAATGGCCCATGTGGAACAGGGAATATATTGAATCAACAACTGTCTGTTGTGTGCCAGGCACTGTGGTTACAAGTAAAAAGAATGACACAAAATTTACTTGTAACAACAAGCTGAAATTCTAATGTGGAAGTCAAGCACATATAAAACTACATATGGCATGTTATTTTTGCTATTTAGTAGTTTCTGTTGTGTCTGACTCTTTGTGACCCCATTTAGGGTACTTTTGGCAAAAATACTGGGTATCTCTACCATTTCCTTTTCCAGATGATTTTTCAAATAGGAACTAAGGCAAACAGGGTTAAGTGACTTGCCCTGGGTCACACAGCTAGTAAGTGTCAGAAGGCTACATTTGAACTCAGATCTTTCTAACTCCAGGTCTAATACTCTATCCACTGCACCACCTCGCTGCCAAATTAAATGAATAAATACAAATACATACAAAGTAGCTAAATACAAATTAGTCTGAGATGGAGGATGCTAGAAGTTGAAGAAAATCGAGAAAAGCTTCATGCAGAAGAAGGTGATACTTGAGCTGGGTCTTAAAGAAAGAGTAGAACTTAATGAGGAAGAGGCAAGGAGCTAGGGCACTCCAGGTATGGGGCACTGCCAGTGAGGAGTATCATATATGAGACCAGAGAGGAGGTTAGTTTGGTGGGATCAAAGAGTGCTATGGGTGAGTAACTAACTGTAAGGCCAAGCAAAATAGGATCTTTTGCTGTTTGTGTTTTACTAAAAGTGCCTCTGAATAATGTGATTAAGAAGAATCTTTCCCACCCATTGTCCAGCCTGGGAAGATTTGTAAGAAGGTCCACTACTTTTTGTTAATGAGGCACTGGTTCTCAAGGGATGTGATGCCCTCCGGCTTTAAAAGTGTAGAAAGACTCTGAGGTGCAGTTTTATTTTGGGGGCTTAGTTTTTAGAAGTGTTTGTTTGGCCAGAGAAGGACTCTGGGAAGGCGTTAAGGAGCCCCCGGCCTTGAAAACCCAGATGTTGGTGCTTCTCTCTCTGATAACTATAGTCAGACAGTTGAACCTGTCTGTTGAATTGTGATGTATGTATTGATTATGGTCAGGCAGAGGAAACCAGGTCTGTTGATCTTTGATTCTTCTGTATTTTCTTTGAAGTTCAGGGTGCTGACTCCCCCGAACTAGGTGAATGATACATGTGCTTGATTAAAGTGATTGTTAACCCCTCAAAACTTGCCTTTTCTTTTTTGAATGCAGATTTAAGAACCTGTGATAGCAAGCCACCCTGTGTATGCTGGGGTGTTTACTGATACAATAATATCTTCAGCAAATAAAAATATAAGACAGGGTCAGGGTGTAAAGGGCTTTAGAAGCTAAAGAGAGGAGAGCACAAGTACTTAACTTGGAGTCTATCAAAAGATTTCAGAAGTCCATGACCTAGGACTGCATTTTCACTAACCTCTAATGGAAATTTATCAATTCTCTTTATTATGAAAGGGATTTTTTAAATCACATTATTCTGAAAAGGGATCAGCAGACTTAACCACACTTGTCAAAGGAGTCCATAACAAAACAAAACAAAATCAAAAGTTAAGAGTGCCTGTCCTAGAGACACTAGAAAGTCAGAGGAAGGAGTGTACATATAAGGGTTGCCTTGGCAAAGAGAAGGGGCACCATAGGGTGAAATCGGAAGACAGTGGAATATGATGCTAAGGGGTTTTGATAGGAAGAGAAGGGTCATATCAAATGGTCTGTTTTCTCAGCAAAATCGAAGTCAAACTCCTCAGCTGAGAGAGAGAAAGACAGAGAGAGAGACAGAGGGAAAGGAGAGGGAGAGAGAGAGACAGACAGAGACAGAGAGAGAAGATCAGATTTCAGTTTGTCAAAAGTCCTTGACTCTGCCAGAAGAGATCTGAGTGAGAATCCCACCTTTCATTCTTAATAGTCATGTGATCATGGCCAAGTCATTTAGAGGCTCTTAGCCTCAGTTTCCTCATCTTCCAAACTGACCACAAAGCCTAGAGCACTCACCCCTGAGGGCTTATTGTGAGGACGACATGATAGAAGGAATTACACCACTTGACAAACCTTAAACTACTCTATGAACACCAACAATTATTATTCATTGAACTGGATCTCCACTTTGGCAATCTGTCTTGCGTCTTTCCCCTTCTCTCCACTTCAACTGCCAGGAGTCAGGCTCAGGTTCTCATTACTGCCATGTAAATCAAGGGTTTCCAACTTTGTTTGGCAGTCTGGTGAAACCTCACAACCCTTCCTTAGACTCATGGTTTTAAATGCACAAAATTAAATACACAAGATTATGGGGAAAACCAATTATATTGAAATATAGCTATCGAAAATGTACACACATGCACACTCATGTGCACACACACACATATATTTAAAACCAAGTTTATGGACTCCATGTTAAGAACCCTTGCTGTAGATAAAGAGCAATTCTATAAATACAAAAATATACTTGTCCGGTTCTACCAGGATCTCCCCCTTATTTTTCACTTCAAATTCCAGATGGCCCTTTTCACACTGAGGCCAAGAGCAAAATTACACCAACAAAGCACATGTCATAAAAATGTTTTTTCTCTGCAAGCGTCACTTGCGCCCCCATACCCCTAGTAAGAGAGACTCCAGCTGTCATATCCCCTTCCAAATCACCTCCTCTCCCCTGACATACATCCACATACATACAATTATTTTAAAAAGAGCTAGTTTTAACAACAGCTAGTTTAGCACCTGCTCCCAAAATGCCTCCCAAAAGGACTTCCAGAATGTTAGTCTTCTCCTGGCTGACCACTCCTTCTGTATTCCTTTCTATCCCACATGGCATTATTTCCATCTCTACCAAACAGTCATTTAGCAGTTCTCTAGACCTGTGTGGCAGCTTGCAAGTAAGATCTCCTTACAGCATGGCTGAAATGTAATTAAAAAATAATTGGTTCTAATTAAGTTATAAGAGATAACTTCAAATGGCAATAAATGAACAATCCTAGAATGGATTGCTTTGTGCATGTGCCAAGTTGTCAGCAGATTCAATGACAGGTGAAAGTTATATCTATAAAAGTGACTGAAATTCACAGGAAATGCTTAAGACATGGATTGCCTCAACAAATATGTTCTTCCAAAGAAAACACAGGCATTAATGAATCTCTTTTTAAAAAGAAAATCTCCCCTTTATATCTTGACAGTCAGCTCTTGACTTTGATTGCTTATTGTGGTACAGAGGTGACCCCTGGGTTCCTGAGGGCTATGCCAGCACAGCACAAACTCCAGCAGCAGACACCATGCTAGAGAGGCTTCAAGGAGAGGGTTCAGGCCGTAGACCCTGTTTGCTATCCACAGATGAGCCTAGTCAGATGCTACAAAAAAACCTCCATGAGGTGAGCCACTACTGCAGAGAAATTCTTTCACACAAAAATCAATAAAATCTTCAGCCAATGAATTAGACATATGTCTTCACTCTCCTCGATGGTAATCTTTTCCTCTCCCTTTTTAGACGTTCTAAATTATCCGGGACATTTCACAACAGATAATCACCCTCAGAGAAAAAGAGCAATGGTGAAGTGGCTAAAGAGTAGATTACAGAATTAAGAAGACCTGAGTTCAAGTCCCACCCTCTGCCATACAGTGGCTATATCCTTGAGCAAACTACTTAATTTGTCAGTGCCTCCAAGCAGCCCCCTAAATTTACAAGTTACAGAGAGGGTTGAGAAGTGCAGTGCTAAAAAGAGTTCCCTCAACTGGAGTTTCCTCGTTGATATCACAGGTCTAGTCTCCCCCATCCTCCAAGAAAATCACCCCACTAAAGGAAAGACAAAAACTGTAAAGGTGGAACTTTAACTGGTTAACTAGCTTAGACAAAGAAGGCACGGAAGAAGGCATTGATTTGCTTGATATTGGAAATGATCCTGTCTCCTCCTCTGCCATAAACAACAGAGGTAATTTTTCTCCTAAAGCTGTATACTCCAATATCTCATCACGATGTGAGATGACCCTGTGTTCTCAATGGCTCCGCCAGTGGGAGACAAACTCCAAGACACAACCAAGCTAGAAAACCTTTAAGGGTTCATCTTCCGCTCTAAGGGCCAGTCTAATTGGAGAGTGTCATTATCAAAAATCATAAAAAATGGGCCAAAGTGGGGAGAGAAGTAGTTCAGGAGGGACTATGGTTGCAATTCTCAGTATATCACCATCTTTGGCCAGCTAGGTGGTGCAGAGGATAGAGCACCAGTGCAGGAGTCAGGAGGACCTGATGTTCAAATCTCACCTCAGACACTTGACACTCACTAGCTGTGTGACCTTGGACAAGTCACTTAACCCCAACTGCCTCATCCTGGGTCATCTCCAGTCATCCTGGTGAATATCTGGTCACTGGATTCAGATGGCTCTAGAGAAGTGAGGCTGGTGACCTGCACAGCCCTCCCTGACTCAAAACAAAGTCAAGTGCAAGTCATGTCATTATTTCTCTGATGGCATGGTCTTCCTCAGCAATGAAGGATGAACAAACACCATCATCTTTGAAGAATCAAAGTTGCAGACGATCCAAAGAACAATCCTGGGTACAAGTAAGGTCTGACTTATTTCTACACAAAAAATAAGGGTAATATAAAGGGTATCATTCAGAAAATGTGTGTTAAAGAAGGAAGTGGGACCTTCATGTGAAGAGAATCGCCAATCACAACAGATGGCTAGCCCAAGTGATCCACTGGTACTGATGCAATGTAAGAAGGAAACAATGGTTTCAGAATGCTGGGCAGATTCAGTCTGGGGGAGCTGCAGGAGGACACACAAGTTTCTCTTATCACTTTTCTCTACAACAGGCACTTGCACACCCCCATACCCTCAGCAAGAGAGACTAAAGCTCTCTTATTCCCTTTCAAATCACCTCCTCCACCCAAAATATAGACAGATACATGCAATCACTTAAAAACAGCTGTGTTTCCACTATAAATAGTTTAGTACCTGATCCAAAAAAACTAAAAGGACTTTACAGAACATTACTCTTCTTCTAGATAACCTCTCATTCCACATTTGTTTCTGTCCTACAAGACATCATTTCCATCTTGACCAAATAGATATTAAGTACTTCTCTAGACCTGTGTGGCAGCTTGGCAAAGGCCACTTTCTTACAATATGGCATGGATAGGTTGCAATTCCTACCAATGAAGAACACTATCTCCTAAGGAACAAAGGGGCTGTGCTTGGTCTTGATGAAGGAAGTAGCCACCTGAGAAAATCAGAGATCTTCTTCAGTATATCCCTCCCAAAAAAAATAGCGTTGGTCATTTAGAAGATTTTTGCAGCCCCAATTTTTTAAATAATTATTTTATTTGTTTTCAGTGTTCTATAATCACCTCCATAGATCTTAGATTTTTTTCCCTTCTCTTCTCCTTTTTCCCCACTCCCTCCCTGAGACAGCTTGCAATCTTAGGTAGGTTCTACACATACATTTCTATTAAATACAATTTCACCATAGTCTTGTTGAATAGAAGAATTAAAATGAATGGGAAAAACCATAAAACAAATCAAATAAAAACATAACACAAAAGAAAATGGTCTGCTTCTTTCTTAGATCAAATTCCATAGTTCTTTCTCTGGATATGTAAAGAGTTTTGCCTCAAAAGTCCACTGGGGATTTGTTAGGTCCTTGCATTGCTGGGAAGGGCTAAGTCTACCAGAAAAATTCCTCACACAATGTAGTTATTGCTGTGTACAAAGTTCTCCTGGTACTGCTTCTTCCACTCAGAATCAATTCATATAAGTCTTTCCAGGCCTCTCTGACATCTTCCTGTTCATCATTTCTTATAGCACAAGAGTATTCCATTACATTCATATACCACAACTTGTTCAGCCATTCCCCAGTTAATGGACATCCCTTTGATGTCCAGTTTTGAGTCACCACAAAAAGAGCTGCTATAAATATTTTTGTACATGTGGGACCCATTCCCATTTTTATAATCTCTTAGGGATACAGTCCTAGAAGCGCTATTGCTGAGTCAAAGGGTATGCATATCTTTGTAGCCCTTTGGGCATAGTTCCAAATTCCTCTCCAGAATGGTTGGATCAGCTCACAGCTCCACCAACACTGAACTAGTGTTCCAACTCTCCCACATCTTCCCCAACATTTATCATCTTCCTGTTTTGTCATGTTAGTCAATCTGATAGGTGCAATGTGGTACCTCAGAGTTATTTTGATTTGCATCTCTCTAACCAATAGTGATTTAGAGTATTTTTTCATATGACTATAGATAGCTTTGAATTCTTCCTCTGAAAACTGCCTATTCATATCCTTTGACCATTTATCAATTGGGGAATGACTTGTATTCTTGTACCTTTGACTCAGTTCTCTATATATTTTAGAAGTGAGGCCTTTATCACAGATACTGGTTGCAAAAAATCTTTCCCAGTTTTCTGCTTCCCTCCTAATCTTGGTTGCATTGCATTTGTTTGTGCAAAAATTTTTCAATTTAATGTAATCAAAATTATCCATTTTGTACTTCAGAATGTTTTCTATCTCTTGTTTAGTCAAAAATTTCTCCATTCTCTATAAATCTGACAAATATACTATTCCTTGCTCCCCTAATTTGTTTATAGTATCAATCTTTATACCTAGGTCAGGTATCCATTTGGACTTTATTCTGGTGTATGGTGTCAGGCATTGGTCTATGCTCAGTTTCCACCATACTGTTATCCAGTTTTCCCAGCAATTTTTGTCAAATGGTGAGTTCTTATCCCAGAAGTTGAGGTCCCTGGGTTTATCAAACAATAGATTGCTATATTCATTGACTACTGTGTCTTATGTACCTAACCTATTCCACGGGTCTGTTCCCTCTGTTTCTTAACCAGTTTTGATGATTGCTGCTTTGTAATACAATCTGAGATCTGGTAGGGCTAGGTCACTTTCCCTAGCATTTCTTTTCATTAGTTCCCTTGATATTCTGGACCTTTTGTTCTTCCAGATGAATTTTGATATTTTTCTAGCTCTCAAAAAGAATTACTGATAGTCTGATTGCTATGTTGCAGCCCCAATTTTTAAAGAAGGAGAAAAGCATTTAAATTTTCGGTGGGGGTAAATTCATCTGTTCAGTCTTGAAAATGTAACAGATGAAAAATAAAAAAGATTTCCAACTTCACAACACATGTTTCTAGCCAAGGAAAACACATGACAAATACTACATACACTTACAAAGACTGAGGATGGTCCTCTATTGTTTGAGATCAATCATCACACTATTCCAAAATGTAAAAAGAGACACAAAAGGTTTTTAGGACATGACTCTCCAAAGTGCCACCCAGAGTTTAAAAGCTTATATAACACTTTTAAAAGGAAAAATGAATAAAATTTCCCTGAATTGAAGCTGTTTCCAATTGCTCTATAATAAAGAACTACAGATAATTTACTTTTTTTTTATCTTAAAGGCAAATAATAAGAACCACAAAATAGAGAAGATTATGGTTATTAACTATCTGAAATCCTTTCAGTCTTTGCTCATGATAAAAAATAAATGTGCTAAAATTAACTATCAAGATGCTTTACATAATTACCTAGATAGAAAAAAACCCAGCACTTAACTTGGGAGTCAGGAGTCTGGATTCAAATCCTTCCTCAGCTACTTTCTAGAATCATATCAACAAGGGAAAATCAGAGTCTGACTGACATGATAAACAAGAAGGAAGTGCATAAAGTCAATCACTGCCTCTTGGGTCTTGAATTTCCTTATCCATAAAAAGGAGATAATGATATATACATTCCTTCCCAGAGTTGCTGTGAGGAAGACACTTTGCAAACCTTAAAGTGAATCAATAAGCATTTATCAATGCCGACTATGTGCCAGGCACCTTGTTAAGCACAAAATGGGGATACAAAAAGAAGCAAAAAACAGTCCCTCTCCTCAAGGAGATCATGATCTAATGAGGAAGATAACAAGCAAACAAATCTGTGCAAACAAGCCATATACAAATAAGATGAACAGGAAATCAGAGAGCACTATATGATAGAATAGCAGCTAGGTGGCACTGGGCTTGGAATCTGGAAGACTGCTCTTCATGAGTTCAAATCCGGCCTCAGATACTGCCTAGCTGTATGACTCTGGGCAAGTCACTTAACCATGTTTGCCTCAGGTTCTTCATCTGTAAAATGAGCTAGAGAACACCCCAAGTGGCGTCACAAAGAATCAGACACGACTGAAAGGAATGAGCAACGACAACAAATATGAAGGAGTAATTATTCCCAAATACTTCATTATTTTTATGTCCTTAAACTGTTGAAAATTGATTAAACTTTTTTTAAATGCCATGACAGCATAAGTCCAGTATTTTTGTTCTTTGTACTCTGAGACACAGAAGAAAAACCAGTTGTACTATCGTGGGTAACCATGCCTTAGTAACCCAAGCCTTCCCTTCAGACTCTGATAGGGCATTTTTGCTGAGAAGGGAGATTTCACTACCTAGATTGGGCTAACAGAGTTTAGGATGCGGTAGAATTCAATCAGTTCTCCAGATGTGAAGCATTAACACTTGCAGAAAGCTTTCTGATTCCCATGTTAGAGGATGTCGAAGGTCCATTTCTAAATAATATTCTATCCCAGGACCAGCAGACTTAAAGGCACTGACTGGAAATCTGGGTTCTTGCATTTAAGACCCGAGTTGGATTCCCAGATAAAATGCCTTTCGTTTCACCTTGAAAGACCAAGATGACAAGAGAAACTGTGTTGGCGAAACTCCAAGTAAACAGGACAAAGAATTCATTCACTGCTACCTGTACATCTTACAGGGAAACATAGGGGCTTTAGAAAAAGATGCTGAGATCTACTTTCTGCATGGGGGAGATCAAGCTGCTGCTAAATTTAACAAAGTAAATAAAAAAGTGAAATGCAACCTGAGAAGTGGCAAATATCTGAATGCATATTTACTAGAAAAAAGGAATACCCTTTTTTTCTTTTTGACATGTTACAGATTTTCAAAAGAATGCAAAATGTCCTAGAATGATGAGACTGTAAAAGTAGACTATAAAAGTGTTGGAGAGAAATGCATACATGAGTTATAGCTAACAAAACCCTCGAGTTTTCATGGAGAGAGGACAAAAATGGAGTTGGAGAACTGGAAATGAATGGCAATGCCAGACCTAGAATATGAGCAAAATACAAGCTCCACATTAACGAGCTTAAATTCAATTCCACTGGTTTAATTCTGAGGCAGCAATTTAATCTTGGCAGACAGTTTTACATTAAAGAAACAGTCAAGGCTCAAGTCTTACTAAACTTATGTACAACTAGATTCCAACTCGGGAAATACTGGAGAGAAGACCCAGTTGGAAGAATTGCTAATAATGTCTTTCTTGGGTAGCACGCCTACAATCGCCCTACAAAGATGCCGAAGCAGGACTGGAAGTCTGAGCGAGGAAGGGCCTAATTTTATATGGAGAAATGAGGAAATGGGACCTTGTAGTTCTTGTTTTTTTTTCACACACCCATGTTCAACACAATGAATTCCTCCTGGAAAACAAAATTTTGTGGGAGATTTTTAGTATTAATTACAATTTTAAAGGCATCAAGATGGTTAGCTTCTGGATGTTTAAAAAAAAAATAAGCCCATGGCCTTAGCACCACAAAAAATTGGGCTTTTTCTCCATAAGTAATCTTCCTAAACTCCTTTAATTTGGTTGTTCTCTATGGTATGAGGATGGGGGGAAACTCTTGCAATTTCTCTGAACAGAGTCTCTTCCCACTCCGTGATGTTATTATGCTAAATGAGATGATCCTTCGTCACTCCAAGAAGGTCAAAGACAGTTAAGTCAGTCAGCAAGCATTTATTTATTAGGTACCTACTTTATGCCAGGCTAGGTGCTAAGCCCTGGGAATGCAAAGAAAAGACAAGAAACTGCCCCTGGTCTCAAGAGGCTTCCATTGTAATGATAAAAAGAAAGTCCACAAATACACCAAACTATTTATAGACCAAGAAAACCACAGAAAAAGACTGAGGGAAGAATCCAGGTACCGCCAAGTAGTCTGGGGTTCCAGGGATGCTCTTGATAGGGGAGGTCAACCTGGAATATCTAGAGGAACTGATAGGAATGACCAGTACACTGGGGTGAATACAGATCGAAGCTAAGGTAGATCTTGATGGGAGTGTTTAGCAGCCTGGGGAATGGGATTTAGATAGGATAAAGGTGGGGGAGTGCAACCAAGACACAGGGAAAACCCCATGGGCCTCCAGGGTCTGCAGGATCAAATGGGAAGATTCAAGGAGGTTCCAAGAGTCCGTACCCCATCAGCCTCAGACCCTAGTTGTGTCAGCAAGTCTTCCTCAGTTTCCTCAACTGTAAAATGGGGATTATAAGACTATCTATCTCTCCAGGACTGTTGTGAGTTTCAAATGAGACACTATTTGTAAAGCGTTTACACGCGGGAGGAGGCACATAGTGGGTGCTATATCAGTGCTTATTCCCATTGTCCTCCCCTTTTAGGAATTCTATTAAGTCTATCCTGCAGGTGCATGAAAATGAGTGGTAGGAAAGGGTACTAGGCAAACTCAGCTCCTGGGGCCAAATCAATGTGTCAGCTGAGAGCCTGGATACCTTCCAGGACTTTTTGTAAGCTATTCAAATAAGCTGCTCAGAGTTTTATATCCTGTATTTATAAGGTGAAAATGCGGTCTGAATGGGATATGCACTTAGGCAATAATACTATTAACTGTTATATAGTCATCTCCTGGATGTTAGAGAAACAATATTCACAGTTTCATAAAATCCATAAAGCTGAAAAGTACCTTAGGAATCACCTACCAGGGGTGGGGAACCTGCGGCCTTAAGGCCACATGGAGTCTTCTAGATCCTCAAGTGGGGCCCATTTGTTTGAAAGCCACACTTGAGGGCCCAGATTTTACATCCCCCTGATTTTACAGGTGAAGAAAGTGAAGCTCCAAGAAGTTAATGACTTGGACACATTGACTCCAGCTTGTTAGGAGCAGAGCCACTTTCAGGAGCTAAGTTTCTATTCAACTTCAAACTTGCCCCGTGGTTCCCATTTCCTCTCTGTATGACCCACCTCTTTAGTGCCCATATGGTACTAAATATTGTTGGCTAGCAAGCAAATATGGCTACACAATGCTGTAAACTAAGCAGTCAAGCCCTTCTATGTGCCAGGGAAAATAAGCATTTGGTAAAGCAGTCATTAGGTGCTTATTAAGTGCCTTCTATACGTCAGGTTTTGCGCTAAATTTGGGGGATACAAACGTATGCACAAAATAATCCTTGCCCTCAAGGAGCTCACAGTCTGAGGAGGAAGGCAACAAGCAAATAAATATGTAAAAACGAGCTATTAAAGAATAAACAGGAAATAACCTAAAGAAGGAAGGCACTAGAATTAGAAGGAATTGAGAGAGGCTTCCTATAGAAGGCAGGATTTTAGGGGGTATCTGAAGGAAGCCAGGAGGCAGAGATGAGGGAGAGCATTCCAGGAATGGGAAGGGACAGCTAGACAGAATACCCAGTGCTTAGAGATGGGAGTGTCTTGTTCTGGTAACAGCAAAGAAGTCAGAGCCACAGTGTTAAAGGGTGAATGGAGCAAGAAGGGACAAAGAGCACAAGGAGGTGATGGTATAAGACTGGTTGGGAGGGGGGGACAAATATTGAACAGCCCCTCCCTTAAGGAGTCTACATTCCAGCAGAGATAACATGTACATAAAGGTATACAAAAAAAAGTTCTGTGCAATGTGTCAAAGAAAAACTCTTCTAGTACATAAATCTTCTAATGTTAGCTAGCTCACTAGATAAATGGATGACAGATAGGCATTTAGATAAAAGGATAGACGAAGATGGATGGAGTGAGCGCTTCGGCCAGGCATTAAGAAGAATTGGGAATGTCTAACTAACACAGAGAATGGGTGGGAGGGAAGGGGTGAAAGAATATGATTCCCATCTTGCAGTATTTGAAGGACGGTCAAGTGAAAGTTGGCTTAAATTTGTTCCACTTGGCACCAGAGAGTACACTAGAAGGAATGGGTATAAGTTGAACATAGAATGACTTAGGATTACTACAAGAACCGGAACTACTACCAATTGGAGCTGTCCCAAAGTAGAATGGGATGCAGATGGGGTCCCATCAGGGGAAGTCTTCATACATTGCAGAAGACAAGATTCCTGTTCAGAGATGAGTTGGGTTAGACGTTTGCTAGCTCCCTTCCAACTGAGATTCTGTGATTTGTTTGGGCCCTAGCCACACCAGAGAAAAGCACTAGTGTAAATAACATCCAAGATCACTGCCAATGGAGAGGCTGTGGCCTTTCCTGTTAGGTCTACATCATCACATTCCTTGAAATGGGTTTATTTATTGGATTTATTTATCAGGGCTGAGGATCTCAGGATTCAGACCAAAGCAGCAGCCCATCAGTTTTTGTACCCATATGAGAAAGCATATGTAAATGAACTGATTAACCTTTAAATGCTATATAAATGTGAGCTATTATTATTTCTGTGGATGGGTATGAGATAATGCACATCTCAATAATAATGAGACTCATTTAAGACTTAATTCAAGCTTGTAAACAATGGCAAACAAAACACCTTTGCAAAACAACCCCCCCCCCCCCCAAAAACAAGGATCTTCCAAAAAGCCCCACCCTTTCTCCTCACAAGGCAAGACCATGAACAAAGATACACAAATTTTACTCCAGGCCCTTCTACCACGTAGATAAATGATCTTGGGCAGTCTTTTTTCCCCCTGGGTATCAGTTTCTCCATCTTAAATACCTTCCTTCTAACTCCAACACTATATTTTTCTGCAGAAAAGGAAAACATTTTTTCCCACCTGAAGAGCAGGTCATAAAGACAGAAAGTGAAATATATTTGTATGCAACAGATCACAGTACACAGGAAGTACTTTCTGACTGTGTTCCAGGGAAAGGTACTTCCCCTGAAAGGTTTAAAGGGAAAAGGAAAAAAAAACCACCCTTGAACTAAAAATAGATCTTTTAATTTATTTTGGGCCTTTCTAGGTGCTTGACCTCTTTGAGGATGAAAATAATGAACCCAGCTCTGTTGGCTGAATGTAAGCTTTTTGGCCTTAAAGATGTTTTCAGTGAAATTAAAACCTAAGGGCAAGCTACTAAGATGACTTCCTGACATAGCCTTCACACAAGATTGATGAATGATGAAGATAACCTCTATTCTTGTCCATTTATCTTCACAGAACTGACCCTGTCTTTCTGAAAAGACTTAGCCCAGTATTTCCCAGCCTCTCCTCATTATAGGCACAGCTGGATATTAATAATGCCCTCTTAGCCCTATTGATCTAGGTACCAAGAAGGTACAAATAAAAAGCCCTAGGAACACTTCTCACACACATTCAAATACAAAATTAAGTGCCCAGCATTTATTAGATTACCCACTGTTAGGAACAACCATATTAGTAATGATGGGAATTAACATCCAGGAACAGGCATGTGTTGCTTCCTCTACTTAAAGAACTCACTTTTCTTTGGTAGGTTCCTAACAGGACTAGTGACGTGTTATACCGAGAAAAGCTGGATTCACCAAAATGGGATTTGGAGGGACAGTGGAATGAGCACAGAGCAAGGGTTTTAACTTGGGCTCCATAAATTAATTATCCATCTATTGATGGACAAATGTGTTTCAATATGATTAGTTTTCTTCATAATTCCAAGTATTTTATGTAATTAAAAACATGATTCTAAAAAGGGATCCATCCACAGACTTTAGCATACAGCCAAAGGCATCCATATCTCTCTCTCTCTCTCTCTCTCTCTCTCTCTCACACACACACACACACACACACACACACACACACACACACACATCCCAAAACAACACCAACAACATTTAATTTAAGATCTCGGTTCCAATTCTACCTCTGGTACTTACTACCTGTGAAACCCAGGACAAGCCACTTAGCCTCCAAGGGTCTTAATTTCCTTAGCTGTAAAATGAAGAGGTTAGACTAATTATACTAATGTCTCTAGATCTTAAATTAGATGGCTAACCACAGATAGCTCTTATACTTTATAATAATAACAACTCATGTAGTGCTTTCAACTTTGGAAACGGTGTTTTCCTTATAATAACTCTGTGATGTAAGAATTGCAGGCACATTTTACAGATGAGGAAACTAAGGCAAAATAAAAGGTTTGGTGATTTGCCCTAGATCACACAAATCTTAAGTGTCAGATCTAACTTTTAAGCTTATACTTTCCTTGCCCCCCAGGCCAATCCATTGTCCACTATGCTAAACTGCTTCCTACAACTCGACAAAATAGCGATATATGTTATTCTTTCCTTCTCGATTACAGACACCCATTTTCCAACCCACCAGCAGCAGAAATCTGACCCTCCCCCTTATACTTGACACAGTCTCATTACTGTAATCAACTTTCATATCATCCATACTCATGGAAAGGGATGTAGAGGAAGATTTAAAACCAAATTATCAAGGATGACTTCTATTTTGGTATTTAGATGCATTCTGTGACTTCTGTGCAGCAGCTTTCCTAATTATATTTTTTCTCAGGCTAATATTAAAATGAATTTGGATTCTGAGTACACTGTGACTAGGTGGTGGGTGGAGTATGCTCAGCAGCAGAGGAAAAGCAAGTCTGGGATTAAAAAGTCTCCATGAATAATCCACCAAGAAATTCTCTCTTATCTCTTATAAGACTGTAAACACCCCTTCAAGATAGAGGTCTTTTCCAGGTTTTAATGTATAACTTTGTAGATGGTCAAAAGCATCTAAAGTTGTTTTTTTTTTTTAATATTTTGATCACTGTATTTCAGTATAATTATTTTGTATATAAAAGGTTTAGAACCCTAGGTCAAGAGGCTTTTGTAAAACCAAGGATGCCAAGGGCAGTGCCACCGAGTGTCTTATGACAAATGATGAACAGCTTGACAAGCAAGTCAATGGTCATGGCAGTAAAGTGATTCTGATGAGGAGATTCCCAAAAACCTTAAAAACTTGAAAGTAGGAAAGTTTGAATACACCTGTAGAAGGAAATGAGAGCTGCAGAAACAAAGCTGGAGGTGATGTAGAGAGAAGGGTAGAGTTAGAAAGAGAGGGAAAAGAAAGGGGGAAGGAGAGGAGGGAAGGAGAGAGGGAATCCAACCAAGATGTTATCTGTCTTCATTTATAAAAAGATGTAAACAAGAGGAATGTACAGATGACACTGTGTCAATTGACAGTGAATTTCAGACAATAATTCCAATAAAATTTAGCTTAGATTTGTGATAAACACAGTCATAGTAATAAAATGCCATACAAACTGAGAGGGTAGCATGGTGCAGAAGAGGACTGGCTCCTGTGTCTGAGGTCCTGGGTTCAAATTCCATCTCTGACACTCATTAGATGTATGACCTTAGTTAAGTCATATAACTTCACTGGGCCTAATTTTCCCATGGAAATATGGAAAATAAAGGGATTACGTTAAAAAGGTCTAAGGTCATCCTCAGCTGTAAATCTATGTTCCTATGATCCAACAGCCAATGGAGATAATTAACCATTCAAATTTTTAGAGCAATTAAAGGTTTACAGAGAGCTTTATGAATGTGTTGTTAACAACATGATTAAATAACACTTTTGTACACATGTCAACTGGTGAGCAGAGCAGGAGAAACAGCTACCAGAAGTCTCAGGCTGACAGGATCAGAGACAACTCTGAGAAGATCTGAAAGCTACCAAACAGAGCATAGCTTTCTAAGGACAATGCGAGAAAGATCATAGAACATTCTGCAATTGGGCAGTGACAGAGCATGGGAATCCACCTTCCACCACAGAAGAGAAAATCTGTCACACAATTAATTTAGAAGGGAAAAAACCTCCATAGCAAATTTCTCTGACAAATTTCTAATATCCAAGGTATATGTAAAAATAGACACAAATATAGAAGACTAAGAGCCATTGCCCAGTGGTAAAAGGATATAAGGAAGGGATTCTCAAAAGAAGATGTGCAAGGTTATCAACCACTATATGAAAAAAAATGCTCAATAATGTGATAAATGTATGTCAAAACAACTCTGAGGCTTCACTTCATACCCTTGAAGTTGGCAAAGATGACCACAAAGGGAAACGAGCAATTGTTGGAGATGATGTGGGAACATAGGAGTATTGCTGGTCCAGCACTTCTGAAAAACAATTAGAAACTCTACCCCAAAGTAACTAAACAATATATACCTTTTTTTTTTTTTAACAAGAAGTGCTACTAACAGGAATGTACTCCCTCCCCACCTCCCACCAAAAAAAGTTCAGGACACTGGGAAAGGAACTATATGAACAAGAATTTTTATAGGAGAACTTATTATTACAGCAAAGAACAAGAAAACAAAACAGACATTCATCAATTGGGAAATGGCTAAACAAATTGTGATATATGGATGTAATGGAATTGTACTGAGTCATAAGAAATATGAGTGATCAGTGAAATATGGATCTATATGAAATGACATAGGATTAGCAGAAGGGGCACAATTTACATATCAATGACCACAATAAGAATCTCAGGGCAAACAACTCTGAAAGACCTCAGAACTCTAACCAAGCAGTAACCAATCATGACCTCACAATACTAATGAAATACATCTTCCAGCCCTTGGAAGGGCAGCGAGATAGTGGACTAGAAGTACAGAACTGCACATGCATTTGCATCCTTGGAGAATCAATGAGTTGATTTGTTTTTCCTGACTATACATATTTGCTATGAAAGAATTCATTTAGTGGGAGGGAGGGGGGAGCGGAAGATGGAGAGAGAAGAAAGGTGGGGAGTATGTCAGGGTTATGCTATCTTATTCATTGAAAGTAGATTAACGACAAATGATTATAAACAAGTATTGCCTGTTGTACCAATGTTCCCTATTAAGCTTTCAATAAAACATTTTTTTTTAGACCCTTATACTCGGGTCATAAGCTCCCCGTTGCACTTATATAACAAAATTTGTTCAGCTATTTCTTAATTGGCAAATATCCATTTTGTTTCTTAGCTAATCATACACTTAAGCATCCAAGGGATTGGGTCTACAAAAAACTGTGCTGTTAATAGTTTTGATTTTCAACCTTGAAATGTTAGCTGTGAAGTTAATTCCCCAATGCATCTCATTAATGATATTCTACTTCACTTTTAAGCCTTCCCTGTTGGCCTGCCTCCTAAGGAGGAGCTCTTCAAAGTAATGCATTCCTTTCGCCAGCTTTCTGATCATGTCTCACCTATTCCCTCTTCCAAGGGAAAAAGACATCTGAAAAGAAAATCCAGTTACTAAAAAGAAAACAAAAGTTCTCAAGAGTTTGCAAAATGTCCAGGAATGGAGCATCATGGTTGTTTTTTCTCTCTCAATCATCAAGGCATTTCATTCCCTTGGGTTTCCATAACTAAGTATAATATTTAATTAAATATCCTGCTCTTGCTGGCTTATGTACTAGGGAGCACTAATTTTAGAAAACAGATTAGCTAGTTCTTTCTAACTGGATGTTATTGTAGCTAAGGTCAGATTTTTCACTGAAACTATGGCAACCAAACTACCACATTCTTGTCTACAAGGCCAAAGCTAAGTTTCTTACAAGGCATATCATTCCACTTGATGGGTAAACTTATACAGGGTAATTTCATTCTCAAACACACCGGAAACATTATCCTGGGGAGGGCAGGAGAGTGGGGGATCTGAAGGGGAAGAGAATTTGGTACCACAGATAATTCCAAGTCAGCTGATAGGCCAAGTGTCAGCACAATAGTTTTAAGAGTCATAATAATAAGGATGGGGTTGACAGCATTTATATAATGCTTTAAGATTTGCAAAGTATTTTCTAGATATTATCTCATTTGACCTCCACAACAACCCTGGGAGGTGGGTGCTATTATTATTCCCATTTTACAGATGAGGAAAATGTGACAAGGTTATTAAATGACTTGCCCAGAGTCACATAACTAATAAATATCTGGGGCTTGATTTGAACTCGTCTTTTTAATTCCAGGTCCAGATGCCACCTAGCTCTCTCTCCCATACAATTTTAGAAACCAAAAAACTTCAAACTACTCAGAAAAATATAAATTTGAGCTCAAATGTGGCAGGAAAATACCAGCAGAAACAGGAAAAATTTCTCCCATCATCTGCTCAATAAATTGGGGCTACCTAAAATGATCTCTCTCTTCCTCTGACCCCCATTTACATGAGGCTGTGCAGAGCAGTGAATAAGAGTGTTGGGCCTTGGAATCAGGAAAAGCAGGGGAACACATTTGAATTTGGGTTCAAATCTCCCTTATTAGCCTTACTAGCTGTGGGGGAGCATGTGACAATCACTGAATCTCTCTGAGCCTCAAACAACACTGCAATTAAGAGTGCAGTGGATGTCCCCACCTATAAAATCGGATGTCCTTGGCTGATAACAGTTTCATTCTAAAAGCAAAGATTTAACTTCTGAAGAGATGCACACCCACATTTCTTATCATCCCTGTGCCCTACACACCAATATCCCAGTCCTCATGACTTAATAAGCATTCCTTTCAATAGTGTCATAGCTATCCTTCCACTCTAAGGAGAAGGGGCCACCATTCTGCTCCATAGGACACAGGAAGTGACCACTGGGCTTCCTTCCAAATTTATCGCTCAACTCCCCAGAAGCACTAAGGACAAAATGTCACTTCCAGTTATCAGTGTTATCAAAATGTGAGACAGAGAGATAACAGACAAAGAAAGAGAGACAGGGATGAGGGGGAGAGAGGAAGGGAGAAAAAGGAAAGGAGGAGAAGAAAAAGATTGAAATTCTCATTTGGCAAAACTCAGCTGAAAATCCTATTTCACTCCCTTTGTGACATTACATCTGAAATATCTGCTGCATGAGTTCAGATGAAAACTATCCTTTTTCATGAGGCTCTGCAAGTCCAGACAGAAAGTTGGGTTGAAATTTTCAGCGAAGGGCACATTAACCACAAAGAGTCCTGAACACTGAGTATGCAAATAAAGGAAAGAACAGTTAATTTCAAAGGTCTACAATTCTAGTACTTCAGAGCAATCAGAAAATAATCCTGATCAATTAAGAATCTATGGTAATTCAGGTTGAGCTGGGTTTAATCTCTATACTCTCAGTGGAGGAAGGATATGCCAAGCAAATCCAGAACATGATGAAGGCTGAGAGAAGCAGGTAGTCACCGACTTTTTAAAAAAGCATATCCCTTTTTAATGTAAAATTGTCCTGCTAAGTATAAATCCTCCTTCTCTATTCATTAAAGTAAGCTTTAGAAGGACCTCTAATTAAAAATACTTTGGAGGGACAGGAGTTTAAGAACAATACAAACATGTGTATATTTACACATACATATATAATACATACAAACACAAATATACATAATATACACACACATATTACATGCATATATAACCACATACATATATAGTAAATATATACACGTATATATTATATATACACACACACTTTAAAATAATCAAGTTAAATATCCGATAGCCTTCTGTAATTAAGACTTTGCTCTAATCCAGAATGATCTCCCCACCAATAAGGTGGAATTGGAGAGGTTTTCCTAGGAAGGCACACATTGGAAGAGATAAGCCCGTGCCAATTTCAAACATACACTGGTCAGTGCTTCGACAGGAAGCAAAGCCAGCAGGAGCCACTCCATCGTTTTATGGGAAAACACAGAATCATGAGATCTTAGCAATGGAGATGACCTTAAGAGGTCACTCAGCCCAACTTCCCAATGATTGTAAAAAACTGCTCTCCAAGCATCCCTAGAAGATGGTCATAATACAGTTTTTGCTTGAACACTTCCAGTGATTACAATCTCACTGCTTTGCATTCTCTACAAAAGAGGTGTCAAAACATTTGGCCAGCAGCCACCATAAGGCCCATGGTACTCCCAAGGGCAGCCTAAGCTAGAAAAAAGATAATTGGGAAATATTTGACAAAAAAAAATAGAAATACAATAAAAGACTGATAGTGTGTTACTTTGTGGCTCTTTAAGTCAGGGTGTGGCATAACACTGGAAGTATTCAAGCAAAAACCCTACGTAAGGGAAATATATGATGCATGGGTCATGCAAATTTTCCTCATATGGCATGGTTTCAAGCTCTCACCATTCCAGTCACTATCCTATGAAGGAACTCTATCTTGTTAATGCTTTTTATAAAATTGCAGTCTATGCAACTGAATATTCCAGATGTGTTCTAACACAAAGTCTGGTCTGATCATTATTTCCTTACACCTAGGAGGTGCTGTAGTGGGTATAGTCAGTAGCCAAAGAATCACAGGTTTCTAAGATCAGTGCCCAGAAGAAGGGTAGGAAAAGAATAAGAAACTGAGATCAGAGAACTGACACCATTACTGACGCTCAGAGAATGCCACTAATGCGATATAAAACATGATGAAAGAGGAACGGCTAGGTGGTACAGTGGGTAGAGCACCAGCTCTGGAGTCAGGAGGACCTGAGATCAAATACAACCTCAGACATTTACTAGCTATGAGACCCTGAGCAAGTCACTTAACTCTGATTGCCTCAAAAAAAAATTATGAAAGAGACAGTTTTAGAGGAACTTGTGTGAAACTTCAGGAAGACGTCTATGAACTGATATGGAGTGAAGCAAACAGAACCAAGATAACAATATATAATATAACATCACAAAAAGGAACAATTTCAGAAGGCTTAAAGGACTGAGGTCAACACAATGATCAACCATGACCCCATAGCACTGATGATGAAGATTACTTCCCACTAGGCAGCTGAGAGATTAATTATGCAGAATGAGACACATTTTTGGAAGTTACTAATATGGGAACTCTTTTTGTTTAAATATGTTATTTGTCAGGAGGATTTTGTTTTTCCCACCCCATCCCCCAATTTCCTGTCTTTCAGGGAGAGGGAGAAAAAAAATAAGATACTTGAGGATATTAAAAGTACATCTCCATAGGCAATTTACCTAAATACAAGCAATGAAATTTAGTAGTATACTATAAAACATGGTGGAAATTTTAAAGTAAGTTACCTGGCAATGACTTACAAACAGACTGTCTGGTTCCCAAAAATTGGTCAAGGAAGGGAGATGAAATGTCTGTCACTGACAAGAACAGTACATTCTTTCGTAGCAGAATAGGGAGACTTGATCAGATTATAACTCTGCTTGGTTGAAAAATTCCTTAGAATGTGCTCAGATTTCATGTTCATCAAGCAACTTCCTCATACCAAATTGGGTTTCCTAGGTAGTTTGGTACCAAGGAAGGTGAGTGAAAATGACTGTTCTAGACACCAGAGGAAACTGCTGTCCTATAAATAAACATGAAAACCATACTGTAAACATATAGTAATCAAATTTCCTTTCTGGAATACATCAGTAGAAGCAGCAAGATGGCTTGGCATCAGCAAGACCCGAGTTCAAATCCTGTCTCAGATACTTATTAGCTGTGTGACTCTGGGCAAATCACTTACCCTCTCTCAATCTCAGTTTCCTCCTCTGTAAAATGGAAATAAAAATATAGTACTTACATCTCAAGATTGTTGAGAGGATAAAATGAAATAATGTATGTAAAATGCTGTGCAAGCTTCAAAATGGTACATCAATGTTAGTTATTAAGTCATACCTTTATTATTCATGGTAATAGTTCTGAAACTAATCAGTGAGCCAGCACCTACTGAAGAGGCACTCTGCTAGGTACCAGGGATACAAAGTCAAAGAATGAAATGGCCCCTTCTCTAAAGGAGCTGATATAATAGGGAGATGAGCAGTAAGTAGCTTGGATGGGTAAATTTTTAGGATGAGCATTTACACCTTGGAAATCAGCAAACACTATACATCAGAGGTTTATTTGTTATTGTGTTGATTTCAGATTCAAAAGAACATGTTCACAATGTAGATTGAATTTCCAAGTGTGTCACGTGAGTGTACGTTTCTTCACCCCAGGGAGCTGGTCATTAAACATTTATCAGCACACCCCTGGGAGATACATCCAGGAAGAACCTAAAAAGGGAGTACGCTGAGCACATTATTTCATCTGGGGCTTCTTGTGAGGCAGGGAAACTCATATGACAATGATTATTGGTCCCAGCTTCCAGATGAGAAAACTGAGGCTTGAGAAAGTAAAATCACTGGCATGTGGAACACAGTGAGAAGCATCAGAGCAGGGGATCAGGTCTCCTTGATTTCAAGTTGTGAACATCACACACCACCTGTAGGTCAGGTGGTCTTGACCTAACCTGCCCAGATATTTCAGGGAGTTCGTGAACTTGAAAGGGAAAGAAAATTTTATCTTTATTTTGACTAACCTCCAACTGAAATTTTTTAGCATTTTCCTCAACTCTTTCTAAGGAGAGGTCCACAGGCTTCAGCAGACTGCCAAAGGGGCCCATTACAGAAAGAAAGGTGAAGGTCAGTTCTCAAATATGTGAGCCATTTCTCATAGGGCTCAGTCCCCCCAGGGTACAGGGTGCTGAATGTTGAGGCTCCAGACCTAAAGATCCTAAAATGCCAGGCCCAGGCTATGGTGGTCCCAAGGGGACCCTGAGGCTATGAAGAAGCCCAAACCATGGAATTAGTTCAGAGATAACTCCTTTCAATTCCAAACTCACTTCAGGGAGGCCAAAAATGGTCCCAGAACCCTCCAGGAGACACACAGCAGTTCTGGTGACTCAAGAGGCCTGACAAAAAGCCTAGCCACTGCATCACATACCAGGACTTAAAGATAGTGACATTTGCCCACTGGTCCTATAGATACCAGCACTGACAATGAAAGGCAGCAGAGGAAAGACCACCTTACATGAACCAGTCCGTCAGTCAATAAGTATTGATTAGAACATCTACTATGGGCCAGGCACTAGCAACCCAGAAGTGGCCAGGCCTTGTGGTTGTGTTTCCTGGGGAAAGCCCCAGTGGTTCCCCTTCTGAAATGCCCTTCCTATCTACACTCAGAAAGGTACAATGCCAGAGATGAATTCTACCATCCTGTTAGTTCATCATTACATTTACTACATTGTACGAATATTTATCCAGTACAAGAAAGTGTGGTTGGAAACTCTGGGCCGGAAACCAGGGTACCTGCCTTGGACTATTCTGATATCTGAGAAAATTCAATCAGTAATGACAGTCTGTTCGGTTAATGTGGTTTCAGAACAAAGAGAATTGATTTGAACTGAGGGATTACTCAATGTGGATAATAACTAGATTTGTGACCTTGGATAACTGTAAGGTAGCAGTAATAGTAAAGAACTGGTATTTATCTAGCACCTTATATACATTATCAGTAAAACCTGGTGAGGAAGGCACCACAGATTTTGTATTTATTGTCCCACTTTATAGATGAGAAACTAGGAGCCTGCAGAGTTTGCTAAATGGCCTGCCCCAGGTCAGTGAGTGTCCAAGGAGGCGTGTTCATCCGGGCCTTCCTGACTTGCTGTCCAGGATCTGGATTCCCCTACAGGCAGCCCTGCCTCAAGCCCAATCTGACCTCTCTGTGCTCTAACTTCCTCATCAACAAAACAAGGGGTCAAACTCCAAGGGATTCAGTTCAATCCACTTCAATATTTATTAAGAGCCCACTCTGTGCTCCCAACATTGTGACAGCTTCTAGGAGAAATGTGAAATTGAGATCAAGCACAGTCCCTATCTTTGTTTCCTACCAGCTGCATTTAGATTCCACTCTAGCATCATCATGCCCCCCTAGAAAAGCTCCTAAACAGGAGACTCATCACAACAGAGGACGATTCTGCTTTGGCACCTACCCCTCGTTGGAACGCTAAGCAGTCTCTGTCCCTCTGAAGAGAGGGCTGGAGACAAGTAAAAACCTCCTCCCGGAGCCTCCAGGAGAGGAGGACTCAGAAGGCCAACAAACTCTTCACTGCCCATCAGCTGCACTCAGGATTGCACTCCGCCCGCCATCATCACGCCCCCACTAGGTACCTTTCCTTCTGCCTCCCCACCTTTTAATTTCCTTTTGGGTACTGTCTTCCTCCATTACACGGTAAACTTCTTGAAGACTATTTTTTTTTATTTGTATGCCAGGAGCTTAGCAGAGTGCCTGGCACATAGTAAATGTTTAATAAATGATCATTGTCTTGTAAATGTTTATTGTTTTCATTGAGCTTACACAGTCTACTGGGGGACTTGGGTACATGCAAAGCTGGGGCCTAGGAAGAGGTCTGAGGTGCCATTCAAGGTGTGGAGAGGCAAAGAAGGAAGGAAGGAAATAAAAAGAGACCTCATAGAAGAAGTAGCATGTGACTTGGGCTGTAAAGGATGGGTAGGAATTTAATTGGCAGGGAAATGAGGGAGGGCATTACTGCCACTGAGAGGAGAATGATCAAAGACACAGGCATGTCAAAGCCCAGCACATGCAGGGAGGCAGGGAGCAGTCAGCCCAGGTTGGCTGGGAAACAGAACACTAGACACTAGCAAGGCAGCCATATGAGAAGGTTGAAAATGGGGAAGGGCAACCTTCAGGAGGGCCTTTCATAAATGACTAAAGGGGAGAAGCATCTTGAACATACAGGAGCCACTGGAAGGTTTCCATCAGCGGAACGGCATGGCCTGATCTGTACGGAACAGACGCTAGTTTGCATTTCTCACCCAGGTGCACTCCCCAGGCCCTAAAGAACTTCTTGGGTCATTTTATCTCCACCACATTCCTCCCCACCCTTACTTTTCAGTTCCCTTTTACTTGTAGCCTTCTCCCATTAGACTATAATCTCCTTGAAGGCATGAACTCCCTCTTTCTGCGAGTATTGTCTTACTAGAACTTAGCCCAGTGCCTGGCTCACAAGAAGGACATAATAAATTGCTGCGGACTTGACAGTCTGGCAGAGATGTGAAGGATGGGTGGGAGAACAGAAGAGTGTGGAGGCCTCTGGACCTGTTAGGAGGTCTGGGTACTTTTTCCAAAGAATCACAAGTCACCAAGACTTGATGTTCTGACTGGATAACTGTTTGTGTGGCACTGAAGTTGTGCAAATAGCACAAAGCAGTCTGTATTTTAAAAGTACCACCATGGAATGGTCAAAATGTAGGGAACTACCATTGTAAAATTTATACTCGATTAAAAGTTAAACTGGGAAGCTAGGTGGTGAAGTGGATAGAGTGTGGGCCTTGGAGTCAGAAAGACCTGAGTTTAAATCTTCCTTCAGACACTTACTAGCTGTGTGACCCTAGGCAAGTCACTTAATCCCTTCTGCATCAGTTTCCCCACCTGTAAAATGAGGTGGAGAAGGAAATGGCAAACCACTCCAGCATCTTTACCAAGAATACCCCACACAGGGTCGTGAAAATTTGAACATGACTGAAAAAAAGACTACCCAACAAAATAAGCTACACTGGGCCCCAATTCAACACACACTTATTTAAACACTAACTATGCATTTAAACTGCAAAGACCACTGGCTTTGGAGTCTTAAGACCTGGATTCCAAATACTTCTCTGGCCCCAGTTTTTGTCACCTAGAAAGTGAGTGGGTGGGACCAGAGGACCTCTAAGGCCTCTCTCTGCCAGGCCTAAAAGTGTGATCCTGGGATTCTCAGACTCTGTACTTGTGGGTAGGTGGGGAAGCTGAAATATAACACACAAGACAAGAAGATTACAGACAAAACATTCTGAGAAAACATGATTAGCTGCGGGGAGAGGAGAATCAGGCAAGGGTGCTGAGTTGTTGTGATACCTAGGATGGAGGGGAAGGAATACAAGGCTTGAAGGAAGGGGGGGCATTCCCAAAAAGACACAGAGAGCCAGAGTTCCCAACTGGAATGCTGAGTTTGGAAAATGGCAAAAAGCCTAATCAGTCTCAACAGTTTAGGAAGGGCAGTAATGTGAAATAAAGTTTGAGCAGGTAAGCTGGGGACAGCCTGGGGAGCATCTTAAATGTCAGTCCAAAAATCAAATGTATCTTTGACACAGGGTAACAGGAAGCAATGAAGATTTCTGAGCAGGAGAGTGAGACCGTTTAACCTGTGCCTGAGGAAGACTGCTTTGGCAGCTCTTTCAAGGATGGCATGGCAGGCTGGGGTGGAACCTAAGGGAATAGAAGGGGCAAAAGGTAATGAGGCCCTTGACCTAGGGCTGGGGGGGAGGGGGAGTAGAAAGAAAAGGCTGGACACTGTGGAGGTGAAACCAACAGCACTTGGGGAGACCAATTATATCAGGAGGGGTGAGGAAAAGGAAAAAAGATCTTTTTAAAACTTCAGGGCTTAATTCCACAAACTTGTAGCATTGGCAGTTTTAATGCAAAGAAGCTGCTTGAGATTTTTCCTGTAGCCACAGAAAATTTAAAATGTCCATGCCTATCAAAAGCAGCCTTAGGCAAGGCTTTCATGTGAAATTATCATGAGTACATCCAGCACTTGGGTGACCCAGATCTTATAGGAGAAAGCCACCCTAGGCATCAAAGCACCCACAGCCCCCAATCAGGAAGCCCCAAGCCTTCTTCTGCCTCTCCACCTTCAGAGCAGGGGCGCAGGGGCACAGCTGGCGACACATTCCTCTGTGTGGGAACACAGCATAATCACACCACATGCACCAACTCTGTGGTTGCATAACTCACTGTGAATGGTATATGTTGCCCAGGGAATTGATTTAAATTACAGTTTTTGTTCTCTTTAAATGGAGTCTGTTGGTGCAAGGCTGAGGTTGACTGGTAAATGTGAAATGAAGATTATAAGTAACCCACTAATCTTTTTATTAAATTTGAAGTGATTTCAGTGAACACAGAGCATACTGGGAGAGACTTCATCCAGTATTTCTGTATTTGCAACCATCCTGTATTTGCAACCAAATATGTGTGTGTGTGTATGTATATATACATACACACACACACATATATATACACATATACATATATAAATATATTTACCCATAAACACCCATATATCCATATATCAATAAATAGACACAAATATAATAAACAACCCTTTTTACTCTGCCCCAAGGCTCACATTTCAAATAAAATTTAACTCAACCCAGATTTTACACATTTAACTTCTATGTGTCTAGCTAAATAAATGCTCATATCTAATACCACTAAAAAAAATTAGGTTATTGATTAGGATCAAAAGAACAGCCAAAATGTCACCTATCCTCCTCTTCTCTTCTCCATGTGGGTATTTTAAAATCTAAATAAGATATGGGTTCATTCCTTCAATGCCTTGCCAAAATGAAAAAAGGGGAGAAGGATATTGTTGCTCAGCAACTGTTAAAACAATGTTCAGTTGCTGAAGGAGGGAGGTTGGTGACAAAGTTAACCCAGTAAGTGCAGTCACTGTTAATCACCTGTCACAGACCCCTTGGGCCACAGCCACGGTCCCATGTCAAAACCCAGATGTCACCTGGTCTTTCTAAGCCTGTTAGACCTACATCCCCAGGACCGTCCTATTTTGGGAAAGCATCACTTTAATCACTGTGTGCCTTGCTCTGGCCAGCTTCAGGGGCTATCTAAAAAGAGCTAGAGTTCTGGCGATTTTAGACCTCTTTGCTCCCCAGGGTGAACCATTCCCCAGGACTGTACAGTGTACCTGACCACCATGCCAACTTGTTACATTTAGTGGGTTCTTCCTACGTGTAGCCTCCACTAACACCTTAGCCTGATGTCTCATTATTGTATAAGAGGTAGAGGGGAAACATGCTAAATTTAGAGTCAGAGGACTTGAGTTCAAATCTCAACTCTGCTACTTCTCACTATGGTCATTAATATCCTTGGAATTCAGTTTCCTAATGTAGCAAGTGAGGAAGAAGAAAACAAAAAGTGTGAGTGCACTGGAAGCCACCCAAGATTCCTTCTTGCTCCAGAGCTACTATCTGACCTAACTTAACTCACACATATTGAAGATCTGCAAATCTGACACGACCCTTGCAGATTATTAATGGCCCCAGGTTGGTGAAGGAGGGGAGCAGAAAAGCCATTCTAGCAGAGCACAAACTCTAGCAGGTCCTAGTCAGGAAGGTTTTGAGTGCAGACCCAACCATGGGCTGTGACTACTAACAAAAGACCAGTCTAGAAAAGTCTGGAAAGGCTCGGCAACAAAATTAGCCAGTGGATTACACATTTCCTTGGCCACCAAACCTACGAAAAAGGTCTACGGAGGCACAGCAGGCTTGTGATGTAAAAGACACTGAGAGAAAGAAAGGACACTCCACACAAATCACTCACATCTTTGAAGCACTGTGGCTGTCATTAGAATTATTATTATCTTTCTCTATATTTCCTATAATAATATATCTACATTATTCCCTGTAATTCCCTAGTAACAATAATAAAATTTGATAATACTTTACCTATATTATCTCATTTGATACTTCAACAATCCAATGAAATGGGTGTTATTAGTATCCCCACTTTACACATGACTTGTCCAGGACCACACAACAAATAGCTAAGACCAGATTTGAACCCAGGTCTGCCTGGCTTCAAGTCAAAAGGCCACCGCAGATAGAGTACCAGACTTGGAGTTAGGAAGACCTGTGTTTGAATCCTGCCTCACACGTATTAAACTGTGAAACCCTAGACAGGTCAATTAACTTCTCTCAGTCTCAGTTTCCTCAGTTTATCCTCAATGAGGATAAAAACAGCATTTACTGCACAAGGCTTTTGGGGGATCTAGTGAAAGAACATTGTCAAGCATTCTGCATGCTTTAAAATGTTGTCTAAATGTGCTATCAGCCACTAAAACTTGTAATTATCTCTCATTATCATGGTTTGTCACCGAGATGACAGAAGCCCTCAACTGGTAGAGTCCCTTGTCCAGTCTTCAGTCTCTGGAAGCACCCTGAAGACTCACTATGACTTTCCAAAAGCAGTAGAATGCAGGGATACATTTGATCTTGGGGTCCCAATACCCGAACTAAAGTCCTTGCCACTAACTAGCAATGCAACCTTGGCCAAGTCACTTTGCCTCAACTTTCTGACTCATCATCTGCAAAACAGGGAGACTACTTGAATGGTCTCTCTGCCCTAGAGTTGGTAAAGTGATCCACTGAGATAATAGACATGAGACCCCATGAAATATTTGTGTATGCTCTATAAATATGAGATCCTACAGTACTTTTTTGCATCTCCAACAGTACACTTAAGATTTCTTGCAGCACCAGGTACCAGACATTGCTCTAATGAGAAAAACTGCAACTGGAAAGCATCACACCTTATCTCTGCCTCTAAAATAGGGCACATAGTAGATATTTAACGAAAACTTGTTGAACGGGACTGGATTTTGAGAACTGCTTTTACTTTCAAAGTGTCTTCCATTCTGTTATCAGATCTTGTGCTTGAGCCATCCCTCTGAGGCAGGGTAGACAGGGAGGCACCATTAACTCCATTTTACAGTTGGGGACATGGAAGTTCAGAGATTAGAGAGGAAGTAACACAGCTGAGGACATACACCTCACTAACCATGGAACTAGAGGTCACTTTGCTCTCAGTAGACCACAGTGCTGATATAGTTCTATATCCATCCTAAGGGTAACTATTTAAAAAACAAAAAATCCAACCCAGGACCTGAACCATAAGTGGAAAAAAAAGTCTCTGAGCCTGCTCTAGAAAAAGCCTACTCTGGATCAAATAAACTGAACTACAAAAAGTCAAGTAAGGCAGAATGGTATCATAGACAAGTGGCTTTGGAATCTGGGAGACCAGGGTTCAAGTCTAACTTCTGACCCATACTGGTTCTAAGACTCTATTGAAGAAGAGTCCTTTATTAATACAGGGAGTTCCCCACATCAATGCAAATCATAGGTCCAGTTCAAAAGAGGAGGGACCAATAACAGAGTAAGAATCACCTATTCAGAATTTTCAGTATTTCATTATCACCATATCTCCCCAATTAATCTGAATTCTCATTATTCATCTTCCTTTTCACCAAGATTTTTCCGTAGTCTGACCATAAGTTCCCTCCCATGCATCCCACCTTCAAGTAGCTTCTCCTCCTAAACTGAGAAGTTCTGGCAGAGTCACGAACCCCACACAGGCAAACATGTTCCTCAGTCACACTGGCATGCTTACATCTGGCCTCAGTCAAGAGTTTGGCCCTATGGCTCCTGTCCATCTAAGAGGCCCCACAAACGGCACTTTGTTCTGAACCAAAGATCAAGGAGTGGAAGGAGAGCCTCACTTCTGCTCCAATGTAATTAAGGAAATTCTACGGCAACTATCATGTTCTTAACACAACAGTACGGGCTTATTCCTGGGCCTCTATCTAACCTTTCAATGAAAGCCAAGCAAATCTGTGGATTACATTTAGAAAGAAAGAATCCTGAAATCAAAAGTCTTCCTGGTTTTAAAATCAATTCTCTTGGGGGGTCATCCTTTACTGGGGACGTAGGGGAGGCAGAAGGGAAGAGGAGGAGAAACATGCCAGAATGGGTTTGTTGCACCCAGTTTTAAGTTGGGCTTCCCTTTCTCTGTTCAAGACTGCTTCCCAAAAACAATCAGATAAAAGAGAAAAGGGCTGTCACGCGTACTCTTCAATGAAGATTTACAACTAGAAACATGGTCACATCCAAGGAGGCATAACAGCGTGGAATTACTAAGATGTCCCAGTTCTTCTAAAATACCAGAAAGAAAATGTTATTATGCAAAGTTGATTCAGATGACGCAAAGGATTTGGCTGCTATGTAACAGATGTGAAGCCAATGTTATCTTCCTCCTACAAATATAATCTGGACAGGAATATATTCTAACAACATAAAATAGCCATTCATCTAAAGATTTACTTTTGCCCATCTCAGGAAAGCAAATGATCTCTTGGGTATCAATGACTGGGGCCAAGATAAAAAATCTGGGTTCTATACCTGGATCCTGAAAACTATTCTTGAAGACATTCACCACAGCTATGCTCTGTTAACAAGAACACATAAGAATGCTGGAAGATACACGGGAGTCAAAGTGAAGGTCGTAAATATTTAAATATGGAAAGCACTGTCAATAAGATATCCTCAAAATCCTTAGTTCAAGGCACATTTAACACCCACATGTTCATGATTCCAAAACCATGATATGCAGCCACTGAGGGAAGGACCACATAGCACCAACAAGGCTCGATTTCCCCTTCCCCAGGAATAGGTAACAATATTCAAGACAGAGAAGAGCCTGGCAAGTAAACAATGATGGAGCTGAGCAAAATAACTAAGCAGAACTCTGCTGACTGCTCACATGAAGGCCCCATCATCACATTCAGAGTTTCCTCAACTCATTCATTTCCCATCTGTCAGTGTTAACCTTGGGTGGGCAATGGTGTCACTGACGAATAGGTGTGAATGAATTGCAATTACAGAACTGTATATCACAGCCAGGATTCATTAAGTGCCTATTATGTTAAAGGCATTGTACTACCCACTAGAGATGGAGACAAAAGCCAAACACATCCTGCCCTTGAGAAGCCTATATTTTACCAGAGGCAGGGAAGGAGAGAGACAAGAGGGGGGCAGGGAAACATGATGGGAGGCAAGGAGACATGCAGAGATCAAAGACAAAATCCAAAGTACACTAGAGAGAATGAAGAGGCAGAGAAAACTGTCAGTCAAGAGAATATGAGAAGACTTCATGGAAGAAGTAAAGTAGCCCCCATCTGAGACATGCAGACAATCCAAGAATCTTTTCCCAATCTATGGATACATAAGGTCTGAGGACCAAACTGTACTTCCCTCTGATGGGAATACGGAATGCAAGAAGAGAAGCAAAGAGAAATAAGGCTGAAGAGACAAACTGGAGCTGCATTGTAAATGCCCATCAGTATCAGATTGAGGAAGTCATACTTTATCTAAGGGGCAATTGGGAGCAACTGAATTTTCTGGAGCAGGAGAGTGACATGGTCAGACTTGTGCCTTTAGGAAAATTACTTTGGCAACTAAGAGGGAGGATGGATCAAAACATAGAGATCCTGTCAGCAGGGAAACCAATTATGAGGCTTTTATAACATCCCAAAAGAACAATGATGGCTTGGGAATAAAGGAGCAGAGGATCTGGGTTTTAGAGTTGGACGTGAACCTTAGAAGCCACTGAGTCCAACCTCCTCCTTTCAGGTGAGGAAAGTGAGGCACTGCCAGGTGGAATAACTTTCCCAGGGTCACCCTGCTAAGGGGCAGAGTTCGAATCTACATATTTCTGACTCTAAATCTAGTGACATCTCAACTATGCCATGCTACCCCACAAAACTAGTCAGAATGCATGGTTATGTGAAGAAAGAGGAGACGTATTCAAGAGCTGTTCTGGGGGTGGAATCCAAAGGACTTTACAAATAACCAGATGTGGGAGTGAGGGGGAGAGAGGAGTCCAAGATAACTCTGAAGCTTCAAACCTAAGAGATTAGAAGACTGGTGGCATTATCAAAAGAAATCTGAAAAGGACATTTGGTTAATGTGGTGAGGGAGGCAGGGAGATCAAGAGCTGAGTTTGAAGAGTCTGTGGATCCTCCAGAGCCAGCTGGTGACAAGGGACTGGACTGGATTCATGGCTTTCCCTCTTAGTGAAATCACTGGGCAGGTATCTTTCGCATGCCAATAATGCTAATTTCAACTGAAATATGCACATAGAGCCCTTTGGAAAGAGAAGATTTTTAAGTTAGTGTTTCTCAAAAAGAATTGCTTGCTCACCCTAAGAAAATGTATTCTGCCTTGTCACGAATGCAGTCTTTGAGAATGCTTTGGAAACGGTTAACACTTGTCAACATTCATGGCCTTCCCCAAGAGCATGCACGCCCCAGCTATCAAAGGAAAGCTGATTTCGCCTAGCCACCCCTGTGCAGGAGCCAAGTCTGCAGACAGGTTTTAAGTAGTAACTGACCTACATTTGCAGAGGTTTAATAAGCAGAGCCCATTGGAAACCAGATTTTTTCACAAAACTAAAGCAGCTTACTTCAGAACATGAACAATTCCCAGAGATATGCAAACCATGTGACTCCAGGATGGGCGGGCTTGACAGCACACACTGTTGAGTTTTCTCCTTGTGCAATACAGCAATCCCTCACTCTGGAATCCCTCCTTATTCAACCAGAAAGATCTTCCTTAAGTCAAAGGTACCTGTACAATGAGACTAACCAGAGTTACAGCTCACTTGGGTAACTTCCTCCACATTAGGACACTGACAAGGGCTTCCCTTCCCCAAACTCCTACCCCCACCACTTTTAAATATTCCTATTTTGAGTTAAGTTAATGCCAACTCATTTCACGTGGTATTTGCTGCACAGGACTTAGAGTTGGAGGGGGCCCTATAGGTCCTCTGGTCCAACACCTTCATCTTACAAATGAGAAAACTGTGGTTAGCAAGGACCTATTGCTGATAAGTCATACAGCCAGAATTTGAATGGAGGGCTTCTAACTCCAAATTCAGTGGTAGACCACACTATTTACTTAATGTCATAATACTCAATTATCCATATCCAAATGAAGATTAGCTGTGCCAGTTGTAACAGTTTACCTGGCCCACCCTGGTCAAAGTTCCTTTTAGATGAATTACATGAATAAGCATCTCATCAGCCTAACAAGACTCTGAGCACCATGAGGCCAAGGACCCTCAGACTCAAGATGCAGTGCTCTTTCTACTACAAGTGTGGTCTACACTACATTACCTCTTTATTTAATGTCTGGTGATTCCAAAATCTCTCTTACCTTGGCTTCTTCTGTCTGTAAGATGCCCAACTCGAGCAGTGGCAGATAAACCTATTTCAATATAGTGAGATATCCCACCAGACAATTACTTCGGCTGTTTGCGCAGACATCATGGTCCCCCTACTTGTGAACCTCATGGAGCTAAGGGTGGTGCCCTCCTGATCTCCCCAGTGGCTCTGGCACCTAGTGCAGTGCTCTGCTTGCAGAAAGCTCCTACTAAGCATAAGTCTAACTGCTCACTGGACCCAGTATTGCCCAGGGCTCTTTTCTTGTAGCCTTTGACTCAAAACTTGAAATGTGCCAGTACAAGCCAAGTGTGCAGCTAAGGTATACACAATGAAAGTGATCCTAAGGCCAGCTATGTTGTGGTTCACTTAACTATATCTTGAGTTTCTATTACATTAAAGATAAAAACAGAGAGAAGTGTGATTAAAAATAGCAAAGGAGAAAAGTCCTACAGCTACTTCACCAATTCCAGAGTCTACAACAGAACAAACAAAACTGGTATCTGGCCTTGGATGAAAATCCTCTCCTAGTCACTTGATACCAGTTGGTTGAAGTGTGGTGTCAAAAGCATTGGCTTGTCTCAAGTCTGATTATATACTACCTTTTCTTCTAGGCTCCCCAGCTTTTGCCCAAAAAGTAAGAGAAGGCCTAATTCACCAAACAGTCAGTACTACTAAATAAGGGGACATAATATGCAAACACAAACCTTGCTCTCCCCTTCAAACAGAAACCAGAAATGAATAAATTCCTGGAGGCACAACAAAAAAAGATGCAGAATACTCTTCATTCATGTCATGGCCTGATGCACTTTAAAGGATAACTACAAAGAGTTACAAAAATGTCTAGGGAGAGCTCCAAAATGAAGAGGAAGAAAGAAGAATCCCCACCCAAGACAGTTCATGGAGTTCCCCTGCTTCCTCCAACTTAACTCAAAACATCAAACTACAGAAAGCGACCCTGTCAAAGAGCTTTCTTTCCCAAGTTTAGGAGACTGAAATCTCCAAAGAAAGAGCAAAAAGTGCTGAAGATAAATGTTCTACATGATCAGGTCCATAAATTCTATCCCTTTAAAGAAATAAATGCTATCAGACAAAGCTTGAAACCTAATTAGCACTTAGTAAAATTTATTTAGTAGTTCAATTCAGACAGTCCAGGCCTTCATAAAAGAAATCCACTCATTCTGACTTGCCAGATGTTTCTATTTTATTTAGGGAGAAATTATTGTGCAAGGCTCTATCAACATTTCAATTTGACATTGCCATTTTAAAATGAGATAACAGGCAAGCACCAAGAGAGAGCACACACTTTAAAAGTTGGGTTTTTTTTAGCTTCCAAAATTGTTCAAGGCATACTTAAGATCCCCATGACAATAGTATCATCTCTATGTCATCTGTCTGTCTTACCTCGGAATTTCTTGGGTGGATTGTTCAGATCCCCTGCTTCTGGCTGCACGACACATCGATCATCCACCAGACTGCAAAAGGCAGAAAAAGCATCCATTAAACTTTGAGGATATGCTAATGTAAAAGAACACAAGTCATTCTTAATCCACAGAATATGGATAAATTGCATCAACTACCAGGAAGTAGTACATGACTGTGTGTACCTGTGCTCTGTGAACCAGAGCTCAGTCCTCAGAAAAAATACTGGAAGACAATGGTCCTCTGAAATTTCTTCTATCCATCACAAACATAATGAGCTACCCCAGAACTGAGCTTGCCCTAGCCAAAAACCAGGAATATTTTATAAATAATGAGCAGACATTTACGTGTCTTATAGGGAATTTCATGTCAGGAATCAGGACAATGCCTTGACACATCCACTATAGTAGCGAAGGTCTTTAAATGGGCAAACAAATCAGAATAACAGCATGATAGCATCAAAAGGAATTGTAGAGATCCCCTAGTCTGGCACGGTTTAACTTGGGATCAGAGAAATTGGTGTTTTTTTTAAAATACTTTGGTAACTGTATCTTTAAAAACTGATTTCTTTTTTAATCCTATGTATTTTGTTTTATTCACTTGAAAACATTATTCTGAGAAGGGATCAGGAGTCTTTACCAGACTGCCAAAGGCTTCTGGTAAACACAGAAGGTTAACTTCTGCTCCAGTCTAGATGAAATGAACAATTTCAGAGAAAACTTGGAAGACCTTTATGAACTGATGCAGAATGGAGTGAGTATAACTAGAAGGACAACTATACAATACCAACATTATAAAGAAAACCAACTTTAAATGACTTTAGAATTCTCATCAACATAACGATAAACCATGAGTCCAAAAGAATAAAGATGAAACACGCCATTTTCCTGCCTGCCAAAGAAGTGATGACCTTAAAATGCTAAAGAGACAAATGTGGACATTTGTTTTGTCAGACTACATAGACATGTAATGAGGGATTTGTTTTTAGCTTTTTAAGTTGCTCAGTGGGAGTGGGAGGTTAGTTTTAAGGGGTAGATTAGTTTAAAAATTAGTTTAAAAGTATTTAAATGAAAAATAAAAATAAAATATTTTTAACTTTAAACATATTATTAAAATTTTTTAAACAAAAAAATTATTCTGAGGAGTCATAGGCTTACCAAAGGGGTCAAAAACAATTACAAACCCCTGTTCAAGCCCAAACCTCTCATTTCCTACAACAGGAAACAAAGACTCAGAGATTATCAAAATCACCCATCAAGTCAATGACAGACCTGGGGTTAGAACCCAGGCCTTCTGCTCCCAGGAAATGTACTGTATGAAAGATGTGTCACTGGTAAAATCATTACAGCTGCCTACATGTCTTCAACTCATCACAACCTCTTCCTTGAGTCTATGACAACAACACAATGACTGGCTCCCATTTGATGATGAAGAATTTAGTCACTTAAAAATATAGCTTTATGTTCATTGTCATCTTCCCACCATTCTTTAGGGATTTATATGATGACAGAATTAAAGATACAAAGGACCAAGAGGTCCTCAAGTTCAATTCCCCTATTTTACAGATGAGGAAACTGAGAGTTAAAGAAAGGAAATGGCATTCCCAGGGTCATACAGCTAGTACGTGCATGAAGTAGGATTCAAATTCAGTTCTTCTTGATTCAAAAGCTAACATATCATCTAATAGGGTACACTGCCTGCTATCTATCATCACACCTGTTCTTTCCAGGAAAGTACCACACTTATCATCCCCTCTGAGTCTTGATGGATGCTGCTCTCCTCTCAAAGCCCCCAAATCCTGCCTATCTATCATTCCAGGTCCAGTTAGTGTGCCACACTTTCTTCACGATGCATTCCTTGGCTATTTCAGTTAACGTGGATCATGATGAAGATCATGGACAGATGTAGAACTGAAAGAGGCTTTTACACATTCTCTAATTCAACTCCCATTTTGTAAATGAAAAATCTTGGGCTCTCCAGGAAGTGGTGGAGCCAAGGTTCAAACCCTGATTCTCATTCCCACCCTCTTTCCTCTGTATCACTGCTGTCTCTCGGCCATACAATAGAGACAAAAGGCCACCAGAAAATGCCTCTGGAGGTGACCAATCTACCTCCTTTGAGAATATGCATGATCTCAAAACATAGAGGAAATCTGTCTTGGTCAAAATGTACCCCTGAGCTCCTGCGTATGCAGAGAATCTAGGAGAATGTGGAGATACCACATGGAGAGGACCAGAAACAGCATCCGGAACAAAATCAGTCCAGAAACTCCAGTGGTTTGCCAGAGGTTCATCTGAAGGCACAGCAGTGCAGAGTAATAGAGTGGAGGACCTGAAATCAACACGGTCAGACCCTTGCTACATATGTGACAAGCCACAATCTCCAGTATCCTCATTTATAAAATGGGGCTGAAAATAGTATCAGTAACACTTCACCAGTGCTGTAAAAATCAAGTCGATGGATACAAAGTGCTTGCGCTAAGTAAATGTTAAGATTGTTATCTTCACAGTCCTTGAAAAGGTACATGGACTTAAGTGAAGTATTTCTTTACTTTGTAGACATAAATTAACATATATATGATTGCAATGATATTCAAAATTTTAAGTTCAAGCTTAATTTTCAAATGGTTATGCTTACATATCAGTTAACAACCCCCCAAAATAAAAAAGCAGAAACATCTCAAGAACTAAAACTTACAAATACAATATGTAGCAAAACTCAAAATAAAATTGTAATACAAATCTTTTCACTAAGTTTCCCCAATAAAGGTCTCATAACAAAGAAATAGAAGATACTGATTCCAATTTACAAGACTCAGAGCCATTCCTCAACAGGTCAAAGAACGTGGACAGGAAGCTTTCGAAAAAGAGATCCAAGCTATCGAGCCTCAACGAAAAAATACTCCAAAATGCCAATGATGCAAATTTAAACAACTCTGAGGGAAAAAAGGAAGGAGAAGGAAGATAAGGAAGAGAGGGAGGGAAGGAGAGAGGTTCATTCTTCAAGTGCCAATACAACTGGCAATGTTCATTTCTTATTATCCTTTCCAAACATTTAGTTGGTCCCACTGGATGTGGCATGAGAGGAAGCTTGGATGGGTTTGATGACCCAACCTTAGGCACACTTAACATCTCTGAATTTCAGAAGTAACTTACTCATAACTGCTGAGTTCAAATGAGAAAATAATAGGTAAAGTGCTTGGTAAACCTTGAAGCACTAGATACATAGATTACTCATTAGACAGTGTAATAGAGCACTGGGTCTGGAGTCAGGAAGCCCTAAGTGCAAATCTGACCTTATTCACTCACTAGTTATGTAACCACTGGCAAGTTACTCAGTCTGCTCATCTATAAAATGGGTGATCATGAGCATTACCTACCTCACAGGCTGTTTTAAGGAACAAATGAGACAGTATCTATAAAGTGCTTAAAACATAGTGCCTGGCACATATTAATGCTTAATAAATACATGTTCCTCTCCCCCTGGCTTTACTGTCCCCGTCAGTGTGATGCCCAGATGGAAAAAGCTCCACCAGGTACCATGGTACCATGGACAGTCCTGTAATGAACTTTGAATTTCCCAAGGCCAAAGATCAAATTAATTCCGATCATGCTCAGTTGCTTATTAAGGATCATGATGCCCAAATGTAATTTCACCTACAAATCTCCCAATGGTTCTTCTGTTTAAAACCACTGTCCTGCTACAACATGATACAATGGAAAAAGTTTAACTGAGAAAAAAAGGACCTGAGTTCATATCTCTTTTCTTAAAACTTGGTTGACTGGGTAAATCACTCCAGTTCTCTGCCCCTTGTCTGCAGAATGAGAGGTTGGATTGGATGGACCATACGCTTCCTATAGCTCTACATCTATGGGCAGTCAACTGAATGCAATATAGGTGACGTAAAGGAGTTTGTGCCAGCAAAAAATTGAAGTCATCATTAAAAAAAAGTTCAGAGTCTGACCTTTCTCATAATGTCCAGGCTGCCTCTGCTCACTCCCAATGACTACTCACCATCCAGGACCTGCAAGCTAACCTACTAAGCTACAAGAATGCTTAAGAGAAATCAGTGTGTAGCCCAGAAGTATGAACAGCAGAGGGAATTTTTAAAAACTGTTTTTTCAAAAGAAAAATAAGACCAAAGGGTCAATTCTAAACACCAAAATGACTCTCTTTCCCTAGATACTCATTCCTAAAGAGTCAAAGGTTAATGATGTAATGCCTAGGACAAACTCCTGGATGTTTAAATGACAGTTAGGAAATGACATCTTCAGAAATGACCTGACAAAGTCAAGTACACTTTCAATAGACAGGAATAAAGGAAGCATGAAGCTGCCACCAGGATTGGGTCTTAGGAGAGAACTATGCTTTCAGAATAGCTACCATAAGGAAGCAATGGAGCCCAGGCTCATGCCTTTACACACACAAAGAAACCAAGGGCAGTCCTAGATTATCCAGGGAATACTTACTTAACTGGCTGGTCGCTTGCTTCTCGTATCTGATTAGTCTCTTGTTTCTCTAACCTACTGTCACCTTCCTTTGGGAAATTATACGGGACTCAAGGGCACATCCAGGGAGGGGAGAATTGGGGGCAAGTTGAAATTCTAATATCATAAAACCACAACTTAGAATAATAAGGGGTAGCCACTATGAAGTCATGTGACAAGTTGGAATTCCTTGACAGCTTTAAAGACATGCAGTATTGTTGCTTTGAAATAAAGTAAGAGAGACTTCTCAGCAGCAGGAGGGGAGAACAAGAAGCTGCTTTCAGAGCTCCAAGTCACAGGGGAATTCATCAACATCTGATCCATCCCAAGAGGCCCAACAGGCCCTGCTGCTGCTGTCCTCCCCAAGGGAGGAAATTGGCTTTTCCCAAGTGGCACTGAGACCTGCTTCCAAATAAGACATCCTGTGGCAATATAGCATTATGAAACATTGTTGATTAATAATCACAGAGGAACTGGAGATATTGGAAATCAGAAGTTTGGTCAGCGTGGGCCACTTAGCCACTGAACTAAAGAAAAAAGAGAACTGAAGCAGGTGCCAGTGTGTGGAGTGGTACACCAGGCCGGAAGGAAAGGAGACTAGGATCTAGTAGTACTCACTGACGTCTCTTGGTGTAGGGACTAAGGCTAGTGAAAAGTGAATTCCTCAGTATGGTGTGGGAAGAGGCAGAGACACTTTTGAATTTCAACCTTTCATCAAAAGAAAAAGAATCAGAAACTGAATGATAGGGGAATAAAAGATAAAAGACTGAAGTTATCAAAGATCCCAGAAGAAAACTGTTTAAAAAGTTGAGTGTATACAGGTAAATCAGCAGGTCAGCTATTAATATCAGAAGGGAAGCTGGCACTTAAAGAAACCCAGAAATTTCTGAGTAAATATAACAACACAAACAACACAAAGAAAAATGAAGCTATACATGATGATTCCTAAAAGAGCAAAAACTTTGGATTCCCAACAGAGTACAGAATCACAGCAGGATGTTTCTGAATGGTAGAAGAGAGAAATAAGAATCTTCAAAGTAGAGTGTAGAGCCTATAGAGGAGAAGTAATTGGCAGAACCAAAAAACTTGAATCTGCCTTGGCAAATCGCTCCAAAGAAGCAAAAGAGAAAAAATGTTAATTCTATGAGGAACACAAGCCAAAAGAAAAAATAAATATGTATAAGGACCATGATTGAAAGAACAGAGAACTAATGAAGATAACAAAGAAATCCTTTTTAGAAAAAGACACAGAATATTTAAAAACTAACAAAGCAAGTTAAAGAAGAGGAAGGGAGGATTTTAATCAACTAACGGAGAAAGAAAAAAGAAAGGGAAAACTAAATTACGTAGAAGGAAAAATGAAAAAAAATTAATAAGGAAACTCCAGGGGAAAGGATGACAAACAAAAGGGATAGGGAGGATGGAAGAATATTTACTTATCTATTTATTTGTAGCATTCCTTTTTTTTTAAGTTTTGAGTTCCTGATTCTCTCTCTCCCCCACCCATTGAGAAAGCAAGCAAGATGATATCCATTATGCCTGTGAAGTCACTCAAAACATTTCTGTACTAGCCATACTGGGAGGGAAAAGACAAAAAATAATGAAAATGAAAAAGAGTATTCTTTGATCTGCACTCAATTCCATCAATTCTCTCTCCAGAGGGAAATAGCATTTTTCATGAGTTCTTTGCAATTACCTTGGACTGTTACATTGACCAGAGTAGCTAAGTCTTTCATAACTGACCATCATTACAGCATTGCTGTTTCTGTGTATAATGTTCTGCTGGCTCTATTCATTGACTTTGTATCAGTATGCATATGTCTTCTCAGATTTTCCTGAAATCGTCATGCTCCTCAATCTTATAGCACAGCAGTATTCCATAATAATCATATACCACAGCTTGTTCAGTCATTCCACAATTGATGGGCATCCCTTCAATTTCCAATTCTTGGTCACCACAAAAAGAGCTGCTATAAATATTTTTGTATATATGTGTCCTTTTTCTTTGATCTCTTTGGGATGCAGACCTAGTAGGTGGTATTGCAAAGAGGATGCACAACAAGTATACCCTTTGGGCATAATTCTAAATTCTTTTCTAGGTGGCTGGACCAGTGTAAAACTCCACCAGCAATACCTTAGTGCCCCTGTATTTCCATATCCCCTCCAGTATTTGTCCTTTTTCTTTTCTCTCCCATTAGCCAATATAATAAGTGTGAGGTGATCCCCCAGAATTGTTTTAATTTGCATTTCTCTAATCAGTAGTGATTTAGAGTATTTTTTCATCTGATAGCTTTGATTTCTTCTGAGAACTGCCTCTTCATATCCTTTAACCATTTATCAGTTGGGGAGCAGAGGGAGGAATTTAAGGGTAAATTCCTTAAACAGTTTCCTTAAAATAGATTATGCAAAAATAACTTAAGAAACATCAATCCTTTAAACAAAACAAAAAAATCCTTTAAACAAAAATCCTTTAAAGAGGAAGAATTTTTTTAAAAATTACAATTCAGAAAAAAAAAACCATATTAGAGACAAGGATAATAATATAAACCTAACTTTTAACTTTATATATGAATGGGTCAAATAATCCAATAAAATAAAAGTTACAAATTGAAATAAGAAAATAAAAACCCCCAATACACTGCTTATTGGTTTTAAGAGTCTTTTTTCTCTTCATTCTTTTTTTCCTTTAGAAAACAGTCTTTGTTATATGGGGGGCTGTCCTGAAGGAAGGGGGTACTAGAAGAAATTAGGCAATGGAAACAACAAATTATATTGATAAAAAATTTAAAAAAAAAGAAATACAGCTAAGAGAGAAATGCAAAAAGGTTCAAGTTTAACTTATGGATGAATCCTTTCTAATTAGCAGCTGGGGCTCTGTTCCTACTGAAGCCACTGTATTATTGGTGTATAATTAAAAACACCTCAGGTGCCCCAAAACTAAGCAGGTAAATATTCACCCTGGCTCTTTCTTCATTATTGGCTTAGTAAGTTTTTCCCACAGATAGAAAGTAAACTTCAGCCACATTCTAGTTCAAATTAGAATACATTTCTAATCAAGAGCCTAAATGACAGAATCTCAGAGATGGTAGTGATCTCAGAGGTCATCTGGACCAACCAGAGGGCAGCTCTGAAATATCACTGACAAAAGGCCATCCCACCTTCACTTGAAGTGCAACAATAGAGAGGAATCCACCAATCCCTAAGGAAGCCCATTGGATGGCTCTAATTTATTAGAAAGTTTTTGCTCACACCAAACCAAAAGTTGCCACCCTGCAACTCTACCCACTGTTCCTTGGGGCAAAGTTGAACAAATCCTAAACAAATTATGGTATAAGAATATATTGGAATATTACCATATAAGAAGAAAGAATAGATACGATTAATTACAGAGAAATGTGGGAAGATTTATAGGAACTGGTGCAAAGCAGAACCAGGAAAACAATATATACAATAACCATAAGAATACATGGAAAAAACAAAATCAACATTAAAATTGAAAGTTGTAACTCATAATGGCCAAGTTTGACTCCAAAGAGGAAATATGAGAATGGGTCTTCTTTCCTGCTTTGAAGGGATTACACACTATGGGTAAGGAACACTCACTGCATATTATGTCAGAAGCAGGTGATGTGTTAAAGTAATTTTGCTGAACTTACTCATCTCTTTTTTTATTCTTAGATATAAGAAAGGAGAAATCCCCTCTCTCTAGGAGGGCAAAGAGGAATAGGATACTTTAGGAGAAAGTAAATGATACTTTAAAAAAGTCAGATACCCATTTTTCTAAGCCAGTCAACAAGCTACAAGACTGTTCCCTCTTCCCCATGACAACCCTTCAAACACCTAAATATAACCATCATGCCACACCATCCTCCATCCCTGCCCAGGTCTTCCTGTTCACTGTTCATCCATCCCCAAGCCTGCCAAGGAATCTCTATCCATGTGAAGATATAGATAGAGATATATGACGGTCTCCAGTCAGCTCCTTCTGGACAAGCTTGAATCACTCAGAAGTGAAGCCAACACTGCATAAGTGGTTTCACCAGAAAAGATGTGGTGCTATGAGCTCCCTTTTCTGGACCCTGTCTGTCCACGGAGACTAAAATAATATAAGTTTGGGGGGCAGGGGATGGGGGGGATGTGTCATATACTATGAGCTCACTGAGCTTCAGTCCACTGAAAATTCCAGATCTTTTCCAGATGAACTGCTGTCTAGCTACAACCTCCTCCTCTCTTGTACTTGTGAGGTTTTACTCTTTCTAAATTCATGTTGTATTCTATTTCAGAAAAGCTTTTTGTGAGATTTCTTTTTAAAAAAACATGACTAAAATGAAGTTTGAAATTAGCTAGAGATTTCAATGGGGGAAGACTAAGAGGGAAAAAAAGAAATTAGCTATAGATTTCACCTGTCCCACTATTTATACTACCATACTTATTACAGCCCAGTAAAAAAAGTGATCACAGTCATACAAAATGCTTCCACAGGAATTTTAAACTTAAGTTACTGAAATACAGATTTTTTTTTTAAAGCCTGTCACATAAGACCTCAGCTGCTCTTACCCCAAGGTGCTGATAAATCCATTTGTCGATCCCTCTGCGTAAAGGGAACAAATGTCTCCAATATGCAGGAAACTAGACATCTTGTCAGACATGTTTTACTTGAGGATCCTAGACAAAGGGAAAATATTCAATGGTTAGAAATGCTTTTAAAGGAAAATGCTGCTGGAGGTGGTGCTACCTCGGTTTTCCCCAAAAGGCTTATTTCTAAGTCTCAATAAACTGTTGAAAGGCAAGAAGTTTATTAAGGGGTTAAGTAAGACACATGCGGCAAACACAGCTTCTAAAATTAAATTCATTTTCAGGACTCTTCAACAGTGAAATACTCCTCTGATAAAAGTCACACCTGAAGCATGCAATTTGAGATATAGTAGATACAAAGAGCTTACAAGAAACTCAGCTAAGACCTAGGGGTGATTAAGCAGTCAGGGCACTGACTTATGAAATATATTAACATATTCAGTTCACCACAGGGAATATTCGGTGAGAAGGGAAAGCCTGGAAGAAAAATCATGCACTGCATTTCAAGGATACATAGTCCCAGGTAGAAAATAAAATGGATGAAGGTAAAGGAGAGACAGAAATTTTCTCTTGAAAGCTCTTCCTGTAAACTAAAATCTTGGAAGTGTCCAGGGATGAGTCAGAGGGTCTGGGTTCAAATCTCACCTCTAATGTTTACTAACTGAGTGACTTTGGCAAAACACAATCTCCTTACACCCCAGTTTTCACATCTGTAAAATAATCAAAACTGATGGCTTCCTGCAAGACTCAGCTCAAATACTGCTTTCTCCCAGCTCAACCCTTAGCTGCTAGTACCTCCTCCTCTTGAGTTATTTTTACTATATACTTTGCACACTAGATATTTTCTGTATATATCTTGAATATACATATTTATGGACATATCATTTCCCTCATCAAAATATAAGCTTCTGGAGGGCTTGTACTGTTTTTGCTTTTTCGCCCCTGTGATTAGCACAATGTCTGGAACGTGGTCATTTCCACATGTTTAAAAGGCTTCTTCTGACAGCACTTCTAGCCCTCGTTCTAAGGTTCCGTGACAAGGACCTTGCAGAAGAAATAAATCAAAAGTTTCCTCCAGACCCCACTGTCCCCATTTAAAACGTGAAAATACTGCCATCTCCAAGGACCCTACACACACACACGCATGCACACATGCATGCACACACATGCACACACAGAAATATAAACAGAAATAGTGGCATCATTCATCATAACAGCTTTCATCAGAAGGGTAAATATTTAGGTGCAATGGCTGTGGTATAAGGGTCATATTGTGTGGGAAGCCAGTGCACAAGCATGGGAGGCCTGTGGCCAATCACCAAATATTACCCAAGGTGTTCAGGATGACTAAGGACTTCTCATTTTCCCTGATCTAGTTTCCTGACTTCAAATTCATTTTTCCATCTATTTATGAGCACCTTCTGGAAACCAGAAATAATTTACCACACCAAATTTATAAAAGGCCAAGATAGTTGTAATGGAGTATAAAAATATTTTTACTCTTAAGCTAGCTTCCTACATGCCAAGTTTTCTTTAGAGGGTAATTACTTAACTGTGAAGAAACCCCAGAAAGAACAGAGGCCAGCCTCTCCTATTTCCAGAAAAAATGCTAAAAATCATTCACTTAAGTATTCCTACTCTTGTTAGGAAAGGAAGGAAGGAAGGAAGGAAGGAAGGAAGGAAGGAAGGAAGGAAGGAAGGAAGGAAGGAAGGAAGGAAGGAAGGGAGGGAGGGAGGGAGGGAGGGAGGGAGGGAGGAGGGAAGGAAGGAGAAAAAAAGCTATTTATTCCAAAAATTCAATCCTGCCACTGGAGGAAGGAGGGAGGGAAGAAGTAAAGAGGGAAGGAAGGAAGGAGGGAGGGAAAGAATGAAGGAAGGAGGGAGGGAAGGAAGGAAGGAAGGAAGGAAGGAAGGAAGGAAGGAAGGAAGGAAGGAAGGAAGGAAGGAAGGAAGGAAGGAAGGAAGGGAGGGAGGGAAGAAGGAAAGAGGGAAGGAAGGAAGGAAGGAGGGAGGGAAGGAAGGAAGGAGAGAAGGAAGGAAGGAAGGAGGAAAAAAGCTATTTATTCCAAAAATTCAATCCTGCCACTGCAAGAGGAATAAACAGCATTTCATCAGGCATGAACTTGTTTACAGAGAAGTAGCAACCAAGAATACATAACAAGACTTTAAACAATAGAGCCAGAGTTTATGGACACTTAGGAAACAAGGACAGATATGCAAGTAATGGACAGAAACGACAATCCACAAAATACTTGTGGATATCAGGAGAATGCCTTACTCCATGTGTTTTTATCCTCCATAACTGTATTTTTATGAGCTGAAGTTAACTCGGTTTGTCTAAGCAACATTATTAGTACATTTCCCCTTTCTGGTAATGTGTACAGAATAAAGTCATTTCCTATCTTAGTATGAATTTGGTGTTTATTTGTCTATTTTGAAAGGTTTAGAGCTCATTCATCCATAGATAGATCATCAGTATGCTTCTAGGTCCATTTATGAGATAAAATTTCTGAGGAAAATTCACATTGCTTTTACATTTTTCAAACTGTATAAAAGACCATCCAGAGTTGTTGAATGTGAGGACAGAGCCCACAAAGCCACAGAACTGGAAAGGACCTCAAGGCTACCTAGTGAAACCAGAAGCTAAACCAGATCCCTTAATTCAGCTTCTGTGGTAAAGCTGCCAATGGAGGGGACAGGGAATGGGGTATTCTACTTCCTCCCAAGGCAAGAGTTCTAATTAATAGGAAATTATTCCTTTCACTCAACCTACATGTACCTCTTCTCAGCTTCCACTCATTGCTCTTAACTCTGCTTCTAAGGGCCCAAGAAGAGGCTTTTCTCTGAGAACTCCTCCCAGAGACAGCTATCAGTGCAGATCCCAGTTAAAAACTGGCCAATGGACCCTGTGCCTCTCCTCCCCTCAGAGTAGCTCATGAAAATGCCTGTCAAGTCCCCAGGGAGAATGAACAGGGGCAGTCAAGCTAGATGTTTCCCCTCAGAATTGTCATCACCACCAAGTGAGCAGAGGCAAAATCCTACTGTTTTCTGCAGAAGGAGAAATTGACTAGAAAGATCTGTTTCTGACCAACCTGGATGTTGACACTCAGAGATGCTCTGCTGAAAAAACTGGGATCCAACACCATCCTTCCCAAGCATCCCTTGTTTGTAGGTGAAAGACTGTCATCAAAAGGTTTCTTAGTTACAAATTGCTGCTATTATTCATTTAGGTGCAGGCAATAAATGTCACTTATTTCCTTTTTTTTTTTTTTTTCATTTTTCCTAAAACTAGAGAGACTGGTCCACCCACTACAGCTTATGATGGGTGGGTAGCCTGCTAGGAAATTTGCCAGGGGCCACAGTTTAAAAAAAAAAAAAAAGACACCTACACAAAACACTTGTGGTTTGGAGGTTGGTTTTTTTTATTTTGCTTTGTTTTGAAATCCAACTTTTCCCAGGGGTCTCTCACAACAATTATCACACTAACAAAGGATTAGGTTAAAGGTTTCCTGGTACTACTGGAAGCTTCCAATGGCCTCCCCATTAATTAAGCATTACCGACCTGGAGAATGCCTTACTCCATCATACCCCTGGAAGGAAACAAAGCTCTGTAAAGTCAACAAACAGGGAGGGCATCCAGGGCCAAGAAGGGTGGGGGAGAAGGAAAGTCCATGAGTGATGGGCCTAACAGACTGGTCATCTGGAAAGTTTCCTGTTGTTAAGAGGACTTGGGAGAGCCTGCTTTTTTATCTGATCCAGTACCGTTTGCGCCTGCAGACAGTCTTCCGGCCAGTCTGACACCATGCTCCTGTTTCAATCCACTCACAGACAAGTAATGCTGGGGGACCCCCAAGAGGAAAACCAGATGTGCTAAATTGCTGAAGCAGCAGTTAAGATGACCTCTTGTCACTCTCTGGGCTTTAAAACCCACCTGGGATAGCTGGACACCCAAGGGCTCCAGCAGCTTGTGGACAATAGGGGAATGTCATCTTTTTCTCTTAGATATTCACTTTTCCTAGAATATCAAATAGGCCTATGGTAGATTCTAGTGCTTCAGAATTTATACTCACTAAGGCAAAGAGTTCAATGATTAAAAGCCAATTGAATATCATAGCAAGTAAACTGAGGAATGAGCCTGGCAATATTATTTCATAGACAATAGCTATTTTCCTCATGCAAGAGAAAGGCTAATTTAAATTTCAGGATGATTCAAATACTCAAATAAATTTGTGATCTCATTTATCCTGAGAACTCCAACCAATGATGCAGATCATAAACTCATCCTGTGTTTCTCATTTATGTTTTCCCACAAGCGATTCACCCAAATAACAGAGGTCTTCCTTTTTTTTGCCCAACATTGTGAGGGCACCAATGAAACACTCTATTCTGGATGTCCACTTGTCATCCCTTCCTCTTGCCACCTGACCAGTCCATCTTCTCTTTCTGGTCCACAATTAAGTCTTGAATGACATCCTTTAAGCCTGTTCATCACAAAGTTGCTTGTTGGTTTATGTTGCAACCTGCTTACAGCTACCACGTGCCCTTTCATGGTCCTCTGGGTTATGTTCATCTCTAGTTCATCAAAGGCAATGGTGTCCCAGGTCTCACTGCAATATAGAAACACCAGCAAAATGTCTGCTTTGAAAAGATGGGTCTTTACTGTTATGGAAAGCTTGGGCTCAGTAAAGGAGTTCTGTCATCTCTTAAAATCAATCCAGCCCACTTTTCTATTTCTTTTCAACTCAAGGGCCAGCTTACCATGGATCAGTATTGTCTGTTCAAGATATACATACTGTTGTAAAATTCTGTAGAGTACTCATTCAGATGAATGTTGAATCCAGACAATAAACATTCTACTTCATTCAGTCGGTCTTTCCCATGCAGATGAACAAGTCAAAGTCTTCTGAGTAATTATAGGACTTTTCTATGAGACTCTCTAATGTCTGGGGCTAGGTGCAATCAACATAATGTCATCTGCAAACAGATGAACATTTAGAGGACCTCACCATTCTTCTCAATCTCAACTTCATGCCTGATCTCCTCTATAATAGTGGTGAATAGTTTTGGTGAATATGCATCTCCCTGTTTTATGCCTCAGCTGACATTTAGGTCATCGAACAGATGTTGTGACATCTTCCAAGGAGTCTTAAACTACTTTGATGGGAATCAGTTTGTGGTAAAGGAATCTGTAAGGCAACTTCTGTTCTACCTGGTGTAATGCTTTTTCTATAATCAACAAGTAATAGAGAGACCATGGCTTCTTTAATTTTTCTACATGTTTCAATCAACTTTAATGTGGTACCTATATAGTCAATTCTTGAGTATCATTTCAAAAGCTAGCTTGTTCACTTCTAAGACTCTCATCAAGTATGCCCTCAATTTATGTATATTAATGATTATGTAGAAATGAAATATAGGTAGAGAGACTGGCAGTCCTTTTCTTGTTTATTTGTTATTATAAGGTCCAAGGTGGTTTTTTCCCCTTTGTTCAGTATCTCCTTCTCCTTTAGAGAATTGCCCCTGACAACTGTATTCCTCTATATATGTTTTCCTGTATTCCTGTATATTTTTTCCTGTATTCCTGTATATATTTCCTGTATTCCTTTATATATGTTTGATCCAGGTCGGATGTTTTCCCCATCTTTGTTTTCTCTAATACTTTTTCTTATCTCCTAACTGAGCTGGCATGGTCCAAGAGTGGTGAAAACTGATTTGTTGTCATGGTGTTTGCAATCCTTGTCTTTTTCTCTTTCGTTTGCAGGCTTCCTTCCATTTTCATCGGTGAATGTCCTTAAGTTATCTTGAATATCTTGGCAACCTTTATTTGGACTGGTCTTGCCCTCCACTCCTCTTTCTGCTTTATGAGACAACACTTCTCCAAGTCGGCCATCATCCCTTTCCCCGAACATTTATACTCTAACATGGTACTGCCTTTGGCAGCTACCTTTCTCCATTTAGTGAGTAAATCAAATGTTTGTTGATTAAAGAGCTTTTTGGACTTCTTTGATCTTCCTGTTGTAGCACTTAATTTACATTAGCTTGACTGTTGTCAATGTAATTTCTACTATCCTTGCCATATGTGATTTATAATGATTTCTTTAAAAAATTCAGGATTGAATCTTAATAATTACATAACAATACAACTTTTCAATCTTTATTATAAATTCTCATCTTAGCTCTGAGGGGTCAGTGGTCTGACATAGAGCAAATAGCTGACCTATGGCTAATTTACATATTGATAAGTCTTATATTGTTTATTAAAATGTGATCACTTCCATTTTTTTAAAAAGTTATTTGTTGCTGGTAAGGTCTGGCCCCTCCTAATCCTTTTCTTAAAACAAAGCATTCATGATATGGAGGATGAAACTTCTCATCATGGTGATGTATTAAGGTGATTACTTGAGTAGTAAAATGGCAAGTAGAAAAGTCTTTGGTCTTTCTCCTTTTTTTCTCCTGTACCATATATTCATATTTTTCTCCCCATCCTCCCCTTTTTCCACCTTTGTACTGAAGTCATCATGTGGCAGAGTAAATTTTTTTGGCCACGGCAATGCATGCCACAAAATTCAGTGATAGTGAACTGAAAACCAGAAAATTTTCTGACATAAAGCCTAGTCCAAGTTAAGCCAGATCACATAACTGATCTATGCTAAGCTTATGATCCACTCAAATATTTCGTTCTTTTTCTTGTGAACTGTCAAACTGTTAGCTTTTGCACTGTATCTATTGATTGACAAAGGAGTCTACCCTTGAGAGACCTGTTAAGACTCTAAATGTTTAGAGTCAGTTGGCATGACGCCTGGCATGGGACCTAAGTTACACAAGATGCCTGGGATCAGCAGGGAAGCCAACATCCACTGGCAGCCACCTGCCACCTCCATGATTCCCCATTTATAAACTCATTCCCAAACCTTCCCCTGGTCCTATCTTCCTCTGCCTTCCCTTTGCACTGTGTCCTCTAACTTCCCCTTTATCTTAGATTTCTTCCATCTTTTGGTATTCATTGAAACTTAGCTTCTTCCTGACAGTACCTCAGATCTTGGCATCCACTCTAAAGCTGCAGCTCCTTATTCCATAACCTCTGACAAAGAGGGCCAGGAGGAAGGGTTGGCATATTCTTTCACAACACTGCCATAAAATTTGTACAGTCCTTTTCCAGTATTCTCTTTGTTCTCATCACATTCTTCTTTCTATCGTGCTTGTGGAAGGCAGAAATCTTCCCCTACATCCCTTGAATGCTAGACAGTAAGTTGAGGGCAAATATTGCACTATTTTTCATCTTTGTATCTCTATCCCCAACAATTAGCACAGTACCCTGAATACAAGAGGTTATTAATAAATGCTTATTAAGTTCACCCACATTATTGAATATGAGAGATGGAAAAGTGTGATGGAATCCTACATAGATACTCCAAAATATTTCTAAGTAAAACAACGGTACAAATGAATTTATTCCTCACCAACATAACTGGAAAATTCACTAGTTATAGGCTTGTCAGCATGGCTAAAGAATGTGGAAAAAAAGGTTCATTTTTTAAAATTAAAAATTGCCTTCAACACAACTAATCTACCTTGGGTGCGTTTCAAAGCATTTAAGTACTTAAAAGTTTTCAAAAGGTCTTACACTTAACTAAAGTTCAGATCTCTCTACTCCATTTCCTGTCTCTTTCATTCATGCTGCCACAGCTAGAATAACTAGATAGGTCAAATAAAAGACAACATTTTTTAAAGTCCTCCATAACAAAGGTCTGAAGAATAAGGTTGGCATTCCAACAAGAGATAATATTTAAGGCCTTTTCACTCTAGGGCACCCAAACACGATGCCCAAAACAGGCAAACTCAAATATAGCACTCACAGTATTACAGAATTTCAGGATTGGCAGCAACTTCAGAGGCCATTTAGTACATTCACATCTGGAAAATAATCCCCATTAAACATGCGAAACCTATGGTCATCCAGCCTTTCCCTGAAAAAGCACTGAAAAGAAATCCTTTTGTTGTTCATTTGTTTCAGGCATATCCAACTCTTTGTGACCCCATTTGGGGTTTTCTTGGCAGAGATACTGGAGTAGTTTGCCATTTCCTTCTCCAGTTCATTTTACAGTTGAGGAAATTGAGACAAACAGGGTTAAGTGACTTGCCCATGGTCACACAGTTACTAAGTGTCTGAGGCTGGATTTGAACTCATAAAGATGAGTCTTCCTGACTCCAGGCTTGCACTCTATCCACTGCACCATCTAGTTGCCCCAATTCATCCCCAAAGCAGCTCACTCCACTTCTAAACAGCTTTGTTGAGAAGATTTTCCTTATATCAAGCCTATATTTGCCACTTTACAATTTCTACTCATTACCCTACCATACAAGTTTGAATTCTCTTTCACATGGCAGCCTTTAAAGTGTCTGAAAACAGCTATTGTCTTCCCTGTCGTCTTTTCTTTTCCAGGGTAAACATTCCCAAGTTCCTTGAATTGATCCTCCCTCATATGGCATGAATTCAAGGGCCTTCACCTTTCTGGCTGCCCTCCTCTAAACATTCATTAATTTGTTTCCTAAACTGTGGGGCCCAAACATGAAAATACTACTCCAGAGATAGTCTTAAAGGCCAGGGTAACAGTACTTCCTTTTACTGCAGCCTAAGATCAAATTAATTTTGGGGCTACTATATAGCACACTGCTTACCCATAAGAGTGCAGTCCAATAAAAATCCCAGATTCTTTTTCATAGAAACTCAGAAACTCTAACTATGACTCTTGCCTTGTGCCTGGGAGGTTGATTTTTTTAACCCAAGTAAAAAAATTTACATTTATACCTATCAAATTTTGCCTTATTCATGTAGTCTTATGGCTAAAACACAAGATCACAAAGACTTTGGCAGACTCCTAATAACCAGAGACTTTGGCTCTTATGAGGATCACAGAGATTTTGGAAGACATTGCTAGGAGAGACAATGCTGGGGCGACACCAATGACAAGCTTGAAGGACAGCTCAGTTTCTTTTGTGATTTCTTTGCTTTCTGACGAAGGGATTTTTGCCCAAGTTTGGGAGTAACAAACAGGGGGTAGAGAGGCAAGAGTGAGACACAAATGGGTGAGTGCCTGGCCTTGAGAGCAAATGGCATGGATTAGAGGATACCAGCATGAATGGCAGTAGACATTGGAGGTACTGGTGAAAAAAATCCCAGTGAGCAATTTTATTCTTTCACCTCCCATTGAAAGCTACTGTATCTTACCTAAATGTTTACTTGTTTATTTATGTGAAACTGCGTGGCAAATTGTTCTCCATATTTATCATATATGGCACTCTACCCCTCATGTCAATGTCTTCGTACTAGCCCTCCCCCTGAAAGCACTCTCTCTTCACTTCCATCTCACAGAATCCTTCTTTTCCTTCAAGATGTAACTCAAGCACCACCTTCCACACAAAGCCTTTAACTGATCCTTCCAAATGACAGTGCCTGACCTCCCTAACTACATTGTACTTAATTACCTTTGATTAATTCTGAATCTGCTTATACGTGTACGTTTTGTCTCCCTTGGCAAAAAATGCAGGATTATTTCATTCTTTGTCTTTGTATCCCAGCATTTGGCACATTGTCTGATACATACTGTTGACTGGTAACAGTCATTAATAGTGAGTTTGGCTAAGCCTGGAAATTTGGGGTTTGAGACTGAGGGGGAAAGTTAGAAAACAGGGAAAAAATATTGCTCATTTTTCTTTGAAGTGGGAGCTGAGTAAATCTTCTGTGGTTTTGGTAATGGACAAGATTATTCCATAACATACCCACTAGACTGCCTTGGAACTTGGAAAAACAAAGAATGAATAAAGAAGGAGACAGAAATGTAGAGCAGAATGGTAGTTCATGTGATTGTTCACAAGGGAACCTGAGTGGCATCCAACTCAGATCATTGACATCAAACTCTAATAGAAACAGATCCATGCTGGCCACACACTGACTTCGAAAACCACAAATTAACATTATCTATCATACTGTATTTTCATTTATTCACTTTTATTTTCCAGCAACATTTTAATCTGATTCTGGCCTAGCTGGGTGTTTTTCTGGCTGCTTGAAGCCCATGCTTAACACATCTGCCCTACATCATATACTGACATCCCAAAAGGTGCTCCATTATATTTAGCCCAGTGCTTTGACCTGCCAAGATCTCTCTGGATTCCAAATGTGAATCCAGTGCACTGGCTATCCCTCAAAGCTTTGTATCACCTACAAATTTGATAAATGTACCAGCTATGCTTTACAATTAAGTCATTATTAAAACCATTATACCACATAGGGCCAAGCACAAATATCTGAAGCACTCTTTTAGAGAAGATCTGCCAAGCTGACATCCAAAAACCAATGACTATTCTGATTCCAGTCATTCAACCAAATCTACCTAACTGTATAATTACCTAGCCAAAATTTTTCTATTTTTTCCATAAAAATAAGATGAGGTGCTTATCAAATGCTTTGCTAAAATCTATTATTTAAATATGGCATTCTCTTCGATCGTCGTTTAAACGTCAAAAAAGGAAGTCAGATTGGTCTAACCTAACCTTTTCTTGATGAACCCAGGATGGCTCTATGATCACTTCCTTTTCTAGAGATTGACTATTGTTTACTGACTTTTCTAAGAATATAAGTTAGGTTCACTGGCCTATAGTTTGCAGAGTCTATTTACTCTTCATTTTTTGAAAATTCAGTCCTTTGAAATTTCAGTCCCGTAGTACGTCTCTCCTTGTCCACCATCTTTAAATTATGACTGACAAACAGCATCATTGTGCCATGATCACTATGATAGACTTAGCTCTTTTCAGCAATCCAGTGATCCAAGACAAGTCCAACAGACTTATGATGGAATGCTATCCACAGCCAGAGAAAGAGTTGATGAACGTTAAATGTAGATTGAAGCACACTATTTTTACTTTCTTAATTTTTTCATGTTTTTTCCTTTTGTTCTATCTTTTCTTCCAAAACATGACTAATATGGAAATGTTTTACATGATTACACATCTATAACCTATATCAAATTGCTCACCACATTAGGAAGGGGGGAAGGAAAGAAGGGCGAAAAAATTTAGACCTCAAAATTTTACTTTAAAAAAGAACATCAAAAATTTTCTTTATGTATAATTGGAAAAAATAAAGTACCATTTAGGGAAAAAAAAAACTTTGACAATGAGTTCAAGCAACTACACCCTCCAGTTCTTTCAGTCCTCAAAAATGTAGGTCATCTGGGCCAAATACCTTGAATGCATCTAGGGCTGCTAACTGATCTCTTACTAAATGAAATAAAATATGTAAAATACTTGGCAAACCTTGAAGCCCTATAGAAATGCTAGCCAATGTATTACCATCTCCTTCATTATCTTAAGTAGCAACTTGCTTTTAGCCAATACTGTTCTATGCTTTTTAGTCCAAAACGATTCTCTTTGATAGAGAAAACAGAAGCAAAATAAGAAATGAGCAGGTCTGTTTTGTCTCCTTTGTCAGCCATCATGGTCCTATGCCCTTCCTGAGCAGCTATCCCATCCCTTCTTTGACCCTCTTCTTTCCCCCAAGAGAGCTGAATACAATTTTTTTTCTGTTATCCTTAGCTCTCCCCCAGCCTCTCATTCCAAGCTTTGTTACTCTAAACAGTCTTGGGACAGCATGAAATTTACAGGCACTTTTGTTCTTCCTCAGGTACTTGCCCTTTTTTCTATCATCCCCAACCTATCTTTGTAAAATCTAAGTGTGAGTCCTCTGTCAGGCAACACCAGTTTCTTCATATAACTCTTTGTTTTTCCTTCTCATGGGAATTTTTTCCTTTTCTTTCTTCAAAATTTAATTCATTGGCATTTCCTCTCTCTTTCTCTTGGGCTGACTTCCCCTGAAGAACTTTAGTTCATAAGATCCTCCTCCTAGTGTTATGGAGGTGATTCCTTTAATACAGAAGTTCCCAAACTTATTTGGTCTACCACCCCCTTTTAAGAAAAAAATTACTTCAATACCACCCTGGAAATCTACTTTCTGTAACCCTTAAACAGTTTTTTTGAAATTTGCATCATTTCAAAAAATATATATTTTTTATGATGTATCTTAAATTCAATAATTTATTGTAACTTTGTAAGGGATTTTTTTCCTGCATTAAAATTTTGATGATGCAATATTGCATCACGTAATCATACAGCACCACATAGTAAACAAGTCATTAGACATACATATACCTGCTGATGCACACTGAACTTCCCAATAATTTGAGATACTGTCACTGGCCTGCCAACACTTGCTTGTTAACACCTCTTGGTGGACTTGACGACTAATTGGTTATAACATATTTTGGGTTTATTTGGAAAATAATGTAATCACTACAACTTTAACTCTGTCACACAACAGATGAAACCATACAGGTTCATACAGAACTCTTTTTCAAAATTTTCTGATTTTCTCATCTTTCCTTACGCTTCCACTGGCTCTTTCTTTTTATTCAATGCCCTCCCAATTGCACCTGAGGGTACATCCTCCCCCCTCACTCCAGCATCCCCCCCAAGGGGCAGTATAGCCCACTTTGAGTACCTAATTAGCTTTACAGAAACGTTCAGAGAAATGACAATGGCCTTCTGAATTTCTTCTATTTCAGTAGTGTTAAACTGGGCTAAAGATACAGTAACAAAGTGTTCATTTCATCGTACAGAATGCAATCATTTTTGCAAAAAGCTTTGATGATGGCAAAAAATACACTTATTGTAATTTTTCCCATCTTTATTTCCCAGACACATATTGCACTCATTGCAGTTAAATTAGTTTTTGTAAGATCTCCTCATCCACCTACACAAAATTCAGATTTAAGAAGTTAGCAACCCCAGAAACCAAGGCTAAATTAGAACACTTGAAAATTAACAGGGTTGCCCCAGGGTTGCATAAGGCCTTGGAGTCTGATTCCAAGCAATTCAAGAACCGTTTCTAGGAGCTCCAACTATTGTCCCAGCAGTGTGCCAAAGACAGGCCTGGGGCCAATGATGTCCCTGGTGTAGGGGAGTCCCAGGTGAGGACACTCCCTCTGCCAAGATGGGTCAGTCCTTCTCTGCAACCCAGGACAAGAAGAGGTTAAGTGACTTGCCCACATTTCTCAAGCCAGTGTGGGTCAGAGCTAGGACTTGAATCTAGGTCTTCCTGGCTTCAAGGCCAGTTCCCTAGCCACCACACCTCAGTACTACCAGGGACACAAAGGCAGAAAAGGACAACAGGCCCTGAACTAGAGAAAGAGTACCCATACACAAATCAGTACAAAACATAAACAAAGTAAATGCAAAGGTTCAACCAGAACTAGGTGTTAAGAAATGGGTTTTTTTTAAATATTTTGAAATATATCCTGGAAAATCTACTGAAATACAATATTCTAGTATAATTGGTTTCCTTTGCCATCCTATACTGAATGCATTTAAATACCAAACCCCTTGGTAAAGAACCCCCTGACCTAATAATCTAACCCCTTCAATTTACAGAAAATGAAACTAAAAGTCAAAGATTAAATAAGTTGCCCAAAGTCCCACAGGAAGTCCAAAGCAGCTCCAGGATTGGGAACCCCATCATTTCACTTTAAATCTCATATTACCTTCCACAATATGCTTCTGCTCCCTCCCATAAGGATGACAGCGTGACATACTTTGATACCTATCAAGTGACCTTGACTCTCCAATCCCCTGATTTTATAAATGCACACAGAAAAGCAAACCACACTTGTTTATTTAAACATGGAACCACCTGGCTGCTCATGCCTGACAGTCTGACTTCCAGTAACCAAGCCACCACAAATACCTTAAAAGTAGGCAAAGCTAATCACAGCTGGCAAGGCCTAAAGATCCCCTATGCAACCTACTACCCATTTCCTAATCACCCTGCTCCGAGAGGTACAACTGCTCAATTCACTCACAACTGGCAATTTTCTGGACATCACTCAAGAGAATGGGGAAAGAACGTCCTTTCCCAAAGCATCCTCTTGTCATGCTCACATAGTAAAGCTAGTTAAGGTCAAGGCTCTGAGCTCTGCTTTCCTAACTTCTCTGACAAGGATTCCATCACCACGACTACTCCACTCATAACAAGCATGAAATTTGAAGTCCAACCTAAATCTGCGGTAGAACAAAAATAAATCTTCTGCTAAAAAAAAAAAGGAGATCTGCAGCCGACACTACAAAGTCACATGGTGATGCTGCCAGCATTAAAGGAAAGAAACTCAGAGGAACTTTGAGAGAATCATATAATTGCTATGTCCTGCCACCAAAGGAAGCTCAGGGTGCAGGAACAAAAGGTGATGTGCTTCAGGCAAACTCTGCTCCTCAGAAAGTCAGAAAGCATCCAGGAAAAAAGGTTACATAACCCTCTAAGGTCCCTAACAATTCTTAATCTATGACCCTATGGGCCCATAGGGAGCCTTGGAAAGGCCAAGGTCACTCTCTGTATCCCAGGCCATCACCAGTCATCTGGACTTCTGGCTTGCCACAGGACTTCCATGCCTCTAGAGGACAGAGCCAGACAGATAACTTTGCAAAGTTCTGCCTCGCTTAAATCCAATTCACATGCAAGTCAAGACATCTCCGCTTTATGAAGAAAGATGACAACAAGTCTGTGTTCCTGTAATGGAAAATAGCACTATGTAATTAAATTTAGCAATATTTATCAAGCATCTACATTGTGCAAGGCACGGAGCATAGAAAACACAAAAAACAAGCCCATGTTGGTCCTCAAGCAGCCTACCTTCTACATCATCATATTTCTGGTATTTCACACTTTAAGGGACAGTTCATTTCTATATTTAAGGGGTTTTACATTGTTTGACTTTCTTTAACACAGAAACTGAAAAGGATCTTGGAGCATAAATTTCTATATACAAGGGAGCTTGAACATACATCAGCATGCATCCATACACACTCATGTGCCCTAACTTCGGTGCACTAGATTCCCAAACCCACAGATGAGCAGCTGCATCAAAGTTGTCTCCCCCATGTCCTAACATTCACCGCTCATTCCAGGAGAATGTAAGCCCCTTGAATGCACACACTGGGTCATTTTTTGCCTGGGCATTTTCCAGCTCTTGGGACAGTTCCAGGAATTTTTCTCTCTTTTCTTCTGGTTCACATCTGTGGTTGCTGCATAAAGGAAACTCCTGATGAGAAAACTACTCTACCAGTGTCGATAAGCAACTTCTGCAAGTTCTAGTCTTAAAAAGTCACAGCCAGACACTGTTAGAGGATAGGCTCCTCACTAGCACTGACGCTGGCTTTCTAGCCACTGCTCTTCTGGATCTTTCCCACTGTAAGTGCCTGGACACAGTAGGGATAAAGAAATGCTTACTGAAATAAATTTCATCGAGACATGAGATTCCTGTTCACAGCTAGGTAAAGAAGAGACTCTTAGTGTCTGTTTCGTTTTGTTTGGGGATGGTGAGTCTTGGATTCGTTGCCAGCAGGATGAGGCCTACAGACACACTCCTTCTTAGATGCATAAAATAAAATATATAGGATTACAAAGTTAACCAATTATACTGAAATACAGTTATTAAACTTTTTTTCTTAAAATCAGTTCACTGAATGCGCATTAAAAGTCCCTAGTATAAAGGATATCCAAAAATTGTCATTATCACGTTAAAGAAAAAAGAAAACCCTGCCTATATTCTGGCGATGGTCCGTGAGGCTCCGGATCCATTTTCTGAATAGAGAATAGCTCCAGGAGGGGTCAGAGTCCCTGCCATGTTTGTCCACATCTCAATATCTTTCCAAAGAATGCCCAGGGCTCACATAATCTGAATAAAGCATTATATGAAGATTTGAGACTCATTCGCCTGAATCTCTCAGTATAAGTTGACACTCTAATAAGCCTTCTTCCTTTATTATTTCTAAAAGAAAAAGCAAAAAGTGAAAAGAAAAAAAAGAAGAGACCCAAAAAGAAATAAAGAAATGATCAAAGGATCACAGATATAAAAACGAAAGGACTCTGACAAGGCAACTAGTCGAATCCTCTCATTTTACAAAATGAGGTCTGCTAAGGTTCAGTGACCTACCCAAGGTCACAGAGGTAGTAAGTAAGCTTCAGAGGTGGAACTTGAACCCATGTCCTATGACTTTCAAAGCCTTGAACAATATAGTCAGAAGACCTGGATTCCAGGTGTGGCCCTGCCACTAACTCATTGTCTAACCTCAAGCAAGTCATTTTCACTTCTCTGGGCCCCAGAAGAGGAACTCTAAAACCAGGGAGCTGGACTCAGGCCCAGTGCAGCTCTGGGAATCTGGGAATCCCCTCCATCTACTGTAGCAAAGTCAGACTTTTCATAAAAGCCCTACAAGAGTATAAAATAAATCTTCCAATCTAGTTCCCCGTTAGAAAACATAACCAACCGCTCGCCACTAAACCAGCCAGCCTGTAACTCCATTTCCTCTTGGATTTTATTTTCCAACATTCAGTGAGTGACACAGGTTTGCCAAGTTCAGTTAGGCCTGGCTCTATTTCTACTTGCTCGGCAAATGTAATTTTAAAGGGAAGACAATCATCCAGGAGCCACCCTCCAAATCAGGCATCATGGAAGAGGTTTAAAGAGCATCTGGGAGACTAGGAAGCCACCAGGTGGCCAACTCTTCAGAAATCCAGGAAACTTGACTCAAGAAACACTCAGAGTCCTACCCGCTCCATGCTATACCTGCACTACAAGCTGGTATACAAAGACCAAAAGGAAACAGCCTGTGCCCTCTGCTAGCTTACCTCCTATGAAGGGCTTAAACATGCGTCCAGATGAGGACCCTAACGGAAGCAATCAGGGAAGGCTTGATGGCAGACATGAGCCTTGAAGGACACTATGAATTTTAAATAACATACTGTGCTAATCGCAACACTTACGGAAACTCTGTGGCTTAAGAGCCTTTAATTTAAGGATAAACAGGGCACTAGAGCAACTATTTAATAGTTAGAGATAAGAGTATAGTTAGGAGAACCACAGTATTTAAGGGAGAAAAGCACAGGTAGGCTAGAAAATGAAGCCAAGGCACTACTCTATGTGAGAGGCAATGCGGGCCAGCCACACTTGGAGTTTGGCAAGCCCTGCCTCCCATGCTTGCTGATTTTATGGTCCAAGGCATATTGAATTTTCTGGCTAAGTCTCAGTTTCCTCAACTCTAAAATGGGTATAGCAATACCTTTAACACTTAATTCACAGACTGTAGCAAGGAACAAATAGAAGGGTATGTCAAGTGCTTTAGAAACCTTTAAATCCTATGTAAATGTCAATTATTACCATTGGTAACATCATCATCACCATCCTCGTTCTCATTTTATCAAGCTACAGAGGATCACACAAAAAGCCCCTCTCAGGAAGACAGAGAGGCCTTGTTCAAATCCCTTACCCCGAAACATATAGACTAATCCAACAATAAATAATGAATACATAGTATTTCTTTTTAAAATGATCTTTATTCAACCAGTTGACTCTCATTTCACTACAACTCTGGATGTCCCTGGGTAACATTTCAGAACTTCCTTTAAGCAAAGATAATTGAAGATAAAATCTTGAGTTGTGAAATAGTCCTTAGCAAGAAGGCATATTTGAGTCCCCACCCGCTTTCACTACTGCCAGTTGCTAATCTGATTTTCAATCATCAGGCCACCTTAAGAAACTCAGACTGTGCCCACCACAAGAAACTTTATTCAATTCTGAATAGTAATTCTCTCCAAGCAAAAAAAAAAATCTGCTTTCGTTTTTCAAACGGGTCCAAAAGTAAATCATCAAAGCTTGAAGCTTCAGCTTTCTGCAGTCTTCCTAGACGACCCAAGATGGTCAAAAATAGAATGGTCTTAAAAGCACATAACTACAGAGTGATTCTCTAATTCCTTCATATAGTCATCATACAGCCTTCAAAAGTTTCTCTATGGGATGGTAGAAAGAATGCTAGAATTAGTGTCAGAAGACCTTGTTTCAGATTCAATAGCTATGTAACTATGGGCAGGGCCCTCAAAATGTCAGGGCCTCAGTTTCCCCATCCAAAAAAGTACAGGGTTGTATTAGATAACCTCCAAGGTACCTTTCAATTCTAGATCTATTATCTTATAATTGTCACAATGTGTCCACTAAAAAAAAAATCAAATGCTGTATAGCTGACTCAAGATACATTGACATCTACACAGGTGTAATTTTGTATACAATAGAAAAATATTTGTGTTCCTTTCTAGACCTCTCCTGACAAAGTGAAGTCCACACAATAGTGTGACTACGAAAAAAAAAACATGAAAGAGGGAAAAAGGCAACCAAGCCAAGGTAGATACTACTGAAGGGGGGTGGGGGGAATCAAGCTTGGATAAGGTTGGCTTTTTTTAAAATTTGGATGTATAATTTCATCAGTGTGAAATAGTCTGATAAAAGGCACACTCCTTGAGGGTGGGGTCTTTTGGCTTCGTATGCCCAGGACTATCACACAGCATCTGGCACATAGTAGAGGCTTGAATCGATGTTTTTTGACCAACTGGAAACATGTTCCATCTACTAACAGTGTTCCAGAGTTGTCCAGGAGCACCAAGAGGTTAAGTCAAGTGTCTCTCTACGGTCAGGCAGGACCCCACTCAGGTTCCCCTGATCCAATGCCCTTCAGGTCTCCACTACACCACGGGACAAGGCCTTTGCAAATACCAGTTAATTAAACTGTGAACACAACAAGCAGTAGATATTTTTATACTCATTCGACAGAAGAGGAAATGAATACACACAGATGTTACCTGTTTTGCCCACCCAGAGAGAAGCATCTACACTCACAGCCCTCAAGAGTTCCCTTGTCTCACTTCAGTAAAGCAGGGCTACTACCAAGAGTAAGGCTCTCGCTCCAGAGACGCTTTATTTGTTATTAGTAATGCCAACAACGTTCTCAGACTGTAAAGTCCTCTGAAGAACCAAGTACGTCACACACTTTATGGCCGCCCTCTAGGTAGAAGTCCATGGTTTCTAAAGTAATTGTTACGATGTGTTAAGCCCACAACATGCAAATACATGTGTGCACACAGATACATACATGTACATACACACATATATGTGCTAGAACAAACATGTGGTCAGAATGTTCTAGCTCGGAAGACCCTTGTGGTAATTTTTCAACCATGAAAAAATAAAGGAGGTGAAGTCACAGAAATTCAGCCCTGATTTTTTACAATCCTGCACCTGGGACTGAATTTACCTCTTCCCCAAACTGATTTTTCTCTTTCTCACAGAAATACTAGGCAGATGCATGAGCCACAAGGCAGAGGTAAAGATACTCTGCAGGTAGCAAGAGGCACAGACTCTAAGTTCATCAAGGGAAAAGCCTGCTTTCGTTCTTATTTCTGTCTATGACATGTTCAGAGAATGGTGCATAGCTGGATAATACAGATCCAGTAATACCACCAGGAGGATGTGAAGGTTCCCTCTCTGGGATGGCCAACTACCTGGGATAAAGTGGAAAATCTGGAGGGAAGCAAACAAATGACTCCAAGCAGGAACAAAGGGATAGACCTCCCTCTCCCCTGCAGTTCATTTCCTAACCATCTCTTAGAATCTTTCTCTGCTTTCAAAGCATGGCTCAGTGGCTACCTCATTTATAAGGCCTTTCTTGATCTGGACTGTTAATGCTCCTTTTCTCCTGAAATTGTATGTATTTGTACAGGTTTGGGAAATATGAGGAACACGGTCAAGAAAGTACTGAATTTGGAGTCAGAGCAAATGGATTAGCATCCCTTTCCCTATTATTTACTATCTCTATGATCTTCGACAGGGGTCTCTTCACTTTCCTCACCTGAAAATGAAAATTTTGGACTCATTTGCCTTTAAGATCACTTAAGGCTCCCAATCACTCTATCATAAAATTTATATTAGAAAGGTAGTGTGGCATAATGGATAGAATGTTGGTTTTGGAGTTAGGAAGACCTGGGTTCAAATCCCATCTTGGATGCCCATTAGACATGAGATCAGGGGCCTTAAACTCTCAACTTCAGCTTCCTCATTTGTAAATGGGGAATAATTACGATGGCAGAACCCATCTCACAAGGTTGGTGTAAAGCTTAAGAGATTTCTTCCATGAATACGTATGTGTGAGTAGGGGGAGAGAGTGAGAGAGAGCACTAGCTCTTTGCAAACTTTAAAATACAACGTGAAATTAATCACTATTGATGTTTTTTGCAATTTGTTTCCATAGCACTCGGCCCCTAGCAGGTGCCTGATAGAAGTTTGTTCATTGATCATGCACCTATCTGCACACGTGTTGATGGGCCTTATCTCCACTGTGTCTTTGTATCCCCAGTACCCACAACAGTGTAGCCATCATATGTGGCAGATGCTGACAGTCTGATAAGGAAGCATACAGCTAAAAACTTAGAAATGGAGTTCAACTTTAGGAAATCCAGGTCCCTGAAAATAAAACTCATGCATTTGAAATGGTCACACAGTTCAGCGACATTTTGAGTCACAAAGAGAAAATATGCAAGAGTTTGGAAAATGTCAAATAAAAGAGACAACAGAGCTCAATTCTACAAATCAGCAAGAATGTCTTCACTTTAAACCGCATTTCTCATGGCTGTTCCTTTAGCCAAACTGATTTAGGCCCAGTGTATGGGCTGGAGGGATTGTGATATGTTGGCCTCCCATGGGGAGTTTGTGTAGTAGCTTGGCTCTGACACTCAGTCTGGGGGTTCGTTTCTAATTTTTTGTATGCTGTAGACCCCTTTGTCAGTCTGGGGAAAACTATGTGCAAAGTAAGAGGCAGAATGTCAGAGTGGGCAAGGGTTCAGCCTTGGATTCAGGTAAACTTGGGTTCAAATCCCGACACATTATTTGTGTAGCCATTGACCAGACACCTTGAGCACCTCCACACAACTCTCTAAAGTGTCTAAAGCTACAGAAGAGGTGCCCACCTGCCTCAGTGGAGGGAGGTGGCACACAGGGATTTCCATACACTAATGAAATCACAGCTTGGGACCAAAGACAACAGTGCAAATAGTACCATGTTAAATGCTGGAGGCAGAAGCTCAGAAAAATCTCCAATAGTTCCTGTCCTCCAGGATTTTATTTTACTATCGCTAAAGACTGCAGACTGGCATGGATAAGCCAGCATTCAATTCCCTTCATTAGTTCTCAAAAGCCAACCTCTAAGACACGGTCCACTTTCCCAAAACAACAGCAATGCTTATGTCCACGCGCTAATATTAGTCAGGACAAGTGGCTAATCTTGAGCTCTGCTCTTTAGGGACAGCAAGTCAGCAATGTGGAATACAGGATGAAAACTAATATCACACATCTAACAGATGGCCTACGAATGCAGGAAGTGTGAGTGTGCGTGTATATGTGTATGTTTGTTTTGAACAAAATCAACCCAACAGCAAATAAGGCAAAACATTTGCCATGTGTAGACTCTGCTTAAACCAGGTCTATCCCAGGGCAGACTGCCTCAGAAAAAGAAGTCTAAGCCAAATTTAAATTTTGTTTTTCTGCTGTCTGTACTTGTTTCTTCATAAGCCGCCCATTTAAAAAAAATCACAAACAGATTTCCTATGGAGCCTAGAAAGTCATCTGATAATACTTTCTCAACGATGCTCTGAAAGTGGATAATTTGTTTACTGACTTTTTTCTTTAGCTTTGTTCTCCCCCCCTTTAAATAAGGCAAGCGTTCCCAAATTTATCCTACATATTTTCATCTTTTTTTCATTCTATTAATTCATTTACTTTTTCGACTACATTATGCCTCTGTTTAGGTTCTCAAAGAACAAAGAAGGTTATGCTCTTTAAAAACAGAATACCAATGTAGATGATGTCTTGTCACGTTTAAAACATATTGCATGAGATCCAACATAGAGGCCAACGTAATTCATCTTGGTGCTACAGGATGAAAGGCTTCTATCAGAGTTTTGTTAAAAGGTCTTGTAAAGAAAAATCACTAAGGATAGATATTCCATTTGGAACACGCAGAACCTTCCATGGCTGATAAAGGAAAGAAAACCTTGAGAGGCCTTTCAGCTCTGCACTGGATTAGCCAAAGGGCAGCCTGTACTTCCAAGACAGGGAAAAAATGTACATTGGGCAACAAAGTAAGCTTGAAGGTTATGTGAAAAGACACCAATACTCACTTTTGAAACTTAAGCTGTAAATTCATTTTATCAAATTTTTCCTGCTATTTCTTTCATTTGCACTATATTAAATAAGCCCCTTAAGGACTGAAGTCATACCTTATTATTTTGGGATCTTTCCTGGAGTCTAAAGCAATGCCTTGCACATAACAGGGGCTCCATAAATCAGAATGATAGACTGTTTCAGTTGGAAGAATCCTGAGAGATCATCTAGTCCAAATCTTTTATTTCAAAGACAATTGAGCCAACAAAAGGGACTCGAATTTGTCAAGGTCCTATGGTGCGTTAGAACTGGGACTCACAGTATTTGCAAAATGAACAAATAAATGATATGTTCTAGTCTCATGGGAAGCTTTCTGCAAACTTTAAAACACTATAGGATATTAGCTATGTATTATGATGATCACTTGCTTTTGCCTGCAAACACTTAGCAGAAGATGGCATCTCCCTTTGAAAGTGGTTCAAAGAATTAGACTGAAACCAGTTATTATATTCTCAGACTTTTAAATCCAAAACTTCATAGTAAAAGACCCATACTACTTCCTAACAAGTCCAATGCTTTCTTCCCAAATCACGCATCTCTTCTTGAATAAGGTTGCAACCTGGACAGACCAAGCAGGCCCTAGTGATCCACCCTCTAGGTGACAAATTTTGAAATTATCCCAGGTTTTCTGATAATAATGTTACACTCAATCTGTACAGGATCACAAGATCACACAGGCACAGAAGAAGGAGCTTCAGGGGTCATTAGGGAAGCCCCTATCCCTGTTTACAGATGAGGATATGGAAGTACAGAGAGCCTATGAGATTTACCTACATAGGCAACAAGCAGAACCAGAATCTGGGGAACTTGAGCCCTTGTCACTCTCCATCCAGCATTCTTTTTCACAACCCCAAGCAACTTACTTCGATTTCAGAAAGCAAGAAACCATCCCAGAAACTTCTAGTCCCTGAAGAAACCAAAAATATATGGCTCTATAAACAGGTAGGATATGGAGCATATGATAGAGAGAATTTGTTGGCATGTTCTCTCCCTGTCTCTGACCCAAAAACAGGCATCTGAGAAGCATTGTGGTCTGAGAGGGAGGGCCAATCGGTGGCTGTGAAGCTGCCCTGCTCAGTACAGAGCTAACTGGTCAGGAAGGGGATGGAATTCCCTGCTTTAACCTCATTAGCACTACATGAATTAATGGGCCCAGTCTCTCCACAAATACAGATGAATAGATTACAAATGCTTCCCACTCCTTTAGCACTCCAGAGAATTTTATCAACAGGAAACAAAAGCGCTACACCTCTTTAATGAAGTGTCTGATTTTTTTTTCTTTTCAAATTAGAAAAACCCAAAGACTGTAGCCCAGGGAACAGCTAAATATTTAGACTGTTACATGAGTTACCAAGACCCGTCCAACCCCTGTGGCCCTATTTTTTGACCATTTAAGAAGAAAACTTCAGATGGGCAAGCTTACAGTTGCATGGATGTATGTACACAGTACGAGCCTCCCTCCACTAACGCATCTCAAGTCAATCTGGAAAAGCTGGCGGGCCTGTGTTTATAGCAGAAAGTCTGGCCCCAACGCACATCCCACAGAAGGCACTACAACAGCATTAACTTATTGAATCCTTTGACATGTGCTTGGCTTCAGGCCAGCTGCTGAGTGCTGATATTTTCTCCTTCATGTCCAGATTTGACATAGTTTTACAATATAAATAAACAAACCCAATCAGCTGTGATTATTTCATTTACCCAAAGACAGTCCTTTCTTCCCATCCAATCCTAAGCTGACAAGCACATATTCACTTGGTAGAAAGTTATTTTTGAGGCAGTTAATTTTGCTTATATGCTTGGCAGATGAAACACAATATAGCTTTGAAAATTTAAATCACATGCACACTACCTAACAAGTCAAATTTTCTTTTCTTCCTCCATTTAATGCCTTCTACCTTCTTACAGATCTTTGATTTGTCGATTGCAATTCTGACTCTGGGTGCTAGAGTAGTGACTGATTCCCTAAGGCAACACAACTGCCCCATGCCATGTGTGTGCTCCACAAATGTCAGCAAGGTGAACAGTCAATAGCAGAGCCTGAGCCCCAGTCTTTCCTCCTCCTCCATCCCATTTCTAACAGCTTTAAGGGCCAGGGGGCAGTTAGGAAGCAAAGCTCATTAGTAATTGCACTCACCTGTCACAGGCTAAGCCAACAGTATCTACAGAACTGGGGTGGTGCGGCTCCTGCTCCACTGGGTCAGCGCCTGAGTTAAAAAAAAAAAAGGAAGAAAAATGACTCATTACAAGGGCCACAGAATGTGGTGTCTGCTCAAGACGACACCAAGAAAGATCTCTTAGCTCAGGTAACCTCCGACAAACTTGATTACTCCGACCCTCCACGATCCTGCTTCAGCCTAGATCTAAAACCTGAAGGGGATTTCTCTGTTCCAGGCACGCACTCCATAAAGGCGACAGATAACACTCTGGGTCTCGCATCTCTGTAACATTCCAACTGTTCAGGGGGAAAAGAGTGAGCAGATTCCCAAGCACTTGTTTGCTGGAAGAGAAGGGGATGGCATCCTTTGCGATGCTGGGCATCCTCCGCCCGCTCCCCAAACACAAACACGCTACGTTCCCAAACCTCATGCGTTCGGGCCCCCGTTTTCTCCGTTTTCACCTTTCCCACCTCCCCCCAACCCGGGCACCACGGGCACCCCACAGACCTGGGTTTTCCCAAAGCGTGCAGCCGGAGGATTTTTTCCCCAAGATTGTTTCCTCAAGGAGATACGCTCGCGCATCGCCTTGCCCCCTCCACACTCCCACCCCCGGACCTATTTCCTGCCACTGGTTCCTAGCTCCTAACTTGGGGCTGGGAGAGGGAGCTGGACTGAACCGCCAGTTGCTCTGGCCAGCGGAGGGGGGACCTATATGCCAAGGGGGTGAAGATCGCTGACGAGGGCACTCCAGCGGTGTGCCAGCAGCCCCGAACCCCGCGGAGCCCCGAGCGCCGGGGAGGGCGGAGCAGAAAAGTTCTGCTCGGTCTCCCGGCCACTTCCCCGCACGCTGGCCGCTGTCCCCGGCCCCAGACCGTACCTCGTCGCCCCCAGGAGCGGTGCCCGCTTCGCTTCGGGAGCCGGGCGCGGAGCGTTAGCAGCTACTTTGTAATTCCATGTCCCCGCAGCCGGAGCTCGGTCCCGTTAGGATGGACCACCCTCCTGCGTCCCGTCCCGTGCCGTCGGTGCCTCGCCTTTCGCTCCGTCCACCTCCCCTGTCCTCCTCCTCCGGCCGCTGCTTCTCCTCCTCCCCCTCCTTCTTCTTCTTCTCCTCCGCCACCTCCACCACCACCTCCTCCTCCTCCTCCTCCCACCCCTGTGAGTTTCAGGAAACGCTTCAGCAGAACATCCACATGGTTACTGCACTTGGGCTCCGCTTCGCCGCGGCTTATATACCCCTCGTGGCTCCCTGGGCAATGTAGTCCAAGTCAAGGGTCTCGCAGGCGCCTCCGGCGGTGACACGAGACTACAATTCCCAGAATGCCTCGGGTTTCCCGGGCTGAGGTTCCAAATCGTCTCCCTGGCTTTGGAGCATCTGGGGAACGGGGAGTTCTGGGGGAGCGAGAGCAGTGGGAGCTTTCTGGCTTGTCGGGGTCCGAGGGAGGGTCGTTTTGTTTTGTGTGGTCTCCTAGGAAGCCGACAGTTTCCCGACACTGCCCTGACCGGCTGGGCTGGGAGCCCTCAGGTCCCAGGCGGCGTGTCTCCAATCCCCCGGGGCCCCCCACCCTACACCCTCGAAGGATACCCCGATTGACAGCCGCTGGGCCCAGATTAGACTTATATTTTGGGAAGTTTTTGCTGTGTTTCATTTTAATGGACTGTCAACTCCAGTTTGAGCCAATACACCCCGGCCAAGAATTTCAAAAATCCACACAACGCACAAAAATGCCAGTGCAGTCGCTCCCCCGTTAGAATGCGCGCTCCCCAGGGACAGAGAACGAGGGGTTGGTTGGGTTGGTGGGTTGGTTTGGGGGGTGGTCAGTCTTGCTTCTCTCTGTATCCCCAGGGCTTAGTGATTGCTGGCTGCCCGCTCCGGCTGAAGGATGAAGACCCGAGGTTGCCTTTAACTCCCAAACCCCAGCCCTGGAGTGGCATGCCAGCGATGGGACTTGCATGGGAGGCTGAAGGGGTCATCCGAGGGGGTCTACACCGGGCGGACCTCGCGGAAGGGGCGCCCATGGGGCACCGGGCACACACTAGCGAGTCCTTGGGGACTCTTCCACCTAGGGGCGGGCGGTATGAAAACTTGATTATCCGGGGCGAACCAATTAACGTTACGATTTGTCAGTGAAGAGATTTGGAAGCGAATACACGCGCGAGCGCGAACACTAGCATTCCAAACAAAACCAGGACCATCGAGGGCGGGATGCAGCCCTGAAAGCCCCTAAACTCGAAGCGTCGTTTTAAGCCTCTGTCAAAGCAGCAGACTGGAGGGCAGGAGCCCGGAGCCAGTGGGCTAATCTTCATTCCTCGGTTTAGTTCCTGCCCCGCTCCCAGGCTTCTAAGCAGGGGGCTGGAAACTAGCGGCTTCGCTTTCAGCATTAGTAACTGTTAAAACACACATTTGTTTTGTTTTCAAAGCAGGCCATTCTGCCCCCGGGTGACAGCACCCAAGAAAGGTGCCCTCTGCCAATCAATCACCAACAAGTATCTATTACGTTCCTATCGTGAGTGGCTCTGCGCCTGATGCTGGGGATTCAAGAACAAAAATGAAATAGCTCTTGTCCTCAAGGAGCTTCCATGCTATGGCGAAGGCAATACATATATAGGTACATAATGCCATGTCCCGAAAGTCTTAATTCATATCCAAGCTATTAAAGCTTAAAACCGAACTAAGACTTTTGGGACATGCGGTGCAGTAAATAGAAAGCAAGACAGTTTGGAGTGAGGCATTAACGTGGCGGGGATGGGGATGGGGGGGAAATTGAGAAAAGCCTCTTGTTAAAGGTGACACTTGAACTGAGCTTCAAAAGAAGTGACATTTTAAGAAGCCATGGATCCCAGACATGGGAAATAGCCAGTACAAGAACAGAGAGAGGACAGTGCCATGCCTGAAGGACAGTTTGGTGGCACGATGGAGCATCATGAGGAATAATAAAGAGTAAAACTGGATAGGTATACGGGAACCAGGTTGTAAAATGTCAGAGGAGTTCTGGAAGGCTTTAAATACCATCGGAGGACACTATATTGAGCCTTGGACACCTGGTAAATCACTCCAGGTTAAGCCAGTTTGTTGGGCTTGGTCAAGTCTTTCTCACTACCTGAGATTAACCAGGGGAAAAACAACAGAAATCTACCCATATTGCATCGTTATAGGGCTTCAATAGAATTCACGTTGGTTTTAGGCATCTGTTTGACTCTTCATGACCCCATGGACCATACCCTCCATGGAGTTTTCTTGGAAAAGATGCTTATGTGTCATTTCCTTCTCCAGTAGATTAAGGCAAACAGAAGTTAAGTGATTTGCCTAAGATCACGCAGCTAATAAGTGTACGAGGCTGGATTTGAATTCAAGTGTTCCTGTTTCCAAGCCCAGTACTCTATCCACTTAGACATCTAACTCCTCTATGATTTTAACATCACTGCAAATACAAGTAGAAGACCAGGGGGAAGGAGAAGCAGTATCACTGATGGACTGTACATTTTATTCATTATTTTTGTAAAAAGCACCTGCTAGCCCACTTTATCACAGAAAAAACTATAAAGTCCACCAAGTTTGTCTTCATGTTCCTTTCCTTTTTTGTTTCATTCCCTCCTTCCTTTTGAAACTACCTTCACTCTTTCAACTTTCCCCCTAGTTCCCAGTGCTTCTATGCTCTCCCCCCCAGCTACCAGACTCCTCTTCCACCCCTAGTCCTACCTAGATCCCTTCTCCTCTGCAGCCCAAATCAATTCAGCAAAAATTTATTGAACACCTATCACATGCACATTATTATATTAGATACTTCTCCTCCTTGGCAGTGCCCAGAGATTAAATTTATCTCATCTGTCTCTTCCCTAGTATCACTTCACCGGTGAGAATTTGCTTGTCTCATTACCTAAGGGCCTGCTTCTCTGTTTTTCAAGGTGGCAATGGTAGCCCACAATAAGAGTTTTATGCATCATCCTTTCCAGGCATTTTACTAAGGGTTTGGGGGAGAAATGTTAACCCAAACAAATTACTCTAATGGCCAGAATTTCAGGCAAGTGGCAGAATGATAGAAGAAATTTCAGGGGTGGGAGAAAGGGGTCAATTGGTACCCTTCAAGTCACAACCTAAAAGTAGTTGGCCCAGTTTGACATCACTAGCCCTGGAGTCTGACAGCTACCAAAAAAATTTATCTACCAAGATAGTTCTGATACAATCAGAATGAGCGTGTTTTGCTCATCCCTAATCTGTGAAGAGAAGTAGGTTTTAGTTTTTGCTAATGGCCCTCATCCTCCTTGACCTCCTTTGTAGCATCTGACTGCAGCTAACACCTACTTCTGGGTTTCAAAGACCTCTCATTCATCTGACTGGGCTCTTTCTCCTCGCTTTGCTAATTCCTTAACTTTTTAAGATCATTGTTCCCCAAGGCTCCATCTTTGATCCTCTTCCCTTTTCTCCCTTTACTCTCTCCGTTGGCAATCATTCATTCCTAGGGCCTCACTCTGTTCCCTAGGCAGATGGTTCCTAGCCTGACCCCAGTGATGAACTCCAGACCAACATTTCCAATTGGCTCAGCTTTACCTGGATGTTTCACAACAACTCAAAATCAAATGTGCTACCCAAGAGACAGGGTTCAGATGCAGACCCAGCCCAGACCTTGATCCCTAACCAGAACTGTATGCTCTAACTGCCTACTGAGCACATCTTTACCTAGATGAGTAATAAACTACCTCAAATATAACATGTTCAAAGCCAAGCTAATCTTTACCTTTAAATTTTCTTTTCCTTCTAATAATGGGCTTGATTACAGATCTAGAGATGGAAGCAAACTCAAAAGTGATCTAGCTCAACCCCCACATTTTGAAGAATAGGAAAGATAAGTGAAATGACTTGCCCAAGGTAATACAAATAGTGAATATCAGAGGTAGAGTTTGGATCCAGGTCTTTTGACTCTAGAGACCAGTGAAAACACTGTGCCATACTGTTTACCTGAGGCCAGGAACTCAGCTCAATTATAATGACAAATCATTCTACAGAACAGAACATAGGCCCAGACATTTAGAGTTGAAAGGGACCCCACAGGCCATATAGAGTAACCCCCTTAATTTACAGATGACACAAGGGAGTCCCAGAAAGGTCAAACAACTAGCCCAAGGCTACACAAGTTTTCAGTGCCTTTGCTATTTTCATGGTTAACTGCATCGGATCTCTGCTTGAAAACATTGTGTTGTCTTTGACTAATGCTTTTTCTTCAGTAAACATATCACACTGGTTATTGATCAATAAGCATTTATTAAGCACCTACGATATGCCACTTTGCCCTTAAATTTCCTTTCTACTAGTGTATACAGTACACCTATCACATGTGGTATTTATTGTCTGCATGATCTTGGCAAGAACTTTTTCTCCCTGGACCTTAGTTTCTTCCTCTATAAAGTACAAAATAATACATTCTATAGAGGGAGATAACATGTATATATATGTATGCATACATACATAAACACATATATACTTACTATCTACATACATAGAGATATACAACATATATCCTTACATTTAGGTATAGGGGATAGGCACCTGTAATCTCCTTGGTATTTCTTTGCTGAATTGAATACAAGACAGTGAAATCAGAGTGTTCTGGGATGTTATTGTTCGTCCTTCCTTTTCAAAGAGGACCAGTGACCTTGTGGGACATTATCTTGACTTGTGCATGAATTGGATTCCAGTGAGGCTGACTTGCACAAAGTCATCCGCCTCACTCTCTCTTCTAGAGTCATCAAAGTCCAGTGGAAAGACAAAAGGCAAGATAACTGGCAATAGACTGAGAAATACTATCCTATTTAGTCCTCACAACAACCCTAGGAAATAGATAACATTATCATCTCCATTTTACAGATGAAGAAACTGAGGTACACAAAGGTTCAGTAACTGGCCCACTATCACACAACTAGTAAGTTTCTAAGACTGGATTTGAATATGTCCAGCCCTCTATTCACTGCTCTACCTAGCAACCTCAAGACAGTTATATAAAAACAACCAACAGAGTTGTACCATGTGGATTTGTTTGTAAGAATAGAGGTGTTTACGATGGCAATTCAGGTTCTGGTCATTGCTCCAGAAGTTATGGTAGGCTTATTTATAAGAAGCTCTGAACGAATGATCAATGTGGATTATTCAAAAAAGGGGTAAAAACTACAGTTTCTCAAATCTGCGTTAATCACCACCTTGGTTAAAAGTCAACAGTGATTTCCTATTGTCCACTCCATCAATACGAACTCTTCTGTCTGACTTTTAAGATCCTCCTTTATCTAATCTTGTCTCATCTTGGGATTCACCCTGAGTCAGGAAGACCCAGGTTTAAACAGTCTTCTATTCCTCTGGTCATTTCACCCTGAACAAGTCACTTAAACACCTGAGCCTAAGTTTCTTCATTGTTAAATAGGAATAGAAATAGTATGTGTCTCACAGAGTAGAGCAATAATGTACATATGTTTGTTAGGTACTTAGAAAACCTTCAGGAGTCATATAAATGTTAGGCAGCAGTCATGGTATCAATAATATTGAAGTCATGCGTGTTCCTGCCTCTTTGTTGTTGCTAATTTTTTTTAATAGAGGACTAGCACTTCTGGAATGGGGGCTTGCCGAGCTGTTTTCAGGACTGCTCATCCACTTTTACTGTCCACCTTCACCCAGTTCTCACATGTGATTCCAAGACCATACCCTGGTAAAAACCATCTCAGCAGACAGGCTAAACCAGGTAACTGGTAGGTTTCAAACACATTGATGTGTTTAGGTGGATGTCTACCCCAAGCATGTGAAGACTTTCCCAAGTAGGATAGGCAGATGAGAACAATTTGTTCAAGGGTCATGAAGGCAGCCGAAGCAGTTCTTGTGGAGCACTTCGAGCTTGGTCAGACATTGAAGGCACCAAGATCTGCAAGATCTAAAAGGGGAGATCAAGGAGGATTTCCTAGGGAAGTGAACTTTATCTCCTGTCTCCATGGCTTTACCTCCAATCCATAGAATCTCTCTTGTCCTTCAATACTCTTCTCAAACAACAACTTCTAGAGTTTCTCCTAATCTACTAAAGTGCTAGAGCCTTCCTTTCCCAACTACCTTGAGTTTATTCTCTTTATATGTGACAGATGACTGATCAATTGATAGATAGATGATAGGGATATATAGATGAGTGTTCTAAAAGTCAGTGTGAGTTTAAGCTTTAATATATAACATACATATAATGTAGATGTATAATATGACTACAAATATCTATTATATGTGTGTGTGTGTGTGTGTGTGTGTGTGTGTGTGTGTATCCCTGGTTAAAGGCAGATCCTTGAGAATGGGAGAGAGGGGAGCTATCGTTTTATTGTTTGGATTTGTCTAGCACTGTGCCAGGAATATAATAGGCACTTAAAATATCTATTGTTTTCTAGATTAATTGAATCAACATATACATATTTAAGTATGTACAAAGTCAATATAAGTCATTGGTGAGGGCACTAGCAGTTATATGGGAGGTGGGGAGGCTCTCAATGAGAAAAAGTGTCATGTAGAGAGAGATGCTTAAGCAGACCACTAAAGGAAAGGAGGGATTCTGAAAGATTCTAGGAAGTCCTCTTGGTTCTACGTTGGCAAAGCTTCCTACTCTCTATTCCCACTCCCACCATCCTAATATAAGTCCTTATTACTTGTTTGGACCATTGAATTAGCCTCCTGACAGTTTTTCCCATCTCTTCTCTCTAGCTCTGACAATCCATCTTTTACACAGCAGCCAAACTCATCTTTCTCATGTGTAGTTATGTTCATGTCACTCCCCTGATCAAAAATCTCCAGTGGCTGGCTACCAAGTAAAGAGGCAACTCCTTTGCTAGACCTTGAAGACCCTCCATAATCTGTCTCAATCTTTGCCTTTTCAGCCTTTTCTCACATATTATACTTCTACAGAGTCTGCACTCCAGCCAAACTGAACCACTCCCTGTGCCCTGAACATGCCCTACCCTTTCCTGCTTCTGTGCCTCTGATCATGCAGATCCCTATGCCTGGAATGTTTTCCTTTCACCTTTGCATTTGTTAAATTCCTTCCTATCTCTAAAAACCTCTCAAAATTCACCTTCTATAAGTAAGAATCTGTCTCTGATCTTTTCTGGTCAGCAATAACCTTATCTCCACAGAGTCTTTGTTTTCATCTTTCTTTACTCGATTCAACAAGCATCTATTAAAAATCTACATGCAACGTATATGTTAGGCACAAGGGATACAAAGGCAGCTAGAGTGGATAGTAGGTAGTAAAGTGGATAGAAGGTTGAACTGAGAGTCAAGGGCACCTAAGACCAACTCCTACCTCAGATACTTACTAGCTGTGTGATCCTGGACAGGTCACTGAATCTCTATCTGCCTCAGTTTCTTCATATGTAAAATGGAGATAATAGCACACTATATCACAAGGTTGTTGTGAGAATCAAAAGAGCTAACATAGGTAAAGTGCTTTACAAACCTTAAAAGTGCTACATAAATACTAATCATCATCATCATCATCATGGATTATTGTCATAGCCATCATTATTGTTGTGGGCAGTTAGGTGGTAGAGTAGATAGAGTTCAGGGACTGAGTCAGGAAGACTCATCTTTGTGAGATTTAATCTGGCCTTAGATACTTACTATTTGTGTGACCCTGGGCAAACCACTTAATCCTATTTCCCTCAGTTTCCTCATCTGTAAAATGAATTGGAGAAGGAAATGGCAAACCACCCTAGTGCCTTTGCCAAGAAAACCTCAAATGTGGTCAGAAAGAGTCAGATATGACTGAAGCGACTGAGCATCATCATCACCACAGAGGCAAAAATGGCATAGTCCCTCTCCTTAAGGAGAAATATTTTACTATTATATTCTCCTGTACTTATATATTATTGTTACTACTTATATAATCATTGCAAGTCAGATCTACTCTCTTGACTCAGTTACTCCCAAAACAAGGAACTTAAATTAGATGGTTTCTGGGGTCCCCTCCAGCTCCCAGATCTATCAGGTTGAGAATCTATGAAGCTCTAAGAGCCTTTCCAGTTTTAAGTCTGACTCATTCTGTACTACAGTACATTACTTGTGTATGTATCCAATTTCCCTATTAGTCTCTAAGCTCTATAATGGCAAAAACCATTGTTTCCCCAAACTTAGCATCAGAGATACTGTCTAAGCCATAGCACAATCTTCTTTCTTCTTGCCATCAGCGTGTCTTGAATGTGTGCTGGATTGATCTTCAATGACTTGTTGGATTGTGCTGCATTTGGAGTAAGACATTTCTGCTGTTGTTACATCCAACTCTTTGTGACTCCATATGGGGTTTTCTTTGCAAAGATACTGGTGTGGTTTGCTGTTTCCCTCTCCAGCTGAGAGAAATGGTTACTAATAACTAATGATATGGAGAGATTCAGAGTTCCCCCTTTTCTCTATTCTCACTTCAAGACCTCAGTCTGTGTAGGTTGAGCTCAATGTCTCCTCTATCCAACCCCACTCAACCTTATATGGAATCTCTAGTATAAGGTGAATTCCATTCAATCAAGCTTGGGTGAAGACAGACCTTTTTGTCTAAATTGCCCAAGGCTGGGGGTGTTTTGGGTATAGAGAAAGTCTCTCTGTCCAAGGATGACATGATGTCAGTCTTGGCCCCTCATTGGATTAAGCCCACTTCTCTTTGTAAAGTCTACCTCTTGCATTGCCACTCTGGGAAACACCTACTCTTTAAAGTGGTATAAAAACTGTGAGCCTGCCACCATGACTGTCTTTGGTCTAAGAGAGGAAAGGTCAAATGACCATCCTTTTATTAAAATGCTGATATTTTTAATAAAATGACTAAATTATCCAGAAATTATCTTTTGAGACTTCTTAAAACTCACACAGCTCATTTTCCGGTGAGGAAACTGAAGCACACAGAGTTAAGTGACTTGCTCAGGGTCACATAGGTACTAAGTATCTGGATCTGGGTTCAAATCCTATATGACATCAGACAAGTCATTTTATTGCTTGTGGCCTCAGTTATATCATCTGTAAAATGAAGAAGTTGTACCAGATAACCTTTTGGATCCCTTCTAGAGCTAAATCTTTGAATTCTATTAGTAAATTATATACTTCTGTCTCAAGAGCCCTGTTATCTATGGATATATTGGTCTTCCTAGCTTTCACACACTTACTGAGGAATTTGCAGACACAGGATTTCATATTTTGTGATATAATGGAAAGTACGTGGGTCTTGGATTCAGGAGAGCTTCATTTGAAATACAGTTCAGGTTCTTAATACGTACATGACTTTCAACAAGTCAGAGAACCACTGTCTGTTTCCTAATCTGTAAAATGGAAATAATAATCCTTGCTCTCTCAACCTCTTTGTTGCTGTTAAGCAAATGCCATATATATGGGGGTATTGAGGGATAGTAGAAAACATTTTAAATTTAGAGTGATTGAATGTGGGTTTAAATCCCAGTTCTGCCACTTACTACTGAGGCCATTTTAAGAGGTTTCAGGACCTGTCAAGGAACAAAGTACAGGGAGGGTCATCTGGAATGAATTCATGGACTCAAGCATTTTTTAAGTCAAGTTGGCAAAGGCCACAAAGATTTATTGTAACATTAATATCTTGACAAATTCCTTAAGGAACTTTGCAACTTAACAGAAATGATGCTAAAGCTTATATAGGAAAAGTAGTGAATTATCTGGCAGATATGTGAATTAGGTGATAACATACAACCTTAGTCTCTGTCATTCACTACTGGAAACCAGGGAAGAGGAGTTTCTAAGGGGCATGTTTTTGGTCTGTTTTGTCTGTAGCAAGATAGAGTTGATGTCCATAGCTTGACCTCTGGGTTGTTTGTGGTAACTGTAGGAATCAATACATGATAATTCTGTGGTTACAAGACAGTCTTGTTTTTAAGAAGGAATTTCTTCAGAGGTCAGCTTGTTCTTGTAACAGGGAAAGATAGTCTGTCTCACTGGGGCCCACTCATGACTAATTGAGGGGAAAGATAGTTTGACTTACTGTGGCCTACTCATGAGGAATTGCTATGTATAGTGTCCTTGGGTTGGGGAGAAAACTGTCAGGAACAGTGTTTTGAAGCCAGGGAAAAATGTAATCTTGGAATTGGGGTCCAAGCACAAGCACCCTAGCACCCCATGACTACCATTGTGAACTTTGGCAAAAACAATTTACCTCCCTTGGACTCAGCTCTACCCTCCATAAAATGAAGAGATTAGACTAGTTGACCTGTAAGGTGGCCTCCAGCTCTATATTTATGATCCAAAGCTTATTATTGTGGGAGCAGTTTGATACAGCAGAACAAGCCCTGTATTTACAATGAATAGACATGAACCTTCTTTCTGACATTTAGGACAACACGTTGTTCAACAAAGTGACCACTTATCTCTTCAGTTCACTTTTCTTATCTGTGTGATGACGATAGTAATGCTTGTATTACCTGCTTCACAGGGTTGATCAAACTAGATCATTTCAAGCTGCGCCATTTTATCATTTGTAAAGTATGTTATGTATGTCAGTTATTTTTATGAGGAGGATTTACAGACGGACAAGCCACACAGGATGGGCAAGTAAAGATGGATTGCCAGCCACATCACTGGAGAGGATTCCTGTCCAAATGGATGGGATCACAGATTCACCGAAGTTCTGGAATACATTAGAAGTCTAGAACTACCTAATGGTAGCATTAGTTGCGGTTCAAATTTCAGTCTATAGTCTTACATAGGAATGTGAATACTTAGGTATTTCTCTTTATTTCTGCCTATTTAAAAATATTTCACAATGGTCTTGTGAGAATTAAAATATTATGTATGAAATTATCATTTTAAGAGACTACCTCTGAAATGAAGGAATAATAAAGTGAAGAAATAAAGTCTGTACATAAGCACAGAATTAATTCTACCATTTGTTAGTGGCTCTTCACAATAAAATTGTATATATTTTGTAACAACTAACCTTTGCATATGTCGCTTTCTCCTATCCTCTCTTTCCAGCATGGTAGACTATAAACTCCATTAGGTCAATGATGGTTACCCAATGCTTAGCACAGTGCCTTACACATAATAAATGTTTAATAAATGCTAAAATCATAGCATAACATATCATAGTATTAGAGTTAGAAGGAACCTAAAAGGTCATGTAATCCAACTCCCATATTTTATCGATAAGGAAACTGAGGCCCAAAGGAATTTTTTTGGATGAAATAAAAAGCAACTATTGAATATAAACTTTTCAGGCCAAAAAGAAAAACCAAAAAAAGAAAAAAAACTGTGGTTATGTATTATATAACTTTTTATATTTATGTAACTAGGGTTATATATTTTATGAGACATCCCAGTTGAGAGATATTCTGAACCAACAAGAATAATAAAGGAATCGATAAGTCACAATTCCAGTGGACAAGGGAAATACAATTGACCTCTGAGGTCCCTTCCAAATTGTGATTCCATATGCCTGAGGTTTCATGTATCTGTCTGCTTCTTACCTAACTTTAAAAGATGATTAGAGCCCTGACTCATTAATTCGGGTACTAGAACAACTTACTGTTTTAATTGTATTCCTCTTGGTGTTTTGTCTTTTCCATTAGAATATAACCCTTTGAGAGTAGATATTGTTTGGCACACAGTAAGTACTTAATAAATGTTCTCTCCATGTATGTATGTATGTAAGTATATATGTGCCTGTCTGTTGGAAACCACTTACTTTCCTACAATAAATTGCTATCTTGTCAGCTTTACAAGAAGCGAATGACCATTCCTTTTCGAATGCTCATAGGCCTCCTGCTTGGAAATTAGCTAAATTTAGAGATGTTTATCACCAGAAGATTGGCTGCCAGATGATGGTTACCATTTTGAGGCCATAATAATTCATGACTATGTCCATGTACTTAAGGGTGGGGAGATGGCAGTTTGCATTAGTTGGGGTAATACTTATATCCTTTGAAATCACACATCCCTTAAAGTCCTGAGACTTTCCACAAAGTGACATATCAAAATTCTATGGGTTAGTCCATGGCAGATGGACAGTTGCTTCTTGGGAGCTCTTGCCCATTGCTATGTAAACCTGGGACTGTTATGGAGAACAATGAGAGCAGTGACCGCAGGAACTCTTCATCCAAAGGAGCATCAGAAGATACTGGCTAGGCAGGTCAACAGATTATGGCTTAGTTCATTACATACACCTACTCATACATCAGCTGGCAAGTAATCAATAACTGTTCACCTCATCCTCTTGATACTTGCCCCAGTACTGAATTATTGGACTCCAGACTTTGACTATTACTAGTCCCCCTTCTGAACCTTGTGATGTTTCTTGGTTTCAAATCTATATCTGCTCAACAAATCACCTTCTACCTCTAGTAGTTTCAGTAACACAGAATGTTGCCAATTTTCTGACTGTTGCTCATGCTCACTGCATTTCTGACCCTTGGACATAAGGTTCCCAATTAAAGCCCTCAAGAGACCCTGCCTGGAACTAACAAAAAGTCATCTCTATTTGTCACATTTAGTTTGTCTCTGGGTGTATCTTGCCATCTAGCTACATATGGCATTATAGGAAGAACACTGATGACCTGAAAAAGGCCTAGAGGAGAATGACCAAGGATGCCAAGAAGACTCAATTCATGCCATATGGTTGGTTGAAAAAACTAGGTGTATTAACCTGAAGAAAAAAGATTTAAGGGTCCATGACACAAGTTTTCAAGCATATAAAGAACCTCCTAGAGGAATTAGACACATTTTGTTTGATCTCAGAGAGCAGATCTAGGAACAATAAGTAGAACTTACAAAGAGACAGATTTAGAATTCACGTCAGGAAAAACTACCTAATAATTCAAGTTATCCAATTGGCCACCATGAGACAGTGTGGGTGACCCCTCAATTGAGATCTGTAATAAACAGAAGCTAGATGATGATGTGGAGGCATTGTGCTGGCATGAGTTGGACTAGATGGATGAGTCTCTTTCTGATCTTAAGATTCTGTAATTCTTCCAGAAGTCTCTTGAGCTCAGTAACCCCTGGAATAACCTTCATTGTTCTCCATGATGATGACCAAGTCCATGTGGGTTCTCTAGTTATCCTTAGCTAAGGTCTTCTTTTCTTCCTTTATAATTGCACTGCATATCAGAGGATGAATAAGGAAGGAAGTAGCCTTTCTTTTAAATACATTCTAAACATGATTCAGTGACTTAGAAACCTTGGAAAACCAGAAGTTAAGGGGAAAAAAACCCCACAACTAACTGTCCTTGAAAGATATCACAGCCACTTTCTTAAAATCAGTGCTTCCTAGAGAAATACATTCAATTCCATAAACAAACACAAACCCTTTTTTCCACGTAACTATTTCTGTTTTTTCTGCAACCTTGAATAAAAACATTGAAATCAGAATCACTAAGAATTATTCCAAAGAGCAAATAGATCAATGCACAAAAAAAATTATCTGAAAAGGCATTTTTTAACCAAAACCTTTAATTTTTTTTATATTATATTGCTCAAGAAAATTTAATTGTGAGTCTTATTAAAATGGTTTGCATTTTATGAAGGACCATCTTACACTGGAAAGTTGTAATTGGTCAGAGGGGTTGGAAATAACTCTTGGAGAATGTTTACATTTTGTATTTAAATTCACTGAATTTATTAAAAAAGTTTCGCCTAGTCAGTATTGATACCATAGCTTCATTTCTGTTGGCAGTCATTTTACCATTTTTCAGGCAACTGCTTTAAAAGATTTTTGTTGCTATTGTTTGTTTTTTGGTGTTCGCCAGAATTCGTCTTTTGTGTGAAAATGAGATGGATCAAAAAAATTTTTAAGTGTATGTGTCTTGATTAGAGATTGACCAATCAAATTCTGGTACAGTGATATAATGGAATTTTACTACACTAAAGAAATGATGAATATGATGGATACAGAGAACCATGGGAAAAAATATGAAATATTCCATTTCAAAATGGAATAAGAAGAACCAACACAACAATATACAACAAAGAAAATCGAAAGAACAATGACAAAACATTTGAAAGTAAATGTTAAGAAATTGTAAGGATCAAATTTTTCCCTGGAGATGTGATATATTAGATCACTTCCTTTCCTCCTTTCCAGAGATGGGCTACTATGAGTGTGCTAAACTGCGTATAATGTTGGACTTTAATTAAAGTGTTGAGGAGTTTTGTTGAACTATTTTCCCCTCTTTTTTATTCTTTTTCAAAAGGTATGGTTCTCTGGGAATGGGCAAGAGGAGACACATACTAAGAAATGTAGATGATATAAAAACAAGAGATAAATTTTTTAAAGGAATGACCACATAACATTGTCAGGAACTAGAGTTAAAAATGAAATTTAGCTTCCATTTCTTTTACTCCAATGATTTTCAAAGTAAAACACAGAGTGGGAGAAAAGCAATTTGAAATGGAGAAGAAGCCGTGACTTTAAAAATAAACTCAAAGGTATGCTATGTCTTAGACTGATTTCTGAGGGCCAAAGAATGACAGCTGATAGTAAAACAATATCTGTTACAAGTAAGGGGAAAACAACTCCTTTTTATTTCAAAAATAGCTGTACATCAATGAGTGACTAAACTTGGGCTAATTAGAGTAGTATCATTGCCTTCTCACTTAAGACTTGATAGTCACATCTCAAAAAAAGGAAGGAAAAAAAACCCACCCTTGATTGACAAGCTACATGGAAAGCATCAAGAAAACTTGGGAGCATTGGAATGCCCAGGAAACTGGCTTTCTCCTAAGGTTTTTTCATTGAGACTGTTCAGCAAGTTTCAGGAGGGAAAAGCAATTTCCAAGGAGGGATAACTTGTCTCACTCCTTGTAGTTTGGCAAATGTTAACCCCCTCTGGCCAACTTATGGCAGGTCAAGGACAGGATGGTAGGAGTGGGTGAGTGAGACCTGCATTGTCGAAGGAAACTAGAATTTGAGGCCAAACATCCATTTGAGTATTGAAATAATTAAGTACAAGTTAGGAAGCAAGTGGAAAGTTGTGAGGTTTCTGGCGAATCTGGGACATGCAGACAATGTTCGGAATAATTCAGGTCTTTAAATGGCTTTTAGGTCCCAAATTGCCTAAACTTCAACTTCAGAACTTAAAATGGCAAACATTTTCTTCCCTATTCCCTCAACCAATTATCCAGCACAGGAGGACACCGACACCAACTAAAATATTAGAATTTCTATGTCCCAAATCATCTATTAAATTAATTTACAAGCCCCAGTATGAGTAGCTGATAATTGAGAGTCTCTGTCTTTAAGGAGTTTACAAACTAGTAAAGGGAAAGACATGTATAAAATGTGTAATATAATAAGGACCTCATAGGAAAGGTAGGCTTTCATAATAGGTTTGAGGAGGGAGTGATCCCTTCTAACTGGGCAGGATCAAGAAAATCTTCTTGGAGGAGGTGATATCTGGGTTGGGTCTTGAAGAAAGAAAAGAATGATTTCACCAGGGAGAGATGTGGGGGAAAGTCTAATTCAGACATGGGGAACAGAATACACGAAAGGATGAAAGTAGGAGAGCACCTCAAACAGCAAGTAATAGAACCTGGTTGGGACTGACAGAAGCAGAAGAGTCTGACTTAAAGCTATAAAGAAAGAATGGAACGTGATAGTGGAGGGTTTTGAATGCCAGGTTAAGGAGTCGATATTATATCTGGTAGAAGATGGGGAGCTCTAAATGTTTTGAACAGCCAGTTTTCACCAGGCAAGCTCCATCTTGCTTTATGGTCCATAGACCTGGACTGAGACAAGAACACAAGAACTTCCTGATTTTCCAACTGACCTAACCTGTTCTTCCTGGTTTACTGTGACCCAGAGTTCTTACTGTGAAAGAGGATGGAAATATTCTAGGTGGTGACTTTTCTTCACATGGTGGTGATGCAAATTCCCTTGAAAGGAAAGCTCCTTCCTTAAGAATTTCCCAGTGGAATCAGAATGGCCCAGATCCTTTTTTTCTTCCCTTCTCCGCAATTATTTTCAAATTAATTGCTTCTGGCCTAGTTCAGTATTATTCATTTCTGTAGTGATTGCATTATCACCAGAAATGAGTTTCCCCTTCTATTGTTAGAAAAACCTTCACAAAATATTCTTAAAACTTTCTGTTTCCTCTTCATTCTGTTGGGTAGGGAAACATTTTATTCAATTTCTTCCCTCCTGGGAATCCTCCTGGGTTGCATGACTTTTCTGCAGGGAAATAAAAAGAAGCATTCTTGGAGAAAGTTTTGAATGTTGAAAAGGGGGTTGTGACTGGAAATTTTGTCTGTCATCGATTTCTTCCTAGATGTGTACGAATCTACTTAGCACTTAGAATGCTAAGGCATTTCTCAAATGGCAGTTCATCAGGAGCAACAATAAATTAGCTGCATTCTTTTGGGCACCCAGGGAAACTACCCCACCCCTACTCGCACTAATCAGAACCCAGGACTCTCCCTTAAGCAGAGATTTATTTGAAGGGTGGCTTAATAGCACTTGTTACCTACGGGTCAAATGCTGTCAAAAGGCCAATTTAGAAGTGAGTGACTTCAAACTAAAAGTACAAGGAGGGAAGGGGGAAAGGAGAAGTAGTATTTAAAGTGGTAAAATATAAATGCATAGTATTTAAAGTGGTAAAATATAAAAATATAAAAGTCTTTTTAGTCTAGACTGCTGAAAATGTAAGCATGATTTCAGCTCTTACTGGAAAGAAGACAGTGTCCTACCTCATCTGCACTTATTTTGAACATTAATTGAAGATCCAAGATGGAAAAAAGAAAGATTTGGTTCCTCCTCACTTTTTTCCTTCCCTTTCCTCCCTTCTCTTTCTCCCCTCCTCTCTTCTCCCTTTACTTCTTTCTCACTTACTTTTCTTTTTTTGGCCTTTACTTCATCTTTTTTGTCTCTCCACCCCAAGTATTATCTTTAGTGGATACAGACTTCTTGGTTACTCTTCGGAGTTTTCATGCAGGATGTACAATGGGGTGCCTGTCTAAAGAATAGTGGGGCAGAGGAGAGATAAATGGGCAGCAGGATAACAGAGAATTAATAACTCCAGTAAAGTAGCAGGATATAAAGTAAACCTACAAAAATCATTAGCCTTTCAATACATTACCAATAAAAGCCAATAGGACAAGATAAAGAAATTCCATTCAAAATAACCATAGAATGTATAAAATAACTGGAAATTCAGATATCCAGACATAGATAGGAAATATAAGAATACAACTCCAAAAAACTCCATTCCATGGCCATCTCCAGACTATGTAGACTCAATTAATTCTTCATCTCTCCCTCCTACCCATTGGAAGCTTGTATCACACTCCTAGAGCCACCCTGATCTTTGACCAGTGAATTTTACATTATCATTCTGAGATCCAAGCCTTCGCTTCCTTTATTAGCTGTTTCCAGACCACACCAGCAGATTCATACCCCACTTTTCCAGAATCACTTTATGTATTATCTTCTGCCATTGGAATGTAAGTAAGCTTCATGGGGCAAAAATTATCTTGCTTTCTTGCATGTTTGCCCCTAGTGCTTAGCAAGGTGCATGGAGTATGTGAGCATTTAATGAAGGTTTTTTTCTGTCTGAATACTGAATTAACTAATTGGAGATATCTTAATTGCTCATGGTTGAACCATGACAATAGTACCTAAATTAATTTACGGATTTAGTTTCATATCAATCGAACTACCAACAGTTAATTTCAAACAACTAGAAAAAATAATAATGAAATTTATCTGGAGGTACCAAAGATCAAAAATCTCAAGAAAAATTATGGGTGAAAAAGCGGAAAAGAAGGAAGGATCATCTCAAAGCCAGGTCTCAAACAATGTTACCAAATACTAATCCTCAAAACTATTTAGTACTGCTTCAAAAATATAAAAGTTGACCAGTGTTATAGATTAGGTACAAAAGATCCAGAAGCAAATAAATTTAGAAGTATGGTGTTAAATAAACACAAACACCCTAACTACTGGGGTCAGAACCTACTATTAAAAAAAACTGCTAGGAAAGCTGGAAAGTGGACTAGCAGAAATTAGGTTTATACCAATATTTCATACCCTACACTACAATAAAATACATACAGATAAATGACCTAGATATAAAAAGTTGTACCGTAAACAAATTAGAGGATCAGGGAAGGAGATACCTTCTTTGCTTTGATTCTCTTTTTTTTCCTTTTTAAAAATTACTTTTTTTCAACAAGAATTTATTTTCTATCTCCATCCTCCCTACCCATGGTGGAAATAAAAAGGGAAACAAACCTTTGTAACAAATATGCATAGACAAATAAAGAAATTTCCACATTGGCCATGTCCAAAAATGCTACATTTCACTATAGTCAATCACCTTTGTGTCAGGAGGTGAGTAGCAATGCTTGCTTACCAGTCTTTTGGAATCATGCTTAGTCAATTCATTGATGGGAGCTCTTTCTATGCTGTTTGATTTTTTTACATAATTAATTTATTTGTTTTCAGTTTTCAACAATCACTTCCCTAACTTTTAAACTTTCTCCCCCCCCATTCTCTTTTGTAATTCCCTGTTTATAATATGTTGTAGACTTTACATACTATAACATGCACCTTTCCATTGGCTGTGGATGACACCCACATCTCTTCAGAGATTTCACATGTCTTGCAAGCCACATAACACAAGGAGAATATTGATAGCAATCTCAGACTCAACATGTCCAAAGCAGAACTTATTCCTTTCCTCCAAAACTCACCTTTCTCCTGACCTTCTCTATTTCTGTCTAGGGTATCACCATCCTCCTCATCACACAGGTCTACAGCCTTGTGTCATTTTTGACTCCTTGCTATCCATGTCCATTCCCAATATCCAAGTAGTTTCCAAGTCTTGTTGTTTTCATCTCCACTTTATCTCTTGCATCTATCTGCCTCCCGTCTTTTTTTTTTTTTTTGCTTACCTGGCTGCCCTTCTGGGTAGCCATCACTCATGCCCTTGACCATGGCAATGGTCTCTTATTGATGGTCCTGCCTTAAGCCTTTTCCATCTCCAATCCACTGTCCAAACAACTGCCAAAGTTATATTTTTCAAAGTGCAGATATAACTATGGCATTCCCCTCTCAATTAATGCTGATGGCTCTCTGTTACCTCTAGGATCAAATACAGATTCCACAGCATTGCATTTAAAATGTTTTTAATCTGATCTGTCTTTCCAGCCTTATTAGACAATACTGCCCTTCTTCATTCTTAGTTATGGCCAAACTGACGTCTTGGTGTTTCTCAGACATGACATTGGAGTGCCTGTTTCCCAGTCTTTGCATAGGCTCTCCCCTCATGTCTGGGGGCATTCTCTCCTCAGTCATATATTTTATAATCCCTAGTTTCCTTCCAAGTATAGCTAAAATGCCCCTTCCCAAGTCCCCATCCCTGCTAGTGCACCTGTTCTACCAAATCACCTTGCATTTACTTTACATTCTGTGTATACTTAGATGTGCATATATTATTTCTCTCAATCACAACCACCGTGTTTTAAAGCAGGATTTCCTAAACTTTTTCCACTCATGACCCCTTTTCGAAATGTGGCAGCATTTGTTGCCTCGTGTGGTCTGAGGGCATCCTCAGTGTAAGTGCACATGCTTCGTGTTCAGAACTAAGCCTTCAGTGAAGCTGTGAGATGAGACTGAGGCAAGCACTGCCTAAACACCTTGGACTCATTACGAGTGAGTTTGAATTCATTTTTGTTCATTGTGTGTTCAAAAATCGTTTATTGTTGCCAAATTTTTCTCAACCTCATATGGGATCGAGACCCACAGTTTAAGAAACGCTGTTTTAAAGCAGCTGTTGAGACAGGAACTATAGGGATGGTGGGTGTGCCAATACAAAAAAAAAAAAAAAAAATGAAACAATTCCTGCTCTTACAGAGCTTATATTCCAATGCAGGAGAAAGAACATATATAAGTATACATGCACAAAATGGATACAAAGAGAGTAAATAAATAAGTACAAATTAGTTAATGCAACTCAAGGTGGGAGGACAGCTGAGGGAATCAGGAAAAGGCTGTAGAAGGTGTGACTTCTTGAGCTGTGCCTTGAAAGAAAAGAGGGATTTGATAAAAAGAATAGGAGAGAGTTCTTTCCAAACAGAGGTATGAAAAAGCATTAAGACAGAGACAAAGATTGGAACGCCATGTGAGAAGGTCAGTTGACTTAATCATGAAGTGGGGCAGGTACAAGGATACTGAAAGGACAAAACAGTCTCAATTGAATGTAAACTCCTTGAAGGCAGAGAATGTTTTATTTTGTTTTTCCTATCCTAAGAACCCACCCAGGGCCTGACACACATTTGGTTCTTAAAAAATGCTTGATGATCCAGTCACAGATATTTCAAAAGGGCACATTATCATGCAAAAATCCCTCTGTCAGTAAAAGATCTACCTATAAAATCCCTTTGTAACTCTCTCTTTCCCAAAATATCACATATCAACCAGAAAAGATCATGGGTCAATTAAAGAAAGAGTAATAATCTTTTAAAAAGTTCTTCATTGGAATAATTACCTGGATATTAGATTAATATATAATTTATTAGAATATGTAGCAATGAATATTAATTGCTATGAGTTGAAGTCATTGTCAACTAAAGTTTCAGGCTTTTAAAAATAACTGTGTATAGGTTGACTCCAATTTACCACTGATTGCATTCCAAATCATTAAAATCTGGTTGCATAAGACTTGAAATTCATTATCCCATAGAATGAAAAACATAAATGTGGTTGAGTTTCCAGATGAATCTTTTAAGCCCATTTAATCCATAACGGAAATACCTTAATCCAAATGAAGGATACTAGGAACAGGGCCTTGGGATTCTGGAGGGAAAAGAAGAATCAAGAATTTTCCTTAGATCAAAGTCAAAAATATGCAGAAATAGTTTGTTTTTGACACCCTCCCATTTCTCTTTCTGGACATCTTCTTTCCAAGTTTCCAGTGCTGTCAGGCTGCCTCAGATCTCTTTCCTACCCCACCTCTCATTCAGTTTCTTTCTCCCTCTCTCTCTCTTTTTAAAAAATTGATTGATTTTTGACATTTAAAAAAAATTGAGTTCCAAATTCTCTCCCTGCTTCCCACCTCTTTTTTCCTATTGAGGAAAGCAAGCAATGTGATAGCACTTCTGGATGTGAAGTCATGCAAAACATTACCATATTAGCCATTTTGCAAAAAAATTTCTTAAAATAAAAGTGAAAAAATATATGCTTTAACCTATAACTGGAACTTATCAATTCTCTCTGAAGGAATTTATCAATTCCTTCATTTCTTCACCATAAGTGATTTCATTCAACTAGTTGGTAGGAAGAAAACATCTTAATGAAAGAAATTTATATTAATTCATACACTACAAACATTCCGCAAACCTGGTGTATCAGCAATTTTAAGGAGATAAGGCCTTCATTCAAATAAACTACAAGTGTTATATTAATTAATGTTACAAAGTGAAATGACAAAGTAGTACGATGCTACAGCATGGATAAGCCAGTCATGCCTAGGAATCAGTCCTTGGGGTTAATTCCTGGATTTACTAGGCAGCTAGGTCATACAGTAGATAGACTGCTGGGCCTGGAATCAGGAAGACTCCTTTGTATCAGTTCAAATCTGGTCTTGAACATTTACTAACTATGTGGCCTTGGACAAATCACTTAACCCTGTTTGCCTCAGTTTCCCCATCAGAACAATGAGTTGGAGAAAGAAATGGCAAACTATTCCAGTATCTTTGCCAAGAAAACCCCAAATGGGGTCAAGAAGAGCCAGACATAACTGAAATGACTGAATAAAAACCTTGACTTACTGGAAGTTCCTTAGTTCGTCTGCCTAGTAGATCATAGATCCTTTCCAAAACATCTCTAACATATTAGTATAGGATGGTGCTTGATTTACTTCAGTGGATCAAGAATTATTCTGTTTGATGGCAGTGGGCAAATTCAGGAGTCATGGGCAAAAACTGTAGAGAAGAAGATTTAGGCTTCATATCTGGATATACTTCCCAACAGTTAGAACTATTAAAAATGGGATCATCTTTCTATAGAGGTCAGAGGCTTCTCCCAAAGATCTTTAAGCAGAAGTTGAATGATCACTTATAGATGTTAGGGAGATTTTTTTCTTTGAATGACCTCTGAGGTTACTCCCAATAGTAAATACCCTGAGCCATCGGAGCAGTGAAGAATTACTTTCCTTCTCTTGATTCAGCCTCAGATCATGTTAACTATTTTTATTCCCTCATCACATTTTACTATATTGACTTTGTAATGTAAATCTTTTTTTTCATGCAAGCTGCTTTCTACATAATCACCCATGTGTTGTATTTAGTTTGATTTTTTTTAACCCAGGTATAAGAAGTTACATTTCTCTCTATTGAAATTTCTAATAAAAATTAGATTAGCCATCACTTCAACTGGTTCACAAGTTTTTGGATCTCAGTTCCATCATCTATTGTGTTAGTTTTCTGTTACCCACAGATTTGGTGAACATCATAAATGGGATTTTGTTTTAAGGTACAAGAAGATGGATGAGGACTTCTGTATGGAGGTGTTGAGGATGTAATGAAGATAAGAGGTAGTAGATAAAATGAAGTAGATTATGTGAAGTATTTCCCTTAAGCTTCCAACATTTCACAATTTCTTCCCTTATCCAACAGATTTTAGTTCCCCTTTCTCCTATATGCTGGACTCCAGTTCTCCCAAAGTTTCTTTTGATTTTGGTTCTATCTTCTTCTGTAGCAGATAAAACAGAAGCCATGAAAGATTATAATTTGTGCAATGTCAATAGGTAGTAGATCCAAAGACAAGATTCTAAACCAGGCTTTCTGACTCTTGCCTCCATCTGCATCGCTTGCCTAGGACCAGCAACTTGAGAAGAGAAGTTAATTTCTTTTAATATATGTCAAGATTTGCCTACATATGTTTTGCATACTAAGAATGAAGGAAGTAAAAATGAAACAAATCAAAATTTTTGAAAAAGAGAAACACATTGTGAAACTGTTTTCTCTTTATCTTGTAGTTACATAAATTGGGAAAATATAAATACCAAATTAACAATTTTTTTTAAAATCGGGTGATTTACTCAGGCAATAATTCTTTTTTTTTTAAATTTATTTAATTTTTACATTCATTTTCACAAAATTTTGGCTTCCAAATTTTCTCCCCTTTTCTCCCCTCCCCCACCCCAATACCCCAAGCAATCTAATTTTCCCTATCTCCAATCTGCCCTCTCTTCTGTCATCCCTCCCTTCTCTTGTCTCCATCTTCTCTTTTCTCCTGTAGGTCCAGATGACTTTCTATTCCCCATTAACTGTATTTCTTACTTCCTAGTAGCAAGAACAATACTAAACAGTTGTTCCTAAAACTTTGAGTTCCAAATTCTCCCCATCCCTCCCTCCCCACCCATTCCCTTTGGGAAGGCAGGCAATTCAATATAGGCCATATCTGTGTAGTTTTGCAAATGACTTCCCTGATAGTCGTGTTGTGTAAGACTAACTGAATTATCCTCCATCCTACCCTGCCCCTCATTGTTTCTCTTCTGTCTTTTGATCCTGTCCCTCCCCAAGTGTTGATTTTCAATTGCTCCCTCCTCCCTTTGCCCTCCCTTCCATCATCCCCCCCCTTGCTTATCTCCTTCTACCCCACTTTCCTATACAGTAAGATAGGTTTTCATACCAAAATGAGTGTGCATTTTATTCCTTCCTTTAGTCACATGTGATGAGGGTAAACTTCCTGTTTTTTTTTTCTCAGCTCTCCTCTTTTTCCCTCCACTAAAAAGTCTCCTGCTTGCCTCTTGAATGAGATATAATTTACCCCATTCCATTTCACCCTCTTTCCTCCCACTACATTTCTCTCTCACCATTTACCTTAATTTCTTTTAAGCTATGGTCCCATCCTATTCAATTCACTCTGTGCTCTCTGTCTGTGTGTGTGTGCATGTGTGTATGTGTGTGCGCGTGCATGCGTGTACGTGTGTGTGTGGTCCCACCAACTACCCAGATACTGAAAAGTTTTAAGAGTTACAAATATTGTCTTTCCATGTAGGAATGTAAACAGTTCACTTCTGGTAAGTCCCTTAAGACTTCTCTTTGCTGTTTACTTTTTCATGCTTCTTCTCATTCTTGTGTTTGGAAGTCAAATTTTCTTTTCAGCTCTGGTCTTTTCATCAAGAATGATTGAAAGTCCTCTGTTTCAAAGACCATATTTTCCCCTGAAGTATTATACTCAGTTTAGCTGGGTAGGTGATTCTTGGTTTGAGTCCTAGATCCTTTGACTTCTGGAATATCCTATTCCATGCCCTTTGATCCCTTAATGTAGAAGCTGCTAGATCTTGAGTTATCCTGATTATATTTCCACAGTACTGGAATTGTTTCTTTCTAGCTGCTTGCAAGATTTTGTCCTTGAGCTGGGAGTTCTGGAATTTGGCCACAATGTTCCTAGGAGTTTCTCTTTTTGGATCTCTTTCAGGTAGAGAGGCGGGGGTTTGCTATGGTTGTTGACTAATGTAGTACACCACACAGTCCATCTGATCCCACCTAAGCTACATATGAGGGTGTTGACCCTAAAATCTTTTACATGTATTTTAGATAGTTTTGGAAATAGTACTACCTGTATGTTGCTGGTCATGTAGTATTGGTTCCTCCATACAATTTAATACAATTTAATTTCAGAGGTTTCTATGACTGGAAAAAATCATTAATTGGTAGGCAATATTTGGAAATGAGCATCTCCATATTTACACTAATTTGCAGACCATTGAGAAGGGCTGGACCTTGCACAGCCTTCAGGAAGGCTGTTACTTTCTTACCATAATACAGCAACAAATAAAGACTTTTATGGACTTATTACAAAATAAATATGTAATTGCCATGAAAACTAGAGGGTTTTTGGCATTAAAAGTGTGTATCTAGAGACACTTTAACATATTGAGTTTGAAATTGTCCTCAGAGCATGGGCAGTGGAGAAACTGTCACCACTGACCCCTTGGCATCTCATTAAAAATTCCTTTCTATAGCTCTCAAGAAATACTTGGATTCTACCCTTTTTGACCAATATATGGATATCAAATCTTACAAGTCATTGACTTTTGTCATTTAAGAAGAGTTGTTGGCTTTCTTGAAATGGAAATTTATTGCTATATATTTTGAACCCTCTCTCATGTTCTGCTATGCACATGGCAATGCTTTCTTTTCTTCTTTTGTATTATTTCAGTTTCAGTATTTCTTTTTCCTTTTCTTATTTTGTGTGTATTTTAAATAAAAAAATTACCAAAAAATAATTGTTCACAGTGATTTCAAATCTTCAAATTTGTTAATATATGATATACTTCTTACATATATGTGAGATAGTTAACATTCTGGTACAAATGCCTAGGGGTATTGCTAGGGTCTACAAGATATTCCATTTCAGTACAGATATACGTAGAGTTGAATATACTATACATATATTGCCTCAGATATTTACTTCTCTGGGCTGGTCACTTAATTTCCATTTGTCTCAGTTTCTTCTTCTATAAAATGGTGATAATAATAGCATCTATCTCCTAGAATTATTGTGACGATTAAATGAGATATTTGTAAAGCAAAGGGGTGTATAAATGTTAAGTATTATTCTGACCCTGAATCTTCCCTTAGTGCTCAGGTAGGGACTTCTTGCCCTGGAACGTCCTTCTGCCAACCTGGCCCCCTTCTTCCGTTGGTGAGCTCCTTCTTGCCCTCTATTTTGGAATCGGGTCCTGGCCATACATCTGCTGATTATGGGCTTTGCTACTTCTCCCTCATCTCCTCATCTCCCCCACTACTTTTTAGCTTCTTTTTATATGCTGTCTTCTCCCAGTAAGCTCCTTGAGGGGAATATTTTCTTTTTGCTTGGATTTTCAGCACAGTGCATGGCATAGAGCAAGCCATACTTCTTGCTTTCTTGCCTGCTGGACCCTAGTTTCTGGGATTTGGTATCAAGAACGAATAGTCTAATCTTTTGCTTTTAAAACTCTGTCAGTGTTTGTCTTTATATATGTATTTTCTTTCTTTGTTGCAAAACTTAAGTTGTCCTTTGTTTTGAAAGATATTGTTTAAATCTGTAAATATCATGAAAATGGATAAAGCTCTGTGTAGAACTAATCATTATACCTGTTTTGTTTTGTCTAAATAAAACTATAAATCCAAAAAAACTTTTTTATGTGTTGTATGTAAAATGTGCCCATGACCAACTTTTAGGTTCAGTCTGCGTTATTAACATTTTTATCCCTTTCTAAAGTCTAGGCAGTAAACCACATAGTAAATCAAGCCCTGATTTATAGAGATTTCTGAGGTGTACATGCTCACCCTGATCATTTAATCATCGCAGCCAGTTTAAACTGGCACTGGTACACTCTCTGAAGGATCTGTGTTCCCATCAAGGTGACTGCTTTCCAACATGGCAGATTACAATCCATCCTACCTTCCTAGTCTGTGAAATTCTTGTCTATATGTTTCTTCTTTAAAATTTTATTTTATTACCCAATGAACAAATGTTTATTTTTTTCCCTTTCTTACTGCCTCTCCCCCCACCCCAGTTTAAAGGAAAAAAGAAAAATAAGGTGTATATTCAAGAAAAATAATTTTCCCCTTGGTCCTTGCTCAAAAATATGTCTCATTTTACATCTTGAATTCATCACCTCTTTGTCAGTAGACAGGTAGCATCATCCTCATCCTCCTCCTCATCATCACTTCTGGAATGAGGGCTGGTCACTAAATAGATCACAGTCCTTAAGTCTTTCAAATATATTTGTCTCCACAATGTTATTGTATAAATTGTTTATCTAGTTACTGGATCAAAAAGGACAAATGAACCAGTTTTTATATGGCATTTTAAAAAGTTGTACCAATAAAATCAATGCAACTAGACTAAAAAGAAAAGATATGGATTTGGAAAAAATTACATTCAATATCTCTAAAAAAAGTCTTAAGTATGACTTATAATATCTATAGGGACATCTCAAAAATATATAAAGAACTATTTCCTAGTAGATAAGAACTCAAAAGGACATCAATGGTTTCAAAGGAAATAGAAATTATTAATAACCATCTGGAAAAATGTTCAAAATTAGTAGTGGCTAGAAAAATGCAAATAAAAAATTACCTCAATACTTGAATAGGCAACTTTGTTATAAAGATTTTGCTTTTGTTTTTTTCTTAGTTGTGGGCTAACAGAGAGTAAAAAGGGAGCAGGGGTAGTGTTGCTCTCCCCCCTTAAAAAAAAAAAGAAAGAAGAGAGTCATTAAATGTTTGTGAAATGCATAGAGAACACAAGGAAGGTCAGAAGGAATCACCAAACAAGACAGCTTTGAACGTAACAGTGAATTCATTATATGCTTTGAAAGAAAAGCAAGCTTTATGTAGTAATGAATATTTTCATGTACAATCTTCTTTCTATTCTATTTGTATATGGAAGTACTCATTTTAATTCGTATTTGTTAAGAATTAAAAAGTAGAAAAAATAAAAATTACCTCATACTCATCAGTTGGTGTGTGTTCATCCTTCATTGCCATCACAGAAATGATGCCATGACTTGCACTTGACTTTGTTTTGAGTGAAGGAGGGCTGTGCAGGTCACCAGCCTCAGTTCTCCTCTGTAGCCACCTGAATCAGGATGACTGGAGATAACCCAGGATAAGGCAATTGAGGTAAATGACCTGCTAGTGAGTGTCAAGCATCTGAGGGGAAATTTGAACTCAGGTCCTCCTGACTCCTGCACTGGTGTTCTATCCACTACACCACCTAGCTGCCCCATCAATCAGTCAAAGCATTGATTAAACACTATGTGCCAGGTACTGTGCTAACAAACCTAACAATGATGGGAAAACCTATTGTGACCTGTGGGAAAATTGATATGCTACTTCACTGCTGTAGGAGCTGTGAATGATCTTGAATTTGGAATGTGCAAGAAACAGTAGAAAGACTACTGGATTTGGAAGTGAATGACCTGGGTTTGAATCCTGATTCCAACACTCGCTGTCCATGTGACTTCATCAAGTCACTTAAATCTCTTTGTGTTTCAGTTTCTTCGTCTGCCAAATATGGGAATTGGACCATAAGATGTCTGTGGTCCCCATTAACTTTAAAACTATGATCCTATAAAATAAAAGTTACTAAGTTGTTCATATTATTCAACCCGAAGACCCCATTTCAGGGACTATATACTGAGGTGGTTGGTGATGGCAAGAAAAGACTAATATGTATAAAATGTTCATTAAAACATTATTTGTGATAACAAAATGGTGAAAATAAGAGATGCTCCTGTTATTGGGAACTGGCTTCACAAACTGTTATATACATGCAATGGAATGTTCACGTTCTGTAAGGGATGAAGGAGAAGCATCACATAGAAAATTTACCTAAACTTGAGTAAAATTAGTTTGTGAGATTTTGAGGGCATCACTTGTCTTTTGCCAGTGTTTAGCATAGTGCTTGGCACATTTGTTGTTCAACTGTTTCAGACTTCTTGTGACCTCATTTGGGGTTTTCTTGGCAAAATGTTGGAATGGTTTGCCATTTCCTTCTCAAGCTCATTTTACAGATGAGGAAACAGGCAAACAGTCTTAAGTGATTCACCCAGGTTCACTGAGCTAGCAAGTATCTATGGCAAGTTCCAGTGCTCTATCCACTTTGTCACCTAAATGCCCTAATATTTCAGTTAGAGGTTAACATCCATTTTTTAAAAAAAATTATGAGTTCCAAATTCCCTCCCTCCCTTCAGCTCCTCCCTTACTCATTTGAGAAAGCAAGCAATACAATATCTGTTACAATGTAACATCATGCAAAACATTTTTCTACATTTCTACATTTGTCATGTTGAAAAAAAATAAAGCAAGAGAAAAAAGATGCTTCAATTTGTGCTTGGAATTCATCAGTTTTCTCTGGATAGGGAAAGTATTTTTCATCATGAGTTCTCTGGAATTGTCTGGATCACTGTATTGATAAGAATACCTAAGTCTTTCACAACTGATTATCATTACAATATTTCTGCCAGTGTACAATGGTCTCTTGGTTCACTTTATTTTTCATCTGTTCACATAAATCTTCCTAGATTTCAGTTAGAGGTTAATGAAAGTGAAGATATAATTTCCCATCCCCTCCAAATAGCCAGATTTCCCTGAAATCTTTCCATAGACCAGGACCCCAAAAACTCTTGAGCTAGAAGTTCTGGATTTGAATCCAGGTTTGGTCACTATTTCTGCGACAAGGTCTGTCACTTAATTGCACTTCCCTGAGCCTCCATTTCTCCAGTCAATCAGTAAATACTGATTCAGTGCCTGGTATGTTCTAGGCACTGTGCTGAATACTAGGGAAACAGTAAAAAAACAGAAACAAAAAACCCAAACCAATCTGTTTCCAAGGACCTAATGACCAATTGCAAACCGGCCACTTATAAACAAGATACATACAAAATTAACTGGAAATAATCAGGAGAGGAAAGACACTAGAATTAAGAAGGATCAGGAAAGGATTTTTCTAGAAGGTGTAATTTTAATGATTTATGAATTATAAATATTATAAATTATGAATAAATTTAATTTGAAAGAAGCCAGGAGGCAGAGGCGAGGAAGGACAGCATTCCAGGGAAGGGTCCCCAAACCTCCCTGGGTCTCAGTTGTTTCATCTGTAAAATGGGGGGGTTGGGTTGCACTTGACCTTTAAGGTCCCTCCCAAAGGGGCACCGTACTCCAGCTCCTTTACCCCCAGAATTGTGCCTCCTAACTGCAATGTTCCCTCCTTTTCATTATTTGGCCACTCACTGTATACATACATGTACACACACACAAACATACATGTATAAAAATATATTATGTATGTATACACATAAACAAATATATATAAATGTAAACACATAAAATATGTATACAAAAATAAATTATATATACACACAAATATATATAAATATTTATAAATATATAAAAATAAATAAATTATATATACACATATATACATATATATATATATAAATATATATTATTTTCCGGGCTTCGTTCCAAACAAGAAGCACCCGCGGAGAAGCGACCAAAGGGCCGGGAAGCGGTCGCACGCATGCGCCCCAGCGTCTCCCGGAGAGGGCCCGGGCTCACGTGACCCCGAGCGGTCACATGGCTCTCCAGACAACATGGCTGCGCCCGGCTCGGCGCCGACTCGGCCACGCCGGGTCCCGCCGTCGCCGCTCCCGTTGCGGCTGCTGCTGATCCTCGGGGCGGTGGGGGCGGCCCGAGGCCTGGGCTCGGAGGCCGGACCCCCCGCAGCCGACGGGGCCCCCGCGGCGGGGACGTGCGGCTGCGGCTCTCCCCAGCGCCCCGGGACGGCGGCGCGCAGATACTCCCGGGAGGCGAATGTGGCGGAGCGGGCCTCCTCCGAACGGCCGCGGCCGTCCCCGCAGGTGGGCGGCAGGGGGAGGGGACCCTGGGCCCGGGCTGGGGGGCGCTTGCGCCGTAGGAGAGACGGGAGGACCGCAGGGTTCTTCTCCCCTTCCGCTCCCCCTCCCCCTTCCCCGGGGCTGGGGTCAGGCGGCTTTGGCCTTCCGCTGCTGCGCTCCGGGTGGCCGCGGTCTGGGAGAGAGAAAGCGCCTCCTCCCGGCGCGAGCCGTGGAAACAGGCCTGGACGTGCCGTCGGGACGTGACCCGAAACCTCCGCTCTGCTCAGCTGCCTCCCTGGTGTGGCGGGGCAGGGTGCTTTTCTCTGGGCCTCCGTGAGGCCTACCCCGCCCTCGCTGCCCTCGAGGCCTGATCCCACCCAGCCTGCACGTGGTGCGCTCCTGACTTTATGCTGACGTCATCGGCTCCGATGGGGCCCTAAGAGCAGGCGAAACCGGGTTTTCTCGGGTCTTAGGTGGAGGAGACTTAAGTAGGTTCTTATCTCCACAAGCGTTCCGTGGCCCCAGCCCTGGAAAAGTTCACATTCAGGATCCTAACCAGTCCGGTCACATCATCAAGTTGATAAACCTTTCCGGGCCTCAGTTTCCTTACCTGTAAAATGAGAGAGTTCATGGTAGAGATGAAAAAGTGTTGGATTTGGAGTTAGAGGATGGGGGTGAGCCCTTGTTGCCCCAAACTTCACCCAACTCCAAAATACAAGGCAGGGGTCCCAAAAAGTCTTAAGTGGAGTTTAGGACATTTTCAACAGGCTGCACGCTGTTATTACTTTATAACATGCAAGAGGTCTGTCTAAACGTTTATCTGGATCAATCATTTCCATAGCAGTCATGGTCTTTCTTAGGAAACTTGAAAGTAAAAAGGGCCTGTGCCCTTCTGTCCCCTGGGGAGTTGACAAAATGTATTTGCTAATTCTTTTAGGGTATCCTTTGAGTATCCACCCCAAATGTTCCCTGGAACTGTCAATGCTCAATCTGTGGTGGAGCATTTTGAGCTCCTATTGGTCTAATCAGATACAATCTGACACACTGAAAGTTGATTTTGTCATGGTGATGTCATCTTGGTCCTCAAGGGCTTTTGTAGTAATGTAGACTTCTTAATGTTGGTCATCAGTGGGAAGTAGCATTACCCATTATTAACTTGATAATCTTGGATTTCATTTCTTTAGTGTTTCAGTCTGGGAATTGATGACTTTTCAGCGCTTAGGTCTTTGGTAATAGTTCATCCTTAGGGTTTGTGAAATGCTCACCAATCTTTCCTCTGTGAGGTGAACTTTACTGGTATTATCCCCTTTTATAGATGCAGGAATGGAGGTTCAGGGAAGTTAGGCAGCCGCTTGTCTAGGCTATTAAGATGGATTGCTTAAAAGGAAGTACTTGCTTTCCTGTCTTTAAATATCAGTCCATTGTAAAGTGACTGTGGGCTTACTCTGAAATTTGCTCAGCCACCTATTCTGCTTTCAGTGAGTCAGATGTATCTGTCTCAGTGCCCTTGTTAGGTATATCTTTTATACTAGATCTTTCTCTAAAATTTCTTGCAACTTTAAAATCCTATGTAATCTGTGATTATTCCATGATCCTAACATGCAATAAAGTAACACCAGGGACTTCATGACCTGGAGTCTGCCCCGCCCCGGATATATGATTATGATTTTGGGGATGGTCTATGAACTTGGATAGGAAAACAAAACCTTTATTTTTACTAGCCTATACCAAAAATTTAGCAGTTACTTAAAAATCTCTGTGCAAGGCTCCATAAGCTTCACCAGATTGCCAAAGGGATTTATGTCACAAAAAAGGTTAAGAATCCTAGGTCTAAAAGGTGGTACCCTTTTCAATTTGATTGAATGCTGTACTTCTGATAAGTGCAGTACAAAAAAGAGAAGATTTATGAGGTTCTGCCCTTGCTCTAAAGGAACCAATACTCTTACTGAAAAGATAAGATGTGAACTCTGATTGATTCCTTCAACAAAAATACCTACCAGCTGATGGATTTTCATGATATTAATAGGATTACACGCTAAGATTTGTAGTGAATCATATTCAGGATAAAAGGATAAATTTTTTTTTTAATTAAAAAAAGTAGCTATCTGAGTTTTTCTACTATTTGGAAAGTAAGAATTTGGACAGGATAAAGACTTTCATTTGTCCCTTCATTAATAAAGTTATCAATAGTACTGTTTTAGTATTTATGACATCTTAAGAGAATACTAGTGAGGAGAAAAGGAAATAAAACTTGAATGGTGGAAAAGTCCTTTGTCACCTGTGAAGTGCCATATATATAAGGTTAGCTTAGCATGTAGGGAGAGTTCTGGAAGGTACCACACTGTATATGCTAACTTGGGGCAACTAGGTGTTGCAGTGAATAGAGCCCTGGCCCTAGAGTCAGGAAGACTCCTTTTCCTGAGTTCAAATCTGGCCTCAGACACTTTTTATCTTTGGGTCCCTGGGTGAGTTCCTTAACCCTGTCTGCCTCAGTTTCTTCATCTGTAAAAATGATCTGGAAAAGAAAATGGCAAACCACTCCAGTATCTTTGCCAAGAAAACCCCAGCTTGTGTTTGTCCCCTGTTTTCTAAGAGGACCATGACATCAAGATGATGACACGACTTGCACTTGACTTTGATTTGAGGGAGGGAGGGCTTTTCAAGGTCACCAACCTCACTTTTTTCTCCTGAGCCATCTGGGTCCAGGGGCCTGAGATTCATCAGGACGACTGGAGATGGCCCAGGATGGAGTGTGAGATGCTGGCCATTTCAGGCCCAGGTCTTCGCACATTCTCACTTTGAGTGAGATACCCAAGAAAACCCCAGATGGAGTTCTGAAGAGTCAGGCACAACTGAGAAACAACTGAACAACAGCATGCCAGCTTACTTTAAAAGGAAACTGGAGGAAAACATCAGCAGACTAGCAGAAAGCTTCATTTCAAATACGGCTAAAATTCCATCTTGATGGAAGCTTATTGTTGCGAAGATGATCTCGAGTTGACTGTGAATCCTCGTACTTTGAACAAAACAGTCCCCTTTTGTTATTTCAACCTTAGGAAATTTCGTAGTATAGCCACTCTATTCAAGGGCCAAATTGGAGGACAGTAAAGTGATGTGCATAACTGCACATTTGTGCAGCTTGGATCACATTTTAGTCAGTGATCCTGCCCTCTTCCTTACCCATAAAGCTTAAGCTGAAATGAAACTTGCTCTATGAATCTTCCCTGAACTTTTTCATATTGAGGTACTATCTCTTCAATTCTTCCAAACTTAAACATATTTTATTCTAGTTATTTCTGTGCATTTTTAAAATTTCTTCTAGTAGATTCAGAGGCAGAGGTGGGGAAACTTCAGCCTTGAGACCACATGTGGCCCTCAAGTGTGAGCCTTTGACCGAATTTGGGCCACCTGCGGCCTTGTGGCTGAATGTTCCCTACCTGAGTAAGCCCTTCCAGGGTAGGACCTTAGTGTAGCTTAGTGCCTTGCATAAAATACGTTTGAATGAATGGATGCACTGATAGTTTTCTTTGGTGTTAGGTTTGATGAAAGGCAAGTCTCAGAAACTGACAAAGAAATGAAGTCTCTGTGCTCCCTTTTTTAAGCCATTAAAACCTAGCTCCAGTTTCTAGGCATGTTCACTCTGGTCCTAGGCTAATTGAATTTTTGATTAGTCTGTTTTTAATATTACTGAAGATAGTCTATACTTTGCTGATCCCTTTAAAGTTTGGACAAGGCAAGGAGAAAGTTAGTGTTAGTTATCTCTGTGTGTGGAGCGGGAATGAGGGAGAGAATGGTTAGAGGCTAGCTAGCTGACCACATTGGTATTATGACTCATTTAAAGTCACGTTTCTCTACTTTTCTTGCTGATACTGAATATTCTGTCCTTTGTTTTTGAACAGGACCAGTGATGTCATAGGTGGTGTCTTGACTTGTGAGTGAATTGGAATTAACTGGGGCAGTCTCACTCTCTTCCAGAGTAATTCAAGTCTAGAGCAGGACACAAGTCAGGCCTATGCTGCAGTGGATGACCTGGGCATTTTCAACGTATGACCAAGCTCTGAGTATCCACAGCACCTGCTTCAGCCACCTTCATGGCCATTGGAACAAATTCCTCCATTCCTCCATGGGAAGTCTTCACATACTTGGCGTAGACATCCCTATAACTCACAGATAGGTTTGAGACCTCCTGGTTACCCTCAAGCTGGGTTAGCCCATCTGCTGGCCACTTCACACACGACAGCGTTTTGGAGCCACAAGTCAGAGTGGAGTGCCAGATGGACACCAAAGGTTGATGAACGGCCCTGAAAAGGGCTCAGCAGGCCCTTACACCAGAACACCCCTGAGAGAGAGGAAAGAGGAGGAAAAGGATGAGATTTGTCAGATGTCTGTGCTTTGGGCTGAGTCCCAGGTCCCATAATTATCAGGTGTATGAGATGACATATCAGGAATCCTTTGAAGTATCCCATTTTAGAGTTGAGGAGACTGAAGGAGATTAAGTGACTTGCCCCTACCCGAACTGCTAAGAGGTCTGTTGGAATTTGAATCTTGGACTTTCTGATGCCAAGTCCAGGAGCCTAACCACTGCAATGTGTTGCCTCTTAAGACCACCCCTTAACCTTGGCTGAGCTGTCCTTTCTGTATCTGTAGAATGAGCACCACAAGTGCACATGCAACTGAGTTTCCAGAGTTGGAGGGAAGCGCTTTGGGAGCTGTTAATATTGTTATTTGTGCATTTTCTTTTCTGAGGTCACCATAAAGCTTGAATGGGAACACAGGAGGATTCTTCGCTTACCTCATTTACCTTCATAAACCTGATTTGAATGAAGAGGCCTGAGCGTAAACAGAGGGAGTTTTCTTTTCATTTGAGTTCCTGGGTGAATATTAGTTCTAACTTTCTGACCCTGGAAGAAAGAATTGAGAGTTCCCTGCCTTTTTGTAGCAGCACTTGGCAAGACTTGGCTGCAGATCTGCCAGAGACGTCTTGTGTTTGATTGTTCAGTGGAGTCCGACTCTTTGTGACCCCATGGGCCATGGCCCTCCCAGTCTTTCTCTCCATCTCATCTTCTGTCATACCCTTTTCCTTTCCCAACATGAAAGTCTTTTCCATTGAGTCCCATCCTCTCACCATGTAGCCAAAGTATTTAAGCTTTAGCTTCTGTATTTTCATTGAGTAGACTGAATTAATTTATTTTAAGTATTGATTCATTTAGTCTTTCTGTCCAAGGACCTCTCAAATGCCAAAGACTACTTGTGGCTTGTCATGTCTGTTCAGAATACTTTTGAAGTTTGTAAGATGGGACAATATTCACTTCATTAGTTCAATATTTTATTCAGGGTAGAACAGGTTATTTTTACCTACAACCTTTCGAATGGAAAATTGTCTTCTGTAGCCTTATTTCCTTAATAAAAGAAAAAAAAATTAGGACAGGAGTCCACAGTGGAAATCTTTGGAATTGTTGATATTCGCCTTCAGGCAGGATAAGATAAGGGAACAAAACTAGGTAATTTTAAAAAATCTATTACATTAAATTGGCACAGCTTCCTGTTGATTTCACTTTTGAGCTGAGGAATTGACGTCTGTTCTTATAATAGGACCAATATGTCTTTCGGGGGAAGTCTTTTTTTTTTTTCCGCCTTTAAATCCTTCATTGGTTTGTTTTTAAACTAATTTTTAAGCTTTTATATTATGGATAATCTTTTCCCATTTTTTCCCACAGGACAAGTGGGGAAGGAGAGATCAAGCTAATGCAAGAGAAACCTGAGTTTCTAAGGACTGAGAAGTTTTATAAGCATCTGAAGCAATTGTAGGCCTAGTATTTTATGCTGGGGCCTTAATTATAACACTATTTGGGTCTTTCCATGAAGACCTCTAGCACTGGGGATCTGCTGCCTCTAGAGGAGGTCCATTATACTTGGTGCCATTTCTAGCTATTAGCAAGCTGATTTTTAAATCTGCTAAATTTTTAAGTCTGCTTCTTTGCCTTATCTACCCAGTGGTCTTCTAAATGCTCTATAGCTGTGTAAATATTAAATTAGGGGATAGTGTTCCACTAAGGTACTTGCTTGTACTTGGCAGTGATAAATTTCTCACTGTGACAGGTCATGTTAGATTATGATTCTAATGTTGGCTCTAATAACATCTGTTTCCTAAAGGTCCCAGAATGTCTTACATACAGATGTTTTGGAAAGCTGAAACATGGAGTAGATGGACCCCAGAATCACATACTTAGAGTCAGTAGAATACTTCTCTGATTTTTCTGTTTCCTTTTCAGAATTATTAATGATGTCTCTCCCCTCATCTCCTTCTTTCTACTTAATCTCTCCTCTTAATTTCCCTGAGTTTCTATCCAGGTTATCACTGTTTTTACAGTAACCTAGGTTCACAACTTAGAAGTGATAAGCATCTCTTCACTCGCTAAACCCATGAGTCCAATCAGTTGCTAAGTCTTGTCAATGTGTTTCCTAAATAGATCGCTCATACTGAAACATTCCAGTTCAGACTCTTATCATTTTTCACCTAACCCTTGCTATCACCTCCCTGATGATCCTCTCTGCATCCAGGTTCTCCCTTCTCTGGTTCATCTCTCATTCCTTCCAAACTGGTATTTCCAAAGCATGGGGTTAAGAAATCTCTGCTTAAGAAATTTCTTTGGCTTCTCATTGCTTCTAGGATCATATATAAACTCCAGTCTTTGATATTTAAAACCCTCCACAAATCTCTCTCTCTCTTCTCTCTCTCTCTCCCTCTCCCCTTCCCTCTCCCCCTCCTTCCCTCCCTCCCTGTCTCTCCCTCCATCCCTCCCTCCTCCCTCTCTCTCCCTCCCTTCCCCCTTGCCATCTCTTCCTCCCTCCCATACTTCCCTATTTGCTGTTTGTTGAACATTATCTGTTTCCTACATATGTCTCCTACCTCTGCCTCTGTATGCTTCGTCTGTTCCCCCATGTTGGGAATCCTCTTCCCCTTGCCTTGCCTCTTAAGGCTCAGCTCAGATGCCACCTCCTTTAAAAAACCTTTCCTGATGTCTTGCCCCTCCTCCCAAAACATTTGTTATTTTATTTTGTACCCCTTCTCTTTAGTCATCTGTGAACATGCTGGGTGCTCCCCCACAGAAAGGAAGCACCCTGAGGGTAGGAATTGTTTATTTTTATCTTGGTATCTCTAGGTCCCAGCACAGTGCCCGGTAAATTGGCATTTAATAAAGGCTTTCGATTCATTGATTGTTTGCTGAGTAAGTAGAAGTAGAAAATTTGAACTCTTTAACAGCTAGTTTATTCCACAGACAAGTCTCCTGCTTTATGTCCTTTTCATGTTAATCAATGAGTGTTTTTTATGTTCTTTGCCTACTTCCGCACTCTGCCTCCCAATCTCTTCTACCCCTAGCTTTCTGAGCAGTAACATTAGGGGATTGAACTAATTTCAGTAAAGTTCCTTCCTAATTAGGAAGCTTCCAATAATTTAGTTCAACATAGCGTTTATTACTTTCCGTGACTCCTTCATTACCCTACAAGATTTTCCATTCGAAATGACTTAGGGACACAGAAATAAAATTGTTTTACTTCTTCTAAGAATATTTTTGAGGAAAAACCTATAGCATTTCAATGGAAGGGCACATTTTGTAAGGATTGAGCAAAAAAATAACAGAAAATAAAGGTATTGGTAAAAAAAATACACCTTTTCTAATGTCATATTTTTTTGTGTATTGATCTCTTTGGAATAATTCTTACTGATTCTCGTTTCAGTGCTTTTATAGAAAATAGGATACTTGGAAACATGGAATTGAATGTATTTCTCTAGGAAGCATTGATTTTAAGAGAGTGGCTGAGATAACTTTCAAGGACAGTTTTTCTGATTTGTGGAATTGAAGATGATATTACGAATCCAAGGAAAGACATTTTATTCTTATTCATAGGGTCATAGAGATAGAGCTGGAAACTTTTGATTCTATAGTTGAGGAAATTGAGGCCTAAAGAAGTTCAGGGACTTCAAAGCTCCACAGTCAGGCATTCTGATGATAAATCCAGTCCTCTTTCTCCTGCACAGTGAAGTGGCAGCACAGCATTTCCCCTCTGTTTTTCTCTCTTCCAGATGGCCCACATCCCTGCGGGTGTGTTTACAATGGGCACAGATGATCCTCAGATAAAGCAGGATGGGGAAGGACCTGCCAGAAGGGTCAGAATTAACTCCTTTTACATGGATTTGTATGAAGTCAGTAATGCTGAATTTGAGAAATTTGTGAATTCCACGGGTTATGTCACAGAGGTGGGTACCTACTTCCTTTAAAGCCTCTTTTAAAGTGCCTTAGTTCTTTGGAGTGGGAAAACTAGACAATGGGATGGCCATCATCCAGCAGTCTTGAGCTGTTTCTGAACCAGTTGAGATTGGATAAAAAATTGGATAAAAAAACAAAGATACTTTTCCTGCAAAAGAATGAAGGGCCGAGAGGCTCAGTTTGATGCTGTATCTAGACCTGATAACATGTCTGGCATCCAGATGCACATTGTAAAGCTTGAGTAGTTGCTTATCAGTTATGAGTTCTAGTCCCAATGCTTTGGCAATTCTATTAATTTTCATAATACTGCTAACAGTAATCATAGCTCACTTTAGAGTTCTCCACAGCACTTTCCTCACAAATGATATCACAAATATTATTCCATCATCTTTTTAATAGCTAGGAAGCTTTGGCTCATGCTTACATGCTTAGTTGCCTCAAGTTAGTCAGATAGAAAGTGTTAGAACTGGGACTCAACCTAGATTGACTTTAAATCTGGCATTCTCTCCTACCTCCTTTTTAAAAATTAATGCCCCTCTCTTTTTAATGTCAGTTACTTCCTGATATACTTTTCCCCTTCTTTTCTGTCAACCTCTAGAGGCAGCTAGTTGGCACAACAGATAGAGTTCTGGACTTGGAAACGGGAAGACCTGAGTTCAAAACCAGTTTCAGATATTTACTGGTTGTGTGACTTTGCTGTTTGCCTCGGTTTCTTTAGCTGTGAAATAGGGATATTAATAATAATAGTACCTATTTCCTAGGGTTGTTATGCAAATCACATGGGATAATATTTGTAAGTGCTTAGCATGGTGCCTAGCACATAGTAGGTGCTTAAATAAATGCTTGCTTCCTTCCTTCTGCTTTTTTGACTACACTTTTCTGATTCCTTGTTCCCTTCCCCCACCTTAAGTATAGATATTCCTCAAGATTTTGTCCTAGGCTGCCTTCTCTCCTCTCTCTTTCCATTTTCATCTCATCTATTCCTATGGTTTAAATTATCACCTTTGTGTGGATGATTTGCATATCTGTCTGACCAACCTTCTTCCATCATGATTCCATCTGTGTGCTGTATAGTTAGTTCCACTAGGAAGGTTTGCCCACAGCTTAGAGACTGTTATATCTATATGTGGTCGGGAGTGGGGGGAAGACAATGCTTTCTATTCCCTGTTATCCTACAGATAGAATAATATTACATCTTCAAAGTAGTGTTTTTGTGGCTTCTTGGAAGGTTTTTTGTCCTCAGAAGTGCTGTGTTTGCCAGCTCATCAAGCCTTTATTAAGCACTGTGCAATGCACTTTGTTAGGAGGCATTCAACCAGTTCAGTCTTTGAATTCACTGGTTAAACCAAACAGTTGTTAAAGGATTGTCTTGGTCTGTTTCTGTTATCTGGGTAGATATTTTGCAGTGGTTCTTCCGAGGAAATGTAAGGAAGCATAAACTTTTTATTTTAAAGTGTATTATGCTATTAACTCTTTAGAACACATCTATCTGTAAGGTAAGCAAGCAGAGTTTTCATTTGACTAATTAGGAAATGAAGGCTCAATGGATGGTCAAAGATTGTATAACTAACTCGTAGTAAAACTGGAACTTGAGCCCAGATTTCTTGAGTCCAAGTGTAGGCTTCTCCATAGTTATTTTGATGGTTGTGAAGAAACCACCAATGTGTTGTAGCTACTTAAAATGTCTATTTTTCTCCTTCATTCTAGGCTGAGAAATTTGGTGATTCCTTTGTCTTCGATAGCATGTTGAGTGATCAGGTGAAGAAGGACATCCATCAGGCAGTAAGAGATGTTTAATTACACTGGATTTTATGGCTAACCTAATGACAATTGTGGGACAGTTTGAGGGGAGATGAGGGAGGGGGTGTTGATACAAAATGATGTTCCTGATTAATGAGCCCTGGGTCAGTGCAAATGAAACTTAATAAAAATAAAATGGATCGAGTCCTACATTGAACTAAGTATTGTAAGACAGTGGTAGAGGATAAAGAGTACATGACAGGGAGTTGGGTTTGGCTCTGCCAATCACTAACATGTCATCTTGGAAAGTCGAGATACCAGCTTGGCCCGCCTGTCTCACAGAGTGGTTGTGAAGAAAACTTCAGTGAACTGTAAACCACTGTGCAAATCCACATGATTATAATTGTTGATATCATTTGGACTCATTTGTTCACAGGAGCAATGCATAATCGCACTTAACACGCCAGTGTTGAGTTTGGATTGGAGCTTCATTGACTACTATCCAAGGTCCTGATAGTTTTCTTTCTGCTTATGATTCTGAGTTCAGAGTAGAGGATTCAGACTCTGCCGTAGAGAGTTACGTCATGTTCCAGTTTTCTCCCCCTGATCATTTCTAACTTTTGGAGAAAAATCTTGTGAGACCTGGATTGGTGCTTTATTCCCCTATAGCCCTTCTCCCCAACCAGTTATTTTGTCCCTGGTGGTTTTAAAGATTTTTTTCTTGTTTTTGTACATTAGAAGTTTGTTGGTAAATATGAGCAGTTCTTGAGATTGTGAAAAGTCTTTTTAAAATTTCTTGTGTGATTCACTAAGATACACCAATTAAATTCTTTTCTCCTTTGGTAATTATGGGATTTCGATAATAGAGATTTTCTTTCCTGCACCCTCCAAGCCGTCTCTTGTGTGTTCATTACATCCCAGGCTTTATCCAGTTGAGCTCTTTTCTGAGCTTGGTATTTAATTTCAGCCTAGTAGCTGCCCTTGTATTGTATTAATCTTGTTTTTATTGTATTCATTGGGATTTTCAGATTTCTCTCTGCTTGTTTCCCTTTTGCTGAATTTTTTTCATCTTCTGACACATTTTCCACTGTCTGTCCAGTTCTTCCTTGAATTTTTTTGGTGTGTTTTATTTTGCCTTAAAGCATGTAATGAATATTGCTCTTATCTGATTCAGCTTCTGATGCTGCTTTTTGTATTTTTGTTCTAATATTTTCCCACCATCCTCTTTCTCCGTAATATTTTTAATTGCATCAGAGGCCTTCTTTAGTTTACTCACTAGCTTTTTGGTGAGTTGTTGTTTTCTAGTGGGATTTTCTAGCAATTTCATTTCTTTTCTATGTTTTTGAGGTTATTTCTCATGGGGATTCTGATAACTCAGGCTCCCTTGCCTTCTAAGCTCCAATGTCTGACTGATTTTGGATGATTTTTTTGGGGGCGTCGGATTTTATTTTTGTTCGCAGTCTAGTAGACTTCTTAGAAAGTGGGATGCCTGGTGACAAAAGTAGGAGTCAAGGTACAGAACCTGAGAAGGATAAGGAGCTGAAAAAGGAGACAGAAGGAAATGAAGGGGCAGAGGACTAGAATGAGTTGTGATTCAGTTGCCTTTCAAAGTAGAAGAATATAAGCCTTATCTGTGTTTTTTAACCAGTGTTTGAGTCCTGTAAGAAGTGAATATTTATTCGTGTTACTGTGCCCCTCCTTTAGGACCTGTTGTGCCAAAAAAAATGCAGTCTTCCAAGCTAATGTTTCTTTTCTGCTCAGAACAGTGTAGTGAGATATTAGCCATTGTAAAAACGGATGGAAGGGTGACATGGAGTCTACAGATTGTTTCTAGGAAACTGGAAAATTTTGTAGACGTGCTTCCTCCATGACAATTTTTTTTTGCAATATTTATAGATAAGAATTGACTCCCTTTTCACGAGTTTGTGTTTTAAAGTTAGATTGCACCATAAGTACTTACATATTTGTGGTTTATTTCAGGAGCTAGACATCAGTCAGAGGGTTATTTTATGCAATTTCAACTCAGCATCAGGTGATATTAATTGAAGCTACTAGGCTTAGACTGGTAGGCATATGCAGTTATTATTGCAGTTTGCATTTGCAGATATGGCACAAAGCTCCATTAGATGGAAGAGGAGAGAGATTATCGCCAGGTTCCCGAATGTGCCCAGTGAGTAAACAGTGAAGTCTCTGTGTTCATAACTAGGACAAGGACAAGTAGCTCTTACTGGATTATAGTATTGATCACTCACTTAAATGGCTCCTAATGGAAAAGTAAATGTTTTAAGTGTATTTGGAAAGGGCTGAAGCTAATAAAAGGAATCTGTTTCACTGACGTTTGTGGCCAGTTGATTTTCCTACCATGTTGTTTATTAGGTCCTAAAGGCAGGGGATGAGGAGGAGAAGGATTTAAGATTTAAGTTTGTTTTTTGTTTATAGAATAACTGGCATTCACTGCAGACTTGTGGTTCCAAAAATCATCCATTTTCATATTCAGGATACTAGCTAAAAAATGCTTGTTCTCGATTCTCCTGTTGTTTGTTACTTTGAGGCGAAGGCCATGGTCTTAACTGAAGTAGAGATTTGATAAGAGGAGGGATTGGGACCAGGGTTTTGTATTGTTTGGTCTTGGGTGGCTTTCTGTCTCTGGGAAGGATAATTTAAGGAGACTTCTTTGCTTTGGTTTCAATAAAGTGTATTATTAGCATATCTTATAAATCTCTGGCATGAGGAATAAATGTGGGGTAGGTGTACAAGAAGATGTGGGTGTTCTGACTGTTGGCAGGCTTCCCAAGTGACCAGTGATTAGCTCCTTGCTTGGGGTTTGGCCTTGTCCAGCTTGTTAACAATTTAGAAAAGCAAATTCCTGAAAAAGTTGTCTCTTGATAAAGGAAGGTGGAATTCTGTTCTGCAGTTTTTCTCTGTGATCAAATGAAGAGACTTACTGGTCTTATCTCACATATAGCAAGACATCAAGATTATAAAGAAGTCATGAGTGAAAGAGATCCCAGGACAAAGCCATCTTTCTCAAAGAAAGGGTGAGGATTTTGTTGTTTAGACAATGCTGGGGAAGAGTTAAGGTGAGATGTCAGTGTGCCTTGGTCATGTCTTAAACAAAAATGAGTGAATTCTACAGCCTGGGTTAAGAACTGTTAAGTGCCAGGGATTTGATTCAGTTATATAAAAGAGTGCACACTGTAGCCAGAGCTGCCGTAAGGCCCAACAAAAATCTACTTTCTCTCCAAAAAATGATATACAAAATTTCAAGGTTTTAGAAATCTAAGTAAGGTTTAACTGTACAGTGATGCAGGACAGAGTACATTTTCAGAATAGTACAAATAAATTAAAATAAGTCCAAACAAGTGCCAAACAGAATCAATCAGCACTGTATTGGATGCTACCTTACTCACTTTTTACTTAGTTCAACAAACAGCTTGCTAACAGTCCCATTTAGCTTTGGGGGGGTCCTCTGTGCCATCAGTAAGTACTTTTCTCCCTGAATCAACAGCCGAGTCTTATGGATTGGTTTGTCTTGCACCTTCTTTATTTCTCCGCACTGCAGTAGGCTTCTCTTTCTGGTCTCCAAGAAAACTGACTTAAATTCAGGCGTTTTTGCTTTATTGAGAGCTTTAGCAGTATCCAGGTGGCCCAGTGGGCAGAGCAGTGCACCTGCAGTCAGGAAGGCCTGAGTTCAGATGTGGCCACTCACTCTCTGTATGACCCTGGGCAAGTTTCCTCATCTGTAAAATGGAGATAATGATGATGCTTACTTCCCAGGATTGTTAATGAGGATAAAATGAGATAGTATTTGTAAAGTGTTTTGCAAACCTTAAGATGCTGTCTAAATGCTAGCTGTTGTTATTTGGTATTTCTGTACTCAGCTTTGTATGAACTGCCATTTGTGTTTTGATTGGATTGAGTATTTTTATTTTTTATGGAGAAACTTCTCTCACTGCAGCAGTGGATGGTGCATGTGTCTTTGGACCCAGAGTAACTGTTTGGACTTACTTTGTCTTGGTGCACCAGCTCACACCCATATCTATACCTGTTTCCTGCACCCATTGGCTCTTCACATGGGAATATAATATCCTTAGCAGCGGGATAGACTATCCTTTCCTCCTAATGTGTGAATGAGTTTGCTCTGGTCCTTGTATGGTCTCCTTGGTGACCAAGGTCATACATTTACAGACTGACCAAGGTTAGGAGTAAGATTCATTAAACAAAATGAAAACTCTACAGAGGGTTTGAATCCACGAACTTGACCTCCAAAGCATTGTAGTCTTGTATCCTGTACTTTGGGTCTAATTGTTCATTTTTTTCCAAAAGTGCAGTGATATCCAAGAAGAATTCTGCTGCGCCTTGTGTAGTACAGCTATGCTTTTATGGAAATTTGATATAAAATAATACAGCTAGTTTACTGAGGGCAATTATTTATCAGAGGACCTCCCTTATGGCATTAAAATATTAATGGCCCCTCACTTTTAGCTTTGGGAATTTCCTGAATTGTGCTTCTGTTTGTAATAGTACTTCCTTCAGGATAGAAATCCCATCCTCCCCAACTTTTTTGCATATTGTCTTTCCTCCATTAGATGATAAATTCTTTGAATGCCAAGGTTGTCTTTTTCTTTCTGATTTTGTCTGCCCCTGGAGCTTAGCATGGTGCCTGGCACAGAGTAGGTGTCAGTGAATGTTTATTGTCTGTTGATCACTGGCTAGAGGGTCCATGTTCCATCTCCCGTTGCTGGGCCTTTGTGTTGACTGCCCCTGTTGGCTTGAAATGCTCTTCCTCATCCCTCTTAGACTCTCTGGCTTCCTTCCGGACTCAAGCATCTCCTCCTGCTGGTGCTTTCCCAGATTCCTCTGGAGGCTAGGAGCTTCTCTAAGGTTAGCTTCCATTTAATCTGTGCATGCCTTAGACTTGCCTATGTCCGTACATGTTGTCTTCCCTTTTAGATTATTCTAAGTTCCTTGAGGGCAGAAACTTTTCACTCCTTTTTGTGTCTGTAATGCTTGGCCCTTATTGCTTGATTGTTGTATCCATGGTGCCAAAATCTGCCTTTCATCATTGAGGACTAGAAACCACCTGAAGCTTATTTGAAGCCCAGCTGAGGAAGTAAAAGCAGAGTCAGATTAAGCAAATGTCCAAGGGCATCCAATAAAAGCCTGGGAGACAAGACTAGAATCCTATTGTGTGGCATAGTAATGGATAGAATGTTAGATGTGGAGTCAGGAGAGATCCGTGTGACCCTGGACAAGTCACTTAACTTCTCTGTGCCTTAATTAAGTTCTTTGTCTGTAAAATGGGACTAATAATGACACCTACCTCCAAGGGTTGCTGTGAGGATAAAATTGGATGATATTTGTAAAGTGCTTTGTCAACCTTAAATGCTAGATTAGAGCCGTCTGATGGGGAAACAACACCTGTACGACCTGCCCCCTAGGAGCAAGATTATAGGGTTCCAGGCAGATGGAATGTCCAGCTTTTTGCAAACTTTAATGTACTACATGTGTTGTTAGTATAACTTATGCTCATCTTTTTATTTTTAAAAATACAGCTTATTGATATATTTTGAAATTTATATCACCTACATCTCCCCCATATTCCCTTCCCTTCAGTCATCTGTTATAACAGAGGATTTTTTTTTTTTAAGGAAAAACCCTGCTCAACTAAACAGTACACTGAACCAGCTGGATTCTGTGTGTACTATTGTACCATTGTGGACCTCCTTCCACCTTTTGCTCTGCAGAGGAGTGGGAGGGGTGGAGATGTCTGCTGCCTCTTCTGTAAGGCCAGCTGTGTTCTCTGTGGTTCTGCGACATTTCTTGGTGCCTGTTTTGTGATGGTTCTTTCCTCTGACAATGTTTTAGTCATTATGGATGCTGCTTTCTGGCCTCCATTTCTTTCACCAGGCATTATTAGATCATGCTTCTCTGTATGCATTCTGGTTGTCATTTCTTACCTTAGAATAATATTCCATTGTATTCGTGTGCCACAGTTTATCCATCCTCAATCAATGGACATGGATTTTATCTCTAGTTCTTTGCTGCCATGAAGAGAGCTACAGTAAATATTTTGCCATCCTTGGAACCTTTCTTTTTGTCAGCGACCAGAGGAGTCTCTGGGTCAAAGGATACGGACATTTTTTGTCACTTGATTTGCATAATTCCAGATTGTTCTCCAGAATGGCTGTACTAAAGCTGCTCTCCTGCTGTTTTCGTTGATATTTAATGTTCTGTAAACTCCTGCACAGGTCGGTAATTTGAAGGTCTTTCTCAGGCTTCTTGCCAGTTGGGAATTGTGAACACCGACATGTCTTGGATCTTGCCCTGTGGATTGTTTGTTCTTTCTTGCCGATGATCTGTGAGTTCTTTTGGTTGGTGCTTTGTGCCTGTTCAGAAGTTGGAGCAGTTTTCTCATATTCCTTCCCGAATAAGGTGTTCAGTTGTTTGTAGCTGTTATGTTTTCTGGAAGATTCATGACCCTAAAGCCATCTCTGTGCATCCTGCCTTCAGCACCAGTAACTTGTACTTCAATAGAAACCATGAGTTTTTGAGCATTTTTGTCTGCTTTTTCCAGGTTATTCCCTTCATTATACTTGTATTCCAAATATGTGGTTTTTTCTTTCACTTCTTTGGATGGCCTTGATACTCCTCATTCAAGCTTTCTCCTTTGCTACTTCTGATTTATAGGTCATAATCTCTGATATTGGTTCCCTCGCTTTTTCATTTACCTTTTGAAACATTCTGGAGATCTTTCATGTACTTTGATATTTTACCAAATTCTGTGTTTCATCAGGCATTGGTTTAATATGTTTTTATTATGATCTTTAGTCAGAGAAATTTGTTATCTTTTTTATGATTTAGTACTCAATCTGCCTTCTACTTTTAGCATCCTCTATTAATTTATTTGTGTGTGCTCTTTTTTAATTGAATTTTCTTCCTTTTGAAATCTTTGGTTTTAGTCATTTAAAAATACATATATCAGTGTGTAGATACACACACATATATTGATGTGTGTCTATATATGTTTGTGTCTATAACTGAAGTAGCTTTTCAGTCCATTACTAGGAAACTACCCATAATTATCAAAGGAAAAATCAGCTACTAAGGGATAGGGAGGGATTTATGCATGTATGTATCTCTAGTTGTGTCTGTGTCTATCTCAGCTTCCTACCACATTGAGAAATTGTGAGAGGCCTTGTCATTGCCTTAAAAAGCTTCTGGGTAAACAGCTGGATTTAAGTCCACTTTTATGTAGGCCTAGTGTTGCCTCTCTTACCCTGTGCCCCAATCTCATCTCTGATCATTTCATTCTTTCCTTTCATAACTGGGCTGAATCAGCTTTAGCAACCTTTTTCAAAGTTTTTGGAGGTTGGGAGATGTGTGTTCTTAGCTCTCTTTGCAGCCTTTGGGGTAATCTAACCTAGAGGCCATCTTCATTGGGAGGAAATCTGGTTATCCTCTCTTCCCCTCCCCCAGGTTCCCTGGCAGAATCAGTGTTGATTGCTCTGCAGTTGGAGTGGGTATCATCAGCCTGTGTAGGTCCCAAAGTACAGAGTTGAAGGTGGGATTGTTAGCACATAGAGGCTGGTGGGGAAGAGGTGTTGAGGGAGTGTGATTAGTATTTGTTTAATTCCTAAGATCATTACCTTATTGAGCTGCTTGCTTTCTTGTCCTGTGGATTCAGCTTTAATTGCTCCATTTCTGGTACATGATTTTTTTTTTTTGAGTTAGTAGATAATAAAGAAAGTTTCTAGTCCTCCCTTGCTTGTTGGTCTCACAACTATGTTCACAAAGATAAAACGCTTTTGTAGTTGATTAAGAGTGTTAGGATGTAAGCTTATCTTCTACAGGCTCACTGAAAGCCTCCTTGGTACAATTCCCAGTAGTATATTGGCTAACAGGGATGATAAGTGCCTTATATTTTTCTCACTTGATTTTGATCCTTTTTTTACTAAGCTTCTGTATTTTCAAAGCTTTTTTTCGTTGTAGCTTGGAGGTTATGAATAATAGATATGGTGACATCTATTAAAAATATTGTTCTTTGATTTTTATGGACCACTAGTCTGTTTGGGCAATCATGGGCAATAGTTCAGTCAGTGATAAAAATGGTCTAGTTCCAGTACAGTTTATCAATCAGATTGGTTGGTTTCTGGTCTGTCTTTGTAGTATGAGGATTTGTCATCTCTTAGTCGAGAAAAATAGTGACCTTTTGATGTGTAATTCTAGCCCCCCAGGACTTGTATTGCAGGTTATTTTAGAGGTGCCAGATCTTTATGGCTTTCGGTACTGTGTTGCACAGTTAACAGTGTGTCCTTGCATATTCTGCATTGTTTGGATTCATCAAGGAGAATTGTACTGTAATTTCTGATAGCAAAGAATTGCTCCTGAATTGCCATCATTAAACTCTTGTTTCCATAGACTGTTTCTGCATGACTCAGCCATTTTTTCAGTGCTTCTGTGTTAACATACTTGGCTGAGTTCACCTAGATGTTGCTCATGCGAGGCCTTCGATCCCATTCTTGGTTCCTGACCATTTTGTAGGCTTCTTCTGGAGGTAAAGCACTTTTACTTATATTTGACAATCACAGTGGCATGCAGTGGTTATCAATCTTTTACTATTGTTTGGTAAAACAGTTTGCCTGTGCTAAAAGTATTTCTGCAGTTATGACTTGTTTATCCTCTGTTCTAATGATTTCTTTCTCTTTGCCAAGAAAGTGTCAAAGTTTCTATAGTTCCCTTGGGCGTTTGGTCCAGTGTTTCATTAATATTGTACAATTATTAGGGTGCTTTCTAAAATCTATCAGTTGAATTTACAGTACTGAAAGCGTAAGTTAAGACTGATATGTGTAAGTCTTAATTGTTTACTTCCCATTTAGCTTTGGCATTTTGATACCATCAAAGAAAGAGGAGCTGTTGAATGTGTTTTTCTTTTTGCTGGTGTCATACAGCTTGATGTTGCCATATGTACTTAAGATAATTAATAAGATTTCTGGGTTCAACATTCTCTTTAATTTGATGGCGATAGTTTTGTGCAGAAGAGATAATGCATTTAAGGAAAGGAAGAACCATAATGAATTTTCTGTCTTCCTGAAAAGTGCCATGTTTTATTTCAGTTGTATTTTGATGTTGTATTTGTGCTATGTTTTAAGTAGAGAACGGTTTTCTATCTGTAATTCTAGTGTTACCACTCTGCTTAGATCAATTACATGAATAAGTCATGGATATGGAACTGAACCAGTAACTTTGGAATAATCAGCAAAGCTAATAGAAATTTATGAAATTATGTCAATAATTAATTGGCAGTAGGGATAGAATTCATTTAGTTAAGAAAAGTGCTATCAGGTTTATATCTGAGAAGAGGATGGTAAAATGCTTTGCAAATAAGTATACATTACTGTGAAGCTTTTGAGCCAGTGATTATGTATCTAATCCAGTTCTTTCCAGTTTTTCAGAAAAGCACTACCTTTTCTCTCTTCTAATGAATTTCAGTGGCATTGCCTGGTTTTAATTATTGGTTATAGGATGTGTAGCATCTCTCAGTTGGCTGTTTTGTGGCAAATTTATGTTATTTGGCATTATAAAGGCTAAAAATACTGATCTAATTGATTCACACATGAAACTAAAGGGATTGTGAAGGCATTGTCTTTGATAATTTCTTGAAAGATGCTATCTAGGCTTTTTTTTTTTGATCATGGCTTTTAGGTAGTCCAATTATTCTCAGATTTTCTCTCCTGAATTTATTTTCCAAGTCATTTGTTTTTCCAGTGACATAATTCACATTTTCTTTTCTTTTTTCAATTTTTTTTATTGTTTCTTGATGTGTCATAAAGTGATTAGTTTCTACTCGCTCCTTTTGAATTTATTTTCTTCATTGAATTTTTGGACCTCCTTTTCCATTTGACCAGTTCTGCATTTCAAGGCATTTTTCTCTTCACAGAATTTTTTGTGCCTCTTTTACCAATTGATCTAGTCTGCTTTTTGAGGTGTTATTTTCTTCAATATTTTTTTGTGCTTCTTTTAACAAGCTGTTTCTTGTAATAATAGGAGTTAAAGATCTTCCCACCCATTAATAGGTCTCAGGTGGGGCCCGTTAAGGGATAGAGGCTTGTTTTGTAGGAAGGCCACATCTTTTGTTAATTGTTAATGAGGCACTGGATCTAGTGTTGGGATGCCCTCCAGCTCTGAAAAGGGTATATAAACTGAGGTGAGGTTTTGCTTTGGTGGCTTACTCTTTGGAAGAAGGTTCATGTGCCAGGTGAGATTCTCTTTGCGTTCCCCCACTTTGAAAACCCAGATGTGGGTGCTTCTGTCTCTGTTAACTGTGTATGTGTGTAATGGTCCGACAGTTGGATCTGTCTTGATCTGTGAGGCCTGTATTGCTCATGGTCAGACAGAAGCCCCGTTGGCCTTTATTTCTCTGCTTGTATTTTCTCTGTCAGAGTATGTGATTAAAGACGATTGTAGAAGAGCAGCCTCAGCGCCTGTGCTAGCAGCCCCTCCTGCATGTGTCAGAGTACTTGCTGTCACAGCTCTTCTTTTCGTGATTTTCCTGTATTGTCTGGTTTCTCATCCTGACTTCTCTTCTCTCTCTCACTTGGTTTTTAAGACTCTTTTTGAGCTCTCCCATGGCCTGAGACCAATTCACATTTTTCTTAGAGGCTTTGTTTGCAGCAGTTTTGACTTTGCTGTGTTCTTCTGAGTTTTTATTTTGCTCTTCTCTTTCGCTCTGCTAACGTTTTATAGTCAGGATCTTTTCCTGCTGTTTGTTTGTTTTTCTAGCCTGTTTCTTGACTTTTACCTCTGCTAAAATTGGGCTCTGCTGCACTGTTTGTGCAGCTGTTTTTAGAGATAATTCTAGGGAACCTTTAAATTTCTGGTTCTTCAGAGGGGATATGATCGAGAAAGGGGTGTGTTTACTGGTCTCCTGGCTTATGCTCAGGTCTTACCACTCTGGAACTGTGACCCAGGGTCCTAGTACCCCTGTGGCGGCAAGCTCTGGTGTGCTAGTATTCCTCCTCACCCTGGGACTGAGAACTGGATTGAAACCCAGGACTGTGACTCAGATCCAAGTATGTATGGGCAGCACAATAGGTTTCTGCTCCTGGTGCCCGCAAAGGGACTTCAGTAACCTTCTTACCAGTTGTCTGACCCCCTTATGATCTGTGGACTGGAAGATCAGGAAACTGCCGCTGCCACCACTGATTCGTGACCCCCATGGCCACCTGCAAGTTTTTTGGGGTACAAACTGCACTGGAGTGTGTTTCTCTCTAACCCTTGTATAACAGACCTTTCCTGCTGATCATCTAAGTTATCTTGGGCTGAAAAATTGTTTCATGCCATTTTTTTTGTGGGTTCTGCTACTCCAGAATTTGGGTATTTAAAGTTATTTGGAGGGGTTTTGGGGAGGGCTCAGGCAGGTCCTTGCCTTTTCTCTGCCACCTTGGCTCTACTTGCTCCTTAAATGGACATGTTGTCAATGTAGGATCAAACACAAATGAAGCATCCTGAAATTAGAATCCAAGTCAGAAGGAAAATGTCTTTTAATTATAGAAGTTCAGCTGACATTTCACGTTTTTCAAGTCTGTCACTGAATCAATCTCTTGGAGTTGGAAGGGACCTCTGAACTGACTTTGTGGTTCATACACAACATTTTACAGGGGAAGAAGTTGAAGAATATCTTTGGGGAAAAATGAACAATATAAGGAAAGAGATAGAGTAGAGGAGGGAGAGAATGACATTGTCATTATGATAATGTTTATACATTGTTAGTATAATAAGAAATAGAAGAACAGTGATTTTGAGGCAGATGGAAAATGCTCACTTTTCTTTCAAGTGCTATGGGGATGTTGAGGAAAGAACACTGACTTTGGCACTGGAGGATCTGGATGCACATCCTGCTCCTTGGAGTGCTTCTTTTCCTCTTCCTCCTCCTCCAATGACATGTAAACATTTTGAACATTTTTTTTTTAAATTTTGAGTTCCAAATTCTTTCCCTCCCTCCATTTCCTCCCTGCTCCCTGAAATGGCTAGCAATTTGATATAGGTTATACATGTGCAGTCATGCAAAGCATATTTCCCTATTAGTCATGGTGTAAAAGAAAACACAGACCAAGAAAAAAAAACCGAGGGAAAGAAATAAAGTAAAAAATAGTATGCTTTGACCTCTATTCAGACTTCATTAGTTCTTTCTCTGGAGTTGTACAGCGTTTTTCATCATAAGCCTTTCGGAATTGTCTTAGGTCATTGCAGAGCTGAGAATAGCTAAGTAATTCACGGTTGATCCTCATATAACATTGCTGTTACAATGTATTGCATTCTCTTGTTCTGTTCACTCCACTTTGCATCCCTTCATGTAAGTCTTTGTAGGTTTTTCTGAAATCATCCTGCTTCCCATTATAATCATATACCACAGCTTATTCAGCTATTCTCCAGTTGATAGATATCCCCTCAATTTTGAACTTCTTAATGGATACAATTTTGGACAGATCACTCAACTTTCTTGGGTTCTCATCTGTAAAATGATGAGATTGAATCTGGTGGTCTTCAGGACCCCTGCCAGCTCCAGATCTGTGACTCAATGAAATTTAGGTCACAATCTCCTATAACTTCAGTTTTCATTCTCTGTAAAATTATATTTGTAATGCTTCAGGACGTGGTTGTAAGAATCAAACAAGAGGTTGTCAAAAATACTTCTGTAGTGCTGCAGTTTTTTGAGTGGGGAATGGATTTAATTTCCTCTGTTATTTTTTGGGTATTTCATACCCAGTCACTATTTTAGTGTTCCTTGAATTCATTTGAAGCCCTTAAATGTTCTATGGCCTAATTTAGTTTGGAAAGCAGTATTCTATGTTGAAATGAATTCTTACAGATATAATTTCCATGGTCCTTTTAATGCTACCTGATACCCTACTGTGACTTAAGACATTTTTAAAAACCCCTTTTACTCATCATCTGATGGAGTATCCAGTCTTGAAGAACTCCTGGACCTAGACCTGATGTGACCCTTCTCAGGTTGGAAATCCAGACTTTCTTTAGTAAGAGAAAACAAAGCTAGCTATCAGAGTTGCTAGGTATGTGATAACTAAATTATTCAGGAAGGTAGGTTTGGGTAAGAGTGAATGGATAAGATAAGGAGGGAACAGTTGTTAGACAGCTACCCTTTGTGTCTTTTGAAAAGAGGACTTATCTGCCTGACCCCTAGGAGTCAGTGTGCTCTAGAGATTTTCGAAGCTGAGAGCCAAATGTGGCAGGATAATGGCACACTTTTTTATCTGTTCCCAAATAAGACATCTAAGCAGAGGGGATCTGTCTGAGGCATTGCCAGGGAGCTAGACCCGATGTTAGCTCTTGTTTGCTGCAGCCTATCTATTTTCTCAGGGCACTGCCTTTGAGTCATTGGAGATCAATCCTAAGTAAGATCAATTGCATGCATGATTCTTCCTGTCATTAAAATATTCTGAGACTCATATCATAAAACTGCCCTGTAGTAATGTAGAGAGGTCTTTTGGGAGTTGGCAGATGGATTATGTGTGACTTACCTTAAGAAAACCGTATATACAGTCATAGAAGCTTAAAGCTAGAAGGAAATCCTATGTCATCTCTTCCAACACCTTCAGCTTTACAAGTAAGGAAATTAGTCTACAAAGGTTGTGACTTGACCACAGGCACATTTTATCAAAATTATTGGCAAAACTAAAATTTGGACCCAAGTTTCCTCATTTCCAGTTCATTTAATCCAACCTTATTTTACAAATAGACTAAGGACCATAAAGGTTAAATGACTTGCCTGTTATCCCACAGCTGGTAAGATACTGAGGTTTTTTTGGTTTGTTTTTGTTACAGTGTGCTGCTTTAAATAAGTAAACCTCAGAGTAGGATTCTGATTTACAAAAGGTTGTGCCACACATGTCATGCTGTATGTACCAAGTATACTCCAAATGACTATATCTAATGACTTAGATATAGAGTGACATCATAAATAAAAGAAGCGAGGAAGAACTTGCCTCTCAGATCTGTGGACAGGGAAAGAGTTCAAGACCACACACGAGAGAAGATCACAGGAAATAAGATGGACAATTTTGATTAGACATGAAATTAAAACATTTTTGCATAGGTAAACCAAATGTAAATTAATGTTGTGGCTGGAACTCTGAACTGGTCCAGTCCTTCTGGGAAATGTTAGGAGCTATGCCCCAAAGGTTAATAAACTATTCATACCTTTCCATTTCAGTGGTAACAATATTAGGTCTGTATTCCAAAGAAATAAAAGAAAGGGGAAAGTCCGACCCTATATGTACAAAAATATTTATAACACCCTTTTTTTTTTAAGTGCCAAAGAATAGGAAACTGAGTACGTGCCCATCAATTGAGGAATGACTGAATAAGTGATGGCATGCAAATGTGATTGAATACTATTGTTCTATAAGCAATGGTGAGGGAGATGTTTTCTTAGAAACCTGGGAAGATTAGAACTGATGCAGAGTGAAGTGAACGGAACCAGGAGAAAAATTTGTACAGTAACTGCAATGTTGTAAAGAGAAACAACTGTGGGAGACTTCAGGACTCTTCCTGACACAGTGCCCAGCCACAGTTTGAGAGGATGCATGATGAAACATGCTACTCAGCATGTGGCGGAGAGGCAGTAGACTCAGTGCAGATTGGGCTCTATGTGGTTTTTGGGACATCACACATGGGAGTATTTGGCTTGTTGGGCTATGCATATTTGCAAAAAGCTTTTTGTTTTTCTTTCTCAATTGGGATGGAAGGGAGAGAAGGCTAATATTTGTTGATTAAAAAAATCTAATTTTTAAAAAAAGATCCCCAAAAAGTGCTACTGTAACTAGACTTTTTCGAATGCACCGTGTATATGATGTAATTAATTAAAAAAAGAATATGCAGCTTTTCTGAAAATCATTGCTTGTATAAAGTAAGTTATGGTTGTAGTAAGATGGTCATGGTCTGCCAGGATCAATAAGCTGGAATGGAAGGAGTGTTTCCCTGGAAGCCAGGAGTCTGGCATCTAGTTCTGCCTTTGTTCTAGACCAGTGATCCTGAGCTCGCAGGATTTAGAGGTAGAGGTGTCCTTAGCAAACATCTTGGACAATGGCTTCATATTACAGATGAGGAAACTGAGGGTCAGAATGATTTTGTAGTAATTGTTGGAGCTGGGATTTGAACTGAGCTCCCTTGACTGCCAGTTCACAGTTCACCATCCTTCTTTTCTTTTTTTTCCCATCAAAGTATTTATGTTCTTTATTAATTCTCTCTTTTCTTTATTTTTCATTTCCACAATGATTTATCGACTAACTACCAAAACAGGAGCTTTAGCAAATAACTGGTCCAACTTCATTTTAAAAAGGAGGAAGCTAAAGACCCTAAGAAGGGAAATGATTTGCCATAGGTCTCAAAGTGCTTTTAATTTTAATATATCTTTACCTTATGATTATTTCTAACTCCCCATCAGTTCTATTTTTATTAAATTATTTTATTTGTTTTCAGTGTTCTACAGTCACTTCCATATATCTTAAATTTTTTTCTCCTACCTCCCCACTCCCTTCCTAAGATGGCATACAGTTTTATATGGGTTATACACATACATTCCTATTAAATACATTTTCACCTTAGTCATGTTGCATAGAAGAATTAAAATGAATGGGAGAAATCATAAAACAAAACAAAACATAATACACAAGAAAATGGTTTGCTTCATTCTGTGATCAAATTCCATAGTTCTTTCTCTGGATATGGAAGACATTTTTGCCTCTAGAGTCCATTGGGAATTTTTTAAGTCCTTGCATTGCAATGATGTACTAAGTCTACCAGAAAAATTCTTCACACACTGTGGTAGTTACCGTATACAAAGTTCTCCTGGTTCTGCTCCTTTCGCTCAGCATCAGATCATATAAGGCTTTCCAGGCGTCTCTAAAGTCTTCCTGTTCAACATTTCTTACAGCACAATAGTATTCCATTACATTCATATACCACAGTTTATTCAACCATTCCCCAATTGATGAGCATCCCCATGATTGCCAGGTTTTTACCACCACAAAGAGAGCTGCTATAAATATTTTTATACATGTGGGACCCTTCCCATTTTTATGATCTCTTTGGGATACAGTCCTAGAAGTGATATTTCTGGATCAAAGGGTATGTACATTTTTGTAGCCCTTTGGGCATAGTTCCAAATTGCTCTCCAGAATGGTTGGATCAGCTCACAGCTCCACCAACAATGAATTAGTGTTCCAACTCTCCCACATCTTCTCCAGCATTTATCATCTTCCTGTTTTGTCATGTTAGCTAATATGATAGGTGTGATGTGGTACCTCAGAGTTTTTTTAATTTGTATCTCTCTAATCAATAATGATTTAGAGCATTTTTTCATATGGCTATAGATAGCTTTAATTTCTTCCTCTGAAAACTGCCTGTTCATATCCTTTGATCATTTATCAGTTGGGGAATGACTTGTATTCTTGTACATTTGACATATATGTTTAGAAATGAGGCCTTTATCGAGATTCCCAGTTTTCTGCTTCCCTCCTAATCTTGGTTGCATTGGGTTTGTTTGTGCAAAACTTTTTCAATCTAATATAATGAAAATTATCCATTTTGCACTTCATAGTATTTTGTTTAGTCAAAAATTTCTCCATTCTCCATAAATCTGATACTATTCCTTGCTTCCCTAATTTATTTATAGTATCAATCTTTATACCTAGATCATGTACCCATTTGGACTTTATTCTTGTGTACGGTGTTTGGTCTTTGCTCAGTTTCCACCACACTGTTATCCAGTTTTCCCAGCAATTTTTCTCAAACAGTGAGTTCTTATCCCAGAAGCTGGGGTCCTTGGGTTTATCAAACAACAGATTGCTATATTCATTGATTACTATTACTTATTCCACTGGTCTACCCCTCTGTTTCTTAGCCAGTACCAAGTGGTTTTGATGATTGCTGCTTTATAATACAATTTGAGATCTGGTAGGGCTAGGCCACCTTCCTTAGCATTTCTTTTAATTAGTTCCCTTGATATTCTGGACCTTTTGTTCTTGTTTTCTATCCTAGGCTGCCTGGCAACATTTTCATCATAAAGTTTGTATTTATTGTTTTCTCCTAGGGTTTAGCCTGAATCCATCTGGTGCCTTCCTGATCTGACATTGTGACTCTGAGGTCTTATGTATCAAGCTTATGGCAGGACTAGGAAAGTATATTTAATAACTGAGTGACTTTCACTTGGGAGCTCTCCCTTCTTTGTTTTGCCTTTGCTCTGGCAAGCTCTCACTTTAAAGCACTGATCAGCAAACATAAGAAATGCTTGTGGTGTCTATGACTGCAGAAGGCCAGGAACGCTGGCCCCTGAAGTGCTGCTCTGGAGTGTTGGAGCTATTAAAAATATGCCCAGGTCTTCTGTGTGATGGGCAGCCGCCATGGACATGAGTAGCTGCATGGATGGTGAGCCTGCAGGATGAAAGGCCATATGGGAGGGAGGCTTTTGGCCTGAGGAAGCTACTCATGGAGGTGGTTGCATGTTTATACTGCATGCCTGAGATCTTTGCTATTTCCCACAGCCACAGGCTGAACTGGTGTTATCCTTACTTCAGAGAGGAGCAGATTGAGATGGAAGCTAAGCAACCTTTGTTTCTTGTACCTTGAGCCATAATAGAACATCAGTGACCCTGTTCCAAAGTTACCCTTAGGTCATCTTTAGAATTGAGTTGCTGCAAAGGCTGCTCACTGCTTTGGCTCTGTTTTCTCTTACTACTGGGACTGTAGCTGTCCTGCCCTCCCTGCTTGCCTTCATTCCTTTAGTTTTTCCCCAGCATTTTTACTTGTTCTTCCACTGAATTTCTATTCTGATGCCTCATTGTGTTGTATAGGTGATCCCGACCTCTTTAAGGCACTGGGCAGGCCTTGGCATTTACTGTCAAGTGGGGAAAGTTTTGAGCATGGGCCTAGTAACAGACTGCCTGTTGGTCACCTCAGGACCACATTAGCTAAATCCAAAACCTGATTGAATGTTCCCTGTGAGATAGTGTGAAGAGCTATTGTGACTTAGGCAGCAGGGGGAATGTTCTCCCTTCCTCCCTCTCTCTCTTCCTTTCTTCCTTCTTCCCTCCCTCAAGTGTGGGTTCCTGCCTCTCAGTGAGGAATAATTGGCAGCATGGCAGTGCTAGATGCCTTGGATAGGGAGCCACCAGAGATGAACTTTGCTTATCTTATTTTTATGCCTCTGACTGCCTTTCCTATCAGACATTCTTCCTAAGCATGACTGTGGTCTCAAGGGATTACTTGGTCTTTCTCTTTGTGCCTAGTTAAAATTACATTTATCTCCCCAAAGGTGGAGAAAAGAGGTAAGACAGAGGTGGCTTTCCTTCCCCCATTATCTTCTCTTTTCATTTTCTAAATGAAAGGACCCCTTCTGCCTGACTTGGCATTGGCAGGCCAGTTTTATGGAGATTCTCAAAGTTATGGGGCCTTTCTCCTTAACAAGCTGTGTGACCTGTGCTGATGGTGGCCTCAACCCTTACTCATTGCCTCATTTGTAGGCTGTGTGCTATTTTCTTTTTTCAAGCATTCACTTATATAAGATTTTGAGTTCCAAAATTTTTTTGGCCCCCCTTCCCTGCCCCCCCTCTTCCCCAAGATGGTGAGCAGTCTGATATAGGTTATACATGTACAATCATGTTAAATATATTTTCTCTGTGCTATTTTTGTAACTTTTGTATTAGATAAGAAAATCAGTAAACAAACCATTGGCAGTTAAAGGACACTTGTCATCTGTCCTGTTCTGTATTTCACATGCTTTTTTTGTAACTTTATTTTTCTGAGGTATTTTTCATCTCCCTTTGAAGAAACCAAAGTGATTAGACAGCTGTCTGACTCTTTTGCTTTTTTATGGCAAACACATTTTTACCACAAGTCTCTACAGTTCAGACTCTAATTTTAGAACCAGTTCATTTAGAAATGGGCCAATTCCTTTGCAGATCTGCTGCAGTGCAGACATTTAATCTCACTGGACCTCAATTTCCTCATTGGTAAAATGAGAAGATTGGATTGGATCCCTTCTACTAAAATGTTCTAAACTTTAACTATTGTGATGCCCTACAAAACTTAATTTAGAGGCTTCAAAACCAATTTTAAGAAACCAAATGGAGGGGGGAGCCAAGATGGAGGAGTAGAAAGACAGACCTGTAGAAGCTTCCCCACATAGCCCATAAAATACCTGTAAAAAATGACTCTAAACAAATCCTTCAGCAGCAGAAGCCACAAAACCACAGAGTGAAAGAGATTTCCAGCCCACAACAACCTGGAAGGTCAACAGGAAAGGTCTGTTGTACCTGGCACAGAGCAGAGTGCAGCTCAGCATGGGCTGTGTGGTGCGACAGCGACAGGACCCAGAACAGGCTTCAGAGTGTCAGCGGCAGCAGCTGCAGTGCCCAGATTGCTCAACCCACAAACACCACACACAGCTTCGAAGGTCAGTGGGAGGGTTCCTTCACGCAGGAGAAGGGAACATGGTCTGGACCTCTGGTTTCTGCCTAAAGCCTCTGGGGAAATTGAGTGACTGATCTGAATCTCAGCCCTGAATGGCAACCCTGGGTTAAGGAGGAGGAGCGCTGGTGTGGTGGAGCTAGAGGCAGTTGTGGAGATGGAATTCTACTTGCAGATTCTGGGCAGAAAAGTTTTTAGTTGCTCCCAGACCAGTGTGCAGGCTAGGAGAGGAGTCTCCCTTGATTGTGCCACCTTGGAGGAACTGAGAACTTACAGGACCCCAGAGTATACCCTCCTCTTGACAAAGGACTCAGAAGTCAAGTAAGTGGCTGGAAAAATGTCCAAAAAAGGGAAAAAAAATAAGACCATAGAAGGTTACTTTCTTGGTGAACAGGTATTTTCTTCCATCCTTTCAGATGATGAAGAACATGGCATACCATCAGAGGAAGTCAAGGCTTCTAAAGCCTCCAAAATAAATGTGCAATGGTTTCAGGTCATGGAGGAGCTCAGAAATGATTTTGAAAATCAAGTAAGAGAAGTTGAGGAAAAATTGGAAAGAGAAATGAGAGTGATGCAAGAATATCATGAAAAGTGAGTCAACAGTTTGCTAAAGGAGATCCAAAAAAATACTGAAGAAAATAACACCTTCAATAATAGGCTAACTCAATTGACAAAGGAAGTCCCAAAAGTCAATGAGGAGAATACTTTAAAAAGCAGAATTAGCCAAATGAAAAAGGAGGTTCAAAAGCTCACTGAAGAAAATAGTTCTTTAAAAATTAGAATGGAGCAGATGGAAACTAATGACTTTATGAGAAACCAAGAAATTACAAAACAAAACCAAAAGAATGAAAAATAGAAGAAAATGTGAAATATCTCATTGGAAAAACAACTGACCTGGAAAATAGATCCAGGAGAGATAATTTAAAAATCATGGATCTACTTGAAAGCCATGATCAAAAAAAGAGCCTAGATATTATCTTTCATGAAATTATCAAGGAAAACTGCTCTCATGTTCTAGAACCAGAGGGCAAAATAAATATTGAAAGAATCCACCAATCACCTTCTTAGAGTTCCAAAAAGAGAAACTTCTAGGAATATTGTAGTCAAATTTCAGAGTTCCCAGGTCAAGGAGAAAATGCTGCAAGCAGCTAGAAAGAAACAATGCCAGTATTGTGGAAATACAATCAGGATAGCACAAGGCCTAGCAACTTCTACATTAAGGGATCAAAGACTTGGAATATAATATTATAGAGGTCAAAGGAATTGGGACTAAAAGCAAGAATCATCTACCCAGGAAAACTGAGTATAATACTTCAGAGGAACAAATGATCATTCAATGAAATAGAGGACTTTCAAGCATTCTTGATGAAAAGATCAGAGCTGAATAGAAAATTTGACTTTCAAGCACAAGAATCAAGAGAAGCATGAAAAGGTAAGCAGGAAAGAGACATCATAAGAGACTTTCTTTGAACTGTTCACATTTCTACTTGGAAAGATAATTTTTGTAACTCTTAAGACTTTTCTCAGTATCTGGGTAGTTGGAGGGATTATACACACACACACACATATAGACAGAGACACAGGGTGAGTTGAATAAGAAGGGATGATATCTAAAAAAATAAAATTAAGGGCTGAGAGAGGAATATATTGGGAGGAGAAAGGGAAAAATGGAATGGGGCAGATATTCTCTCATAAAAGAGTCAAGAAAAAGCTTTTTCAGTGGAAAAGGGAAGAGGTGAGGGGAAAAAGCGAAGCTTACTGTCTTCACATTTGGCTTATGGAAGGAATAACACGCACACTCAATTTGGTATGAAAACCTATCTTACACTACAGGAAAGTAGGGGAGAAAGGGAGAAGTGGGGTGGAGGGGATGACAGAAATGACAGATGGGAGAAGGGAGTAATTAGAAGTAAACACTTTTCGGGAGGGACAAGGTCAGAAGAGAGAATAGAATGAATGGGGGGCAGGATGTGTGTTCATACTTCATTGCTAAAGAAGACCATACCATCACAGAAATGATACCATGACTTGCACTTGACTTTGTTTTGAGTGAGGGAGGGCTGTGCAGGTCACCAGCCTCAGTTCTCCTCTGCAGCTGCCTGAATCCAGTGACCAGATATTCATCAGGGTGACTGGAGATGACCCAGGATGAGGCAGTTGGAGTTAAGTGACTTATCCAGGGTTACACAGCTAGTGAGTGTCAAGTGTCTGAGGTGAGATTTGAGCTCAGGTCTCCTGATTCCTACAGTGCTCTATCCACTGCACCACCTAGCAAGGGGCAGGATAGGATGGAGGGAAATATAGTTAGTCTTGCACAGCATGACTATGATGGAAGTCTTTTGCAAAACTACACATACATAGCCTATATTGAATTGCTTGCCTTCTCAGTGGGGATGGATGGGGAGGGAGGAAGGGAGAGAAGTTCGAACTCAAAGTATTAGGAACAAATGTTGAGAATTATTTTTGCATACAACTGGGAAATAAGAAATACAGGTAATGGGGTATAGAAAGTATCTTGCGCTACAAGAAAAGAGAGAAGATGGGGATAAGGGAAGAGAGGGGTGTGATAGAAGGGAGGGCAGATTAAGGGAAGGGGTAATCAGAATGCAAAGTGTTATGGGTTGGGGGAGGGGAGAGATTGGGAGAAAATGTGGAACTCAAAACTTTGTGGAAATGAATGTTGAAAACGAAAAATAAATAAACAAACATAAAAAAAGGAATCAAATGAACTGGGATGTAAAAGTCATTTATTGAGTGAATGTGGTTTAAACAATTGTGAAGCCTCAGTTTAGGAAGTTTTAAAACCCCACATGTACAAAATTTAAGTGGTTTTTGAATGTCTCATTTTGAACTTTTATTATTTACCTTTAATTTTTCCTTAAAAATTTTAAGCTCAAATCAGACTCTTCTCTTTACTTGATCTTGTTCTAGCTATCTTTTTGCAAATGGAACGAAGTCCAATCATTGGCCTTTAACACATATATGGATTAGAGCATGCTTTCCTCCTCATTTATGGAGGTTAGCATGGCCCAGTATTATGATGAATTTGAATAAGAATCACAAGGAATATTCTGACACCTCAGGCCTGTCTAGAATTTCGTTTTGATTTTTGTCTAAATAGAATAAAGGAATATATTACATTTCCTGCCACTCTCCAGTATATCCTTAAACTGAAATATCTGTTCAGCAGTATAAGATCCTTGACATAGGACTTACTTGGAAATTAGCCATCAAACTTAATCATCCATTTATTTTTACTGGATTTTTTTCTTTTAATAAATTCTTCTTATGATCATATACCTGTTTGGTGCTGAGTGAGGACATTTTATCTGGCTATCTGTATGTTCTATTCACTTGATATGCAGTAACAGTTGTATGATGTATAGACCTCTAATTTCTATGTTCTGTCCATTTTGCCTGCTGTGTGCACCCTTGGCATGTCAGATTTCTCATTCACTGTTAACATGCCACCTTAGAGACCCTCTTAGGGGCTGTTGTCATGTTTATGCTATTTCAGAGTAAATGACCATCTTTAAATTGACTTGTCTAAATGTAATTTAATGCAAACTAGTTATGAAACTGACATTTTTCAACAGGCTTGATTTGCATAATTATAATTTTTTGATTTCCTTTGCAGATTTCCCCATTCTGAGGTGTTGTATATGTTCAGAAGAGTATAATTAACTCCTTCAAAGAATAAAAATCACCTTTTCTTCCCCCCATGAGCTGTTACTACAGCTTGGTTAGGCCCCCAGAGAAAGGTCCAGGCAGCCTCTTCTCTCCTCAGCAAAGCCCTCTAGTCCAGGCCTGACTGCTGCTCACATGGCTACTATTTACATTGTAATCTGTCTCTTGCTGTCAGGTACAGCTGTTTCAACTTAAACACAAGACAGTTGCTATGGAGATGGTTGGATAGAAATAGGTCAGGTTAAAGGCATTTTTTTTTTTTTTTTTTTTTGCTGTGAGGAGGAGTGTCATAATTCTTGGATTTGTCTTATTTGGGAAGATGTAGGTATACAGAAAAATTCCATATCATTTTTTGGGTGAAATTCATCCTATAACATACTTTGTTTATATATGTCATAAATAAACAGGCCTAAAGATTATTCTTGGCCCACGGTATTAAAGAAAAGTTAATAGTTTGTGTCACACCTAGCAGGAATGGAATTTTAATCTGAGATCAATTTGTGCTGTTCAAATGTTAGTTGGGTACAAAGTGCCAGTGGTTGCTTAGAGAAACACCATGTTTTGATAGAAAGCACTGGACTAGGCATAATGAAGCGTCCCCTTGCTGTTGTCTCCAGTGCTGACTCAGATCAGTTTTCCCATCTGTAAAATGGGGATTATCACATTTTCCCCTAACCCTGACCAGTATGGTGGTGTCTGTGTTCCTTCCTAGAAGGAGGGAGAACTTTGGCTTTGTCATAGTTCTTTTGAAGTTTGGAGATTGAGGAAAAGTGGTGCTCAGTATCCTTCCTTCTGCGGGTTGGTGTAGCTGAAGGGTTGCCCTGGACAAGTCTTTTTTAAAGCCTTTGGGGTCTGGTTTCCTCACCTACAAAGTGAAGGAGTTGAATTAGGCCAGGCCTTTCATGTGCCTGGACCACTTTGGCCGTCTGGTGAAGCCTATTGACCCCTTCTCAAAAATGATGTTTTTAAATGCTTAAAATAAAATACAGAAGATTATAAAGGATAAAATTATATTGAAATATAATTATCAAAAATGTTTTTAAAAAATTCATGGCCCGCATATTGAGAGGCCCTGAATTAGAAACTTTATAGGAGTCTCTGTGAGTTCTGACATTCTCTAATTCTGCGTATAAACCAAATCATTAAACGCATTCATTTAGTGCTTTTTGTATGCTGAGCTCTGGGGTTATGAAAAACAAGATGAGAAACACTTGAGGTTCCCCAGGACCTCTTTTTACAGGTGCAGCCTCCTCTTACAAAAAGAGATGCTTTTGAACACTTTGCATAAAATATCCATGGGGTTAGAATAATGTTGAAATAAATAATCTTTGTGAGAGTCCTTGGGAAGCCCATGTTTCATATCATTCCTCAGAATGTATTTGTCATGACTCTCATTTGACTTGACAGTCTCTGGGTTTTCAGAATGAGAGTAGTTCAGGGGTAGGGAACCAGTCTCTGGCTTTAAGGCCAAATTTGGCTCTTTGGAGCTCGGTGTGATCCTTGGCCTGTGTGTGTGTGTGAAAATATAGGTATAGTTATGTTGATGCTGTGATTAGAAAAAATGTTATGTCCTATGAAAGACCTAAAATGGTCCTACAAACCAGAATCCTGGATGAATGTAAACATTTGTTGGTGCTTTTGAGTGTAATAAGTGAAATTCAGAACTTTTGAAAATACATTTGTTATCACTGTTACTGATAAATTTGAATTTTAGTTTCTACCTTCATTAAGGTTAATAGCCTTTGGGTTCAGCACTCCCAAGTTTTGATTTGTACAGGGCTGCTTTAGGGACCCTGTTAGAATTACTTGATTTCGATTTTGGGATGTGCACAGATGGCAGTCTCCATTGGAGGAGGATGGTGGGAGTGTTAGTGAAAGAAACTTTCAGAAAGATGAATTCTGGAGAAAGGGAAAATAGGCTGCTACTGAGCTTATATAGTAGAGAATGGAACCCAAAGTCTCAGTCTCATAAGCTCATAGCTTTGAGGGTGGGAGGAACCTCAGAGTTCACCTCATCCAAACCTCTTATTTTACAGATGAGGAGAAATAAATGACAAGTCCAGTGTGCTTTCCATCACATATCATGTTGCCTCTGGTACGTGATTTGTAGTGTTTATATTTTATATGTTTTTGACAAACTGACAGTTTGCCAAATGAAAATGTATTTGATGTTTTGAGGAGTATGTACTTCATGTGTTTCAGTTTATCCATTGGTGACATATCTGGAAAGTTAAATTTAAGCTGAATCCCATTTGAAATGTTTTAGAAAGTAAGCTTTCATTGAAACCTTTTTAAAAGTGAATCATTCCTACTACTTCCAATTTTAATTTATTGTGTGTGTTAGAGGTAGATTTCTGTTTCATTGCATAATGACTGGAATTGGAATTCGGAGGACAAGTTCAGATCCTGCCTCAGACACTCAGGAGCTGTGTGACTCTGGGCAAAACATTTAACCTGTGCCTCATTTTCTTCATTTGCAGAATTAGAGGGTTGGACTCAGTAGCTTTAAAATTGCCGTTGAGGTCTGTGATCCTGTAATATAATTGACTTTCTTAAAATGGAGAAAATCTGTACCCAAGTCTCTAGGCTGTAGCTCAGCCAAATGCTTGTGAGGGAAATGACCTAAGTGTTATTCTGTTCTCTGCTTAACATCTGATGAATTACCTGCCACTGGCACCTAAACACTGAACTGTCTGGTCAGAAAGAACATCCCAAGATTAAAGTTCTTGCCAAGTCACATTTGCGTGTGCCATTTGAAATGTGCCTTGCAAGCTTTTCTGGTGTCTCTGTGAAAGAATACTTTGGTAGTGTCAAGTAAAGCACATGGGATTTTTCTTTTTTATGCCGGGTCTCAAGTTGTAATTGAATTTACATAAGTTATACTAAAGTGTGAAGTTTTGGTTCATTTGTTTTCCTTTTGGTTTGTTTTCTGGTGAGCTAAAACAAGGAGGATTTGATATTTTAGGCTATGTTTAAAAATATATATTTAATATTTTATTTTTTCCAACTACATGTAAAAACAGTGTTTATTATTTGTTTTAATTTTAATTTCTCTAATCGATAATGATTTAGAGCATTTTTCATATGACTATAAGTAGCTTTGATTACTTCATCTGAAAACTGCCTGTTCATATCCTTTGACCACACATCGGTTGAGGAATAGTTCTCCAGAAATTTGACTCAAGTCTTCTTTGAGAAATGAGGTCTTTATCAGAGAAATCTGCTGTGAAAACATTTTTTCCACAGTTATTACTAAGTGTTTCCCTCCATCCTATATATCCCGTTTATCTTTCTCCTTTCACCCTGTCCATTCTCAAATGGTTTGTTTCTGACTTTCATCTCTCCCTATCTACCCTTCCTTCTATCAGCACTTCCCCCTCCTCCCTTCCCCCCATTCTCTTATCTCCTCTCCTACTTTCTTGTATGGTAAGATAGATTTCTCTACCCAAATGAGTATGTGCATTATTCCCTCTTGGAGCCTATTCCAATGAGAGTAAGATTCAAACCCATATTTCCCTCCACTGTAAAAATTATTTTGCTCCTGTTTTATATGATATAATGTACCCCATTCTATGTTTCCCTTTCACCTTTTCCTAGTGCGTTCTTCTTTATCACACTTTGATTTTATTTTTTTTTTTAGATATCATCCCATCATAGTCAACTCACACCCATACTCTAACTGCTTTACTGATAAAGTTCTTAGGAGTTATGCTTAGCATTTTTCTATGTAGAAATATAAACAGTTTAATCTTCCTTGGAAGCTTCTCTTTCATTTTTTACCGTTTTGTGCTTCCCTTGTGTCTTGTATTTGAAAGTCAGATTTTCTGTTCAGCTCTGGTCTTTTCATCAGGGATGCTTGAAAGTCATCTATTTCAGTGAATGTCCAATTTTTTCCCCTGAAGAATTATACTCAGTTTTGCTGGGTAGATAGAACTTGATTGTAATCCTAACTCCTTTGTCTTCTATAGTATTACATTCTAAACCCCTGATTCTTTAGTGTAGAAGTTGGTAAAACTTGTGTAATCCTGACTGTGGATTCATGATATTTGAAATGTTTCTTTCTGACTGCTTGCAGTATTTTCTCCTTGACCTGGGAGTTCTGGAATCTGATTAAAATATTCCTAGGGGTTTTCATTTTGGCATCTCTTTCAGGAGGTGATCATTGGGTTCTTTCATTTTCCATTTTACTCTCTGATTGTAGAATATTAGGGCAGTTTTCCTTGGTAATTTCTTGAAAGATGATGTCTAGGCTCTTGTTTTGATCATGGCTTTTAGGTAGTCCGATAGTTCTTAATTATGTCTCCTTGATCCATTTTCCAGGTCAGTTGTTTTTCTAATGAGATATTTTACATTTTCATCTATTTTTCCATTTCTCTTATTTGATTTTATTGTTTCTTAATGTTTCATAGAGTCATTAACTTCCACTTGCTCAGTTCTACATTTTTTTTAGGGTCTTATTTTCTTGTCCAATATGGCACTTTTTTGTTTTATTGAATTGTTTAATCCATTCATATCTAAAGTTTCTTTTTTTATTTTAGACAAATATTAAAACAAATATATAATAAAAGGAAAAGAAACATATGTAATTTAAGTATAAAATAAGAAAAAAACATGTCATGAGCACAGCAGAATGTAGGAGAGATTTCAGAATATATAGCAATGACTTTCCATTTCAAGAAAGCCTATATATTAAATACTGTCCATCTCTTCTTTGCCTCCTTGTAAATTTTCTTTTGTTCTCTGCTGTACACTTTTTACTTTGTTCTTTTTCTCCCTGTCTTCCTGCTACAGTTAAGTGTGGCTACATTTATTTATAGATACTGATATACGTATACATGTATACATATATCCACATACATATATAAGCATATACTTTCCCTAAGAGATTCTACTTCTAATCTTTGTTTTTATGTTTGTCTGTATCTCCTTTTCCCAAATCTCCTAACTCCTCTGGTTCTATCTGCTGTCTTGCCCTCTTATTACCAAACCTACCCCCCTACAACAATCCCTTCCTTATCCTCCCCATAAATCAAAAGACTCTTTTGTACACCCCTTTAACCTATTCCCTCACCCTCCCCTCTAAAGATCCTTCCCTTATCCTTCCATTCCCACTGATCTAAACACGCTTCTAGGTCCACCTTTAAAATTATAAGGGTTAAGTTTATACTTTCCTTCATCTCTTCTAATACTGGGTTTTCTTTCAAGGTATAATTTCTTTTCTTCCCTTCCTCTTTAAATGCAGTATTATGATCCCTCAGTTATTTTATTTTAATCTTTTTTTAGGATGACTTCCCATTGGCTTTATTTCCCCCCTAATTCCCTCCTCTTGTTAGTTATTCCATTCTCTTTGGGGTTTTGTTTATATTAGTTCCTTTTTTTCCCTCCCACTTTTAACTAGTTCTGTACATTAGTTTCTTAAATTTCATTTTTTGTACTTCCAGAAAGGACTTCTCTCACTCACTTCATTATTCATCCTTTCATTGTGTCTACTCTAGACTCTGATTCTCTGATCTCCTTTACTCTATGTGTTCCTCATGCATTCAGACCTTCCAAGGTTTCCATCTAGGCTTTCCCCTCTAGGCACCTTTTGCCGCTGTCTTGTAGGGCTTGCCTAGTAGAGTCCCCTTTTCCTTTGTGCCTCGGTCCCAGAACAATGCCGACTATTACAGGTGTCAGACAGGACATTGCCCCATGGTAGGGCTCTGCCCTCACCGCAGTTCTGATGATGTAGTCCACATGATCTATACCTTCTTCTGATTACCTTTTTTTCCACATTTGCCTGAAGCTCTCCTCCCTGGATTCATGCTCTCCCACTTCTCCAGGTACCTGTTGCCCCTAGAGGTTCTAGGTCCCTCCCATCCCCAATGTAGGCTTACTAGACTTTTAGGCCAGGCCACGTATAGTGTGAGATCTTTATCTCCTTTCACAGACTCTCTTCACCCAGAAAAGCATTCATCAGTGGCATCCATCATTAAAATAAGGCATTTTTCTTTGGTCAGTCCTTCCTCCCTCCTCTGTATCCCTACTCTTGTAGGCTCTAATCTTTTTGAAACCACAGAGGTTACCTCCTCTCATAGCATATCACTCATTCCTCTCCATCCTTCCTCTCCCCTGTCCCCCCCTCCCCCACCTAGTACTCTCCCACGTTGTAATGTAAGTTCCACAAAAAAATACCGATTCACCTGTAGACAGGGTGTTGCCAGCTTCTGTCCATAATCAACCCCCCACACAGTGTACTGTTACTTGTACCCAGATTTCTTTCATCATTCCTTTAGACGTGTACATTTAGAAAAAAATGTTTCCTCCTAGTCTCTCTATTGTCACCCTGTTGCAGTTGTTGTCTTTTTTTTTTTTTAACTAATTTTTTATGCATTTTTTGTTTAGGCTGTTTGAGGAACAAATAGTCTGATTTTCTTTCTAAAAATATTTGAAGTTCGTTATTATTGAATGTCCTCCTCCCTCCCCCCCATATATACTTAAGTTCAGATTTGCAGTATAGAACACTCTGGGCTTTATGCTGAGTGGCATTGATGTTCAGGACATGTTCCATTCTCAGAACCTCAGTTTCCTTGTATCTAAAGTGAAAAGACTGGATCAGATAATTTTTGAGGTCCCTTACAGTTAAAATTCATTCAGTTATCAAAAAAGATGGAAAATAAAGGAACATTTTTGCTGTTATGATTTGGATATTTCAAGTGAAAAGTCACAGCTTAGGTTACTTAAAATATCGCCTTCACTCTTACATATTTATCTTCATTGGTTATGCACTCACTCTTTCATTTTGAGACTAGACATTTGGTTTTCTTTCTTTTCTTTTCCTTTTTTGGTGATTAAAGGGGCCATCCCTTGAGCAGCTAGTTAAAGAAGCCTATTCTTTGAATGGGTGTATCTCACTTAAAGTGAGGTTGTGATAGGACCCTAACCTGAAAGGGCTAGGATTTCCCATTGCATCCTGGGCCATCTCTAGTCATCCAGGTGAATATCAAGCCATTGGATCCAGATGGCTCAGGAGGAGAAAGTGAGGTTGGTGACTTTGCACAGCCCTCCTTCACTCAAATCAGAGTCAGCTGCAAGTCTTGTCATCATCTTGATGTCATGGTCCTTCTAGAGAATGAAGGACAAACGCAATATTCCATTCCCTCCTATGTTTTCTAGTGGGGCAGAGTAGTCTTGCATTATTTGAATATCCTTTCTTTTGCATTTGAAGGTCTTTTCCCCAAACTTGTTGTTTCTGAATTGAATTGTTAATTTTAACTACTCTGTATCTTGGAGTTTGTGACCTTAGGGTTTTTTTTTTCTGGAGGTGATCTGTGAATTCTTTCAATTGGAATTTCAATTTCTGTGTTCAGAAGTTCTGGGCAGTTTTCTTCTATTGTTTCATTCATTATGTTGTTAAGGCTTTGTGTCTTCTCATGTTCTTTTGGGAGATCTATGATCCTTAGATTGTTTCTATGCATGTTGCCTTCAAGATCAATGTTTTGCTTGCCTGGTGAGCAAGTACATTTTCTTTTACGGTTATTGTTTTTTGCTTCTCTTCTTGGTTGTCCTTCACATCTGTGTATTTGCATTCCTAATCTTTGGTTTTCTCTTTTTTATTTCTGCTAAGGCCTGGCATCATTGCACATTCCAGTTTTTCTATTTTGACTATCATTTTTGCTATTCAGGATATGAATTCTGTTCTCATAATTCTCATTTTTCTTTTTCTTTTTTTAATTTTTAATTTTTTAACACAGTTTATAATAGGTAAAACAATTCAGACTTTTGGTCAGGTGATATTTCTTTTTAAAGCATTTACAATATGGACCACAAAAGAATTTTTTTTTCTAAACATTAACTGAGACACAAATAATATTTAAGTTGCTAACTTCACAAGCTCTTGACCTCATTGTCCCCACAGTATTACTAAGAATTAAAGGACCCTAACTTATTGTCGTTGGTCTAAAGTCCTGTGCCTAATAGCTTAATTTGAGACTGAACCTCCGATGTTCCCCTACCAATAATCTATAATTGAATAGATCTGGTATTAAGCTTGCAAACCTTTTTAGGAATAGGAAATTTCCACCAAGAGTAGGGACATTGCAGGTATACAGCATCTCCCCGGCTTCATGTCACTTCCAGGCAGGATTAGATTATCCATTTGCATTCAGTCAGGCTTAAGGTCTGCCAGGTGTCAGTGGGGAAATTGAGTCAAGAGAATCCTACCTTAGCGCAGGCTGAACAGCTGCTCTCCCACCCTTCCCATAGATCACCTTTTGCAGTTCCTACTGGCATCTCACCAGCTTACTGACATCATGGGTTGCAGGCTCAGATTGCCTTTCTTGCTAACCATACCTGGAGTTAGACTCAGGAGAACAGTCACTTAATAGTCCCATAGCATCTAAAAAATGGGAAGTTCCAATAACCAGGTTTCAAATATGATTAGAATTTTCATTTTGGCTAAGGAACATCTTTTGAGGCAAATCTTAAGTGGCTTACATGCCTTTCTATACATGTTCTAGTTCCTTATAAATAGCAATCATAAAATCAAATTTAACTTTTCCATCAATGCCGAATTTTACCCGAAGTTACCTTCCTCTAGGAAATTTAGACTGAATTTCTTTTCCCCAAACTAAAGATGTCATTGATTTATTCTCAGTAATTAATTCAGTAAATTGTTTTGATACTAATTACTTTTACCTCACTTTGTAACATGTCCAATTTTTCTCCCCATCACTCCCCTCCCCCGGCTTCCTAATACCTTGCATTCTGATTACTCCTTCCCTCAGTGTACCCTCCCTTCTATCACACCCCACCTTTCCCTTATCCCCATCTTGTCTCTTTTCTTGTAGGGCAGGATAAATTTCTATACCCCATTCCCTGTAGTTCTTATTTCCTGATTATATACAATAAAAATTCTCAACATTCGTTTCTAATATTTTGAATTCCAACTTCTCTCCCTGTCCCCCCCTCCCCAGACCCACTGAGAAGGGAAGCAGTTCAATACATACTAAATATGCGTTCTTTTGCAAAAGACTTCCATAATAATCATGTTGTGTAATACTAATTATATTGCCCTCTGTCCTATTATATTCCCCTTAAAACCCCACATTGACCTTGTCCCTTCTCGAAAGTGTTTATTTCTAGCGGCTCCCTTCTCCCATTTGCCCTCCCTTCTAACAATCCCCTCACCCCACTTGTCACCTCTTCTCCTTCTTTCCTGTGGTGTGATATAAATTGTCATATCAAATTAAGTGAGCATGTTATTTCCTCCTTCAGCCACATATGGAGAGAGTAGCTTTATTCCCCCCCTTCTCCCTTATCTCCTTCATTGAATAAGATTTTTCTTATCTCTCTTATGAGTTATAGCCTGCCCCATTCCATTTCTCCCTTTCTCTTCCCAGAGTTTTCCTCCTTCACCTCTTAATTTTTTATTTTATTTTATTTTATTGTTTTGCGTGGATATCATCTCTTCTGATATAATACACCCTGTACTCTCTCTCTATCTGTATGTATGTATGTGTGTGTGTGTGTGTGTGTGTATGTACAGTCTCTCCATCTACCCAAATACTGAGAAAAGATTCAAGAGTTAAAAATATTTTCTTTCCATATAGTAATGTAAACAATTCAGCTTTAGAAAATCTTTTATGATTTTTCTTTCCTGTTTACCTTGTCATGCTTCTTTTGATTCTTGTCTTGGGAAGTCAAATTTTTCTATACAGATCTGGTCTTTTCCTCATCAAGAATGATTGAAAGTTGTGTATATCATTGAATGGCCACTTTTGCCCTTGAAGTGTTATGCTCAGATTTGCTGGGTAGGTGATTCTTGGTTTCAATTCCAGTTCCTTTGACTTCTGATGTAGCTCATTCCAAGCATCTTCGATCCCTTAATGTTGAAGCTGCCAGATCCTCTGTTATCCTGATTGTATTTCCACAGTACTCATTGTTTCTTTGTAGCTGCTTGCAGTATTTTCTCTTTGATCTGAGAACTCTGAAATTCCTAGGAGTTTCTCCGTTTGGGTCTTTTTCAGGAGGTGATCAGTGAATTCTTTCAATATTTATTTTGCCCTCTGATTCTAGAACATCAGGGCAGTTTTCCTTGATAATTTCATGGAAGATAATGTCTAGGCTCTTTTTTTGATCATGGCTTTCAGGTAGTCCCGTAATTTTTAAATTATTTCTCCTGGATCTATTTTCCAGGTCATTTGTTTTTCCAATGAGATGTTTCACATTGTCTTCTATTTTTTCAGATTTTTGATTTTGTTTACTAACCTCTTGGTTTAACTCAAAGTCATTTGTTTCCCTTAACTCAGTTCTCTTTCAACGAATTATTTTGTTCAGTGAGCTTTTGAAACTTCTCCTCCATTTGGCTAATTCTGTTTTTAAAACCTCCTTCTCCTCATTGGCTTTTTGGACCTCTTTTTTTGATTGAGTTTGCCTCTTTTTAAAACTGTTATTTTCCTCAGCATTTTTTTGGTTCTCTTTTAGTAAGCTACTAACTTGTTTTTTAAGCTCTTCTATTGCCTGAGCCCAGTTTAAGTTCCCTTTGGAGATCCTGGAGGCAGAGGCCTTGACTTCCTCTGTCAGTATGCCTTGTTCTTCCTTATCTAAAAGGATGGGGGGAGACCACTATTCCCCAAGAAAGTAACCTTCCATGGTCTTATTTTTTTTCCCTTTTTTGGGCATTTTCCCAGCCAGTTACTTAACTTCTGAGTTTCCTCTGCACAGCCACCTTGCCTCCAGTTCCGCCAAGCCAGCACTGGGGCCTGAGATTCAAATGAGCTATTCCCAAGCCTCAAGGGCTTTCGGTGGGGGTGGGGCTGCTATTCAGTGTGAGATTAAGTTCAGCTGCTCAGGTAGGGGCAGGGCCACCAGAAAGGGTTCAGTTCCCTCAGGGGCTTTCTGATGAGACCTTCAACAATGGATGTGGTCTACTGCCTGCTTTGGGAGTCCCGTCTGCTGCTGCCTCTCCTGCTGCCACCTGAGGAGGCCTGAGTCATGGGGACACCCCACTCCTCTCTTGGCCAGTCGAAAAGACCCTCTCACTGACCTTTGGCGCCTGTAGGTTGAGGGATCTGCACTGCTGCTGGAGATTCTGTCCCTGAAGCCTGCTTGGATCTACTCCTCTTGGTGTCACGGGACCAAGGCAGGGCTGGGCTCTGCTCCATGTCCCGTGCATGACAGACCTTTCCCTTTGGTCTTTCAGGTCTCTTTGGGACAGAAATCTTCTCCACTCCTTGTTCTGTGGCTTCTGCTGCTCTCGAGTTTGTTGAGAGTTCCTCTTTACAGGTGTTTCATGGGCTGTGGGGTAAGAGCGAAGCATATGTACTTCTTCCTACTCTGCCATCTTGGCTCCTCCAACTCATTTTTCTTTTGAACCACTCAGGAACAGTGTGTTTTGGTTACATGAGCTCCTCAGTTTCCACAGGGTCCTCTGTCTCATCAAGTTGTGGATAATTGTCCTTTGTTTCATAGTATTTATTCATATATGTCTGAAACTGTTTACTAGATCTGGAAGCCGTATTTCTTTCTGTTGTTATTGTTTTCTTATGATTTATTGTATATGTACAGTTTGAGTTTTGTTTTTCCTGAAATCTTTGGTTATTTCAGCTTCTCTCTTTCTGTCTCTTTCCCTCTCTCCCTCTCCTTCCCTTCTTTTCCCCCTTTCCCTTTTATTGTCATTATTACTCATTTTCTGACATCTCTGATTGTAGTTTCCTTGGATGCTGGATCTCAAAGCATCTCAGCCTCCTCATATGCTGGGCATCTTTGCTGGTTGTCTGCCCTGCCTGGAGCACCCTCCCTCCTTATCTCAGCCTCCTGGCTTCTCTGGCTTCCTTCAAACCTCAGCTTCTACAGGAAACTCTTCCCAGAGCCACCTTTGTAGGTTTATTTCCTTGTTAACCTCCATATAGCTTGTTGATACGTTGTCTTCCGCATTATATTGTGAGCTCCATGAGGTCAGGGACTATCTTTTGCCTGTTTTTTCTGTCTCCAGCCCTTAGCACATTGCTTAACACTTAGTAGGTGTTAATAAATGCTTATTGACTGACAAGATATTTAGGCTCTTGAATTGAATATTGATTTTAAAAATGTCCTGTCTTAGAAATACTGAGTAAGGGCAGACCTGAGGCTAGTTTGTCTCTTATTCTTGAAGAGGACCAGTGACATCAGGAGGGTGATGTCTTGACTGGCAAGTGAATTGGATTTAAGTGAGGCAGAGCTATGCAGAGTCACCAGCCACACTCTGTCCTACAGGGTCATCTGATTCCAGTGGCAAGACATAAATCAGGATGACTGGAGATGACCCCAGGTGCAGTGGGAGACCTTGGCCTTTCTAAGCTTAGATCTTTCCCAGGTCTCAGTTTGTCTGATTCCCATTCAGGCTAGGTAAGAAATGAGGCAAAAATGGCCTAGTTTGTGTACTAAAAAAAAAAAAAAAAAATCAGACTAGGAGGGGAAGGCCAGAGAATAGATAGAAGTGAATGGTTTAGGGAAATTACATTTCCTCATTATTAAATCAGTATTGTAAGTGGTAGGATAATATACGTTTCCTCTGGATAAGAAGTGAAGAGCATGGACAGAGGGTGCCCAGGTAAAGTGTGGTCATGATTGAAAAGGAAATGTTGGCAAGAGGTTTTCAATTCCTTCCATTTGTCCATCTCCCTGTGGGAAACCAAAGAAGGAATTCTGTTTCCACATGATTAAAACTCCTCCTGGCTTTGAGTGATAGCAGCTAATCAGAGTTGTGACCTAGTAGAAACCAGCTCCGGATCAGATAAAAGGTCAGAAAGGTGTGCGTATGTTTGATGAGCTGTTTGAGGGAGAGCCTGTCAGAGAGGAGAATGTTCATGGCGGGCTGCCTCTAGCCAATGAATGACTAGGTGGGAGATTCAGCATAAAAAGCCTCCCATTGGTCTGAATAATTGTAGCAGTCCCTTAGGAGCTACCCCTTCGTTGAGGTGGGGGGAAAGAAAGTAAAGATTAATAAAAGTTTTCCTGATTTCACAAGTGTTGTTCTTTCTTAAAGGTGAACACGTTTCTCACAGTTGGGGGCTTGTTTCTCACATACTTTTGGAGTGTTGGGAAAGTATGGCTATTACATGGGAAAGGAGATCATAGAAGGAGGGTTAGTCACAGCAAAATAAAGGGAAAAATCTAGGAGCATCACACAATGACCCAAAAGAAGATCTTGCAATGAACTTGGTTGGAGTTTGGTTTGAAAATTTCAGGAGATAGCCTTCTTGGAGTCTTGGTACCAACTCCCACTAAAGGGAAAGAAACAGTTAGGATCCCAGAAATGCATAGTTCAGAGCAGGTTGAACAGGACACCGTTGATTCAAAGGCTAGCATGGCATCTAAAAGGATTACTAAGGAGAAAAATGGCAAAGATCAGGATTTACCACTTCCTTAATACTTACTATTATGTCCTCCAGCAAAAAAGAAAACTCTTGGGAATGAAACATGAGGTATTCTAGAAGGAAAAAGGATCCAGAAAGCAGGCAGAAGTAAAGTAAAACTTTTTGGAAAGGGACAATACAAGTTAATGTTATGAAGAAAAATTGGTGATGGGGATAGGAAGAATAAATCAGAGCTGCAAAAGGAAAGAGCAAAATGAACAAAAGTGATTAACACAAAAAGAAACTGAAAAACTTTGGGATTGGCCAAGGTAGAGAAAAGAAGGCGATTTCCTGGGCTGGAGATCAGGCTAAATTTAGTGTTAATGAAAGCATCTGATGAATGAAATGCTAAACAGAACAGGAAATACATACCACACACACACATTTTAATGGATAAAAGACAAAGTTGAAAAGCACAAGCATGAATGTGAATGGAATTAAGTTCCCTAATAGAAAAAGTCAGCCTGGCAAAGTAGAAAATCAGGGGACCTTGGGTTCAGATCTTGCTGGTGATGATTTCTGCCTGTGTAACCTTGGGCAAATCACTTGCCTCATCCCCAGTTTCCTCATTTATAATGACAAGATTAGGTGGCCTCTGAAGGCCCTTGTGACAGTGTGTAGAAGTTACAAGTAGTTTGATTTTTCTTTACTGTAAAGAACTTAATGACATAGCTATCTGAACAATAGAATGAAATGCCTCACAAGGTAGTGAACTTCCTGTCATTACAGTGTCCAAATATGGACCAGGTTCATAGCTGTGTGATGAAGTTCGGCTAAATGATTTCTCAAGGCCCATCCAATCCTAAGTTTTTTTTATTTTGGAAATGAAAGGTGAAAATCCTTCAGGCTAACAAGCAAAATTTCCTGGACAGTTATTGGGAGGGAAGAGAGCTGGTGACCTAGAAGTTACACACGTAGGTCAGTGAGACTTTTGGCCCAACACTGGATCCGTCATTTATTGCAGAGTGCTGGAGTGTCTCATCAGGTTCTGTCATTGACTCACTTTTTGTAATCCTTACAAATTTTTTTTATTTCCAACTTAAATACAAAATGACACCCAAAAGAACATTTCCATGTACACAGCGCAACATAAAGACGATTCAGTATAAAACCATGAATTTTCATTTGTTTCTGTTTGCTTTTAAAAAGCCAACTATGTAATAAATACTACTTATTTTCAGAGCTGTCCTGCTTTTCTGTACTTTTCAGTTTTTTTTACTCTCTGCTGTGCATTTTTTATTTTTTTCTCCCTCCCCACCCTGACCTAGAGAAGGCTATCATTAGATATAAATATGAATATGTGTGTGTGAAGCCATACTGTAAAAGGGTTTGTTGTATTTATCAGTTCTTTGTCTGGAGGTGGATAGCATCTTCGTGACCTGATTCTTTCTGCACCTTTGTTTCCTTATGTACAAACTTGGAATGATTCTACTCATGTCTTGCTGGAAGTTTCTGGAAGACTCTAAGTTCTAAGAATATCTTAGCTCTAGGTACCCTGGGAAGGTGTCATTTTAATTTCATCTTTACAATAGGTTATAAAAAAAGAAACATTTACATACTAAGAATGTATTCACATGCATTTTTGCTTTGTGATGTTAGGAAAGGGCATGGTTTTCCAAACCGCCCCAAAGAACATTACAGATCATGGATCAGGTACCTGCTACACTTAAATCTGCCTAGTTTTCCAGAGGGTCTCTTAGGGAGTTTAAAACTCATCAGTAACATCTTCTCCTTGGCCTCCTTTCCTTTTAGGTTGCAGCTGCTCCATGGTGGTTGCCTGTTAAAGGAGCTAATTGGAGACATCCAGAAGGCCCTGATTCTACTGTTGTGCACAGGTAAGTTAGGCTGCTATTTCCCAGGACTGAAGCCTTCCTTCTCACTCTGAAGACTTCATGGTTGTGCTTTTTATAGAATGAATTCAACGTCTTCAGGTGAACTCCCCAGAATCTGGCAACCCCAAGGAATTTGTCAAAATCTAATCCTTTGTTCCCATTTTATACCATGACTATTTTTATATTTCATTGATTGTGGGCTTTTAAAGCCTTTTTGAAATGAAACATTACTTTTAAAGAGGAATGTTCAGTTTATGATATGTTTACTTATATCAATAATTCTGTTCTGCCAGATGGCCACTGCTGAAACTGTGTGCTTAGGGTTAAGGATTTAAACTATTTCCAATTGTGGACTGGCATACTTTTTACAAGAATTCTACAGTAACATTATCTGATTGGTGAATCAGAAAGCCACTAATTGATCAAGTCTCTAAAGTGTTGGCAGAGTAATTATGTGCTCTTCTGGATGGACCTGATTCTGACTAATGAAGAGGAAGTGGTTACTAAATTTAGAAATGACGGGAATCTCGGTGGGGAAACAGCCAGTTCATCTTAGGATTCTTGATACAGAAGGAAAGTGCAGTTGTGTGACGTACTCTATAAGTTTTTAGGAAAACAGATTTCAAAAAGGTTCAGAGAAAAAGCATATAGAATCTCATAGAATAAAAATCCAGAAGAGAGAAGTCAACCCAGTAAAATGGGGAGTTCTTTGAAATTAATCAACAGGTTTTTATTAAGCATACCTACTATGTGTCAGGCACTATACCAGGAATACAAACAGTGAATGAAATAATCCCCATTTATAAAGTATTCATATTTCAGGGGGATAAACACAAAGGATGTCTAAATATGTCTAGCATAAATATAAAGGGAACAAATATAAATAAATACACAGTAATTAAATGTAAGATAGTGTGAAAAAGAGGACACTACCATTTGAAGGGGTCAGGGAAAGCTTCATAGAGAAGGTGGTAAGAAGGTGGTACTTGGTTTGCATTGTGAAGAGAGAAAATGATTCTGTGAGCTCTTGGTTGAGGAAGGAGAACATAATAAATATGGGTGATGGCCAGTGCCAGGAGATGGGGAGCTGTGGGAAGGAGCAGCTAAATTCAGCTCAGTTGAAGGGGAGTAACCCCAATGAGGCTGGGGAAAGGTTGGGAAGGGCTTTAAAAGTAAACATGAGGAACTATCTTTGAGGCAGTAGGGAGCTACTGGAGTTTATTGAGCAAAAGAGTGCCATGGTCAGATAGCATTTAAGGATAATCACCTAGGTAGCTACTTAGAGGGGGTTCTGAAATGAGAGGAGATTGGACACAAGGAGACCAATTAAGAGGCCATTGTAATCACCTGGGTGAGAGATGATACGGGCTTGAACAAGAGAAGGGAGGGGTCTTTTGGAAGAGTTGTGGAAGTGCAAGCAGCACTACTTACTACTGATTGGCTACGTGGGATGAGAGAGAGCTCCAGATTAAGTCATGCCAGGTTTACCAGCATGGGGGAATGGACGAATGGACCTTCGGTGGAAATAGGGGAGTTCAGAGGGAGGAGGGTTCTGGGGAAAAGATAATTCTGTTTTGGACATTGTGAGTTTGAGATGTCTCTGAGACAGTGAGTTTGAAACATCCATTAGGTAGTTATCATGATTTGATTTCAGGAGACACAAAAAGAAACAGATCCAATGAGTACAAAAAGGAGTGGTCTGAAGAAATTGATGTGGATGCCAAAGGAGCCCATCACCTTACATGGAAAAAAAAGACATATACAGAAGAAACATTAATAATGTCTCTAAATGAAAAAAGAGAAGATTGCTTATGTAAGAACAGTGTCTGGATGATTAAGCCTTAGAATGAGCTTAGGTTAGTGATGAATGCTAAGAAAAAGAACGAAGATGATGTTAGTATCCGGGGAAAAGGAGGATCAAAGAAGGCTCACGACTGCCCCTTGGGAGGGGATGGACAAGAGAAGGAACAAGGACACAGTTTGAATTTTCCCTTTTTCTACCCTTTGTCATGGTGAATAATCTTTGAACTGGAAAGCGCAGAGCAAGAATGACTAATAGGTAGGACGTTAATACCCAGATTAAGGAGAAAATGAGAGTGCCTGTTTGCCTCAGAGAGTTCCAGGCACCAGCCTTGAATGAACTTAATTTGTCGGGAGCAAAGTAACTGTCTGATGTGATTGCTGGGCCACTGTCAGTGACCTTTGAACATCGGGACAAGGAGAAAGTGCTGAAGGGCAGATGTCCTCCAGATTTTTGCAGAAGATAAGAGAGTGGAATGTGAGGATAGGCCAGTGAGTTTGACTTTAATTCCTGGCAGAATCCCAGAACATCTCATTAAAGCAATGACTTGTGAAACTCTTCAAAGTGAAGTGGTGACCACAAAGGGCAAATGTGTCTTCATCAAGAGCAGATCATGCCACACTTGCCTCCTTTCCATTTTTGATAGACTTATTAGTCTGGGAACCCAAAGAATAGCCATTAATCGCTTAGCACAGAATTTGAGGATACGGAAACCCAAACTCGGATGTTGACTCTGGTGCTTATTGGCTGTATGTCCCTGGAGAAGTTACTTAAATTGTCTGAACCCCAGTTGCCCCATTTGTAAAATAATACTTAAAAGAGATTAGTGTATGTAAAGTGCTTTCTTTTTAAAAATATATTTTTTAATATTAAAAATTTATGATTTTTTTTTTTACATTACTTATGATTACTAGTGTATCCTTTCTCCTGCCACCTCTTAGAGAGCGATCCCTTATAACACTGAGAAGACAGAGGGAAAACCAGCTCAGCAAGACTAACTAAAACATCAGAATACATTTTAGTGTACATGGAGTGTAAGGTGCTTTTCAGACATTTACGTATTCTATAAATATTTATAAATGTGTTGTTATTAACCAATTGATTCAGTGCAGAAGGTTGTCTCTACTAGAGTACCCTGTGGATCTGTCCTTGTCCCTGTCCTCTTTGACATTTTTCAGAGATGCAGACAAAGACACAGGTGGCATACTTTATTGGATTTGTAGTTGACCCAGACTTGGGAGAGGTAACTAACACATGGGATCAGAGAGTCAGCGTCTCCAAATGGCTGGGGACAAATATAGAATCTACATTCCACTCAAAAAATCAGTTAAACAGGTATAAGAAGAGCAGGATATAGTTAAATAGAAGTAGTTCTGGAAGAGATCTGAGGGATGGAATTAGACTTGAAAATTCAGTGTGAGTTACTAGTGTGATATGGCAGACACTCAAGCTATCACCATCTTTGAATGTATTCGCAGAGGCCTTGTGTCCAGAGGGAAGGATGGCCATCTGGTTAGTCAGTCAGTAAGCATTTATTAAGTGCATACTGTGTGCCAGGCACTGTGCTAAATGCTGGAGATACAAAAAAGAGTCAAATGACTATTGCCCTCATAGACTTCACAGTCTAGGAAAGAGACAACATGCAAATAAATATGTACTGGCAAGCTGTATGCAGGATAAATGGGAAGTAATTATTAGACGAAATTAAGAGGTATTGGGAAAGACTTCCTGTAGAAGATAGTTGGGTCTTAAAGGAAGCCATTAGGTGAGGATGACGAATGAATACATTCCAGGCATGGAGGATAGCCAGGGAAAATGCCCAGAGCGGAGAGATGGAGTGTCTTGTTCATGGAACAGCCAGGAGACCATTGTGACTGGATTGAAGAGAAGTGGTGGGGAGTAAGGTGTTAGAAGACTGGAGAGGTAGAGGAGTCTAGGTGATGAAGGACTTTGAATGCCAAATAGAGGATTTTCTGTTTGATTCTGGAGGTGACAGGGAGTCACGGGAGTTTACTGAGTAGAGGAGTGACATGGTTAGACCAGAACTTTAGGAAAATCACTTTGGGGGCTGAATGGAGAATGGACTGGAGTGGGTAAAGACTTGTGACAGGCAGGCCGCTCCACCCCCCAGTAGGCTGTTGCAGGAGTGCAGATGGGGGGTGATGAGGACATGTACCAGAGTGGTGGTTACATTAGAGGGGAGAATAGACATACTCAAGAGATTTGATAAAGGTGAAGGCAGCAGGCCTTAGCAACAGATTAGATATGGGGGGTGAGAGTGAGGATTGGAGGACGACTCCAAAGTTGTGAACTGGAGGGACTGAAAAGGTGGTATTGTCCTCTACAATAATAGGGAAGGTGGCAATGGTCTTGGGGGAAAGATAATGAGTTTGGTTTTAGACAGGTTGAGTTTAAGATGTCTGCTGGTCATCTAGTCCATGATGTCTGGGAGGCAGTTGGAGACACAAGATTGGAGGTCAACAGGTACAGGATAGGCAGATTTGAGAATCATCAGTGTAGAGATGGGAGCTGGTGAGATCACCAAATGAGGGAGTATATTGAGAGAAAAGAGCCCAGGATTAACTGGTAAGTGATGGTTAAAGGACATGATCTGGATGAGGATCCAGCAGAGGATACTGAGGAATAATCTGCTAGGTGAAAGAGAACCAGGAAAGAGGTTTCCTGAAGACCTAGAGGGGAGAGTGATCAGCAACATCAAAGGCTGTAGAGAGATCAAAGAGGAGGATGGAGAAAAGGCTTTTGGGTTGGACAATTGAGAGATCATTAGTAACTTTGGAGGGAGTGGCTTCAGTGGAATGATCTGGTAGCACAGTGGACCTGAGGAGTTGAGAGTGAGAGGAGAGGAATGGGAGGCACCTATTGTAAATGGCCTTTTCAAGGGGGTTAGCTACAAATGGCAGAAGAAATTACAGGACTGCATAGTTAATGGGGAAGGAAGGATCAAGTGAGGACTTTTTCAGGGTGGGAGAGACTTGGATATGTTTGTAGACAGGGAGAGTTTGAAAATAAGAGAGTGAAGATGGTAGTGGGTGCTCTCTGTTGGAGGAGACAAGATAGAATGGGATTATGTGATCAGGGAGAGAGGTTAACATTGGTAAGGAGTAAGGTCACTTCATCATGAGACAGGAGTGAAGGAGGAGAGAGGCAGAAGAGAGAAGAGTGAGATGAGATGAGAAGGGAGAGCTCGTGGTGCATGGCCTCATTCAAGGATCAAGGATTTCTGCTGAAAACGGGGGAGGATAGGGAGCCAGGAGATGTTTGAGGAGGGGTGACAGATTTGGAATAGCGGCTCTGGGGAGCTCTTCCTAGCTGGAGGCCTTCAAGGAGAGGCACTGCTCCAAGATGTTGTAGAGAAGGGTGTGCTTTTGTTATGGGGTTGGAATGGATGAAGTCCCTTCCAGGGCTGATGTTGAAGGGTTCTGTAACTTGTGGGGTAAAGTACATCTGAACCCTGGACTCACATCTGGGTATGTCTGTTTCAAGCATGTGCTAATGCTGTTGGAATGAGTGGGCCTCATTGGAGTAAAGTGAACCACACTGAGTGCTGATCTCCTTTGCAGTCTTATTTGTGCCCTTTTTCTCTTGTTACTAACCAGACAGGATCACCCAGTTCTCCACGTCTCCTGGAATGACGCGGTCGCATACTGCACTTGGGCTGGAAAGCGGTTACCCACAGAAGCCGAGTGGGAATATAGCTGCAGAGGGGGCCTTGAGAATAGGTACTTGCAGAGTGTAAACCTTTCGGACATTTGCCATTTTTTTAATGCTCAGGAGCTCTTTCAGTGGTCAAAGAGGGTTTTTTGTTTTTTTTTAATCCTTTCTTATTTTCTTTTCTCATTGTGTTTCATTCATCCCCACAAAGTTACTTGGGTCATGCTGACAGTTGGGTAACCAATTAGTGTGTCACCCAAAAGCAAAGAGCTGATGGATCCCTTTCCCTGGTAACATAAAAAGGGTTCTAATCCATTTGCTTTTACAAGGCCCAGAGGTTGTAATGCTGGGGAATTAGAAAGATGCTCATTGCTCTTTATTTCAACTTGGTAAGCTCTCTCCCCAGCAGCATTTTCCTATTTTTCCATGTTGCTAAAACTTGGAATGCTTTGAAGCCTGGGTTAAATCTTCTAGGAGAAGGCTACTTAAAATAGTGAAATATTTATAAAAAAGTCCCAGTGTAATGTTGCATGACCAAGCTACCTTATAAGTACATGATGTGGCCTGGATGGTTGCCCTTCTCTCAGGGGGAGCCTCTGTTTCAGTCCTGAATGATCTGGATGGAGACAGGGGGAGCCTTGAGTTTCATAGGATCCGGTCTTGTGGACGTTCCCCATCTCCCCCTACCCCCATTCTGTCCCATTAAAAATATCCCATTAAATGGATCTTGACCTGACTGCAGTACCCTTCTTCTTTCTTTTATCTTCTGGATTCCAATCCAAAGACCTGAGCACATTTGACAGGCTCTTGCCTCTGTCTCTTCTGACAGACTTTACCCGTGGGGCAACAAGTTGCAGCCAAAAGGTCAGCATTATGCCAACATTTGGCAGGGAGAGTTCCCCGTGAGCAACACTGGTGAAGACGGCTACCGAGGAACAGCACCTGTGAGTACTCAGGCTGGATACGGGCAGAAGGGCCATCCCTGGGAGCTCTTCTGTTCCCTTGGCATGTGTCTGCTGACCATGTGGCAGGTACTGCAAGCTATCAGACACTTTAAATAAATCCATATGAGAGGTGTCTTTATTTAATGGCCTGGAGAGAAATTCACTGGTTGGGAGTAACTACTTTAGGAAGTTGTTAGCTTATTTTTTTAACTGTCTTTTAAAAATATTCTTTATTTCTGCTTCAAGAAATAAAGGCAAAGAAGATAACTACACCTTTTGATGCAAAGGAAAAGACAGGAAGGGATTTTGCATGTATTTTTAAGATACTGAATGACACTAAGTGGTTTTTAATGGTAAAATGCTGTGAACATATGTGAGAGGATGATAGTTTTCAGAAAATAAAGGTTCATGTCAGAATTTGCTCTGTAAACTTCTTAAAGACCTGTATAAATGCTGGTTGGTGTTATTGTAGAGGCAGCATGACAGAGTACCCTTAGAGGGTGGAGATCTGAGTTTGAACTCTGTCTCTGTCCAGTAGAAGCTCTGTGATCTCAAACAAATCACTTGACTGCATAGGGACCCATGCTGCTCTTGGATGTGATAAATGATTATTGAGATGCTGATGTGTAGCTATGTTTCTTGCACTTAGTGGAAGCATGTATCTGCCCCCTTCTCTCCCCAAACATTATGCACACCTGTTGAGCCTTTTTGTTTCAGGTAGTTTTACAGTATGAGATTTCATGCATAGGGGCAGCTAGGGGTAATACGGTGGATAGAGTGCTGGCTTTGGAGTCAGAGTCCAGCCTCAGACATTTACTAGTGTGACCTGGATAGGTCACTTGAAGCTCTACCTGTCTTAGTTTCCTCAGCTGTAAAATGGGAATAGTAAGGGTACCTACCTTCCTGTGTTGTGAGGATGAAGTGAGAAGTGCTTAACTCAATACCAGCTATCTAAATGCTAGCTATGAGAATGATGATGTTTGAAATTCTTGCCTAGGTGTTCCAAAGGTGTACCAAACTCAGCCTGTTCAAAACAGAATTCACTCTTTCTTCCACAACCTGTTTACTCTTCTGACTTTTCTGTTTCTGAGAACGTTTCTTGAATCTGTGTTGTCTTCTCCTTTCCCACGGCTATCACCCTAATTTAGATCCTGAATTTTACATTTTAGCAGTAACGTCTGTACACACACACTCACACACACACACATACACATACACGCACACGCACACGTGTGAGTATGTGTGTATATTATTGTCTCCTTGTCTCAGTCATGTCGGACTCTTCATGACTCCATCTGGGTGGGTCACGCACACAGACCTTCCACCTGAACTGTTGCTGAATGGATTGTGTTATTCTTTTATTTAAAGAATTCAGTTATTTCTCAGTTTATTTTCGTAGACTCTGTGTTCCTCAGCCCACCATTCGTACTTGCCTAGGTTGTCTTTTTAGTTTTGTCTCCCACTTCTGCTCCTCATCTACGTCTGCTCTAGTCTGGCATTTCTCAGACTTTTGGCCTTAGCCCTCCATTGTGCTTTTAAAAATTATTGGGGACCCCAAAGAATTTTTGTCTGCGTGGATTATATCTACCAGTAATTACCATAATGGAAATTAGACCTCTTAATATTACTATGGAAAAAGTTTTGACCTCCCAAAGCCCCTGGCTGGATATAGGGGGCTCCTGACCACGTTCTAAGAGCCGCTGCTCTAACCAGCTGAACTCCCTGCTCTTCTTTGGACACAATAACCTTTTGTGTCCATCACATGCTTTTTATCCATCATCTTCCTTCCCCTAGAATATTGTCTTATGGAAATAACAGAGAATTTGGAACCCAAAGAACCGTGGGTTCAGCCCTGCCTCTCCAAGATTACATCTCATTGATTTCCCAAAGACAATAGGACGATAGTAATGCCTGTAGTGCCTTCCTGCTTCTCGGAGTTGTTGTAAGGACCAAATGCGTGAGAACCTTTATAGAGGTCTCAGTGACAAATGTCAGCTCCAATTGTCATGCTTGTCCTTTCCCCATTCCTTACCCTTGCCTGCTGGTTTGTCACTGTTGGCTTTACTTGGAGATGTCATGGCCCAATTCCAAGGTGATATCTGCCCTGAAGCACTCCTTGATGCACCAGTATGAAATGATTGTTAAAGTCCACCCGAGAGTTAAATGTGTGTATGTGTATGTGTGTATAAGTACTACACCTGTGTGAGCAGCTAAGTAGCGCAACGGATAGAGCACTGAGCCTGGAGTCAGTAAAACCCAAGTTCAGATCCTCCCTCAGTCACTTGCTAGCTTTGTGACCCTGGGCATGTCACTTAACTCTCAGTTTGCCAAAGTTTCCTCATCTGTAAAATGTGCTAGAGAAGGAAATGGTGAACTGCTCCAGGATCTTTGCCAAGAAAACCCTGAATGGGGTCATAAAGAGTCAGACATGACTGAAACAGCTAAACAACTTACACATATGCTCATATACACATATATTCATCTGTATGAACATAGATACCACTTTTAAAATGTTATTTATTTTTAAATATGTCTTGTGCCAATAACATGTTCTCCCCCCTAACATTTTGAATCTATACGAAATTGCATCGGAAACTGTAGTCTACCTTGGAAATGTATTTAAAGTATATTTGTGATTTATCTCAGACGCCTAGGCACTGAAAGTCGTCAAAAGCCCCACAATTATTCCATAATTTGGCAACAGTGCCTGAGAGACACAGGGGCCTTGGCTTTGAAATTTGCACTCATGATGAGGGTTTGGGGAAGTGGTTAAGGGCCAGGACTTTAGGGCTCAGAAAAGGACACTGTCTGTGCTGTGAGAGCTGACTTTGATATCAAAACCCAGCTCCCATGACTTTTCAGATTACTATATTGGGTCCAATTGAGATCAGAGATGATTCACAGCCGAGTTCATTTTTCTGTTTTAGATGGAGTAGACATCCCTCTTCTGCCCTCCTCTGTTAGATGAAATTTTGTTTTATGATCAGCGATAAATTTTTCCTGTTAGAAATAACTTAATCATATTTTATACCACATAAGTATAAACTCTCTGTGGGTTTATAAATTCCCCTTGAGGGCCCCAAACTGAGAAAAGTATCTTTGTTTGCATTCATGTTTTCGGTATATTCTGACAGATGAAAGGGATGTTAATATCCACATGAGAGAGTCAGAACTCTAATTTAGTGCTTTTATCAGCCAAATGGGTTTATGGAAACAGATGAACATTTTAATTTTAACAAATTATTTACTTTGTACAGGTTACTGCCTTTCCTCCAAATGGGTATGGTCTGTACAACATAGTGGGAAATGCATGGGAGTGGACCTCGGACTGGTGGAGTGTTCATCATTCTGCTGATGAAACCCTTGATCCTGTAAGTATCCTTTCCTAGAGCTGCATTCCACATCAGAACCTTCTTGCTGGGCTGGCTCTGTGTACTTACTGTAGGGAGGAACACAGCAGAATAATCTATGTGCTCTGAGAGAGTTTGACCATATTTCTCATGTGCTGAAAAGAAGTTCAGTTCATCTAATGGGACTAGGTAAGGACCTGTTAGGGTTAAAGTCCTGAGATGAGATCTGTGGGGTGTATAGAAAGACTTGGTCCCTGTCCTTGAGGAGATGAGATAAGATAAAGACGTACAATGATTATGCAGTGGAGCATGTGCTGAGTACCATAAGAGACCAGTCACGTCCTTGGGAACTTAAGAGGTTGGAATGATGCCATCTGTTGGGTTGGGGGCAGGATACATAACAGATGACATTTGTTTCATAACAAGTGCTATTTGAGCAGGGCTTTGGAATTTGAGTAGAATTTTGGCAGGCAGATCTGGGGGGGTGTTAAGGCATTCTGGGGCAAGAGGAGCACTTGAACAAAGGTTGGAAGACATAGGGTAATTTTGGGGAGCAGTAAGTAATCTAGTTCGGATGGACTAGAGAGTTGTCCGATAGACAATATGATGGAAACAAAGCTGACCTTGGCTCCAAGGAGACCTGATGTGTAATTTCACCAGGCAGCAGTGGAGAGGAGGGTCCTTCGTGGGATCTCCTTACAGCTGGGAAATTCATTGTCCCTTTCCCCTACATATTAATACAGGTGAAGGGTGGGAGATAATTCTGGAAAGAAATGAGCCATGTTAGGGAGGGCCTGAAATTTCAGGCTGAGTAATTTGGATTTTAGTCAAATTATAATATGGAGCCATTGAAAATTTTGGAGCAGAGGAGTATGTGAATTTTCATTATTCAGTGGAGGCTTTCCCTAGTAACTTATTCAGTGGAGGCTTTCCCTAGTAACCTTGAGTTTACAAAAGATATGATGGGCAGGCAAAGCAGGTGGCCAGCATTTTTTAAGCACTTACTGTGTGTCAGGTACTGTGCTGACTGCTGGGGATATAAAGACAATTAGAAAGTTATACCCTGACCTCAAGGAGCTTATATTATATCGAGGGAAGATGGTACCTACAAGGATTGGAAAAGAGATGGGAGTTAGAAGGGGCAGAGAAGGTGCCTTTGTGGGGGCATGCTGCTGAACTACAGAAAGGCAGGAGGGGAGTGAAGTTGTCTGGCCTGGTCCCCTCCCTGAAATGGAGGCACCTGGGAGGAGCACACCCCTGGGAGAGTGGTGGTGGGGGTGGGGAGATGTTACAGGATGAGAAGGCAGCCCACAGACTGAGGTTGCTTCTGGGGTGTGATTGAAAGGCAAGCAGAAGGTGGCAGCATTCTGGAATATTGTGAGGGAGTGCAGTGCTCTCTAGATGTTGAATTAAGTGCCTCTCCAATTCAGAGCATTTGGTTAATTGAAAAGTATTTCTTAAGCACTCATTTAAGAAAACTCAGGAATTTTCTAGGCATAGTAGGAAAGGGTGATAGAAGTATTATGTGCTGTTTCTGCCTGCAAATAGCTTATGATACGGTTGAGGAAGGACATTGAATGCATCTGATTTACTACCTTGAGTCAGTCAGTAAACATTTATTAGGTGCCTGCTGTGTACTGGGCAGTGTGCTGAACTCTGGGGATACTAAGAAAGGCAAAAGACGGTCCTGCCCTCAGGGGGCTCACTGTCTAATGGGGGGAGACAGCACATTTAAAAACCCTTCAGAAGTGGTCAGGGTTGGGGGAGGGAGAGAACAAACCTGCAGGCTGGTGTTATGCTGAAGTCTTGCTGGCACGGTGGGAAATGTTGAAGAGCTGCTCTGGGCCCCCTCCTCAAGTGGGGGTTCTGGGAGCAAGGGGCCCAAGAGGTTTAAGTTTCAGAACTGATGTGGTGTTGCAGGAAGAAAGGAAGGAGATAAGTAGCAGAATAAATGAAATCTGTGACTGTGTGTGTGTGCGTGTGCGCCTTAGGGGCAGCTAGGTGGCACAGGGGAGAGAGCGTTAGACTTGGAGTTAGGAAGACCCCTCACTGTGAGTTCAGATCTGGCCTCAGACCTTTCTGTCTGTGTGACCCTGTTTGCTCGGTTTCCTTACCTGTAAAATGAGAAGGAAATGGCAAACCACTCCAGTATCTTTGCCAAGAAAACCTGAAATGGGGTCATGAAGAGTTGGACATGATGGAAATGACTGAACAACACCGAATGGATGCACATTGAAAATTCATCTTTCGTAGGCTGAAAAAGCTTTGGCACGTAGATAGAATGGGATATTATTATGTAGTAAGAAATAAATGTGAATTCAAAAATGCTTGATAAGATTTTGATGAGTTTATATAGATTGAAAAACCATAACAAAAGAACATGCACACTGACTACCACAGTGTAAACGATAAGATCATTCCAGAAGAAGCTGAACTGAGTAACTGAAAAACCATTGATGGCACTTGCAAAGAAATAATGAGACCTAATTTCTTCCTTCTGCTAGAGAGGTGGGGGGACTCCCAGGGTAGAATGCTGGACGCATCCTCAGGGGAGGTAACTGTTCTTTGTCATTTTTCTTTGTCACAAGGAAAGTGTTCTCCACGGACTGGGTGAAGTGAAGAATTGTCTTCCCTCCCCCAGTAACTCTGATGTGGTGACAAAAGACAGTAAAGCAGTTTCAAAAGAAAACATAATTGACCATTAAAAAAGAATATCCTCAAATATATTTTACTGTGTGGTTAGATTGAAAAGTCACACACAGAACACCCTTGAAGAAGAAGCCTGGGAATTCCGGCAGCCTCACTTCAGGCATTTCTATTGCTGCTAAAACTAGCTAGACAGGGACCTGGCCCTATAGAAACAAGAGAAATCACTGGAAAAGGAAGAACTTCTCCAGATTTTCTCACTGGTGGGTGAGCAGCTGTCATTTGCCACTCAGAAAATTTTGTAGAGGTCATCATAACTTGGGTTTTTGTGCCCCAGGCATTTCTTGGTGTGATTATAAATTTTGCTTTGTGTTACTTGCCTTTCTCGAGAGTGTAACACATGGGCTCTTTGTGAATATTTCAAGCGTTAGATGTGCTTCCTTGGTTAAAGATGAAAAGGCTGAATCTTTCAGGAGCTGCAGTTCTTTCTTATGTTTTGGGAGATAGAGAGGTCAAAGATAACCCTTTCCTGGGAAGAAAAGGTTATGAAATCCTCACTGGGTCTGTAGCGAGGAGACATTACCATCCACTGGCAAGAGGTAGGACCAGTGGTTATTTGCAGTCAGACATGTAGGTAGCTTTTTCCTTTTTTCACGGATAAAAAGCATATGTATGCTTGGAAGGAGAGCTGCCTTCTGGCATAGTGGGAATGCATATCTTTGGCCATCTGGTGCCTGAGTGGGCATTAGCTGTCTGTCTGTGCGTTTCTTCCAAGGTTGTGAAGATCTCAAATATTCTCTGTCTTAACTACTCACAGACTACTCAGTAACTGATTAGAGTTAATTTTCTGCCTCAGTTGTTTCTGAACACTTACATTTGCTTCCTGAATTGACTTGTGATGATGCCCCACTATTTCAAGGCATGAAATTTGACACCCTAGAGTGAGTATCTGATAGCTGTTGACAGGCTGCTTATGACCTGTAGTCATGGTGGGAGGGAAAAGTAACAGAAACAACTATGTTAAGATTGGATCTTATTTAATGAGATCTATCAGGATAAAAGGCATAAATTGGGTGCTTTGTTTTAGGACCCCAAGCCTATGTGTTGTGACACACAGTAGTGTAAAGAGGGACTTTCACCACCTGCAAACAGGGCTGTGCCTTTGGAGCTTGACATGATGGATATGTTTTGGGGAGTGGATGGCTCTCTTAGAATACGGCACCCAGAAGTGCACATGGTGCTCCAGGTGGGATCTCAGCTGGGGTAGAGTGCAGTGGTCCTGTTACTGTTAGTGATTTAGATGTCAGACTGATGTAGCGTATAATGGCATAGATCGCAGGGCCCAGCAGGGCTGTCCATTTTTCAATCTCATTATTACCTCAGTAAAGCTGATGATCAACCAGGAAGCTACATTGCTTGCCTTGTATTTGTACAGTTGATGTTTTGAACTTACTAAAATTCATTCTTGTGAAATGTGCACAGCTCTAGTTTTTGAAAGTTTTTCCTGACATAGAACCTAAATTTGTCTGTTGAAACTTTGATCTGCTGCATGGCTTTCCAACCATGACCATTTCCATTTTTTCTCATCTTTGCCAATTTTGAAGACTGTGAGGGAAAACCTCATTTCTATTAATTTTCATTTTTTATTACTGATTTGGATTCTGTTTTGATATGTATGTGTGCATGTGTGTACACATGCGTGTTTTGTACTTAAAAATAAACTGTCCTTTTATCAAAAAGATCAGAACACAAAAACTAAAACTGAAAGCTACGTAATGATAATGACCAGGATTGGCCCCAGAGTGCCAGTTCCCCATGTAACTTAACAGAGATAAGCTTTGGAAACAAAGGAGGAAAGGAGAAGATTAGTGAACTGAGCATACTTTTTTTAAAAGAGAAACCCAAAATAAACACAGAAGAGATTTTTAAAATTAGAAGAGAAATAGATAAATTGGAAATCAAAAGCAGTATTCAAATGTTAAACATAAGGAAAAGCTGATTATTTGACAATAGTAACAAAATTGATTAAGCTTAGTTAACCTGATTAAAAAGAAGGCAGGAAATTAGGTTAACAAAATAACAGATGAGCAAGGAGTAATTACAAAACACCCAGAAGCAATAAAAAAATTATCAGAGCAAAATATCCAAACAAACAGAATATGTAATGGAGGTGTCAATCCAGTCTTTGGAAAAAAGGAAATAGAACTAGCTGTCAAGGAATTTGTAAAGGAAAAAAAAAACCCACAATAAAATGCCTGGTTCTGATGGATTCACAGGAGGGTTATTTCTACAATACTTTTTTTATAGTATTTTTTCCCCAATTATCTATAAAGACAATTTTTAGCATTCGTTTTTACAAGATTGAGTACCAAATTTTTCTCCTTCCCCTCTTCTCTTCCTAAAATAGTAAGCCATTTGAAATAGGTTATATATGTGCAGTCCTGTAAAACGTATTTCCATATTAGTCACAGTTGTGAAAGAAAAAACAGACCAAAAGGAAAAAAACATGAAAAAAATCAAGTAAGTAAAAATAGTATGCTTTGATCTGCATTTAGAGTCCATCAGTTTTTTATCTGGATGTAGATAGCATTTTCCATCCTGAGTACTTTTTAATTGGCTTGGATCACTGTATTGCTGAGAGGAGCAAAGTCATTCATGGTTGCTCATCACACAGTGTTGTTTTTATTGTGTACAGTGTTTTTCCTCATTTCATTTTGAATGAAAATTCAAAATTCATAAATGAATGTTAATTTTTGAATGAAATCTTGTTCAACATACTACAACAATTTATCTAAGAATTCAATGATTATAACTAAGTTGGATTTTTTACCAGAGTTGCAAAGATGATTCAGCATTAGGAAGACAATCAACCTACTCATATTGAAAACAAAAGCCTCCCAAACTACATGGTTATATCCATAGTTGCGGAGAAAAAACATTGACAAAGTCTTAACTCATTTATGCTAAAAGTATGCAGAATATAGGCACGAAGGCTTACTTTTTATAATGTCATATAAAGTAGAGAAGGAAGAGAATTATCTCATTCAATCAGTATATAGACGTATGATATTTTTCTTGTCTTCAGATTAGTATTAATGAGTCTAACAGTTGTTGGCAAAGTTGCTAAAACCAAAATCAAGACTTATATGCAAGAGAGATATGGTAGAAGCTTTCCCAGTAAGTACAGGGGAAAGCAGAGATACCCACTCTCCTTTCTGTTATTTGATACAGTTCTAGAAATTCTAGAAACAGACATAGGAAATGAGAAATGATAGGCAAGTAAGAGAGAAAACTAAATGCCCATTTTTCTAGAGGACAGGAGGATTTAGAACATCTTAGGGAGCTGGGCATGGTGGCATATGTCTGTAATTTCCCAGTACTGGGAAGCTCTCTTGATCTTTGGAGTTCTGAGCTACAGTACACTGAGCCGGTGTAATGTCTGTACAGAATTTGGGGCCCAGTCTGTCATTGCTCATTCAGTATTTGTAGAAGTTGAATTACAAAATGCTTCTTGAAGAAATAAAAAGAAACTTTTATAATTGGAGAAATATTCAGTGCTTTTGTCTGGGCCATGTTAACATAATAAAAATAACATTACTTCCAGACTTAATTTATGGTTTTTAAGCTACACTAATCAGATTACTGAAGGGAAACTTTATAGAACTCAGTAAACTAATGACAAAATTCATTTAGAGGAGGAAAGGATCCAGAATATCTCTAAGAATAATGAGAAGAGGTATCAGTGGAAGGAGAATAGCACTTCCAGACCTCAAACTGTTATAAAGCAGGAGTCATCAAAACCGTGTGGTACTAGTTAAAAACAGAAAAGCATGTCAGTGAAATACACTAACCAAGGAAGAATCAGACAAATTGGAACTCAATAATGCAATGTTTGACAGAACAGAAAATATAAATTACTTAGGAATGAACTCCTTTGAATGAGAACTTCTAGGAAAATATGAAAGCTGTTTGGCAGAAATTAGGCTTAGGCCAACCTCTTACACCAGTTTCCACAATAAATTCAAAATGGATCTCTGATTTACATATTAAAGATGACAAAGATATAATCAGTTTCAAGATGTGAAAGAGATAATTTTGATTACTTCTTGAAACTGGAAAGCTTTTGCATAAACAGAATGCATCTAGAATAAAAAGAGATGTGGTTGACTAGGAAAAAATTTTATACCAAGTTGCTACGATGTGGATTTGATATGTAAGATGTATAAAGAACTAATAGAAATATGTAACACCAAAAACCATACTTTAATGGGTAAATGGTCAAAGAATAAACAGTTCTCAAAAGAAAAGTGTCAGATTGACACCTTTATGAAAGAATGCTCCAGACAGTGCTCCCCACCCAACACGTTGTGAAAGTTGGCTAAAGATGAGAACAGTCAGCGTTGGATAAGGTGTGTGAGATCAGGTGTCCTAATGATTGCTGGGGAACCTGTGAATTAGTCCAACCTTATTGGAAAATAGTTTAGAAACAGGCAAATAAAGTAACTGAAATGTCCGTACTCTGACCCCGAGATTTCACTGCTAGGCATGTATTCCAAGAAAGTTATTGATAAAAACAAAGCCCCTTATACACCAAAATATTTATAGCAGCACTTTTAGCAAAAAATCAAAATAGGAAAATTCCATCATTTGGGGAATAGATAAATTGTGGTACATGAATACAATGAAATATTACCTTTCTATATGAAGCAGTGAATATGGTGAATACCTGTAAAGTACTCTGCGGACCTTAAAGTGCTATTATATAAATGCTGTCTATTATTATTACCATATAGAAAGCATGGAAAGATTTGCAAGGACAGTGAAGTAAGCACAGCCAAGAGAGCAGTATCCTACATAATGACTCTAACACCGTAAATGGATTGAACCACAGCTGTAGAACAATCAAAGTGAGAGTTGCAAAATTATAAGAAATAAGCCTAGCCCCAAGGGAGAGAGATGAGATGATATTTTGCAGAGGTGTGTCGGGGGTGGGGGTGGAGGGAAGGTGGGTAGTGATGGGCCACAAGTGTGCAATATTTATTTTGATTATTTTTGCTTATTTTTCCCTCTTCTTTCTTCTCCCTCAGTTTTCTTACAAAAAACTTTTTTATTATACGTGATGGCTCCAGTAGAGGTGTTGGGGAAATTTAGGGGATATAAAACCAAAAAAAAGAAATTAATGTTATAAAATTCCAAACAAAAAGCCAAGGGGATCCAAGCGGAGTTCCTGAGCGTGGAACTTTGTATGTCTTGTCAAGTTTTTTGATAATTTTGATTGATTTTATTGATTTTTTTTCTTTTCTCTTAAAGAATTATTTGTTGTAAAGTGACTCTTGTGGAGGAAGAGAAGGGATACAAGGGGAAAGCTACTTATATGATAACAAAAGATATCAATTAAAAATTGTTTTCAAAAGAAAGAAAATTCATCCCCTTCCCTTCATTACAGAGATAAAGAATTATGGATATGGAATGTTAAATATGTCTCTGAAATACTGGTTAATTGTCTTGAACTTTTTTTCCCCTCTGAATGGTTTTGTTTTTTTTTTTAAATCTTTGGTACCAGGAATGGTTTACTGGTTAGGAGATGGGGAGGGATATATTCAGAAATGAATGTGATGTAAAAATAGAAGGATATCAACAAATATAAGAGCAAAAACAAACACCTTCATATACTTTGGCCACTTATCTATTGAGAAATGGGTCTTGTTACATTTTTGTTTCAATGTCCTATATATGTTGATACTCAATGTAAAGGTTTTCCCCACATCATAGTTAATATTTGAACTATGTTTTATTTTTCCAACTAGATATTATATACTCAAAATTGTCCATTTTGCTTATTTGCTTTATTTTTGAATATTCACTGTATCTATAATTGTAGAAGATGCCTCCTTTGATTTCTCTCTTAATTTTTTTATGATATGATCATTTATAGTCATTTCACATATATTGGACCTCGTTATGGTATATTGAAAGATGTTGATCTAAACCAAATTTCTGCCCACTGCCTTTTCCCCATAGTCCTTGTCAAATATGGAGGTCTTTCCCCCACTCATTATTGTTCTTGGGTTTAGCCCAGGTTGGGGTATGACTTTGAATCGCTTCTAGCTCACGTGTCCCTTCTTTATTCCATCTTGTTGTTTCTAAGTGGCCATGGTTAGTATAGTGCATCTGGACTCCCCTCCCCCCCTTTAAAAAAAGTCACAAGCAATGGAAACCTTTTCAGACATATGAATATTTGACAGTAGTTTGTAGGGTGAGATCTTTCTGGGAATACAAAAGGAAAATACCAGAGTGAAATTACTGATGTTAATTAGGTTGGATTGGGATTTCTTTGTTCGCTGCAAAGCCCCAGTGCTGTTTCTTTTCTCTTTAGAGAATCTGTCAGTTCCTCAGTACAGATAACTTTTCTACTAGTAAGGATTATAAACACTCAGTAACTTGATGTTATTGAAGAAAATTCATTATCTTGTGGCTGGTCTGCTGATAGGTCTCTCCGAATATAACTAAATTATGTTTGGTGGCTGACTGACAGTAGGCCTGTACTTGGGTCTCTCAAATTTTCTATAGGGTAAACGAGTTCTATTGACTTGGCCTGGAGAACCCTGGAGCCTTCCCCTGTGACTGGGAAGCAGTGAAGAGGAACTTTTGGTGGTTTGCCCAAATACATTATTCTCATTTCTTATGAGAATGGTTTGGTAAATGTGCTCATGCTTCACAATCACATTGTAAAGGTCCAGCTGCAATAAACTCACTGATGTGATTTTAAAAAGAGAACAACATTTTATAATTGTCAAGTTCCCTGACGGCTTTCAGTCACTCAGAACATGTTCTTTCTTTAATAGCAGTTTCTACTTTCATTTCCAACCTGAGTTAGAGGCAGCTAGGTGGACTCTGTAGAATACTAGTGGTAAGTATTTATATGGCACCCACTGTTTCCCAGCTACAAATATGATCTCATTTGATGCTCTCCGCCTTGGGAAGTGCTGTTACTAACCCCATGTAGCAGATGAGGAAACGGAGATAGTGATTAAGTGACTTGCCCAGGCTCACATACCTAGTTAAGTGTCTGAGGCCTTTTTTGAACGCAGTACTTTCTGATCCAGGAGTTTCAATCTGGCCTCAGTTTGTAAGTATTTGTAAAGTGCTTTGCAGACCTTAATATGCTACATAAATGCTAGCTATCATTACTCTCCTCTGACTTCTGATTCATGCTGAAGATAAACATAAAATTCACAATGAACATTTTGTTTTATTTTTGCAAGTCTAATTTTTCCATTCCTTTGTGAGCCTGGTGTTTAGAGAATGTCTATTGTATAACTTGATGGGGGGTTTAGTGAGTGGCTTGTAAATTGTTCTCCTTACGTTGGTTTGTTCAATATAAAGATTTTTATTAGCTGTTTCAGAGTTTATAGCTGCATAGGGAAAGAATTGCCATATGCTGTAAGGTTTGGGTCATTTTAGAACCAGAAAACCAGCAAAATGTGTTGGGACAACAGGTGGAGCATTAAACTGAAGACTGAATAATTTACTCCTAATACAAATAGAACTCATTTTATCTAGTGAGTTATGCTTTGTACATACGACATCATTTGACTTTTATATACTTGTGATTTGTTTATTTTGTGTAAATATTGTTTCTTTCCCCCACCCCCTTTTTATAGATCACTGAACTGAGATGCAAAGAGGTTCCCTTTCTTTTCAAGGTTATATACAACCAAAGTCAGGATCAGAATTCATGCCTCATGATTTTTTTCCCCCATAACACTGTTTTGCCATTTTGTAGTTTAGTTATCTTGATTGACATTGTATTTTGGTCAATAATAAACTGGTAATTAAGTGGGGGAACCAGGAAATCAGTAGGTTGTGAATCCCTCTTTCAAAAAATGATTAATATCCTTTATCTTTACAACACTTCTGTTTATACACACACACACACACATATGTATATATATATGTGTATATATATATATATATATATATATATACACACATATATCTTCTTTCTCTTTAACCCAAAAAGCCATTCCAAAAAGAATTTAAGAATTTTTAAAAAAAGGGGAAAAAAGCAGTTCACAAAGCTAACCGTGTTACCTGCCTCTGATGATATATGCAGTGTTTCACACCAGCGGTTCCCTACTTCTACAAAGGAAGGAGATACATTTTCTCCTTTACTTTGTAACCAAACTTGATCATCATAATTAATATTCATTTATATTTTGTTGATTTGTCCATTTACATTGTTGAAGTCTATGTATGTATATATAAATGTATATGCACACATGTGTATATGTATGTGTACACATATATGTATAAACACATGTACCTATGTGTGCACACGTGGGTATATTTAATTTTTCTGGTTCTACTTCACTTTGCATCAGTTCATGTAAGCCTTTTCTTGCTCCTATAATCTTCATATTTATTGTTTCTTACAGAGCAGTATTATACCATTTATGTACTATAAGTGATTTAACCATCCACAGTTGATGTGCATCTGCCTGTTTCTACACATTTGCTTCTACAAAATTGTTGCTATCAACACCTTGAGACTTTTCCATGTTTGACCCCTGTGAGGTGTGTGTCTAAGCAGTGGGATCTCTGGGTCAAAGGATATGGCCATTTTCATAATCTTCTCAGCAGAATTCCAAATTGCTTTCCAAAATGGTGGGATCAGATCACAGCTCTGCCACAGTGTGTTAATGTGTCCCAGGTTTATTTCTAGAATGCAGTGAGATCTTGTGTAAACAACTTAACTCTTCTCTGCTTCAGTGCCTTGTCCATGAAACCAGTCTCTAGAGTACAACAAGCCAGGCAGCTGCTTCAGGCCTGTACTTCTGTGGAAACCAGTTGGCATGTGGGCAGGGCAGGGCAGATAGTTCTGCCAGCTGGTGCTGAAAAGGCAGGAGGAGTTCACAAATATACATTGAACCTGTTTGCATGGAAAAGCCCTGCCCCTTCATACCTCCTCCTGAACTCCCATTGGTGACATCTGAACAGCGACATTGAGGGCCTACTATGTGTAAAACATCTCCTCTTCCCTTTCAGGGCTGTTCTTGGGGATCCTTTTACCCAGGTAAAAATGTGCTTTGGGGTGGATATTAGGGCACCTAGGATAATCTGACAGATTTCCAGCAGGTGGGTTCACAAACACAGTTGGCCTCCTTTTCCCAAAGAGAAGACTTTCTGATCAGTCTGTCCCATACAGCTGTCATTCTTTCTTTTCTCTTTCAATGCCAGACCTGTAAATAACACTAGAAGGCTCAGCGCCAACTTGAAAGGTGTATAATGCTCTCCTTTCTTTTGAAATGCCAGACACTTGTATGTCATGGCCTCACTGGCAGTGCTGTGGGGGAGGTAAGACTGAGTACATGTGGCTTGGCCCAGGACCACGAAGTCATTTACAGAGTTAGGTCTAGAATCCATGTTACTAGATGTTGAGATGTGGGCAGCATTGACTAGATTCCATCTTTGGAAGTGCAAAACCCAAATGACTATTTATACCCACATAATATTTTACAGTGTGCTGCATACATCAGAACAAAACTTTAAAGAAAAGCTATAATGGTGAGCAGTGATTTAGGAGATAGGATCTCTTATTTCATGCTATAGTTTCTCTTAAATAGGTGCATTGAATTACCTGTGAAGTTTGATATAAAGTGGGCTTGAAGATCATGAAAAGTTCTAGAGTTCTTTAAGGTCACTATGTTGTTTCTTTCCTTTCTTTACTCAGTTAAACTATTTTCAGCACTATTGATTCAATGGTAAATAGTAATATAATACTACTTTACATGTTTATGGAGTCCTTTTGGTGAACTTTCATAATGTTATTTTCTTTTCTTTTCTCTGCCCTATAACATAAAATAAAGCCATTGGGGAAGGTTATTTTTTTTTATTTAACTTTTCGCATTCATTTTCACAAAATTTGGGGTTCCAAATTTTCTCCCCTTCTATCCCCTCCCCCCACCCCAATACACAGAGCAATCTAATTTTCCCTATCTCCAATCTGCACTCTCTTCTATCATCCCTCCCTTCTCTTGTCCCCATCTTCTCTTTTGTCCTGTAGGGCCAGATGACTTTCTATTCCCCATTAACTGTATTTCTTATTTCCTAGTAGCAACAACAATACTCAACAGTTGTTCCTAAAACTTTGAGTTCCAAATTCTCCCCATCCCTCCCTCCCCACCCATTCCCTTTGGGAAGGCAGGCAATTCAATATAGGCCCTATCTGTGTAGTTTTGCAAATAACTTCCATAATAGTCGTGTTGTATAAGACTAACTGTATTTCCCTCCATCCTATCCTGCCCTCCATTGTTTCTCTTCTGTCTTTTGATCCTGTCCCTCCCCAAGAGTGTTGACTTCAAATTGCTCCCTCCTCCCATTGCCCTCCCTTCCATCATCCCCCTTACCCTGCTTATCTCCTTCTCCTCCACTTTCCTGTATTGTAAGATAGGTTTTCATACCAAAATGAGTGTGCACGTTATTCCTTCCTTTAGTCGAATGTGATGAGGGTAAAATTCTTGTTTTTTTTTCTCAGCTCTCCTCTTTTTCCCTCCACTAAAAAGTCTCCTGCTTTGCCTCTTGAATGAGATATAATTTACCCCATTCCATTTCACCCTCTTTCCTCCCACTATATTTCTCTCTCACCATTTACCTTAATTTCTTTTAAGATATGGTCCCATCCTATTCAATTCACTCTGTGCTCTCTGTCTCTGTATGTGCGTGCATGTGTGTATGTGTGTGTGCGTGCACGCGTGTACATTGTGTGTGTGTGCGTGTGTGTATGTATAATCCCACCAACCACCCAGATACTGCAAAGTTTCAAGAGTTACAAATATTGTCTTTCCATGTAGGAATGTAAACAGTTCAACTTTAGTAAGTCCCTTATGACTTCGCTTTGCTGTTTACTTTTTCATGCTTCTCTTCATTCTTCTGTTTGAAAGTCAAATTTTCTGTTCAGCTCTGGTCTTTTCATCAAGAATGCTTGAAAGTCCTGTATTTCATTGAAAGACCAGTTTTTCCCCTGAAGTATTATACTCAGTTTTGCTGGGTAGGTGATTCTTGGTTTGAGTTCTAGTTCCTTTGACTTCTGGAATATCCTATTCCATGCCCTTCGATCCCTTAATGTAGAAGCTGCTAGAAATTGAGTTATCCTGATGGTATTTCCACAGTACTTGAATTATTTCTTTCTAGCTGCTTGCAATATTTTCTCCTTGACCTGGGAATTCTGGAATTTGGCCACAATGTTCCTAGGAGTTTCTCTTTTTGGATCTCTTTCAGGTGGTGATCGATGGATTCCTTCAATCCTTATTTTGCCCTCTGGTTGTAGAATCTCAGGGCAGTTTTCCTTGATAATTTCCTGAAAGATGATGTTTAGGCTCTTTTTTTGATCATGGCTTTCAGGTATTCCCATAATTTTTAAATTGTCTCTCCTGGATCTATTTTCCAGGTCAGTTGTTTTTCCCATGAGATATTTCACATTCTCTTCCATTTTTTCTTTCTTTTGGTTTTGTTTTGTGATTTCTTGGTTTCTCAGAAAGTCATTAGACTCCATCTGTTCCATTCTAACTTTGAGAGAACTATTCTCTTCAGTGAGCTTTTGAACCTCTTTTTCCATTTGGCTAATTCTGCTTTTGAAATCATTCTTCTCCTCATTGGCTTTTTGAACCTCTTTTGCCAGTTGAGTGAGCCTATTTTTCAAGGTGTTATTTTCTTCAGCATTTTTTTGGGTCTCCTTTACCAAGGTATTGACCCGTTTTTCATACTTGCTTCTCTCTAATTTCTCTTCCCAGTTTTCCCTCCACCTGTCTAACTTGATTTTCAAAATCCTTTTTGCGCTCTTCCATGGCCTGAGCCCACTGGACCTGGCATGTCTGGGATACCATCTTTCCCTGATGGTAAGAATAGTTCCTCGTCCTCAGAATTGTAAGGTGGGAACATCTGTACCCCCTCAAAGTAGCTTTCTATAGTCTTATTTTTCTTCCCTTTTCTGGGCATTTTTCCAGCCAGTTACTTGAGTTCTGAGATTCCTGTCCAGCCCCGCCTAGATCCGCCCAACTAGCGCTTGGGGTTTGAGATTCAAATGGGCTTTCCGCAGCAGGTGCGGCTGCTATTCAATGTGAGCTTAAGTTCTGGTGCTTGGGTGGGGGCAGGGCCTCCCAGGCTTAGTTCCCTGAGGGACTTTATGCAGAGACCTTCAGTAATGGGGTGGGTGGGGACAGGGCCGTCTCCCAGGCTCAGTTCCCTCAGGTGGTTTATGCAGAGACTTTCAGTAAAGGAGCTCCTGCCTGCTCGGGGTGTCCTGGACCTCTGCCACTCTCCGAGGGTGCCCGAGCCACAGAGACACCCAGCTCCCCCTCGGCCAGCCCAGACGTCTCTCTCACTGCCCTGTAGTGTCTGTGTGTAGAGGGACCTTCCCGGCCACCGGAGATTCCGTCCCTGAAGCCTGCTCAGATCTGCTCCTCTGGGGCTGTGGCCGGGGCAGCTCAGGGGTGGGCTCTGTTTTCCGGTGCACGACGGATCCCTGGGGACCGCTCTCCAGGGCTCTCTGGAACGGAAATCTTTTCCACTGTGTTTCTGCGTGACTTGCAGTGCTCCAGAATTCGTGGGGAGTTCTTCTTGCAGGAAATATATGGACTGTGGGTTCAGAGCTACCATATGTGAGTCTTTCTACTCCACCATCTTGGCTCCACCCCCTGGAAGGTCATTTTATTGACAGGAAAGTGGAAACATAGCTCTGTTAAGTCTTTTTTTTTTTTTTTTTACTAGACTAGCTTGGTTATTAGATATTTTATTGTTTATAGAACCACTGGGAATGAATAGACATGCCATGAAATTTGGCTTGTTCAGCAAGATGAGATCAGATTAAAAGTAAAGTAGTCCATGAAGTACATATGTATATATACCTAACATCCATCCTGATTGAGAATCATTACTCAAAAAATATCTCTCAGGTGCCTTCTTTGTACAAGGCACCGGGCTGGGTCTGGAGAAAGGTCCAAAGGTAATTAGGACACAGACTTGTCTCCTAGTGGAGGGAGGAAGGAGACTCACATATTCCCAAATAGACTTTACCAAAATAAACGCTTGCATATTAGACTGTCATCCTGTAAGAAGGAGGAGCATATAGCATGGCATCAGCGATGCGTATGATTGGAAAAAGCAAGGGTCACGTAGTGAGATTGAGGAATGAACCCTGAACATTGGATGTGCATCATTAGTCCTATGCTATCAGGAATTCCAGAACATCACACCCCCTCACTTGTTATCTTACCCCCACCCAAGAAGATTTACGAGAGGAGGTAGACAGGAGTTACACAGGAGAACATAGCATACATGGACTGAGGTTTGTTTCACTGGAGAGAGAATTCACATTGGTCAAGGATCCATTGAATTAAGAGTGGTAGTGCTTTTTGAACTAAGGAAAGATTACTTCTGAGGGTAGCATGAGAGGAGCGGCATAAATGATGTGCTCAATGGTCTTTTTTTTTGGAAAAGCTTACGAATTCGTTGTTTAGATATATGGCTTTATTTAAAACACTCCTCCATGACATGGAAATGAAGACAGTTCATCTTGTAGCTCCAAATGATTCTTCTTTTAAATGGCCCTATCTTGATGCTCAGGGAAGGAGGTACATAAAAGTTAGTCCCTCCCATGTTGGATAATGTATGTGCTGTATACATTGTGCTAGCCCTTGGGGATACAAATAGCAGGAGAAGACATGGAGCTTTTTGAAGTTTGCAAAGCCTTGATGTATGATCTCGCTTGATCCTCATAACAGTCCTGTGAGGTAGCTATTGTGATTATCCACATTTTGACAGATGAGGAAACTGAGACAGAAAGCATTTAAGTGACTCACCTAGGATTCTACAAAATTCAGTTCCTCCTGACTCCAAGTCTGATGATCTACTATACCACCTATACAGTGTCTCAATAACAAAAATGAAACAGGCTCCATCCTTTTAAAACTTACATTTTATTCTGTTCAGAGAAAATTACTGAGGAACAGCCAATGGCTCATTTAGCCTCCCGACCGTGGTTTTTATTTCCAGCACCTCTCTACTGTCAGATATGGGGGAGCCACAGGACATATTGAAGAACTTGCCATTTGAGGGTTTTTTTTAAAGTTTCACTAAAGATGCAGGTTAGTAAAAGCTTATTGTTCCAGCCTTCCGTAACTTGCTGATGGATAGGAATTGCAGAATGTGGAGACTATAAACCTCAAAAAAACAAGGCTAAATGAAATCTTAGGTAAAACTAAATTACAGTGTATGATTTCCTTACCAGGCCATCATCCTTCCTCTCTCATTTCCCCCATTCCAGCTAAGCTTGGAGACATTTCTAGATTATGTAACACAACCACCCTCATTATTTTGTGATATAAATCATGGGTTTGTCAAGATCCCCGGAGCACATGTGAGATTCTGCTTATTGTTACAGTTAATACATTGGTTTAGAATAAGGCTGTAGTCAAGATCCAGCTGTGGAGCAAACAGTGATTCCTCTCTCTTTTCAAACTAATTCGCCACAGTTTGGAGCCCCAGGGCCATTTTTCTTTTGAGAGTAAGTTTGCAGGAAAGTGCTTTGAAATTATAAAACATGCTGAATTGTTTGAAATTCCATTTGTGGAGAAAATCACTATCATTTGTAGGAAATGGGAAATGATTCACTTTGTTAAAGGATTCCAGTGCGTGTTCTCTTAATAGCTTCTTCCTATATTGCAGTGTGTACGGAATAAAATAGACCAGTTATTAGCAGCCAGGTGGGACACAAGCTTATGTTGTTTGAAAACAAACAAAGCTTAATAACTCTGCCAAATGTTGGCTTAGTTATTGCAGACACCTCTTCACCCGAGGTGGACTCTGGCCATTTCTTCCATTATAGAAATAGTGCTTTGATCTGTTCCCTGGGCTTTGTCGAAAGCAGGCTTTTTCTTCCTTTCAGTTTCTTGGGGTCACTGTATATTGGATGAAGAAGAAGTCTGGGCTTGAGGTGAGACAACCTGAGTTAAAATTCTGCTCCAGAAACACACTTACTATGCGACCTGGACTAGAGAAGTCATTTAAACCTCTTAGCCTCGGTTCCTCAAATGTGAAATGTCGTGGTTGTCCTCAGTGGCTGGTATGGCCCCTTCTGACTCCACGTCTTTGATCCTGTGATGACTCCTGCTCATGTTCACCTGAATACCCTCTAGCTGTAGCAGGTCTGGGCCCTTGTTTTCCCCATGAGTTCGATGACTGTCTTGTAAGAGAGTAACTTAATTCTCCTGCATTCTTCACATTTTCTCAGGATCATCACCAGTTCTCTCCTTCCTTCTGTTCATAGAAGTTCCTCCCTCTTCTAACAAAAGCTAATCTGCTTACCTGAGTCCTTGAATTAATTTTTTTCAGTGTCTTCCGGGACTTGGGCAAGCCATCATCTCCTTTCTATTGTCCAGTTTTCCTGGAGCTCCCTTGACTCCTTTGAATGTGTGTGTATGTAAGTGTGGAATTCAGACACATTTTTAAACAAGTGAAATAAAGCTTTTGCAGAAGACTTGAGAGAAATGCTGACTTCTTTTGCTTTGGAGGGAAAAATGGATAGGGGCTGGTTTTATGAATTAATTGTTAAGAGGAGCTCTGAGGAAAGGCTTTTAACAAAGTAGAGAAGCATTTCCTTTGTACTTTTAGAGTTTTAGAAGTTGCCTGAGGGCATTGAGGCTCGCTCAGGGTTATTCTGTTAAAATGGGTCAGGTCTCCTGGCTTCTAGGCTGACTGTCCGTTACTTATATAATGGATAGAGCCTTGGACTTGGAGGGAAATTCTGAGTTTAAATTTTGCTCCAGACTGGTGAATCTAGGTGAGTCACTTAATATCTCTCAGCCTCGGTTTTCTCATCTGCAAAACTAACATAAGAGCACCTGTTTCACAGGGTTGGGGTGAAGTCCAAATGAGATGCATGTAGGTGCTTTGCAGTGCAAGTTTATTGTTATTGCATGCTGATTCTCTTAAGATAAAGAAATACACTTAGGAAAAGGCGATAATTGTTTTCCCTCAAAAGTTAAAGAATGTTTGTTTTTAAACTATTGCTCACATTTGGTTTGGGGGCTTTTGCAGTTTTCTGTGGTGTATTCAAGAACTCCATGCGGGTTTGTCGGCTCTGAATTTCAGGGAGGAGATGAGAGGTCTTAAGTGGGGGACTTCATTGATTATGTGGAAAGCACAGGACCGCCAGGAGCCAGCATTGGATATTAAAGACTTAAGAATGCCAGACATGGGAGAGAAATGCCTTGATCTGGGGTATGCCAAGATGTGTTGTCTGTGGGGAAAGGGTGAACTACCTGTCATCTCATTGTTAAGAGAGAAGCAGATTGATGGTGCTTGAGACAGGAGCTCTCTGGTCGCTAGTAGTAGTGAAATGTGGAATGTGGAAGAAATGCTGTTTTCTTTTTACTGAAAAGGTAGCCTCCATGCTGGGACAGGCCGATTTGAAAGATTGTTTGGCTTGGAAATGGTTCTCATGTTACTCTAGTGCTCTTCCAGAAGTCAGAAACCCTTTCCTGAGGCAACCACAGGAGCCACTGAGTGGTTTGACTGGCACAGTGGAAGAGGCACCTCTTCCCTTTTGTTTTTCCTTCACCTCAGTCCTGTCTGTCTGTTCTCTAAGCAGGGATGAGATCTGCCTTTCCTCCTTCCTTATTCTGGGCTAGCATCTGGGTCTTCTTGCCTTGTGGCCAATAGCGATGGGCGCCATCACTTCCTGGAGCTGTATTTGCCCCTCTATCTTCAGGAACAGGCGGCTTTTCTTTCTTCCTATTTCAAACCTTGAGCCTTCTGCACTTCCCATGGAGATCCTGGCTCTGATCTGAGGGGATCCCTCCAGCTCCTTCGTGGAGAGGAGATGATGGCCAGGTGCTGAGCTCCAGGCCTAATTAGGTTTAGCTAGGCAGCTTCCCTTTCCTCTTCCTATTTTTCTTTTGAGAGTTCAGGTATTCCCCTGTCCAGAACTTTTGCAATGGCAAAAATACTTTAAGTGGATGGTAATGACAGCTTATACAACCTTTTCCCCCCACTGCTCAGTAACAGAAGGATCTTCTCCTTCTCCCTCATTTCTTCCTCTTATCTCCCTCCCTTTTCTTCCTTCCTTCCTCTTCCTTCCCTTTCCTCATTTTTAACAAGGTTCTGCTATGAAACCACAGCAAAATTGCTGTTTTTCCTTTCCCTGAATGCCCATGAGGGATTTGTATGATCTGACAAGTTGAAGGTCTGGCCAGCTTTTGGCTACATGGCCCAGTTTGCCTATACTCTCATGTGGGCAGAGATCATAGTGGGGCCTACAGTGATCTTCCTGACTGTTCTATTTCCCTACACCTTTTAAAGACAAAGCCCAGTTTGGTACACTTAAGGTGGTTTGGGGTTAGTTTCTGTTGGTTTTACTTGTGGCATTTTGGTGCCTCAGGAAAGACACTTTAAACTTTCTCTGCAGGTCTGTTTGAAGTTCCTCTAAATATATTTCAGAGTAATTATTGCTGTGTGCTGAACTTGGGTTGAGTAGCCCCATGTCCAAAGATTGGAAAAACTGTATTTAAAACATTTTTCAGATGTTCCCAAGATTAAGATTGCTAGGTTTTCTGAGAAATGTTAGAAAGTGAGGTCTGTTTGTTTTGGCAAAACTGAAGTAACTAACTTTGGTCTTTTCTGAAGGTAGCTGTGGAATAGTGGAAGGACAGCCCCAGGGACAGGCAGGCAGAAGCAGCTAAAGCTTCTCAAGGAGAAAGTCCCTCCCTAAATCCTGCAGTTCATCAAACGGGATTGAAAGTCCCTCTGGAAGCAATTTCAAGATAATCCAAGGTGGAAGGTCATCTTTATGTCCTCTCATACCAGCTTCTCTGACTACTTTGGCATGACCAAGCTGCTCTGATCTACTTTGTTAGACAATTGACTCACAGATGTTGGAAGCACTTACCTTTGTGCCCCGTTACTGTGCTAAATGCTAACGATACAAAAGAAAGCCAGAAACAGTCCAGTTAGGTGTGTATAGGATATATTGCAACCAGTGTACATAGGTGATTTCTTCTGGTTTCTTCTAGCAATATGTGACTAGAAATAAAGGGTGAGAACAAGTCAGGGTTAGGGTTTAGTTAGGCACCATTGCCAATGCTTCAAAGGATGTGGGGGTGGAGGATAGAGTGGAGTTCATCTGGTTTGTCAAGAGGTTTATAAGGAAGCCACTGTAGGGGTGATGGTCTGGGAGAGAAGTGAGTGTAGGAAAGACACTTTGAATTTTCACTGTAGGTCAGTGTGAAGATCCTCTGAATATATTTTGTTGAAATTCAAGTAATGATTACTGCATGCTGAACTTGGCTTGAGTATCCCCCAGCCTGCCCCCAAAACTGTATTTAAAACAGTTCCCCAAAGAATTTATAGGGAAGAGAGGAAAGTGTAGCCGGTACAAGGGTGATGGCCTAGGAAAAAGGCCTGAAGCGGAGAGAAAAGGGAAGTCAGAATAAGAACAAAGAATAAGGTTAAGAGTTGTAAGGCATAGTAATTAGATAAAGGAATTTTAGAGTTTACAGATATGAAAGTGGAACATTGTGGGTGGTGGCAGAGCCAAGTATGTGGCTGAAATGAAATAGAGGAGTAGTTTATGGAGATTGAGTGTATTGAGGAACTGAGAACTTTGATTCTTTGAGGAAGCATCAGCATATACTGACACAGGTTGAGATACAGATGTTGAAGTCCTCTAGTATGAAGGCAGGAGTGGAATGGGAAGAAAGACTGTGAGCCAGGCACTGAATTCATTGAGGAAGGAAGGACACTGACTTGGAGGTTGGTAAAGATAGGCCACCAAGATCTGAATTGAATGATAAATTTGGATAGCCTCTTGTTCCCTGGCTTGAGGCCTGGCACTGGAAATGGCCCTGGGGTAGTGTCGAAATAAATCTGAAGGATACGATGGATATATAGGGTCTGAGTGTTTCACAGTAAAGGTAATATTTCACAAGGACATTGCTTTGAGAGATGTTCTTTGAGAAACTGGGACAGATGGTCACTGTGATGGGTCATTGTAATGTTGGAATTCAGAGGCTGTTGCCATCTGGCCTTTGTGGACCGGTGAGGCCTTCAGGGACACTGAGTTATCAAGAGACCTTTGTTTCTTGTTTTCCAAGAGATCATCATGGGAGATGGTGATGGAGTCACTTGGATTAATTAATGGGGTTTGAAGGTGTAAAGTGAGGAAGAATGAGAAAGCCAGTTGAGTCTACTTCTGGAAGGGTCAGGTATCAGTTTGCTACTTCTGAGACAATACAGACCTGGAATGGGGGCTGCTTGGTTTTATTTCTTGGAATTGGCAGTCCATGTGAAAGCAGCTTCATTCTTGAGACCAACCCTTGACCCTATTTCTCATATGAATGCTAGGTTTTGTTGCTTTTGTTTTTGAAAATGTAGATTCAATTTATTGCTGTCCCTTCTACTTACTGATTCTGTTGGGTTCAGAGGAAAAGCAAGGGGAGAAGATCATGTTTCCAAACCTGGTTGGGGTTCTACCACAGTCCTTGGGTGCTTGCAAGGACTCAGAACACTAGGAAATATAGCTGGAATCAGAGAGGTTTCTTTCTAAAGCTGATGGAGGCTTTGAACAGAAATCATTATATTTTAAAAAAAAATGTCATTTGGCAGAGGTCAAAAACTCTTTGTTTTAATGTTCTAGAGGGAGTATGTTTTACTATATTTAGAGATAGGTTCATTTCTATAATAAAGAAAATGGAAAGGTAATGGAAATGGTGGTTAATCTTTAATAATGAGAGTTATCTCTTTCTGCCAATGGAACCAAACCCTTGTGTTTTGGGCCTTTGTGTGTGTGCTGGTGCTTTTAAATCCCATTCACACATTCTTTTGGTGGTTAATCTTTAATAATGAGAGTTATCTCTTTCTGCCAATAGAACCAAACCCCATTCACACATTCTTTAGAGTTAATGGATTTTTGTCTCATTCTGAGCTCATTTCTGTCCCTTTTGTTACCTTTCCCAGGGGTCTCTTCTCATTTTGATGTCAGAGACTTACCACTGGCTAAGTCTCAGAATCCTAATCCTGTGAGGTTTAGTTCCTTAGGCATTTCCATCTGCATGCAAGCTTTCCCTTCAACAAGCAAAACTTGCTTCCTCATGGTTTATTTACTTGCACTTTCCATAGCCGTCCTTCTGTTGGAGGCTGTACATTCATGTTGCAAGGTTTTTATGCAGTGTCCCCTTTCCTGGTGTTTTGAAATGTATTATGAGTCTCCTCCAGTGACAATGAATGCTATACTCAGAGCTCCTATCCGTCATCCTGTTCCCCATGGACTCATGATTGCATCCCTTTTTTGGAAATCAGACAATTAGCATTGAGCTCTTTTTATAATTAAGCCATTAGTGGTTTGTGAAGACCCTAAGCTCAGGGGAAACAAGACATGGAGAATGAGAACTAAAATGGCTCTAGGCCAGTCTGGTAATTTAGCAGTGAGGAAACAGACCAGTGATGAAGTGCCATGTTTGCACTTGCTTAGCTCCCAAGTGTCAGATCAAGGACTGTTTTCTGATTCTCACAAAGTCTTATCAGAGTTGGATGAGACTCCTGCGGTCATGTAGGTAGCCCTGCCATTCACTGAACAGGAGTGTGGGGTACAGTGGGCACAGTGAGTGAACAGCTCTTCTCCCAGGTAACCCACATCAGAAAAGCTTGAACTGTTTTTTTGTTTTTTAAATTTTACTTATTTATTTTTAGTTTTCAACATTCATTTCCACATAATTTTGTGTTCCATATTTTCTCCCCATCTTTCCCCTCCCCTCACTCCAAGACATCATGCATTCTGATTACCCCTTCCCCCAATCTGCCCTCCCTTATATCATACCCCTCCCTTCCCTTATCCCCATCTTCTCTCTTTTCTTGTAGGGCAAGATAGATTTCTATACCCCATTACCTGTAGTTCTTATTTCCCAGATGCATGTAAAAACAATTTTTAGCATTCATTTTGAAAACTTTTGATTTCCAGCTTCTCTCCCTTCCTCCCTCCCCACCCATCCCCACTGAGAAGGCAAGCAGTTCAATATAGGTTATACATCTGTAGTTGTGCAAAAGACTCATAAAGGTCATGTTATGAAAGACTAACTATATTTTCCTCCATCCTATGCTGCCCCCCATTCATTCTGTTCTCTCTTTTGACCTTTTCCCACCCCAAAAGTGTTTACTTTTAATTACTCCTTCCTCCCATTTGCCCTCTCTTCTGTCATTCCCCCCATACCCCACTAACCCCTTCTCCCCTACTTTCCTGTAGTGTAAGGTAGATTTTTTTTACCAAATTGAATGTGCGTGTTCCTTCCTTAAGCCAAATGTGATGAGAGTAAGCTTCACTTTTTTCCTCTCACTTCCCCCTTTTCCCCTCCATTGAAAAAGCTTTTTCTTGCCTCTTTTATGACAGAGAATTTACCTCATTCCATTTGTCTCTTTCTCCTCCCAATATATTCCTCTCTCAGTCCTTAATTTTATTTTTTTAGATATCATCCCTTCCTATTAAACTCACCCTGTGCCCTCTCTCTATATGTATGTAATTCTTCCAACTACCCAAATACTGAGAAAAGTCTCAAGAGTTACAAATATTATCTTTCTATATAGGAATGCAAACAGTTCCACTTTGGTAAGTCCCTTATGATTTCTCTTTCCTGTTTACCTTTTTATGCTTGTCTTGATTTTTGCGTTTGAAAGTCAGATTTTCTTTTCAGCTCTGATCTTTTCATCAAGAATGCTTGAAAGTCCTGTATTTCATTGAATGACCATTTTTTTCCCTGAAGTATTATACTTAGTTTTCTTGGGTAGATGATTCTTGGCTTTAATCCTAGCTCCTTTGACTTCTGAAATATCATATTCCAAGCCCTGTGATCCCTTTTTATAGAAGCTGCTAGATCTTGTGTTATCGTGATTGTATTTCCCCAATACTCAAATTGTTTCTTTCTAGCTGCTTTGCAATATTTTCTTCTTGTCCTGGGAACTCTGGAATTTGGCTACAATATTCCTAGGAATTTTTTTAAATCAAATTACTTTATTTGTTTTCAGTGTTTGACAGTCACTTCCATATATATTAGATTTTTTCCTTCCCTTCCCCCTAAAATCCCCCTCTCTCCCTGAGATGGAGTACAATCTTATATAGGTTCTACACATACAGTCCTATTAAATACATGTTGCATAAAAGAATTAAAATGTGTGAGAGAAACCATAAAACAAAACAGAGCGTAATATAAGAGAAAATAGTTTGCTTCTATCTGTGATTGAAGTTCTTTCTCTTAATGAAGACCAGGTTTTGCTTCAAGAGTTCATTGGAAATTTTTTAAGTCCTTGCATGGCAATGAAGTACTAAGTCTACCAGAAAAATTTCTTGTACACTGTGATTGTTGCTATGTACAAAGTCCTCCTGGTTCTGCTCCTTTCACTCAGCATCAATCCTTATAAATCTTTCTAGGCCTCTCTGCAGTCTTCCTGTGCATCGTTTCTCATACCATAATAGTATTCCATTACATTCATATACCACAGCTTGTTCAGCCATTCCCAAATTGATGGGCATCCCCTTGATTTCTAGTTCTTGACCACCACAAAGAGAGCTGCTGTAAATATTTTTATACATGTGGGACCCTTCCCATTTTTATGATCTCTTTGGAATGCAGTCCTAGAAGTGATATTTCCGGGTCAAAGGGTATGTACATTTTTGTAGCCCTTTGGGCATAGTTCCAAATTGCTCTCCAGAATGGTTGGATCAGTTCACAACTCTACCAACAATGAATTAGTGTTCTAACTCTCCCACGTCTTCTCCAGTATTTATCATCTTCCTGTTTTGTCATGTTAGCCAATCTGATAGGTATAATGTGGTATCTCAGAGTTGTTTTGATCAACATATCTCTAGTCAATAGTCATTTAGAGCATTTTTTCATATGGGTATAATTTCTTCCTCTGAAAACTGCCTGTTCATATCCATTGACCAGTTATCAATTGGGGAATGACTTGTATTCTTGTACATTTGACTGAGTTCTCTGTATATTTTAGAAATGAGGCCTTTATCAGAGACACTAGTTGCAAAAATTCTTTCCCAGTTTTCTGTTTCCCTCCTAATCTTGGTTGTATTGGGTTTTTTTGTGCAAAAACGTTTCAATTTAATGTAATCAAAATTATCCATTTTGCACTTCATAATGTTCTCTATCTCTTGTTTGGTCATAAATTTCTCCATTCTCCCTTGTCGTCATAGAAAGATTCTATGGTCTTTTCTTTTCTGCTTTGCTTCTTACTCATGATGATCACCTTTCTCCAGCTTTTAAAGTAGAACTCTGCATGTGGGGCACAGGGGGCTCTGTCCCTCAGTTCTTGTGCCTAAAACTTGAGGCTTTGTGTGTTGTGGCCTCTGGTTCTTTCAGCTACAAGCTAAAATGCTGCAGCTTACCTGGTGCTGAACTGATTCGTGTTGGAAAGCAGAGGCCAGGTGAAGTCTTTTTGCATTTTCCTGGAGTTATCCTGGAGCTACCTGTGTTAAATGGGGGTGGGAGGGTGGTCTGGTCACAGGAGGTCTTGCAAACCCTGCAAGTCAACAGATATTCATGGAGGGTTTCTTTGGTGTCAGGTACTGTCCTGAATAATGCAGATTTTTTTTAAACTTATTGCTGGGGGTACAACATGTCCACATGTATGAAGATGTAAAAGGAAGTTGGAAAGGCAGATAGGAGAGAGCAAAGAAGGTTGTGGAGCCAGTCATTCCACTCCAAGAAAGGAGGTTTAGAAGGATTTGGAATTAGGAAAAGGGAAGACACTTGTTTTCCTAACACCTGTATCTGTGGGCAGAAACCTTAACAGTAATGGAGTTCTTCACACTGAACAATTCAGCTTAATCCAGCAAATGGATACTGTGTCTGCCATGTATGTAGAAGGCCTCATGCCAAGCAACTGGACCCAGAGCCTAAGAGCTGCATAAGCCCTAATCTCAGGCAGTTTAGGGTAAGTAGAGGGGCTACAACAAAGAGATAACCATGACTCGAGGCAGAGTGTCTTGAGTGCATAAGACAGATTTGAGAGGGGAGACCAGCTTGGCAAACAATAAAGGAACTGGATATCTTATTTCACTGGTATACAGAACTCCTGGATGAGGACAGTTGCTCCACTAGTATAGGTTAGCACCTTTTCTGCAATTTACAGTCTTAAAATTTGTCCAGAGCCCAGGTCCCACAGGCTAGGCTACATGTGCTAGAAGGAGACACTGGAGTCCAGGACTTCCTGTGTCAGAGACTGGCTGCTTACCCTCCATGTCTCATTTGCAGACTTACTATCCAGAAATATCCACCATTTTGCCCCACGCACCAACTCTGCTCTGGTCGTTAACATACATGGTTACACTACTGCCTCACTTCAGAAGACAGAATAAAAGCATGTGTGCTCTTGTCTCAAGTCAGTTGGCAAGTTTTATCTTTTGAAACAGTGACTGCTTCTCAGTTCTTGTCGAGGTCTCTTCTGCTGAGCTGGAGCATAGGCAAGCCCAGTGGTTGGTGATCCTATCTGTGCTGGTGTGTTCCTGATTGCCCTGGGGTGCTGAGGCACACCTGGGGTCAGCGTCCTGGTGTTGGCAGTTGTTGGCTTCACCCCTCCCTCCCCCCCACCGGGTCTCAGGATCTTCTCCCAGTTTGCTGAGGTGGGGCTGTCTGGGAGAGCTCTGCATTGGTCCCCTTCGGTGATAGCAAGAGGAACCCTCCTTAGTGATTTTCCTAGCCTCACCTGCTAAGAGATTGTTTACCTCTTCTGCTGCTCCCACTCTTCCAGGATTTTTCCTGGGGAGATAGTCTTTGGGCTCTTCAAGGTCAACATGGGGAGGGAGATAGCAATTACTGGTCACTCCACCATTTTGGCTCCTGGAAGTCCTCTCCCTATGAGTTTTTCTTTTTTGATCTCTTTCAGGAGGTGATTGGTAGATTCTTTCAATATTTATTTTATCATCTAGTTGTAGAATCTCAGGGCAGTTTTCCTTGATGATTTCATGAAAGATGATGTCTAGGCTCTTTTTAAGATCATGGCTTTCAGGTGGCCCCATAATTTTCAGATTGTCTCTCCTTGATCTATTTTCCAGGTCAGTTGTTTTTCCAATGAGATATTTCACATTGTCTGCTATTTTCTCATTCCTTTGGTTTTGTTTTATAATTCTTGATTTTTCATAAAGTCATTAGGTTCTATCTGCTCCATTCTAATCTTTATGGAATTATTTTCTTTGGTGAGCTTTTGGTTCTCTTTTTCCATCTGGTCAGCTCTACTTTTTAGGGCATTCTTCTCCTCATTGGCTTTTTGAATTTCTTTTGCCATTTGGGTTAGTCTATTTTTTAGTGTTATTTTCTTCAATAATTTTTTGGGTCTCCTTTAATAAGCAGTTGACTCATTTTTCATGATTTTCTTGCATCACTCTCATTTCTCTTCCCAATTTTTGCTTTACTTCTCTTACTTGATTTTCAAAATCCTTTTTGAGCTCTTCCATGACCTGAGACCAATTCATATCTTTGGAGGCTTTGGATGGAGGAACTTTGACTTTGTTTTCTTCTGTTTGCATATTTTGGTCTTCCTTGTCACCAAAGTAAGATTCTATGGTATGATTCTTTTTCCAGTTTTTGCTTATTTCCCCAGTCGTTTACGTGACTTCTGAGCATTTTTTCAAGGTAGTTCTCTGCTTCCGGTGGGGGTGGAGAGTGTCCTGTCAGCTGCTTGATCCCCCCACAATCTATGGGCCTAGAGCTTCAGAAACAGTGGCTACAGTTGTCCCTGCTGCTGCTGTGGCTGCTGTGGGTTCCTCTGCCCCCTCCCCCCCTCTGCCTCCCTGGGGCTGGGGCCAGATTACTCCACTCTCCTACACTGGTCCTACAGGCTTTTCTCACTGACTTTCCAATTTATTCTCAGCATTTCGGCATTATGAAGTCTGGAAGCTGCCATAGGTGTGAGAGATTCCATTGCCCCAAGGCCAGTTCAGTTCTGTCTGTACTGGCATGGCCCAGACTGGATTGTGCCCTACCCCCAGTGTGGCATGAAAGACACTTCCTGGCGATCTTCTGGGCTATCTTGGGGTGGAGATTTGCTTGACTCTGTCATTCTGTGGGTTCTGCAGCTCCAGAATTTGTTTAGAGCCATTTGTTTACAGATATTTGGCTGGGCTTGGGGGCGGTGCTCTAGAGAGTCTGTGCTGTTACTCCACCATGTTGGCTCCACCTCCCAAAAAACTTGAATTGGTTAGAGAAGTTTTGTTTGTTGTTTGTTTTCTAAATGGAATGTACAAACCCTTTCTGCAGCTTGCATCTACTTCTGTCCTCTGCAGCCAAGCTGAGAGTGTCTGATCCACTCTTTCACAAGAGAGCCCTGCAGTTACTTCAATGCATTCTCGTCACATTCTCTTTAAATCTTCTCTGGGGCAAACATCTCTGGTTCCTTCAAATGATTCATGCACGGAGTCTGGTTGTCATCCTGCCCCTCCTAAAATGTGGTTTCTAGAGCTGAACACTGAGCTCCATGTATGCTCCGACCCTGGCAAAATACATTAGAGTTTCAAGCCTTGGTTCAGCTGTTACCCACCCAGGGAGGCCTTCCTCAGTCTCTGCAGTTGTTACCATGCATTCTCTGACCATGTCCCTGTCTATGTCTGTTCATTGCTCAGTTACAATAGAACTTTTGTAAGGCCGAAAACTATTCTTTTTTTGTCTGTGTTCCAAATACTTAGTGTAGAGCCTAGCAATTAGAAGATATTAAATAAATGCTTATTAAGATGGATTAATCAGCAGCTTTGTCTGCCTGTTTTTTTCAAACTCCACCAGACCGACTAATTGCATGTACGTATGGAGAGAGAATATGCAGAGCACATAGGCAGCAGTATTGCTAAGCGTCTGAGTTACGTTTGAGTGCAACATTAAAAATTCACGGCTGTTTCCTTCCTGTTTTGTGTGATTTGTGAAGCCCCAGTGTTCTGTGTTTTCCTTTACTTGAACTTTCTGGGTGAAGTGATGGGTCTGTGATGTGTCTCTTTGCACAGGCAGAAAGATAAAGTGCTTAATGGAATGCATGACAGACAAGTATAGAGGCCCTATGTTCTTCCAGCCTGCGGAAGCAGCCTTGCTAGTGATAGGCGGCCTTGGCAGTGATTTGCCTGCCCTTTCCTTTGCACATATGAGATGATACTTTTCCCCTTCAATTATATTTTTTCTTTTTTTCAGCAGAAGGACCTGTTAGACATTTGTAATTATTACTTGCCTGTCACTTTGTTGCCAAGGAAATGACTTTATTTGTAAAGCTCTTTGGACCATTAGACTATTAACAAATGTATTGTGATGTGTGATGTTGTATGTACATGCATACAGGATGTTGCAAAAGTTTTAGTACAGTTTTACATCATTAAAGCTTTTATACACACATATGTAAGCTTTAACATTATGTGTTACTGTGGTCCCATTAGGACAGAAAAGTTCATGGTAGAATTCATAGCTATTAATTGACATTTTTGTTGAATTCAAAGTTCAGCTGATATTCTGTCTCTTTCTCTTCATTGCCAGATTTCTAGAAAAAGTAATCCCCACTTAGGGCTTGTACTCCTTCATCCCCCTTATTTGTCAGCTCCCTTACAGCCTAGTTTCTACTTCTACCATTATAGTGAAACTTCTTTCCAAAGGCCACCGATGACCTCTTTCCTAATGGAGAGATCAGAGGATCACAGAGAGCATCTGGAAAGACTTGCCCCCAAAACACAAGTGGTACACATTCAGTCAGTTGGCTCCAAGTCTCTGTCCTTGGCTCACTTCTCTTCACTGTCTACTTGCTTGCTTTGACATCTCATCTTTGCCTTAGATAGCAGTTTATTCTTTCATTGAATCTGTATCTCTTAGCCTTGATCCTGAACTTCAATCCCATCTTCACTTAGATGTCTCACAACACTTTGAATTTAACATGTCATAAACTGAATTTATCACTGCTGTCTCCAGACCTACTCCTCCTAATCTCCTATTTCTCTACATGGTGCCACCATACCTTGGCTTAAAACATAGGAGTCATTAGTGACTGCTCCCTCCCTTTCTCTCCTATTTAATTATTTGCCAAGTCCTATCAATTTTAGCTCTGACTCATCTCTTGAACCATCCCTCTCCACTCGCATAGTTACCATCTTTGTTCGGACCCTTGTTACCTCCTCCCAGAACTCACTTACTTCATAGTCAGTCACCCTGTCTCCAGACTCTTCCATTTCCAAATCTTTGTTCATATAGCAGACAAAATAATAGCATAATGCACAGATCTGACCATCTACCCCAAACCCTTCAGTGGCTCCCTCTTAGTTATAGTGTAAAATACAAACTTTGTAGCCTGGTAATCAAGGCCTCCCACATCTTGACTGCCTAGTAGGTGCTTAAGAAATGCTTGTCCGTGTGAGTGGCTTACAGATCTACATTTCTCTACTCTGACTTCTTATTGAATTCTAGTTTTTAATTTCTAATGCTTCTATTCCCCTACTGGACATCCCCACCAGAATGTCCCACTAATAACCACTAAGTCAACAAACATTTATTAAACATCTGCTCTGACCATGTGCTGGTGATACAAAGAAAGTCAGAAGACAACCTTCCCTCTCAAGGAGCTTCCAATCTCATAGGGAAAACAACGTCTAAACAACTGCACACAAACAAGGCAGAGTAAGTTGGAGGTAGCCAATAGAGGGAAGGCAGCAGCATTGACAAGGGAGATCAGAAAGGCTTCTTATAGAAGGTGGAATTTTAATTGCAGCTTGAAGAAAGCCAGGGAAGCCAGAAGGCTAAGATGAGGGCAGAGGGCATTCTGGGTATGGGAGACAGGCACTGAAAATGCCCAGAGAGGGAGATACCAAGGTGGGTCTAGTTCATGGAACAGCATAGAAACTGATGTCACTGGATCGCAGATTAACATGGAGGGAATTAAGATGAAAGAAATGGTCAGAAGAGGCCAGATTCTGCAGGACTTTGAATGGCAAGCGGAGGACTTTATATTTGATTCTGGAAGTGATAGGGAGCCACTGGACTTTATTGAACAAGAGGGTGACATGGTCAGACTTAGGCAATAGGAAAGTCAGTCTGAAAGCTGAGTGGACAGACTGGATCAGTGCTTCAAAATCGGAATGTCCAAAATTGGACTCATTATCTCTCCCTAAATCCTGTTCTTCTGATTTCTGTTTCTGTTTATGATACCAGAAATTGCTTTTCTCAGGTTAGAAAACGTGTCATCATCTTTGACTCGCCCCCCCCGCCCCCCCCCCCCCCCCCCCCCCCCCCAGACTATGGTCAATTTGTGAAGTCCTGGCAACTTTACCTCTTTGATATGTTGCATCCATTTCCTCCTTTTCCTTCCTTGTAACTCACACTTACAAAGTGTTTTTCTCTCTAGAGCCCTGTGAGGTTGGTAGGGGAAGTGCTTCTGGAGACTCAGTGACTCTTTCATGTTACATAGCTGGTAGGTGTCCCTGCCCAGTGTTCTTTCCCCTACACCCCACTATCACTATCCCCTCCGTTCCATTGGCAGTTCCTTATTAGTCTCCTCATTTCCCTTGTCCAACCTGTCCCATCTGCTGCTACTTGATTTAGTTTTCCTGATGCCTGGACTGTGCCTGAGCTAAAAATCTCTCCTTCCTTTTGACTTCACGTGTGTCCTTTCAAAGGACTTACTTTGTATTCTAGCTGCTTTTATAGATGTCCTTTCCATAACTAGTTTATATGCTCCTTGAGTGCAAGGAATGTGTGTCTTAATTAGGACAGTGACTTGCACGTAGTTAGTGTTCATTAAACATGTGTTTAATTGCACCACATTTAATGTACTTGACTTTGAGTAAGTGTTGTGGTGGAGCTAAGAGGTTATCAGTTAGATTATTGCCACTTTATTGCCAAGGGATTAGAATTATGAACCTTACCCTGCTGATTCTGGTGGTGTGTTGTTTGTTTTTTTTGTTTTTTGTTTTTTTTAACACATCAGGTATGTTAAGGAAATGCCTGCTCAGTTATTTTTTAAAATCCCCTATCTGTGAATGTTTTCTATTTGTCTCACCAGGAGGAGACCTGAGAAATAGAATTTGTCCTGAACTAACAAACAGCTTAGCATTAAAGCTTAATTCTTACAACTGATCCTTTGAGGATTTACAGGATTCAATTTGTGATCTTTGATGAAATTCTATTAGTAGCAACATTAAGCAGTGAAGAAAGATTAAAAAACAAAAAACTGGGCCTCACCTGCCACAGGGGTATGTTATTACTTGGCATGGGGCAGTTCTCCAGGGGCTGGAAAGGTTTCTGACAGGAATACTTCTTTACCTAAGTAGATCAGCACAGATTTTCCTAAACCTTTTTCCCGAATTGAAGTTTTCAGAGTCAGTGGCAGCTATGCCTAGAATATGTGTGGTTCCTTACATTTTTGACTCTTCTAACTCCCTGACAGTATGTGATGGACAAGAGAGGGAAACATCTCCTAGGGAGAATCCAGGCATCTCTTGCTTCTGGTAAACAAGTGGGCAGCTGTATGATTCTTTTTGTCATTTCTGGACAAAGATTAGACAGTGACTCTCCACCTGCTTCCCACTCACCCCACATAGTGAGCTGTATGAGCTATCTCTTCTCTGTATGCTGCTTTGCCACTGGCTCCTCATGTTGGCAGCTAAGCCTCTGGGATGTCCACATTCAGTGCCTGGTGATGAAGCAGTTATCCTCTGCCCACTCTTCCTAGGAGGAGTAGGCAGGCCAGCTGGTTTGACCCCAAAGTATCCACTATGAGATCTGAAAATCCTTTCAGGCAATTTATCTGCAGTATATCACTGGATACTGAGTACATACCCTTGCTTGAGAAATAGTCCTTGGCCTCTGGGAGCTTACAGTTGAGACATAAGAGGAGATGAGACATGCATACATGAGGTGTTAAGTAACAACCTAGATGACAATTCAAGGCCCAGAATCTTTTACTTCCTTCACTCCTTAATCCTTGGAATACTCAGGCTGCTTCTAAGATTGTGTGATATTTACTGTCTGGAGGCATTGATGAGCTCACTGTGCCTTTGCATAGACTGCTCCCCCCATGGCACAGTTCCCCCACTCTTCACTTCTACCACTTGGAATCCTGGCCTTTCTCCCTCCCTCTGTCCTCCCCACCCCAGATGCTAGTACCTTCCCCTGCCCAACAGTTAGTGTGTGTGTGTGTGTGTGTGTGTGTGTGTGTGTGTGAGAGCGAGAGCGAGCGAGAGCATGCATATGTATATCCATGTTCTCTGCTCAATTGAGGAAAGGGGAGGGACTGTTTAATTTTTGTTTTTGTATCCTCAGTGCCTTGGGTATATGTTTGCTGATTAAGTGATTGATATAAAGTCACCAGCCTAGTACTAAGTGTTACAGTTAGTAATAGAGAAATTTAGCGACAGGGAGAGTAGGCTGGAGCAATCCAGAAGGTTCGGAAATGGGCACTAGGTTGGGCCTTACAAGATTGATAGGATTTGTGTAGGAAGAGAATAGGAAATGGTGACCAGGGTCTAGGGGTAGAGAGAAGGAGGACCAGGAATAGCCTGAGCAAAAGTTCCATGTGAATGATATGCTTCAGGGAAACAGAAAGGGATGGTTGGGCTGGTGTGGCCTCTCTTCACGTAGCAAGGGACAGTCTTGTTTTCTGGCTTGACGTCTTGTTCTCTCTCCATCCACAGAAAGGACCCCCCTCGGGGAGTGACCGAGTGAAGAAAGGAGGATCATACATGTGCCATAAGGTAAAAGTCACTTGGGAAAATGCATGTCTTTCATGACAGGCTTGTGGAGTCACCAGGATAAACTCTCATATTGGAACAATAGCCCAGCCTTAGCTCTTCCACTGCTCACGCAAACTGACCTGGCTCAGTTGTAGCCAGAAGGATGTGATGATGCAAAAGTGGAGACTGTTAATGACTGTGGAAGTCCCAAGAGCCTAATAAAGAGGAACAGAGAAGATAAGCAGTACAGAAGCTTGCCCATATGAATGCCAGCTACTGTTTCTCATATATTCATTTCGTTTGGAGATAGTTCTGTTTCTGAGACTCCGTAAATAATGTGGACACTACTAGTGGTTTATGTACTCCAGGGCTTAACTAGCTGAATCACCTTGGGAAAGTCATCTAGCCCCTTTTCATCTGCAAAGAAAGAATTGTAATGCTTAGACTGCCTCCCTTCTATCATATATCTGAGAGCCAGTGTGGCTTCAGAAAGGGCTAAGGAATAGTCAGTATGGTGTTTGCTGCCCGATAACTCCAGGAGAAGTGCCAGGAGCAGAACAGAGGTCTGTACACAGTGCTTGTAGATCTGACCAAGGTCTTTGACACTGTTAGTCATGAGGGCTTTTTTTTTTTTGGAAGCTAAGCATTTTCTGTTTATTTTATTTTTTTTTAACATTTTTTTTTTTATTTATTTTCAGTGTTCTATAATCACTACCATATAACCTAGATTTTTTTTATTCCACTCCCTCTTCCTTACATCCCCCCTCCCTCCCCGAGGCAGCATACAATTTTATATAGGTTCTACACAGACATTCCTATTAAATACATTTTCACCATACTCATGTTGTGTATAAGAATTAAAATGAATGGGAGAAATCATATAACAAACCAAAACATAACACAAAAGAAAATGATCTGCTGCATTCTGAATTCCATAGTTCTTTCTCTGGATGTGGAAGGTATTTTGCCTTAAAAGACCATTGGGAATTTTTTAAGTCCTTGCATTGTAATGAAGTTCCAAGTCTACCAGAAAAAAGTCTCACACACTGTGGTCATTGCTGTGCACAGAGTTCTCCTGGTTCTACTCCTTTCGCTCAGCATCAGATCATATAAGTCTTTCCAGGCCTGTTCATCATTTCTTATAGCACAATAGTATTCCATTACATTCATATACCATAATTTATTCAGCCATTCCCCAATTCAGCATCCCCTTGATTTCCAGTTTTTGGCCACCACAAAGAGAATTGCTATAAGTATTTTTGTACATGTAGGATCCTTTCCCATTTTTATGATCTCTTGGGAATACAGTCCTAGAAGTGGTATTGCTGGGTCAAAGGGTATGCACGTTTTTGTAGCCCTTTGGGCATAGTTCCAAATTGCTCTCCAGAGTGGTTGGTTCAGCTCACAACTCTACCAACAATGACTTCGTGTTCCAATCCTCCTACATCTTCTCCCAACATTTATCATCTTCCTGTTTTGTCATGTTTGCCAATCTGATAGGTGTGATATGGTTGTTTTGATCTGCATCTCTCTAGTCAATAGTGATTTAGAGCATTTTTTCATATGACTATAGAAAGCTTTAATTTCTTCCTCTGAAAACTGCCTGTTCATATCCTTTGATCATTTATCAGTTGGGGAATGACTTGTATTCTTGTACATTTGATTTAGTTCTCTATATATTTTAGAAATGAGGCCTTTATCAGAGACACTAGTTGCAAAAATTCTTTCCCAGTTTTCTGCGTCCCTCTGAATCTTGGTTGCATTGGGTTTGATTGTGCAAAAACTTTTCAGCTTAATTTAATCAAAATTATCTGTTTTGCACTTACAATGTTTTCTATCTCTTCTTAAGTCAAAAATGCTTCCCTTCTCCATAAATCTGATAAATACGCTGTTCCTTGCTCCACTAATTTGTTTATAGTGTCAATATTTATTCCTCGATCATGTACCCATTTGGACTTTATTCTTGTGTATGGTGTCAGGGATTGGTCTATGCCTAATTTCCACCACACTGTTTTCCAGTTTTCCCAGCAATTTTTGTCAAACAGTGAGTTCTGGACCCAGAAACTGGGTCCTTGGGTTTATCAAACAGTATATTGTTCTATTCATTGCCTGCTGTGTCTTGAGTACCTACTCTATTCCACTTGTCTACCCTTCTGTTTCTTAGATAGTACCAAGTGGTTTTGATAATTGCTGCTTTATAATACAGTTTGAGATCTGGTAGCACTAGGCCACCTTCCTAGGCTAGCATTTCTTTTCATGAGTCCCCTTGATATTCTGAACCTTTCGTTCTTCCAGATGAATTTTGATATTATTTTTTCCAACTTTAGAAAATAATTATCTGATAGTTTGATTGGCATGGTACTAAATAAGTAAATTAATTTAGGTAGAATTGTCATTTTTCTTATCTTGGCTCAGCCTACCCACAAGCAACTGATGTTTCTCCACTTAGATCTGACTTTATTTGTACGAAAAGTGTCTTGTAATTGTGTTCATATAGTCCCTGGGCTTGTTTTGGCAGGTAAACTCCCAAATATTTTATACTGCCTACCCTAGCTTTAAATGGGATTTCTCTTTCTATCTCTTGCTGTTAGACTTTGTTACTAATATATGGAAATGCAGAAGATTTGTGTGGGAGTCATGATGGCTTATGGAAAATTATGTCAAATTTGGTTGCCCAGTGAAGTTCATCAATATTGTATGTCAATTTCATGATAGCATGTTTGCCCCGGTTCTGGATAGTGGACAATGCTCTTGTGCTTTCCCAGTCACCAGTGGAGTGAAACAGGGCTGTGTGCTTACTCCCATGCTTTGTAGCATGATATTTTCAGCCATGTTGTCAAATGTTTTCAATGAGGAAGAACAAGGCATCAAGGTCAACTGCCATACTAATGGCAAGTTCTTCAATTTGAAAAGGCTACAAGCCAAGACCAAAGTGCAGGGAATGTTGGTACATGATTTTTCTCTTTGCAGATGATTATGCACTCAAATGCAACCTCTTAAGCAGAGGTGCAACAAAGTATGGATCTATTCTCTACTGCCTGTGCTAATTTTGGCCTAACAACACCAAGAAAACCCAGGTGCTCCATCAGCCACCACCTCACCATAAACCATCGTTTACAACAAATGGAGAAGTTTTGAATGCTGTGGATAAGTTCACTTACCTTGGTATTATACCTTCCAGGGATGTACACATTGACAATGAGGTTGATGCAGGAATTGCCAGAGCTAGCTCAGTGTTTGGGAAGCTCTGAAGAAAAGTTTGGGAGAGAAGAGGTATTAGACTGACTTCCAAACTGAAGGTCTACAGAGCCATTGTGCTGACGTCTTTGTTGTCTGCTTGTGAAACATGGACAGTAGACCAATGTCATGCCAGGAAACTGAATTGCTTCCTTTTAAACTGTCTTAGGAAAATTCTGAAGATCATCGGCAGGATAAGCCAGCAGACATTGAGGTCCTTGCTTGAACTAAAATGCCAAGCATTCAAACTATGCTTCAGAGAGTGCAGCTCCGATGGGCTGGCCACGTTGTTTGAATCCAAAATGTGCACTTACCAAAAAGACTTTTGTGGAGAACTCACAGAGCGTAGGCGATCACATGGTAGTCACAATAAATGATGCAAGGACATTCTCAAAGTCTCTCTCAAAAATTTTGGATTTGATTGTGGGACATGGGAGACACTGGCACAGGACCGCTCAGCATAGTGTGCCCACATCAGAAAGGGTCTGTGCTCTATGAGCAAAGCAGAGTTGAAAGAGCACAGAGGAAATGTAGGATGCACACATTTGGAGTAACCACCCCAAATGTTCCCATGGACGATCTGTGCCAGTCTGTGGTAGAGCATTCCGAGCTTGTATTGGTCTAATCAGCCGTAGTCATACACACTGAAACTTCACTTTATCATGGTGATGTCATTTTTGGGAATCTCTTGAGAATGAAGGACAACAGCCAACCAACCATTCTGCAAAGAGTGCTTTGTAAATCTTACAACTCTGTAAATGTGGGCTATTACTAGTACTTGTACTACTTCTAGTACTCCTACCACCATCACCATCAATACTAGTATCTCTACTACTATTCCTGCCACCAGCACCACCACTACCACTACCATGGCTACTACTACTACCATTACCACCTCTATCACCATAGAAGTTATGGTTGGTTTCCCTGAATAGGACCAGTAAACTGTAGTTGTTTACTACGTTCTAATGACTCTACTGAAATCTTTGGGATTAGACAGAATTTAACCAAAAAAATAAAGGTAGAAGACTTTGGAAACCCTCATTACCTTAACTTTTAAAAGAATTCTAGGTATAAAAAATGTGCAATGTGAAACCTATTTGGTTTGTGGTGGATTTCTATTTGTACCTTGGTTTTCTGCTTTCCTTTTTTTTTTACCCTGTCAATGAGAGGGCTACTCCTTTGTAGGAATAACTTGTGGCTCATGTGCCATAAACAGAAGGAATTTGAAACATGACTTCACCTGAAGTAATGCCAGCCCACATTTAATGCTTCACTGTTTCCAAAAGTAGTCTGTTCACAGCACCACTTGTAGGTAAATAATGTAAGTGTTATTATAGATGAGGATAATGAAACTCAGTGAAGGTAAGTCACACGAACAGTCACAGAGCTATTTTTTTGCAGATCCATGACTCCAATCCAGTGCTTTTTTCATTTTACCACAGGGTCTCTCCTGGGTTTCCCCTGTAAGCTGTGTATTTTTAACGACCCAGGCCCTTCTCTTCTTCATGCAAAGACGGGACTCTTTGCAAGTGATGTTTTGGAGATGCTTCTTTTTTTAAATTAACTTAATTTAGATGATCCAAGACTCATGAGAAACCTGGAATGGCCCCATTATTTTGCTAGTTAGGGAGAGATACATTTGTAGAGTTCAGTAGAAAAGAAGATAAGCCTAATTTCCTTCAACTGCCCACAGAAATCTCTTTCCATTTTATTTCCACATATAGGCTTGGTGCTTATGCATGGAGGAATATCTTTTAGTTCTGGCAGTATTCATTGGGTCACAAGTTTAGAGCTCAGAAAGATCTTACAAATTTTTTAGTTCAGATTTCTCATTTTTTAGATGAGGAAAGTAAGATCCAGAATAGGAAAATTATTACACATTGAGCTTTCTTACCATTCTTTAGGTTCCAGGTCTAACAGTCTTTCCAGTGTACCATACTAATCTCATAATAAAACCATGGTGACCCATGGCCCTGGATCCCTCATATCTCAGGGCTTATACAGATAGGGTCAGACCCACCCTAAAGGATCTCTTTTTCCTTTGCTTCCACTTTAGAGTTTATTCCAAGGATATCTCCAAAATAAAACTTTTAGTTATAGCTCTGTCTAGATTTTCCAAATGTGGATAAGAGAATATACCAGCTCCCGCAAGAGCACTTTAAGAACTAGATGCATCTCAAATAGGGCAGCCATTAATAAACTGCGCAGAAGATGCCGAGGACTCGCAAGAGCCAATTAAACAAGTACAGAAAATACAGAAAGTACTCAACTCACAAGGCCCCTCAGAGGGTAACAAAACTTAGAGTCAACGTTGGGCCAACACTTTGACATTTTGTTGAGCTCCTCTTTGTTATAGGGTCTTATATATTTTCCCCAAGACTCATACTCATCTGTTGTGCTTTAGATTCCCACCAAAAAGTAAATGTACTCTGGAGGCTGTTGAACAAGTAATTCCTATCCATTTACTCATTAGGGTGGAAGTTTATAGAGTATGTCTTTGAGTTATTTCTCTGTTTGTATGATGGGGCAGTAGCCAACAGACTTTATGTTGAACATCCATTGTTGTGATTTTGAATCATAAAACCATTTTCCCAAATTCTACCCACGTATAATTTTCTCTCTCTCCTTCCCCGCTTGCAAAGTTCTCTACTGCCTTTGGATTCCTCAGTTAGAAGTTACGTGTACATATGTACTTAGACTGATTGAGTTGGGGATCCAGATGGGTTTCTGTGAAGTATGGGGTGCCTAGGTATGCCTTAGAGGAGGAACAAAATATGAACTTGACCTTTCCCTGAGCAGGGTAAGCTCTTTGAAAGAACATAAATTCACTTTCTTTCCTGAAATTTATGAAGAAATGCATAGTGAAATAATTGAATTGGAGAAACAGTGAGGAACAAAGAGTTGACACCATATTGATATGGAGGTTTATACAGTTGAGTTGGATGTAGGACAGAACCTTTAAAGGGGTCAGGAGTTCTCACTAGAAAAAGAAATATGGGGAGGAGAGCAAAAAATAATCCCTTTATTCCAAAGAGAGAGGAAGAAAAACCAATACCTTCCCATGGAGTGCCACTTAGGGGTGAAGAGAGAGACAGAGCTGCAGAAACACAAACAGACTCACCTACAGGGGAGAGATACAGACCAGTCCACCAAGAGCAGAGGCACTGAGTCAGAACATCCAGGAGCACCCACTATATTTGTCAGATCTTTATTCTAATGCAAGAGATTTCATTGGAGTCTCTGAAAACAGAAAACAATCCACTTGTCCCATTCAGGAGAAGCTAATCATAACTTTTGTAGTAGTAGCAGTAGTGATGGTGGTGGTAGTGGTAGTAATTGTGGTAGTGGTAGTTCCTGGGAGACAGATCTATAAATCCATATAGCCCTGTCAGAGGGGAGACAATACTTGAAAAAGAAGCTATTTAGTTATATAATTTCAGTAGTACTGAGAGTCACGTGAACTTTGTAGGACCCTTCTAAGCATTATGTTTGACTATTTATGGACTCAGCTGTGAGTACTTTGAATCTTCTGTCAGGTTAAATAAAAGGTCCTTTGTTAAGCCTTTTCATCCCTGTTGCCCATTGTTTGACCATTAACTGGTTTTTTTTTAATTTTAAAAAATTTTTATTTTTAATTTATTTATTTGTTTTAAGTTTTCAACATTCATTTCCACAAAATTTTGGGTTCCAAATTTTCACCTCATCTTTCTCCTCCCCCCACCCCAAAACTCTGAGCATTCTAATTACCCTTATCACCAATCTGCCCTCCCTTCTAACATCCCTCCCTTCCCTTATCCCCATCTTCTCTTTTGTCCTGTAGGGTAAGATAAATTTCTATACCCCCCATTACCTGTATTTCTTATATCCCAGTTGCATGCAAGAACAATGCTCAACAGTTGTTCCTAAAATTTTGAGTTCCAACTTCTTTTTCTTCTTTCTTCCCTACCGGCATCTCCATTGGGAAGGTGAGCAATTCAGTACAGGCCATATATGTATAGTTTTGCAAATGACTTCCATAGTAGTCATGTTGTGTAAGACTAACTATATTTCCCTCCATCCTATCCTGCCCCCCATTACTTCTACACTCTCTTTTCACCTTGTCCCTCCCCAAGAGTGTTGACTTCTAATTACTCTTTCCTCCCATTGCCCTCCCTTCCATCATCCCCCCCAGCCTGCTTATCCCCTTCTCCTCCTCCACTTTCCTGTATTGTACGATAGGTTTTCATAACAAAATGAGTGTGCATTTTATTCCTTCCTTTAGCCAAATGTGATGAGAGTGAGCTTCATGTTTTCTCTCTCACCTCCTTCCTTTTTCCCTCCGTTGAAAAGTGTTTTACTTTCTTCTTTTATGAGAGATAATTTGTCCCATTTCATTTCTCTCTTTCTCCTCCCAATATATTCCTTTGTCACCCCTTAATTTCATTTTTTTAGATATGTCCCATCCCATTCAACTCACCCTGTTCTCTCTGTCTCTGTATATGTGTGTGTGTGTGTGTATGTGTGTAATTACACCAACTACCCAGATACTGAAAAAGTTTCAAGAGTTACAATATTATCTTTCCATGTAGGATTGTAAACAGTTCAACTTTAGTAAGTCCCTTATGATTTCTCTTTCCTGTTTACCTTTTCATGCTTCTCTTGATTCTTGTGTTTGAAAGTCAGATTTTCTTTTCAGCTCTGATCTTTTCATCAAGACTGCTTGAAAGTCCTGTATTTCATTGAAAAACCAGTTTTTTCCCCTGAAGTATTATACTCAATTTTGCTGGGTAGGTGATTCTTGGTTTTAGTCCTAGTTTCTTTGACTTCTGGAATATCCTATTCCATGCCCTTTGATCCCTTAATGTAGAAGCTGCTAGATCTTGTGTTAACCTGATTATATTTCCACAATACTGGCATTGTTTCTTTCTAGCTGCTTGCAATATTTTCTCCTTGACCTGGGAACTCTAGAATTTGACTACAATGTTCCTAAGAGTTTCTCATTTTGGATCTGTTTCAGGAGGGGATCAGTGGATTCTTTCAGTATTTATTTTGTCCCCTGGTTCTAGAACATCAGGGCAATTTTCCTTGATAATTTCATGATAGTTGATGTCTAGGCTGTTTTTTTGGTCATAGCTTTCAGGTAGACCCATAATTTTTAAATTGTCTCTCCTGGATTTGTTTTCCAGGTCAGTTGTTTTTCCAATGAGATAGTGAACATTATCTTCTGTTTTTTCATTCTTTTGGTTTTGTTTTGTAATTTCTTGGTTTCTCATAAAGTCATTAGTTTCCATCTGCTCCATTCTAATTTTTAAGGAACTATTTTATTCAATGAGCTTTTGAACCTCCTTTTTCCTTGGGCTAATTCTGCTTTTTAAAACATTCTTCTCCTCATTGGCTTTTGGGACCTCCTTTGCCAATTGAGTTAGCCTATTTTTAAAGGTGTTATTTTCTTCAGCATTTTTTTTGGATCTCCTTTAGCAAACTGTTGACTCACTTTTCATGATTTCCTTGCATCACTCTCATTTCTCTTCCCAGTTTTTCCTCCACCTCTTTTACTTGATTTTCAAAATCATTTTGAGCTCTTCCATGACCTGAGACCATTGCATATTTATTTTGAAGGTTTTAGAAACCTTGACTTCCTCTGATAGTATGACTTGTTCTTCCTCATCTGAAAGGATGGAAGAAAATACCTGTTCACCAAGAAAGTAACCTGCTATGGTCTTTTTTTTCCCTTTTTGGGGCATTTTCCCAACCAGTTATTTGACTTTTGAGTCCTTTGTCAAGAGTAGGGAATATTCTGGGTATCTGTACGGTCTCAGTTCCTCCAAGGTGGCACAATCAAGCATGTATACTGGTCTGGGAACAACCAGAAATTTTTGTACCTAGAATCTGAGTAGTAGAGTTTTCTCTCCACAGTCACCTGGCCTCCAGTTCCATCAAGCCAGTACTGGAGGCTGAGATTCAGATAAGCTGGGGGGGCAGGGCCACCATTCAAGGTGAGATAAAGATCAGCTGCTCAAATCCCCTAGGAGCATTAGGTGAAGGCAGGGCAGGTACACAGGGCTGAGGTAAGAATAAGCTGTTCTGTGTCCCCAGGCCGGAGTTATGAGAAGGCCCTTCTCCCTTCTGGGCCAGTTGAAAAAATCCTTTCACTGACCTTTGGCACATGTCGATTGAGGGATCTGGGGATTCCATCCCTGAGGCCTCCTCACACCCTCCTTGGTGCCCTGCTGCATGGCCAAGGCTGGGCCGGGCTCCAGTCCATGTTTGGTGCAACAGACCTTTCCTGTTGGCCTTTCAGGTCACCTTGGGCTCGAAATCTCCTCCACTGCGTTGTTCTGTGGTTTCTGCTGCTCTAGAATTTGTTGAGAGTCTTTCTTTACACGTATTTTATGGGCTGTGGGGGAGAAGCTAATGTATGTTCATCTTTCTGCTCTGTCATCTTGGCTCCGTCCCCCTCACCCCCCCCCCCCATTAACTGATTCATTAAAGAGTGATATTCCATGAATAGTACCACTTACATCATCAGGGGAAGAATATTTCATCTTATTATACTAAAAAGGTGGACCTTTGCATAGAAGCCTAGTGTCTTTGAAAGTACTGGTAAGTTTCTAAAGGCAATTCAGTCAGTTCTCGCCTCCCAGTTGAGTTCACTGCCTCATTCATTGGCACTGCCTCGTGTCTGGACAATCCACACATGCTAATGGTAGAATTGTCAAGTTTCGCTGTCTAGCTACATTGCCATCCTTCTTTGACTTGGGTGTTCCATAGTCAACAAACTAAATTCTCTGAGTGATTATTGAGCTTATTTAGCAGGCTCTTTAATGTTCTGGGGCATGATCAGTCAGTATAATGTAATCCATTAACAGGCGTATCTGGGAGACCTTACCATCCCTAGGGACCGTCTCTGCCTCTTCCATTTGGTTTTGTAAACTAAAGATTATGCATCTTTGTAAATAACCTATCCAGATGAGTAGTCATTGATGAAGAGATGGGAGAATAAGCTTGTTGTCTTCTCTGAGCCCTCCAACTGTTAATGTTCTTTGTTTCCTTAAAATATTTTAAATTTACTTCTATGCTTACATATTATATCACCCAAGAGAATATAAACTCCTTTAGGGCAGGACTTTATTTTTTATCTTTGTATCAACAGCATATGGGACAGTACCTGGCACATGGAAGGCACTTAATGTTGTAGAATTGAACTGGGTAAATCCCTGGGCTGACGTTTAACTCTGGTATCAGTCAGTGTATACTCTCTTGCATCACATGGTATTTTCTGGCCAATGTTTCTATACCATGTTTTCTGGTCAGAGGATACAGATTTTGTGTAAGGAGTCAGGGGTGTGTGTTGTGTTCCATTCTGGTTGTCCTGATAATTCCTCCATCGTGGAAGCCTTTTTCGTAAAAATGAGGCTGAGTGTGTGTTGTTCTCCCAGACTTCTGAGCCCTGCTGTTGGTAGAGCTTCTCATCATTAGATTGCTTCCATCTGAGATCACGTTTTCAGCGCAGTATCTGGCTCAGGTGAAATCAATGTCACACGTTAATTAACTATTTTGATTAAGTTTATGCTGGAATGAATTTCTCTCCTTTTTCATGATTAATAAAGTGACCCAATTTTAAGGTGTACCCAAAGACCTTTCATCCTAAAGAATCATTTCTTGTGCTAAAAGTGGATATTAAAAAACAAAACAAACCCACATACACTTATAAGCTTACAATGGGAACATTCAGAATTAACTGTTTAATTACTTGATCCATTAGTTACCAAAGATTAGAATTTCAAATGAACCACTGATCTCTAGAAAATGGATTTATGGTGTCACTTGCCAGTTAGGACGACAGGGGGAAGGGGAGGATACTAATACTCTTGTGATGACTGACAGGAGTTAGTGGCAAGATTTTTTCCCTCATTTATAATTTGAGTTCATGATGGTCTTTTAGGGTAAAGCAGAAACTGAAGAGAGGGGAAGAGGGGAGTCTTAGCGACTGATCTGATCCCATGTAGGATGAGTCATTGAAATGCTTTCTGTAGCCATGACTGGTTCTTCCCATCCTGGTCACATCACATCTGGAGCCTCATGTTAGCCCCAGCAGCTTCATTTCTTGAAGGACGTTGATAATGGAGCATGGCCAGAGGAGAGCAGTCAGGATGTTAGGGATCTTGACTCTATATGGTATGAGAATCACTTGAAGTAGCTGGAGAAGTTTAGATTGGTGAAATGAAGACTGGGGTGGGGCTGTAGTGGGGGGTAGGGTGTGTCTGTGGGGCTAGGGATGGTTGTATTCAAGTATGGTATTTGAAGACTGTCACATGGAAGAGGGAGTAGCCTTGCTCTGTTTGACCTCAAAGGGCAGAATTCAAAATAATGCATAGAAATTGCAAAAATCTAAACTGAATCCTGACATCAATAATATTCCTAAATTGGGCTGGGCCATATCAGTAAGAAGTGGGTTTCCCGTCCTTGAAAGTCTTTAAGCAGAAGCCAGATAGCTGTTTGCTGGATTTATTATGATGGAATTATTTTTGGAGGTATACATTGGACTCAATGGATGGCTCCTAAGGACCCTTCTATCCCTGAAATTCTGCTATTCTGTGGGTGTTTAAAGATCATATTATGCTAATTGAATGTAAGTGTAAGTGAAGGGTAACATTTCACTGGTGTAGTAAACAGAGAATGTGCATTCTCTGTCTTGTTACGCAGGATCTCAAAATGGTGACAGAAAAATAAGCAAAACTGGATTGGAAAATGTGTGCTGATTTAGAAGGGAGGCCGCATGGAGCAGCAGAAAGAGCCATAGCTCTAGGGCTAGAAGACCCTGATTCATATACTTCCCTGAGCAAGTCACTGAACTTTTCTGAGCCTCAGTCTGTCTCCTTACCTGTAAAATAAGGGGTTGGACTCTAGAGCTGTGGTGGTCATTGTGTTCATCCTTCATTGCAGAATAAGACCATGCCATCAGAGAAATGATGCCATGACTTGCACTTGACTTTGTTTTGAGTGAGTGAGGGCTGTGCAGGTCACCTGCCTCACTTCTCCTCCAGAGCCATCTGGATCCAGTGACCGGATATTCATCAGGATGACTGGAGATGATCCAGGATGCACGGGGAGACCTTGGCCCTTTTAGGTCAAGGTCTATTCAGGTACTCACTTAGAGTGATGTAACGCCCATTCTTGAGTAGGCCTGTGTAAGAAGGGGATGGCCCCTTTAAATGAGGCAAAGAAAAGCAAAGACTTTGGGCTGGAAGGGAAACAGCAACAGTTATTATTGATAGTTAAGCCAAGTGGTAACTGTGGTAGTAAATTCCCTATTAAATGACTTGTTTGAGATTCATACAAGGGAGTATGAGGCAAGATTTGAATCCAGATCTCTCCAGTTCCAAGCCCAGTAACCTTCACTACATTCTTCAGTCTTCAAACTTCTAAGACTGTATACATTAGGACATCTGGGAGGGGCGTAAGAAAATTGTCTTAAGTATGTTTTTAAGCCTGTATGATGGGCTTACCCTAAAAGTAAAAAAGTCATCTAGAAGCTGAGGGTGGTAAAAACTATTGACTTACTGTGAAAGTTACTTTGAAAAGTGGTTTACATTTAGAAGATTGCAAGTTCATCATGGAAGGCCTTCCTCCTCTAGGTTCCTGGAGACTTTGTCTTCTAGGGTAGAGCTCTCTTCTCTGGATTTGGATGTGTCCCTAATAAAATTGTGGCATCTCATGGCCTTTCCCTCAGCCTGAAGTTTCAAGAAAAGCCTTCTCCAACCCTGGCTTTAAGCATCTTTTATAATAGCAACTTAGTAAAGGAGCTTTGCATTTAAGCAGGTATTTGCAGCACCATAAGCAACTCATTAGAATCAAAGGGAAGTCTGGGAAAGCAGCCATGATGTCGGCTTAGGTGGGCAACAGGCTTAGAAGGCTTTCAAATCCTGCCTGTACCTGAATAGGAATCCTTTTTACACCATCTATGAAATGTAATTTTCTAGTTTTACTTGAATATTTCTAGAAAGGGGAATTCCATCAGACATATTAGTTTTCTTACTTCAAGCTGAATTCTGCATTTTTACCTTTTTCCTGTTGCTTTAGGTTCTGGTCTTTTGGGGTGAGCATTAAAAAGTCTGATTATTCTTGCACATGACAGGCCTTCACACACCTGGAAACCACTGTCACCGTTCCCTGTTGAGTCTTCTGCCTTGCAGGTTAAACATGACCCATTTCCTTCCACTGATCACTGCATTCAATGTCCTCTCACCAGCCAGGCCACTTTCATCTGGATGTGTTCCATCTTGTCAGCATTGTCTCACAAGGCTTCTGGGTTTTCATGAATGTATAATTATAGCAGAGATGGGGAGTAACAGTTTAAACTGGGAAAATTAACTATTCATCTTAGAAAGTGGGTCATGTGAGGTAGGATGTTTTCATGTATGTAATTTTACAGGAACATTGTAATAAAACAGTACACGTTAACTTTCCTACCTAATAAATTGTTGTATCACTAAATATTTCTTGATTTTATAGGATAACACATTTAGGGTGAAAGAGACCTTAGAATTCATCTAGACCAGCACTTCATAGGGGTCTCAACCCCCAGTTTGAGACATGCTGAAGGAGTCCTGAGGGGAAAAAGTTTAAGAAACCCTGATATCGACCATCCCCAGTTTTACAGATAAGGAAACTTAGGCTCATGGAGGATAAATGTTTTGCCTAAAGTCAAACAGATGGTAAATGACAGAGCCAGAAGTTGAACTTAGGTCTTCTGACTCCAAATCTAAGACCCTTTTTCCTCTGTGCCATATTCTTTTAATGTTCCCTGCTCCTTACTGTAACGAGTCCATACGTTCCTTTTGGTTTCCACGGCTTTCATAGCCTGCCCTGCTTTTCACAGAAGGAACAGAATAACTCCCCATATTCCTGTAGAGCTTTAAGATTCACAGTTTTTTGTTTCCTTTTTTTGTAACAACCTCATGATGTAGGGGCTACGGCTACTATTATTTCTGTTTTGCAAATGAGGAAACTGAGGCTAAGAGAAATCGAGTGATCTGTCCAGCATCACACAGCTAGTCTATGTATGATCCACAATTTAGAATCTGGGCTCTCTTGACTCCAGGTCTAGTGCTTTTCCTGCCATGTAATACTGCCTACCACGACTCTCTAAAAGACCCTGAGAACCTTCCGAGAGCAGTGCAGTGAGGCTTCCGTTGGACTTAGATGTGTGCATACCCTTGATCATCAGGAGTGGACTCCTAGCTCATTAGGACCCATATTTTCCTTGAAATGTATCCCCTAGCCTGATTATTTCAGACATGTTTTCTCTTCATTCTCCTTGTGCTAGCTAGAGAATTACTAGCATTGCACTCATCATCCATAGGACTGGTGTCGAAACAAATTGGGATTGTGTGGTTCCAGTAACCCAACGTGTATGTGTGTGTGTGGGGAGTGGGGGGGAAGTGTACTTACCGTAGAGAATTTCTGTGTCAACCTCGGCGCTAATTTTTCTGAATAGTAGGAATGTGCTACTTTGGTGAGAGAAGTTGTTAAACCTGTACACTTGGCCTATTTTCCACAAATCACAAATTATCTTTTTCCACTTCCAAGGTTAATCTCCTTATAACTCCTCTGCATGCAGTATCATATGGTGTTCATGACCTCTTGTTTAAGAGAGAGCCAAGTTCATCGTTAAGATATTTTTGGTGCGTGAGAAAAATGATTTATTACCAAACTCAGGGATTTTAGCTCAAAAGGCAATAAATATCAGATGAGATAATATATGTAAAGTGCTTTGCAAACCTTCAAGAGCTGTACAAATGTCAGTTATTATTATTTAGGTTGTGGGAGGCTTGGGGGATGGAGTTCATAAAAGTATGAGGAATCTGGGAGCTTTTGAAATGTTCTGTTTGCAAAGAATTTACTATGTGCTCAGCACAGTGGTAGGTGATAAAGAAGAGGCCTGAGATGTGATCCCTGCCCCCAGGCAGCCTTATGGTTTTGTTAAGGAGCTATTAACTTAAAACAGTAGTAACTTACTGGTATGGATTTTAAGTGTCTCTGTTAATTTGTGACACAGTCCTTCCTCACTTAAATCCAATTCACTCTCAAGTTATGGCCTTACCTTCCTGATGCCATGGTCCTCTTTGAGAACAAAGGACAGCCACAACAAAGTATCTAGAGGAGGGTTATCCCTATTTTTAAAATAAAGTTCTAGGTTTCTCTTAATAAACACCACCATATGCTTAATGGTACTTTATATTTAATACATTCCTTTTTCTTAAAAACAACAACAAAACCCCTTTATCCATTTTCTCACTTGATCTTGCCAAATATGTGCGAGGTAGGTAAGATGTTTCATTACTACCCTTTCACAAATGGGGAAATGGAGGATCAGAGGGGGCCTATAGGAGTTGTCTGCTGTCCCAGAGTAGAAAAGTCATGACTTAAACACCAGTCTTCAGATTCCAAGTTGAGTTTGTTTTCTCCTAAGGTGCCTTGCCTTCTATTTGTGCTTTGAATTATTACTCAAAACTGCTAAAGATCATGAAGAGGAAAAAATAAATATCCTTTGGGGATTACAAAAGCTTTACACGTGTGATCTTTATTCCTCTAAACAGCCTTACGAAGTAGTGGGAATGTTACATGCCCGTTTCTCAGATGGAAAAACTGAGGGGCACAAAGAAGTGATTTACCTCAGATTAAATAATCAACCTGTGACAATCAGGTTTTAAACTCAAGTTCTGACTCTGTTGTACCTTTGGTGCCTGGTACTTTACTCTAGTGTTGTTACCTTTTTCCCTTGTAGTAGGTTCCTCACCAGGCCTCACCCAGCCAGCTGCCTCCTTGGGCAGCCCTTCTTGTCACCAGGCTCTCTCTGTGTTACCAGTACTAGATTCCTGGCTCTCACCTGCCATTGGGGTGGCCCGGCCAGCGTGGACAGGAAGTGGGTGGTGGAGGTGATTTCCTTTGAGGCCTGCTGCTTTTCTTTGGGCTGTTACCAGTTCCAGGAAATGCCTGACCAATGGTAAAGAGGGTGAAAGCCAGGAGGGAGAGCAATTGTAGCTTTTCCTTTTTTTTTGTAAATTAATTTATTTGTTTTCAGTTTTCAACAATCATTTCCATAAGTTTTAAATTTTCTCCCCCTCCTTCCCTGCTTCCTCCCCAAGATGGTATGCATTCTTATATGGTTTCTACACATTAAACATATTTTCACATTAGTCATGTTACATAGAAGAATTAAAACAAATGGGATAAACTATGAGAAAAGCAAAAACAGAACATAACACAAGAGAAAATAGTCTGCCTCATTCTGTATTCCGATTCTGTAGTTCTTTCTGTGGATGGGGATGGCATTTTGCATCAAGAGTCCTTTGGAAGTGTTTTAGGTCCTTGCATTGATGTGAAGGACTCAGTCTATCAGAAACAGTCCTCAAACACTGTGGCTGTTACTGCATATAGTGTTCACCTGGTTCTGCTCATTTCACTCAGCATCAGTTCATTAAGTCTCTCCAGGTTTTTCTGAAGTCTCTTTGTCATTTCTTAGAGCACAATAGCACCAACAACTTGTTCAGCCATTCCCCAATTGATGGGCATCTTCTCGATTTCCAGTTCTTGGCCACCATGTAGCTTTTCCTTTTGATACATTGAGTGATTATCCTTTGTAGCCATGTTATTTTCAGAGATTTCAATGTTTTTTCTCTTGACTTCATCTGAATGCTAACTGTGACTTTAATAGCCAGGACAGTGTCCATTTTGCTTTCTTTACCTCTATGGGAACATCTCACATCTCCCCCCTTCTGAGTACTGTATAAGTTCTGGCACATTCCATTTGGTGAGGCCTCATGGCAGCTGTCCTGAGGTGGCTCAGTAAATACAGAAGTAGGCCTGGCATCAGGAAAACCTGGGGTGTGTGTATGTGCGTCTATGGGCAAGCCATTCTAACCCCTCTCTGCCTCACTTTCCTCATCTTTACAACGAGTCACCACCACCACCACCCACCCTTAGCGTGATTGTAAAGGTACAGGCAAACGTTTGTGAAGTTCCATGTAAATGCTGCCTATTATTATCTCTACTGGCCTGCTCAGTGCCCTAAAGCTCCGGTTCAGTTCATCAAACATTTGCTCTATACATGCTACTGTACTAAGCTTTGAGGAAAGCAAATGTGATATACTTCCTGTCCTCAAAGAGATTATATTCTACTGGGATGGATACAGCCTGTGCACAGATAAGCAAATGCAGAATATATACAAGTAAGGGGGTGATGATAGGATGGACGACAGGGGAAGAGTCTGCAGGACAGAATCTCAAGATTATATTTGCATCCGTGTGTTTTGCTCTCCTGATGCAAATTTTTAGGAGCTTTCTACTTTGGGACAACAGGCAAAATGAAATTAGAAGCTTGACCTATAAAGAGCATCGAGACACAGGATCTGAATCCTGTACTTAACTTCTCAGCATGTGGTGGAAGGGTGGTGTTCTTGGCATCCCCAACTGGAACATTTTTAGCACAGGAAGGAACTTTAAATCTACTTAAAAGCCCAAAATGTGTATACATCAAGAGGTCACCAGTCACTCCCAATTTTGTAGTTGAAAAAAACAAATGTATTGGTTACATAAAGGGAGGGTTATTTTGGGTGTTGACCAGAGAAAAAGAGGCAAAGGGGTAGGAAGTTGGTGGAGAAGATGTCATGAATTCAGAGTGAAGGGAAGAAATAGACATATAATACTGCCTTATCTGCATTTAGTAAATGTTTTGGTTTTTAGTGTCAAATAGTTTTTAAAAAATTATTGGTTTGGACCTGTGATTTCATTCTTATGGAGAACTTTTGGTGTAGAAACTCACTCCACTGATACAAGTAACTGCCTTGTCTATAAGTTTTAAAGAGTTACTTGGGATGCTGAGACTTTGCCTATGTTCACATAGCTACCTGTGTCAGAGGTGGAACATGGACCCTGGTGTCCCTGATGGAAGATGAGCCTCTCTCCTGGATGCCTACCAGTGGGGCCTCTGTTAAATGGCATTCTTTTTCTTTCCCCTAAAGAGCACCTTCTCCAGGGAAGACACCACCAGTATTATCACATTAGCATGGTGGCCCTGGGCACGTCACTGTGCTTTCAGGCTTAGTTTCCCCTTCTTTGTCAAATGGTGATAATAATACATTACCATCATGTAACAGCAAGCACCGTGATGCATCCAGGGCTAGCACAGGTTCATAGATCTGCTTTACTAAAAGGAAAGCAACTTTTGAGGGTCAACAATCTTCTTTAGTCACATGTACCAATGGAGAAAATACAAGCAGAGAAATAAAGACCAATAGATAGGGCTTCTAACTGTCTGACCATAAGCAATACATACATCACAGATCAACAGCCAGATCCAACTGTGTGACCATTACATACATACATAGTTGCCAGGGAGAGAAGCCCCAACATCAGGGTTTTCAAAGGGGGTGAGGGTGCTGTTTAACGACTACCCAAAGTCGTTATGTGTTCATCCTTTGTTGCTGAAGAAGACCATGCCATCAGAGAAATAATGACATGACTTGTACTTGACTTTGTTTTGGGTGAGGGAGGGCTCTGTGGCACGTGAAACTCTTCCAAAGGGTAAGCCCCCAAAGCAAAACCTCCCCTTGGAGTGTAGGTCCATTTTTCAGCTTCAAAGGGCATCACGACCCTCATGACCCAGTACCTCATTAGAAGCTGTAGAAGGTGTGGGCCTTCCTACAAAACAAGCCTCCCCTAATCGAGCTTTCCCTTAATGGGCTCCACCTGAGGTCTGTTAATTGGTGGGGAAGAAACTTTTACCTATTTGGTGAAGATCAGAGAGAGAAAGTTTTTATGTTAAAAGTCTTTTTAAATCTAAAAACAAAGTATTTGTGCTGGTTTTTTTTCTGTTGTTGTTGCTGAATGTGCTTTGACCAATCTAGAGCCTTGCAAAGAGAGTAAATGTGAACTTTCTTCTTTTTCTGTGCTCAGTCCTATTGTTACAGGTACCGCTGTGCTGCCCGCAGCCAGAACACACCAGACAGCTCAGCTTCAAACCTTGGGTTCCGCTGTGCTGCCAGCCGTCTCCCGGATACATGATAAAACCCAAGGAGGGGAGGAGGCCCCGTGTGTCAACCAGCAGAAGAGTGATGTCCAGCCTGCACTGGACTTCCAGGATAGCTTTGATGTGACCAATCTCTTTTCTAATGAAATTGCCCAACTTTTGGAAGTTCTGCACCCACTAAGCTGCCAGCCAAAGGACCCTCCCTTCCCTGCGAGACCCAATCACTGACACAGGGTGTTAATAGCCAGTGTTTTATTATTGTGCTGTGTCTTTGGAGAGACCTGCAATTTTATTATTTTGGGGGTTAGTCTTTAAAGGGAAGACTTATGATTTCAGAAGAAGAATCTATGATAGATTTATTTTTTAGCTAAGATGTTTTTACATGCGTGAGCCTTGTGGGATGTTATTCGTGTAAATCAGAGTTGTCTTATGTCAGGCTTCATTCAGAGGGAGGCGGGACATAGTACTTGGTATTCATTAGCACTTTTTTCTTCTTCAAGGAAATCCAAGGAGGGTATGTTGTGATGTGCCTCCCACCTGGGAGAATGGGACAGTAGACTCCCGTTTAGCTCAGTGTCCGGAATGCCTGGGGAGGGGTAATTCTGTAGTACTATGTCTTTTAAACATTAAGTGCCTTTAGTTTGGAGGGGTAGCTGTGTACTCAAGCTCCATTTTTCCTTTTGCCAGTCTTTGGTGAATGTGACATTTAAGGTCTGTAGTCAGTCCTTGTTCATTCTAAATATGGGAATGTTGGTGAATGGCCTTGAATGAACCAAGTTCAGACGGTCCAGTATTCTTAATCAAAGAGTAATAGGACATCAAGTAGGCTTTGGAGTAATACTTTGAATTGTGCACTATTTTGAATAAATCATTGTGGGCCTAATGAGGCTTTAATTGGATCAGTTTCTTTTCTAGGTCTCACTGTGTTTACCTCTAAAGATGAGAAAGATTCCTTACGTGATATTAATCACATAAATAAGAGTTGTCTTATGTCAGGCTTTATTCAGAGGGAGGAAGCACATAGCACTTTGTATTCATTCACACTTTTTTCTTCTTCAAGGAAATCCAAGGACCACATGTTGTTGTGATGACTCCCATCTGGGAGAATGGGACAGTGGGCTCACCATTAGTTAGTCCAGTGTCAGACCACCATCACTGAGATTGGTTTGTTTTTGGTCAGAGCTTACATGTCAGAGGTTGGCAAGTTGTTCCCTTGGGCATTTGAAAGATCCAGTGAGATCTATGTGCTCAAGTGAGAGGCAGTATCACGTAGTGGATAGGAAAGTGTCCTTGGAGTCAGAAGACCTGAGTTCAAGTCCTGTCTCTAAAACATCCTTGCTTGTTTAACCCTGGAGGAGTCACTTCACTTTTGAAAGCCCCCAGGCAACTTTCTTCCACTCTCAGTTAAAGAACATTTGCCTAGTAGTGTTGATAGAAGGACATTCCTACACCAATGAAATCATAGCCCTGGACCCAAAATATGATATCTGTAATTTTAGCCAGTGAAGAAGGCCCCTGATGCTAGCTTTTCTCCCTGGCAGCAGCTGATGACCTCCTGAAAAGCCAAGTGATTGGCATCCTGGATATCCTGACATCTGCTGGGAAGAAAAGTACTTCCTTCTTTTCATCTGGCCCCAACCCTTGCATGAAGCCCCAGCATCACTGGGGTGTCCCTTTCCTTCTAGAAACATGGTGCCAGCCTTTGATAGGTTCTGGGGACCAAATACATAATTTTTTTTTTTGGCCATAAACTTTGGCAAGTTTTGGATCTTTAGAAGAAAATTATTCTGCAATTTAGATTGGAGACCACGAATCTAGGAGAGCAACTGTGTGAAGCTGAAATGACCCAGGTGCTCCCACATTTACAGCTGACTTTGTGATACATGACCAAGGAGGGGTTAGTGATAGTGTTGATAGTGATACATGACCAAGGAGGGGTTAGTGATAGTGTTGAGAAGCAGGAGGGTAGAGTGGCAAAGGGGTCAGAGTTCAAGGCCTGCATTTGACACATGCTGACTTTGTGACTTTGGGCAAGTCACTTAACCTCTTCTTGCAGGGGGTGACTGTCCAAGACTCCAGATTAAAAACATCTGCCAATCTGCATGGCTAGACAGGATTTCCTCCCTGGGGGCTCCCTCCACCAATAAAATCACAGATCCCAACAAAACTCACATAACTACTTTGATTTTGTTTTGTTTGAGGCCTTCCAAGGCTTGTGCTCCACGATTAGGATTTCCATGTTAGAAACACTGCTCTTGTGTCCTTTCTTTTATAGATCTTTGGAAGGAAAAAGAAAAATGCTTCTAATAGATGGAGCACAGAACAGAAATTTAGCACTATGATTTCTAGGTCAAGCTCTGTACTTATTATGACTGACCTTGTGCAAGTTCCCATGTCCCTAAAGTTGAAAACAAGATAAGCCAAGTCAATCGGAATCTGTGAATAATCTGTCCACCCCATTCACCAGCAGGTAATCAACAACGTTGATAGGAATTGTACAGTACTTGGGGGGAAGGGTAGGAAAGCGGCACTACCTGGGCAGAAGAGCTGGTTAATATGGGTGAGGCTCAGATGGCTATTAAACTAATCAGCACTTTATTATTTGGAGTTTAATTTTATGCTTATTCTGTATCCCATTTTATTTCTCACTGCTTAAGATTAGACTGTAAGATTCTTGAGGGCAGGAACAGTTGGTCTTAGTACAGTGAGGGCAGGAACAGTTGGTCTTAGTACAGTGCCCAGCACATGTGGGCTTTTAATAGATGTTTGCAAATCAGAAGTTCCTGCTCTTGGTCTGAAGGTAAGTGGTGTTGGAAAGAAGTGGGGAAATAATGACGTCTTGTGGTTTCTGGTCAAAAACTCCCAGAGTAAAACTTTTTTCTTTCTACCCATGTGTTTAACTTTGTGGGATTTCTTTTTATTTAAAAATAAAAGTTGCCAAAGAATGGACCTGTCCAAGCTTGTTTGTGATGAATAGAAATTCCTGTTCACTATTTTTCCTTTTCTTTTATAAATTTTCCATAATGCTTTATTTTTTGTTTTATTTTTAAGAATATTTTATTTTCCCCCAATTACAATTAAATTACAATTAAAAGATTTTTTTAAAAAATAGAAATGCTTTGGGGCTGTATTCAGATACCATCAGTTCTTTTTCTGGGGATGGATAGCAATTTTCATCATAAGTTCTTCAGAGTTTTCTTGAATCATCGTATTGCTGAGAGTAACAATTGCTATTTTCTTAGATGCTTAAAACTCCTTGGAAGTGGTAAACTCAAAGAGCCTCAGGTGAAGAATTGACAACACGCCTGAAGAATCGTGGGCTCTTGTCCTTGTGCTTGTGAGAAAGGCTTTGATTAATTTCTTAGTTAAAAATAGGAAGTCATTGCAAACTATTTTCAGGTAACTTGAGAAGTTAGATGTGTTCATTTCAAAAGCATACCCTGTTGGGATAGGAAAGTTGATGGGAACTAGAAAGGAATTATTTTCTTGCTTGAGGTCAGTCATGAGTTTTAATCTGTTCCAAAATGGTAAGGACCCAAAGTAATTACTATTTGAAAGCTGGTAAGGGGCCTTTGTGAAATAGCCTTACAGTATCCCTAGATAGAATTGATACTGCCTAAAATAATTGATTAGGGATAGAATTGAGTCCCTTTGGGAATATTGCAGGTGGGATGACTCTCCTGAGGAATTCAGGATTGCAGGCGGGATGACTCTCCTGAGGAATTCAGGTGTGAGCTCTGTTTTTCATTAGTTTGTAGTAGTTCATCTACTACTTAACATTTTACAAAGCCCTTGTTTTTGTGCTTTGTCTCATTTGAATCTTATAAGCCAGTGAGGTAATCAGGGATGGATTTATTATTTCCATTTTACCAACAGGGAAATGGAGACCTAGAATGTTTGAGCCCTAGAATTGGAGTCAGAGAATATGGGTTCAGATCCTAACCTTGCCACTTATAAACTCTGACTTTGAGCAAATGTGGGCCTCAGTTTACTGATCTGTAAAATGAAAGGTTTGGACTCTAGATTTTGTAGATCTAGATTTATGTTCTTATATTTTCAAGTAGAGTGGGCTTGTGGGTGAAGGTGGAATGAACAACTTCCCCTTTTGGCCTCTCAGGCTTCTACCCAAGTAGGGTAATAATGCTCAGTGCTATGAAGCAAAACATCAGGTAAAGTGAGATGAACTAATGGAAAATCAAGAGGGGAAGAGGCCACATGTTGTCAGGTGGCACCTATAAGAGATTCACCCACGTCGTTTCATTTGGTGCTGATAGAGGAAATTGGTTTGTTTTTTTTAAACGAGATTCAATTTTACAACCCCCTCTAATGCTGCATTCTGAAAGTCTAGGATTTTCACTCCTGAAAAAAATTGCAAAGTGTCTTATTTTTAATTCTTTAAAAAAATATGAACAGGGGAGAATATGACGGGAGTCCTCCAAAGAGCAGCCTCACAAGGAGAGGAGCACAAGCTGCTTCTATGGCATGCCTGCTCTGGATTAGACTCCTGTACCATCCAAGGACAGAAAACACTGGTGGGAAGGGGTCCTGCCAGAAGGGAAGAGGCTGTGTTTGAAAAGCTAACGTGAACCTTGTGGCCCATCTCGACCATGCAAAGCTACAGCTAGAATGATTACCATTCATGGCCAAGGATGTGTTTCATAAACTCCTCGACTGCATTGTCCTGAAACTGTTCGTTAAGGAGGAACGTCGAGTAAGATGTGGCTGGCAGCTTCCCTTTTGCATGTTGCTCATCTGAGGAAATTCAGGAGGCCCTGATACTCAGGGGAAGAGACTGCCCCCCTGAAGGTTCTTTACAAACAAAGTGAACCCCCAGGACCACCTTGCTGCTGCCTAGATGCCCACAAAGTATGTGCTAGCCCTTCTAGCTTTCTGTTACCCTCTCTGCTGCCTGGGTTAGGGGTTCATTCTTTAAAGGAATATTTTGTGTTCCTTTAAAACTTTCTAGTTAAGGCACTTGAAGAATTATTAGTTTATTATTTTAGGCAGTATCCTGTTTGGGACCTCATAATTTGAGAGGCAAAAGATCTGGATGGTGTCCCGGTGAGAAAGTTTTTAATGGCTTAGTAAATAAACTCTCTGAGAGACTCAGTGCTTTTTATCTAGGAGCAAGGGAAGTTCTAGGAGGGGAAGACGATGACCTGCCATTCTCTCTGAAGGCAGAGAAAAGGAATTACATGAACTATGTCCTCTGATAGAGAAGAACAAGCTCTTAACCTGGAGTCAGTGTGGCATACCTTGGCCTCGAATGTAATAGCCTTATGGCCTTGGGCAAGCCATCAAACCTTGTAGAGCATTAATTTCCTCACCTGTAAAAATGGGGATAAAAAACCCTTAAATGGCCTACTTGAGAGAATTGTTTTGGGGATAATAACAGATCTACCTCACAACAAGTGAGATATTTGTAAAGTACTCAGCACAGAGCTTGGCACATTTAATAAATGATTGTTCTGTTTCCCCAGTTGAGGAAACTGATGCAGACGGCCACTGGAGGATTTGCCCAGAGCCACACAGCTAGTCAGTATCTGAGGCTGTATTTGGACTCGGGTTTCTCTGACTAAACGCAGCACTATCCACTGTACCGCCTCATTGTGATTGGTCATTTTTGTACTCCTTAGTTGGATCTAAATAAGAAGAGAAATCCGTTAACTTGTGTGGGATGGAAAGTTGGGCCCGTTCATTAGCCTGTAGCTCAGGGGTGGGGAACCTGCAGCCTCGAGGCCACATATGTCCTTCCAGGTCCTTGGGTGCAGCCTTCCGACTGAGTCCAAGTTTTACAGAACAAATCCTTTTATTAAGGGGGTTTGTTCTGCGAAGTTTGAATTCGGTCAAAGGGCTGCACTTGAGGACCTAGAGGGGCATGTGTGGCCTTGAGAATGTAGGGTCCCCACCCCTGCCTAGGTGAAGCCTATCTAGATGCAGCAAAAAATGGAATTAGTGACCCTGGCCCCTTTGAACCTTGTAATCCTGTATTGTCATACGCTTCCCTAGGTGGTTCAGGACAAGATAGACCCAGACTATGTATTCACTAGACTATATAGAGCCAATGCCTACCGTGCCCTGCTCCATCCTCTGCACTGAAGATGACATCCCCTACCCTTCTCTGGGGTTCTGAAAGTTGTGCTCAAAGGGAGCCCATGTTGTGGCAGGAGTGGATGGAATCAGAGGTCTGTAGTAAAGGGATGGTTGAGCCTTGGAGGCTTTGAAGGAGTCTAGAAGACAAGGCCAGAAGAAGCTGGTTATCAGCAAGGTGCTAAGGATAGAGATGACTCCTACAGGCAGGGAGCTTATATTCTTTTTGTTTGTTTAGTACGCTTTTAAATGTCCTCCCCCAATAGTATTTTATTTTTTCCAGTTATATGTAAAGATAATTTTCAACATTCACTTTTATAAGATTTTGAGTTCCAAAATTTTTTCTCTATCCCCTCCTACCTCCCCCATGATGGCAAGCAATCTGATATGGGAGCTCCCTTCCATGGGATGAAAAGGCAAAGGGAGGGGGACAGGCACTGGGATCCCAATAGGGAAGGGGGAAAGTGGTTTCTAGTGACACTCTGTGAGAGTGAGGAATCCTTAGTATATGTATGGGAGGTGGGACTTGCCTGTCATCTGCTTTGCTGTGCTGTTTAAATATTTTTCTGCTTTATACTAACATGTCTTCTTATTGGGCAGGTTAAAAAAAAAACAAAACATTGAGGGCTTGTGAGCTGTGGTCTAGAGAGTAGATGTTAAGCATGCCTTGAATCTGGTGTTGAAGGGGCCTCATAATCCAGTGGGGAGATATAGATGTATAGCAACCAGGCACCATGTTTTCTAAGAGATTATCTCCAGCAACTGCCCTAAGCAGCCATGCAGTTAAAATAACTCTTGTCCTGTTGAAAGGCTTCCTCTCTGGGACCTTGCAGATGTTTGGTACATAGTGCATCAGGCCTTTGCCTAGTGTATTACACCTCCCATGGTGACACACTTCGTCTGGAAAACCTTGGCATTGGAGATGTCACAGGTTTTGCTACCCACTCAGGTTGTTGCTGATTTTTAAAGGCCTTGAAAATGTGCCCCTTCTCTTTAAGTAGGATACGTTAAGTTAGTTGGACTTCTCTACGTGTTGGTTGGCTAGTTGGAGTTCTGCCGTTATCCACAAGTCACTGTGAATTGTGAATTATGATTCACTCAGTCTCAGGTTGGTGAGCCTGGGTAAGTCAGCTTCTTAGGGCCACATTTTCCTTAACGATAAAATGAGAAGGTTGATTCTGGAGTAGACACAGTCCTGGATTGGAAGGTAGAGGTTCTGCATTCAAAACTTGGCCTTGCTAGGGACTATTTGTGTGACCTTGCACAAGTCACTTCAACCTGAAGGGCTTCAATTTCCTCACCTTTAGAATGAGTAGCTAAAACTAGATGATGTCCCTGTGATAGGCCAGGGCTCCTGTTTTGTAGTTGGAAAAAATTGTTACCAGTAAGTAGAGATTCAGTTCCACAACAATCCCTATTCACTGTGCTCCTACTAAATGCAAAGCATGACTGAAAAGGTAAAAAAACAGCAAAGCAGTCCCAAGCTCAAGAAGTGAAGGTTCTGCTGGAGAAAACAACGTAAGTAAAAATAAGAGAATCTGAGGAAAAAAGAGCACTAGCAAATGGAGCAGGAGAGGTTTCATGGCGGGGACTAAAGGACTGCCAAGATGAGAAAAGAAAGATTCTAAGAGGCTGAGGTTAAGGGAGGGAGTACGTGAATAGGTGCAAGACCCTAACCCAGGGGTGGGGAATCTGCAGCCTTGAGGCCACATGTGGCCTTCTATGTCCTCAAGTACAGCCTTTTGACTAAATCCAAACTTCACAGAACAAACCTTAATAAAAGGATTTGTTTTGTAAAACTTGGACCCTGTCAAAAGGTACACCCAAGGTCCTAGAGGACCCCATGTGACCTTGAAGCCATAGGTTCCCCACCCCTGCCCTAGTCAAAACAATGCCAGATGAGCTAGAAAGCTTAAAATATGAGTTGGTGACTCCTACAGCAGAGAAAGCAAGGTGACAGAACTTCAGAAACCATCTCTGCTGACCCCTAGGTGAACAAGGTGAACCTCTACAGCGTGCTGGATGGGTGGTCTTCCAGCCTCTGCTTGAAGATGAGGAAAACCAGGGCCTCTTGAAGGGACCCATGCCATGCCAGGCCTACACTATGCCCCGTAGTTTTGTCCTCAGTTAGTGAACGAGGGCACCAACATGTAATGAGGCATGTCTGGGCTGGGCTATGGCTTAGAATCAAAAGCCCTAGTTCTGATCCTGGCCCTCCCGGTTCCACCCAGGTGACCTTGGGTAAATTACTGCTTTGGGACTTGGCTTCATCAGCTGTAAAAAGAGAGTTTGGACTGGAAGTTCTCTAAGGTCCTCTCCAGCTTGAAGCCAGTGATTTTATGACCTTGTGCACAGATTCCACCGCTGTGCATATGGTTTGTTAAAAGCCTTTGCTCGCCACATTCACAAGGAGGCATCTGTAAGAAATTAAGAGGCTGCTTGGATATTGAGGCCCCAGAGTTGGAAGCATGTCCGTTGCAGAGACCGTACCTGGTCGACCTATTATTTGTTTTACAAATCTAGGCCACTTTTCATTTTTAAAGATCAGAGTGACTGAGGAAAAACACTTTAGGCAAGAGTTTACTGTGGGGGAGGGAAGGAGAGGGAAGAGAGTAGCGTAGCATAGGACATATGTGCATGTACTTTCCATATTTTGCTCAATGGAAATCCTGTATTTTAAACCGTCCAGGCCACAGCAATTCAGTAATGTTCCAGTGATCCCTGGTCTGAACACAGCAGTCAGGCCAGCCTTAGTGAGATACCCAAGGTTAGGATCACACATCCCCATAGGCCAGTGTTTCCCTCTCCTCCCCTTTCTTCCAAAGAATGTGACCTCTGTTTGCAAAGTGATTACTTTCTGGCAAAACAGGTCTCTCTCTCTCTCTCTCTCTCTCTGTCTCTGTCTCTCTCTCTCTGTTTCTCCCCCCCCACCCCCACCCCTCTCTCTCTCCTCCTTCTCATCCTCCCTTTCCCTTTTCCTTTCCCTCTTATATGCTGGAAATCATGAAGATCCAAAGGTGAATTATCCGTTCCACTACTAGGCCTTTAGATAAAGGGGAAAGGAGAGATGTGGAAAGAATGTAAAGGAGACCACTTTGCTGGGTTAGGCCTGTTAAAGCACAACTTGGCAAAAGGTCCTAGTAGAAGGGCCTTGATTAGATTAAGCTTTCCTTTGGCAGGGCTTTGTGAAAGGGGGATAATGTTTCCTACCCTCCACACTCACTGTTCTTCATGTTAACAAATGAAAGTTGATTCTAAGACCTAGTTCCAGGGTTATGTTGATTGAGAATCCTGCCAAACTTTAGCATTTCTTCCTTAATCCTCCTCCATTCCTGAACAAAAGTCAGGCCTTTGTAAAAGCTCCCACTTTGGGGATGGGGTGGGGGTGGGCGCCATGTTTCTGTTTATTTCCTTTCCAGCACATGGACACTCATTTATGCAAGTGCAAGATGGGTGGTGCAGTGCTGTCATGATATGCCCTGTTGTTTCTAAGCGCTGCTTACTAAAATCTCTTAATGGAGCCCATAACTTTTGTATCCATCCACAGGATGTAACTACTTATTCCTCTTTCCAATTGAGTTTCAGCATAATTGCACGTGTGCTCCCCCTAGTGCTCACTTTGTAGTTTTTGAAGAAAGCTCAAACTAGAGAAGTATTTGCATATGATCAGAGGAAGACCATGGACTTCAACCCCTTCAGTTTTACTGATGCTAAAAATAAAGCATGGGTGGTCAGCGGCTGCTCTGGGGTTGGAGCTGAGGTCCTCTAACTTCAGATTTCCTTTTCCCCTCCATTATATTCTCTTATCAAGAATTCACATTTCTATAGTGTTTTACAATCAATCAGTAAGCATTTGTTAAGCATGTTTTATGTGTCAACTGCTGGGGATACCGGGACAAAGATGAAACAGTCTCAGTCCTTAAGGAGTGCACACTCAAGTCAACTGACCAACCTTCCCCCCCCTCCCCCCCCAAGCTGCTCTGGGAGGTAGGTCCAGTACAACATTATCATCTCTGATTTCAGTGGGAACCCAAGGCTCAGAGTGCCTAAGTGTCTTAACCGGGGTCATGCCTCTGGCGGATGGCAGCCAGGACTGGCAGCTCCTTAGGAACCAATTTTCTCAAGAGCTGTCTTTTTTGGAAGAGTTTACAGCACCACAGAACTCAGGAGTAAGCTGGGCCAATCTGTCTAAACAGAAACCAATCCCTGCTATGACATCTTGACATATAATCAGCTTCCAGAAAGAGATGGATGGAGGATGGGCATCCTGTATGTAATCGAAGTCTAAGACTAGAAGTGTTTCATAAATCTGTGAAATCCACTGGAAATGTTACTGCAATAACCTAACCCTGATTTTCTTCAGTGGAGCAAATGCCACTTCCTCATTCCATACCATGGTAACCCATTGTCCTCTTGGTCTGTGTTGGCTTTCATTACAGAAATCATGCTAGCATTTATGTAGTGTTCTTAAGGTTTCCAGGAGTCCCACAGCCCTGTAGAGTATAAGCTATTAACATGATTTTAAAGATGAGGAAACTGTCCAAGGAAAGTTTCAAACCCTGAAGCTTAGCACTCCATCCACTGCTCTATGATTCTGAGGGACCAAGTACTATGTAAAGCATATAATAGCTTTATTAAAACAAACAATGGTAATAAGCATGCAGATTTAGCAACATGATATGACTCTCCTATCATCATGTTGGGTGGGTTATGTTTCAGTTGCCATTTGCATATACAGAAGGACTATGGAATATATTATTGATTCAGTATTTGAGGCATGTTAGCCCACACAATGCCAAGACAGATTCAGTGACCTGACAACCTCAGTTTTGACAAAAGAAATGTGCTCACCCATGGTGGTTATCAGTGTCATAGAATTGTCCTACACAGAGTGCAAGTAGAAGAGAGATTCCATACTGATGGCATAGTCTTCCAAACAAAAAAAAATTTATTTAACTTTTAACATTCATTTTCACAAAATTTTGGGTTCCAAATTCTCTCCCCATTTCTCCCACCACCCCAGTACACTGAACATTCTAATTGCCTCTATCACCAATCTGCCCTCTCTTCTATCATCCCTCCCTTCCCTTGTCCCCATCTTCTCTTTTGTCCTGTAGGGCCAGATAACTTCATATACCCCATTACCTATATTTTTTATTTCCTAGTAGCGAGAATAGTACTTGACAGTTGTTCCTAAAACTTTGAGTTCCTACTTCTCCCTACCCCTCCCTCCCCACCCATTCCCTTTGGAAAGGCAGGCAATTCAATATAGGCCATATCTGTGTAGTTTTGCAAATGACTTCCATAATAGTCGTGTTGTGTAAGACTAACTGTATTTCCCTCCATCCTATCCTGCCCCCCATTGCTTCTATTCTCTCTTTTGATCCTGTCCCTCCCCAAGAGTGTTGACTTCAAATTGCTCCCTCCTCCCATTGTCCTCCCTTCCACCATCCTCCCTATCCTGCTTATCCCCTTCTCCCCCACTTTCCTGTATTGTAAGATAGGTTTTCATACCAAAATGAGTGTGCATTTTATTCCTTTTGTCAAATGCGATGAGAGTAAACTTCATGTTTTCTCTCACCTCCCCTCTTTTTCTCTCCACTAAAAAGTCTTTTGCTTGCCTCTTTTATGAGAGATAATTTGCCCCATTCCATTTCTCCTTTTCTCCTCCCGATATATTTCTCTCTTACTGCTTAATTTCATTTTTTAAGATATGATCCCATCCTATTCAATTCACTCTGTGCTCTCTGTCTCTGTGTGTGCGTGTGCATGCGTGCGTGTGTGTGTGTGTGTGTGTGTGTGTGCAATCCCACCAACTATCCAGATACTGAAAAGTTTCAAGAGTTACAAATATTGTCTTTCCATGTAGGAATGTAAACAATTCAACTTTAGTAAGTCCCTTATGACTTCTCTTTGCTATTTACCTTCTCATGCTTCTCTTCATTCTTCTGTTTGAAAGTCAAATTTTCTGTTCAGCTCTGGTCTTTTCATCAAGAATGCTTGAAAGTCCTGTATTTCATTGAAAGACCAGTTTTTCCCCTGAAGTATTATACTCAGTTTTGCTGGGTAGCTGATTCTTGGTTTTAGTCCTAGTGCCTTTGACTTTTGGAATATCCTATTCCATGCCCTTTGATCCCTTAATGTAGAAGCTGCTAGATCTTGTGTTATCCTGATTATATTTCCACAATACTGGCATTGTTTCTTTCTAGCTGCTTGCAATATTTTCTCCTTGACCTGGGAATTCTGGAATTTGGCCACAATGTTCCTAGGAGTTTCTCTTTTTGGACCTCTTTCAAGTGGTGATTGGTGGATTTTTTCAATGTTTACTTTGCCCTCTGATTCTAGAATATCAGGGCAGTTTTCCTTGATAATTTCCTGAAAGATGATGTCTAGGCTCTTTTTTTGATCATGGCTTTCAGGTATTCCCATAATTTTTAAATTGTCTCTCCTGGATCTATTTTCCAGGTCAGTTGTTTTTCCAATGAGGTATTTCACATTATGTTCCATTTTTTCATTCTTTTGGTTTTGTTTTGTGATTTCTTGGTTTCTCAGAAAGTCATTAGACTCCATCTGTTCCATTCTAATTTTGAGAGAACTATTATCTTCAGTGAGCTTTTGAACTTCCTTTTCCATTTGGCTAATTCTGCTTTTGAAAGCATTCTTCTCATTGGCTTTTTGAAACTCCTTTGCCAATTGAGTGAGCCTATTTTTCAAGGTGTTATTTTCTTCAGCATTTTTTGGGGTCTCCTTTATCAAGATGTTGACCTGCTTTTCTTGCATCTCTCTCATTTCTCTTCCCAATTTTTCCGCCACCTAACTTGATTTTCAAAATCCTTTTTGAGCTTTTTCATGGCCTGAGCCCATTGAATATTTATTTTGAATGTTTGGGATACAGAAGCCTTGACTTCTATGTCTTTTCCTGATGGTAAGCATTGTTCTTCCTCATCTGAAAGGATAGGAGGAGATATCTGTTCACCAGCCTTCTATGGTGTTATTTTTTTTCCCTTTTCTGGGCATTTTCCCAGCCAGTTACTTGACTTCTGAGATTCCTTTCCACCCCTGCCTCGCCTCCAGATCTGCCTAGCTAGCGCTTGGGGTCTGAGATTCAAATGCTGCTTCCCAGCCTCAGGGCTTTTGGCAGGTGGGAGGTGGGGGGGCGGCGCTGCTATTCAGTGTGAGATTAAATTCAAGTGCTCTGGTGGGTGCAGGGTGGCCACACAGGGCTCAGTTCCCTCAGGGGGTTTAGGTGGGGGCAGGGCTGCTATTAAGTGTGAGATTAAGTTCAGCTGCTCAGGTGGGGACAGGGCCACCACACGGGGCTCAGTTCCCTCAGGGGGTTTATGTGGAGACCTTCAAAAATGGATCCGAGCTTCTGCCTGCTTTGGGAGCCCTGTCTGCTGCTTCCTCTGCTGCTGCCTCCCGAGTGGGACCGAGTTATAGAGACACCCCACTCCCCTCTCGGCCAGCCAAAAAGGCTCTCTCACTGAACTTTGGGGTCTGTGGGTGGAGGGACCTGTGTGGCCGCTGGAGATTCTGTCCCTGAAGCCTGCTTGGATCTGCTCCTCTCGGTGCCACACGGCCAAGACAGAGCTGGGCTCTGCTCCGGGTCAGGTGCGCGATGGACCTTTTGTGTCAGTTTTTCAGGTCTCTCTGGAACAGATATCTCCTCCACTCCGTTGTTTGTGGCTTCTGCTGCTGCAGAATTTGTTGGGAGTTTTTCTTTACAGGTATTTTATGGGCTGTGGGTTAGGAGCTAGCACATGTGTATCTTTCTACTCCACCATCTTTGCTCCTCCCAAATACTTCTTTTAGCTGACATCTATATTAACTAAATCAAGTCTCCAAATTCCATAAAGGCTCCTTGATGAGAGGAGCCTTTAAATGCATAGCCATTTGAAAGAGATCAGCCTAGCTGTCCATGATGAAGAAAAGTTAAGTGGATGAAGATCCAATTCGGACCAATAAACATGAATCCCCTACTATGTGTGTGCTTATTGCCCAGATGATGTGTAATTGGATAGGCAATGTATAAAGCATATATGTCTTAAACAGTTTTCATAGACAGACTCTAGATCAGTCTCCAGTTGAATAAGGATCATGTTGACCAGTTCCTGGAAAATTACATTATTTCCAGTGATCCTAAGCTACGTGCTTACCACAAGAGTCCTTTTCAACATCAGCATTTTTCCAGTGATACTATAGGGCTACAGTGATACTATAGGGCTATGAATCAGGGAGCATCAGCAATCTTAGAAGAATCAAAATTGTAGGAGACACAAGTTTGGAACTAAGGATGCAACCTGGTTCTATGGATGACATTTCAAAATGAATCAATTCTTTCCTATGGCCTTTTAAAGATGAAGGAGAGGTTCAGGGAAGATAAACAAAAACTAGAATGGAGAAAGTGAGAGGCTCTGGGAAAGTGAGAGGCTCTGGAGAGTCTGACGTTAATGATCTATTTGTTCTTCTGGGCCTTAGTTTTCACATCTAAGATTGGGGTTGGAATAAAAGTCTAAGGGACCTTCCAGCTCCAGCATTGAGTAAATCTATGAAGTCTTTTCACCGACCTTTGTTATTATAATGATCTCATTAAACATAACCCATAGTTTTTGGTCTGTTATTTTGGCCCTAAACCACTGGAAACTCTTGTCCTAGAGCAGCCACAACAACCCCAAGCTCTAGTAACCATAATCTTTATCTTGGAGCCTGAATGAAACCAAGTTGGAGTCTAGAGTTAGCTAAGGGGAAGCAACCTTTCTTAATGGCAACGCTGATTACTTCCAGTGGCTTTACAGTTGAAACCTCTTCATTCACTAGCCTAATGTTACAAAGGGTTTTTTTAACATTCTATTTTCAAAAAAATTAATTTTAACTAATCTTGTTTTATGTGTACAAATGCTTGATCTGAACCATCCCACAGAAAGTTGAGGACAGAGTTATGGTGTGGTTTTTTTTTAACACAATATATTTTCTTAATTTTTTTCTTACATCAAATTCATTTCTGAATCTACTACTCTCTCCACCCTTCCCCACTTGAGTCTTTTCTTGTAACAGATTTAAAAAGAAAAAAAACTTTAGCAAAACCAAATGATACTGACATCTAACTATATACAATATTCCACACATACAGCCCTCATTTCTTCTCTCCTCACATACCTCCCCTCCCCCCCTCCAATTTGGTGGAAAGGAATGCAGCATATTTTCAAACAATGAACTTTCCTCTGACACACCTGACTATGTCATAGGTGACCTCTTAGGAAAGATACTGATGTTGATAAGATGAGTCACAGATGAGAAGACAGGAGTTAGCAATAGTGAACCTTACTGGGGGGGAAGCCTTCTTCCACATGAACTTTTGCAGAGTGACAAGAAAATATACATGGCTTTGTAATAGTGATGAGATACAGTGGTGAGCAGGGATGTTTAGTTGAATCTTGTATTCACCCACACAGAAATGTGTTCATTGCCTAGGTGAGTTTCCCTATAAAAACATTCCTTCTCTGCTCTAAAAATTTGTAATGATAGAACCTATAGTATTTTCCATTTTCTAGCTCAGAGCCCCCAGCTGTAGATGTTGTTCTGACAAAACAGCTGTTTTCATTCTCTTCCACTTCTGGGATGATCTCCTTTAATTCCCTCTTTCAGAAGACATCCCCAGGCAACAAATGCCTGTGGTTAACGATGTTTATAAACACTAAGTGCTTTTTTTTTTGTCTCACCAAGGCCGGAAGTGCAGTGGTCATTCTTAGGCCAGATCTCATTATCTATCAGCACAGAAGATTGAACCTTCTCCCTTTTGTTACCTGGGCCAGTTTGCCCCTCATTAGGCAGCCTGGTAGCCTTCTACTCCCAGGGACTCACTACATTGATGCTACCCCTACTGCAGCCTCAGCCCCCAGTAACAGGGATTACACATGTGCCACCTGGTCAAAGTAAACAAAGCAAAACAAAGAAAGGCACATTTTTAAGAAACCTTTTTCCTGTGCTCAGAGGAAGAAGATTCAGATACCCATGAGAGAGTCCTAGGGGACAATGGGATACAGAATTATTGACTTGGGGGGATGGTGTATGGTGGATTGCGGAGGGGGTGGTTTCAGTAGCACAGCATCGGTTTCCATATGGTTTGTGCAGGATTAGCCCACACAACTTTGCTCTCAGAGTCCTGGCATCATTCCTCGCACCAGCCCAGCCTGTTCTGCCTTTCTAACTCTGTGTGGCTTTTCAGCACTTCCCATTCTTTAGCTCCATGAGGAGGTGGACTCCTGCCTGGTCTCCCTTGAAATGAATGTTCAGCTCTCTTAGGGGAACTCTGGGGCAGATTCCATCACTGTCCAGCTGCATAGGCAGGCCTCTTTTTTAATTCAGTCAAGGAACGTGTTTGCATTTCATAAAGGAATCATCAGGTGTGGCCCCATCGTTTCAGCTTAGGACCTTGTTGCTGGCTGAGCCCTTGCTTTCTGGAATGAGATATGGTGCTGGGGATTGGGACCAACTAACTCCTCTGCAACAATTATAAAAAATGAAAATGGATAAAAGAAAACCAAAATGAAACAATGCTGTGTAACCATGATGATCAAGGCACAGAGAAAAGATGAGAAGATGTACCTTCTCTCATGTGGTTGGGAAATTGTATATACTGTGAAATTTGGTTGATACATTTTGCTGAACTTTCCCCCTCCTCCCTTTTTAATATTTTGTTACATGGGATGGACCAGTGATTAGAGGAAGAAAGGCAAGGGATGGCTATGTTTGGAGTTGAAGGCAATATAAAAACAAAAGATACCGATATATTTTTAAAAATTCCTGTATCTCCATCTTCTTTACTTCTTTATATGACACATCCAGGTATGTAAATCAGAAACATTTAGGTATGTGGAACTGTGATAGGTTTTCTAGAATTCCTCTAGTGTTTCCCCTATACCTATCTTTCCTGGCAGTGAGGTATAGTAAGTATTCTGAACTAGAAATGCACAGGTGGGTCTCCAGGCTTAGTTCTACTACTAAGTAGTGACCCCTTGATTCACTTAACCACATAGATCCCATTAGTTAGTTTAGAGAATGAAGGAACTGATTTAAAACATGGGCCCTTCACTATTTTGAAGGGTGTTGTGGAACAGCTCTGGGGAAGAACTCTCAAGGAATGCATAAAATACAGGAAAACTCCAATTGCAGGAAAAACTGTGATCAAGGTGCTGCTAGAGAGGTGGACTGAGAGCTCCCAATATTCTAATTGTACTGACTTCCAAAGAGCTCCTCCTGTCAGACATGCTTTGAGGTTGCAAGGAAAGTAAGAGTTAATGGCCTGTGGCCATACATGACTCCTCTCCAGCCTGCAGACATTGCAGATCCTCATTTCAACCCTTTTCCTGTTACTTGAGGGTACTTTAGGCTGGTATTTAAGATGCCAGAGAGACCCAGAAAAGAAGGCATATCTAGAAGGCAGTGGCTCCATGTTGGACCAGATTGAGTTCCAGCCAACCATCTGCTGTGAATCTCTGGAATAGATTCCTGCCAAATGAAATTCTATGAGTAAAAACACACATGTACACACATGTAAGATATACATATGTGCACATTTGTATTACATAAATTTACATGTATATATTAGTATATAATAAACATACATTGTGCCTCCTATGTGCCAGGCATTGTACAAATAAGAAAAAGCAATACAGTCTCTTCCCTAAAGGACCTTACAATCCAATACAGGGAGGCTAAAAGGGGATGGGGACACCGGAAGGAACCTGGTGTGGGGGCTCGATGGGTGGCACATGAACAGATGGCTGCCATTTTGAGCTCTCTAGCAAGGGAGGCTATGGGAGGAATTTTTTGCTCTGCCCTCCAGTCCTTCATCAAAGAGGCAGAAGCAACTGACACATGTATGTATGTTAACATGCATATATGTATCTATGAATAATATTTCAGTCAGCCAATAAATGTTTATTAATCATCTACTACTGATCAAGCACTTGGGATGGTAAAAGAGACAAAAGATAGCCCTTGCCCTCAGGAAACTCACAATTGGATGGAGGGCACAAGCAAACAAATATGTCCAAACAAGCTATAGGCAGGATAAATAGGAAATACTTCACAGAAGGAAGGCACCAGAGTTAAGAGGGATAAGGAAAGACTTCCTGTAGAAGATGAGGCTTTATCTGGGAGATGAAGGAAGCCAGGGAAACTGGGAGACAGAGAGGAAGAGGGCTCCAGACATGGGGAACAGGCAAAGATGATACCTGGAGGCAAGAAATGGAGACAGGTGTAAGGCAATTGGAAGGGTAGGTAAGAGGGGGCTAACTTACGAAGGGCTTTGAATTCCAAACAGGATTCTGCATTTAGGGAGCCCCTGGAGTTTATTGAGTAGAGGAGTGACCTGGTCACACACACTTTAGGCAAATCACTGAATGCAGGATGAAGTGGAGGATGGGGAGATGGGAGGCAGGCAGCCCCACCAGTAGGCTATTACAGTAGCGGAGGCATGAGGTGATGAGGGTTTATACTGGAGTGGTAGCAGTGTCAGGGGAGAGAAGGGGTCTTCAAGAGAGACGGCAGTGAGATTAAAAATAACTCAATTGGAGTCGTTGGGGATTTGGCCCAGAGGGTCAGAATCTAGAAGTCACCGATGGATTCCTTCATCATATAGAAACAACTGAGCTTAGCAAGTATATAGGGAGACTAAATAAAAGCTACCAGGGGGTCCAAAATATCTAACTCCAAAAATCTGCTCTTTGCCCAGACTCCACAGATTTACCTTTAAACACTGATTTGTATCTTTCCTGCACCTTCCCATATATGCTTATGGCTGTAGAGATGGAAAAGGGTCCTGTGACCAGAGTCTAACTCACTTTACTAGAGGACATTTGGGCTCAGAGAGGCCAAGTGACCTGCCCAAGGTCACACAGCAATTAAGGGGAAGACCTGGGGTTCATAGCATGGTTCCTGGCTGACTGGTGCCATCCATGGCTTTGCCAGTCTGATTGGCACATATTTCCCTACCTGCTTCTCTCTTTTTCTTGTACTGGGGCTTCTCTAGCACCTCCCTTGTTCTGTCCCTGCTTCTCACCTTGGCCAAGCACAGGCTTTAAAGTGGCAAGGGTAAAGGTGGCAACCCCAAGCCCATTCCCAGCCATCCCTGCCTCAGTGCTGTTGACTCCTTCAATATTGCTCTGGTCTTATCAACAGTGTCCTTAGCTCTCTCCTGTCCTTCATCCTCTACCTAGAGATTAGTCCTACGTAGGAACCCATCTTGCTCTTACTCAGAACCAATGCCTCTGATCCTATAGTGAAATGTCCAGTATGGCCCATTTGACTGTCCTCTGAAATATACACGAATTTAGTGCAGTTATTTGTATAGAGAGCTACCATTAACACCGTAGTGTAATGGTATCTAATAGTAACAGCTAGCATTTATATATTAGCAATTTGAAAATATCTCATTCAGTCCTCAACAACCTTGAGAGATAGGTAACTATTATTATCCCCATTTTAGAGATGGGGAAATTGAAGCAGATTGAGGTTAAGTAACTTGCCCAGGATCACACAGCTGGTAAGTGTCATATTTGAACTCAGGTCTTCCTGACTCCAGGTCCACTGCTTTATCCACTAGACCACTAAGTCTCTCTTATCTTTCCGCAGAATTTCTGAAAAAAGAGAAAAGAGTTAGTGAGGAATAGGAGGGTGTCAATCCCTGGTTTTCTTCCTGCTCCCCCTGCCCCCAGTCAAGAAAAATCCATAAGAAAATTTTAAAGGGGCATGGAGAAGATAGTGTTCTTGTCTTAGGTAGACCAGGGAGAAAGAGAGCCACTGGCTGGAAGCAAACAGAGAGCAATATTAGAAAGGGAATGAGGAGGAGGGAGAGAGATAGGACAATTGTTTGGACCTGAAGAAGAACGTCCATAACCTGTTAATTGCTTGCAATAAGAGGTATGCCTGGGGAACATATGCCAGAAGGATGGTCATTAATGTCTTTTAATTTTAAATGTTATTTTTTAATTAAATTTTTTAATTGAAATTTTGAGATTTAAAAATTTCATTTATTTATTTTATTATTTTTTTTAATGTTCCACAATCACTTCCTTAAAATTAAGATTTTATCCCTCCACACACCTTCCCCCCACTACCCCCCTCCCTCCCCATGACAGCATACAATTCTGTGTAGGTTCGACATATACTTTCCTATTGAATACATTTTCACTATAGTCATGCTATGTAGTTGCACTGAAATAAATGGAAGAAATCATAACAAATCAAAACATAATACACTAACCCCCCCACACACACACACACATGATCTGCTTCATTCTGCGAATGACTTCCATATTTCTTTTTCTGAGTGTGGAAGGCATTTTGCCTTAGAAAACCACCATTGGGATTTTTTTTTTTAGTAAGTTCTTGCATTATTACGAAGTTCCAAGTCTACCAGAAAAAACTCTCGCACACTGTGGTTGTTGCTGTGCACAAAGTTCTCCTGATTCTGCTCCTTTAGCTCAGCATCAGATCATATAAGTCCTTCTAGGCCTCCCTGAAGTCTTTTTGTTCATCATTTCTTATGGCGCAATAGTACTCCATTACATTCGTATACCATAATTTATTCAGCCATTCCCCAATTGATGGGCATCCCCTTGATTTCCAGTTTTTGGCAACTACAAAGAGTGCTGCTATAAATATTTTTGTGCATATGGGACGCTTTCCCATTTTTATGATCTCTTGGGGATACAATCCTAGTAGTGATATTGCTGGGTCAAAGGGTATGCACATTTTTGTAGCCCTTTGGGCATAGTTCCAAACCGTTCTCCAGAATGGTTGGATGAGCTCACAGCTCCACCAACAATGAATTAGTGTTCCAACTCTCCCACATCCCCTCCAGCATTTATCATTTTCTTGTTCTGTCATGTTTGCCAATCTTATAGGTGTGATGTGGTACCTCAGAGTTGTTTTGATTTGCGTCTCTCTAATCAGTAGTGATTTAGAGCACTTTTTCATATGATTATAGATATCTTTGATTTCTTCCCCTGAAAATTGCTTGTTCATATCCTTTGACCATTTATCAATTGGGGAATGACTTGTATGGTTATACATTTGAGTCAGTTCTCTACATATTCTAGAAATGAGGCCTTTATCCCCGAGCTTAGCCATGAAAATTTCTTCCCATTTTACTACATCCCTCTGAATTTTGGTTGCATTGGGTTTGGTTGTGCAAAAACTTTTCAGTTTAATGTAATCAAAATTATCCATCTTGCATTTCATAATGCTTTCTATCACTTCTTTAGCAAAAAATTCTTCCCTTCTCCATGAATCTGATAAATACACTATTCCTTGCTCCTCCAGTTTATTAATGGTATCAAATTTATACCTAAATCATGCACCCATTTGGACTTTATTCTTGTGTACGGTGTCAGGCATGGGTCTATGCTTAATTTCCGCCACACTGTTAACCAGTTTTCCCAGAAATTTTTGTGGAACAGTGAGTTCTTATCCCAGAAGCTGGGGTCTTTGGTTTTGTCAAACAGGAGGTTGCTATATTCCTTGCCTGCTGTGTCTTGAGAGCCAAGTCTATTCCATTTGTCTACCCCTCTGTTTCTTAGCCAATACCAAGTGGTTTTGATAATTGCTGCTTTATAATACAATTTGAGGTCTGGTAGCGCTAGACCACCTTCCCAAGCATTTCTTTTCATTAGTCCCTTTGATATTCTGGACCTTTTGTTCTTCCAAATGAATTTTGATATTATTTTATCCAGCTCTAGAAAATAATTATCTGATAGTTTAATTGGTATGGCACTAAATAAGTAAATTAATTTAGGAAGAATTGTCATTTTTATTATATTAGCTTGGCCTACCCATGAACAACTGATGTTTTTCCACTTACTTAAATCTGACTTTATTTGTGCAAAAACTGTCTTGTAATTATGTTCATATAATCCCTGGGTTTGTTTTGGCAAGTAAACTCCTAAGTATTTTATAGTGTCTACCGTAGCTTTAAATGGGATTTCTCTTTCTATCTGTTGCTGTTGGACTTTGTTGCTGATATATAGGAATGCAGAAGATTTGTGTGATTTTATTTTGTAACCTGCAACTTTGCCAAAGTTGTTTATTATTTCAAGTAGTTTTTTACTTGAATCTCTGGGATTCTCTAAGTATATCATCATATCATCTGCAAAGAGTGATAACTTAAGTTTCTTCTTTGCCTGTTCTTATACTTTCAATTTCTTTATCTTGTCTAACTGCTACAGCTAACATTTCTAGTACCATATTGAATAATAGTGGTGATAATGGACATCCTTGTTTCACCCCTGATCTTATTGCAAATGCCTCTAGCTTATCCCCATTGCATATAATGCTTGCTGAAGGTTTTAGGTAGATACTGCTTATTATTTTATGGAAAGTTCCTTTTATTCCTATGTTCTCCGGTGTTTTTAATAGGAATGGATGTTGTATTTTGTCGAAAGCTTTTTCTGCATCTATTGAGATAATCATGTGGTTTTTGTTAGTGTTGTTGTTGATATGATCAATAATGCTAAAAGTTTTCCTAATATTGAACCAGCCCTGCATTCCTGGTATGAATCCTACCTGATCATAATGTATTATTTTCGTGATAAGATGCTGTATTCGTTTTGCTAAAATCTTGTTTAAAATTTTTGCATCCATATTCATTAGAGAAATTGGTCTATAATTTTCTTTCTCTGTTTTGTTTCTTCCTGGTTTGGGTATCAAAATCACATTTGTATCATAGAAAGAATTTGGGAGGACTCCTTTCCCAATTTTTGAAAATAGTCTATATGGTATTGGAATTAACTGCTCTTTAAATGTTTGATAGAATTCACTTGTGAATCCATCTGGTCCTGGAGATTTTTTCCTAGGGAGTTCATTGATGGCTTGTTCAATTTCTTTTTCTGAGATGGGGTTGTTTAAGTATTCAACTTCCTCCTCTGTTAATCTGGGCAATTTGTATTTTTTAAAGATTTAAAAAGTTTAATTAAAAATATTTTGTTTTAATCAGCCAAGATCATCTTTTCACCCTGCTACCTGAACCCCCTGCCCACAATTGAGAACACAAGAAAAGCAAAGTCCATTATACACATGTATAATCATTCAAAATGAATTGCCCCAAATGGTCATGTCTAAAAGGAATTGGTCTCATTCTGCATTGAGTTCTTCACCTGTCTATTAGGAGGTGAGTAACCTGTTTCTTCACTGAGCCCCTGGAATCCTGGTTGGTCCTTATGCTGATAAGGGTTCAGGACAGTAGTCTCCCATCACATTTGTGCTCCATCACTTGTTCGTCCCTTCCCTAATCTATGGGTATTCCCTCAGATTCTCATTCTTTGCGACCTCAGAAAGAGCCCAGTGGTTTTGTGCATCTTTAGAATTGTTTTGCCTTAGGAATCGTTTCCCCTTAAGCCTTGAATCCCCTCCTGTTTCCCCCTTTCCCTCCCAATTCTCTGTTGGATGAAATGCATCTCTGTACCCAGCTGTGGGTATATTCTTTTCCTTTTGGCCAGTTCAGATGTGAGTGGGGTTCCACTGTCAGCTGCTCTCCGACTTCTTCACTGTACAGCTGTTGACTTGTGCATCCTCATTAAGTGAGATAATTTCTCCTTCCCCACCCAGCGTATAAGTCTTCCCCTCTCTAGGTATTCTGACGATAATCAAGACAAAACAGAACCACTCCTAGGCTTTATTTAATTGACTTTCCCCCAGGAACCCTGATGTTGACCATTCAGAAGGCATGTGTATTGACTTCCTATATTTGAATGTAAGCATTTTATCTTTGTGTAATCCTTTATCTTTGTGCCTGCACGTTTACATTTCTATGTCTCCTTTCATTCTTATGCTTGAACTTTAGAGTTTCTTCATAGCTCTGGGCTTTTCATCAGGAATGCTTGGAAGTCTTGTATTTTATTAAAAACCCATTCCCCCTCCCAGGCCCCTATAGTATTATACTATACTGAGTTGTTCTGGTCTGGAACTCCATGTTCTCTTGGAATATAGTGTTCCAAATTTTTTTCTCCTTTTCAGTGGTAGCTGCTAAATTGTGTGTGATTCTGACTGTGGCTCCTTGTACTTGAATTCTTTCTTTCTGGCTATTCCCAATATTTTTTTCTTTGACCTGGAAGTTCTGGGGGTTTTAATTTTTGTATTTATTTCAGGAAGTGAGCAGTGGATTCTTTCTTTTCCCATTTTGTCTTCTGGTTCTAAGAGTTCTGGGCAGTTTTCTTTTTTAAAATTTCTTGAAATATGATGTTTAGGCATTTTTTTGGGCGGGGGGCATGGTATTCAGATAGTTTAATGAACCTTAAATATTTTCTCCTCAGTCTCTGTCTTCCAAGTAATTTTTTTTATTCCATGATACTTTACATTTTCTTCTATTTTTTCCAGCCTTTTGACTTTGTTTTAATATTTTTTGTTGTCTTATGGAATCATTGGCTTCTATTTTATCTAATTGTTGCATGGGCAAGGTTTTGTATATTTTGAGCCAAGCTGTTAATTCCATTTCCAGTAATTTCTTCCATGGTTCTCATTTCTTTTCCACTTTTTCTCCTCAAGAGCTCTCACTCCATTTATTAAAAATTTGAAACTTTTTTTTAAAAAAAAATCTTGCTTCATCTCTTCCAGGAATTCTAATTGAGCTTGTTCCCAAGCTGTGTTTTCCTGTGAGCTAGTGCTTGTAAATGTTACAGAGTCATTCTCTTCTTTATTTCTGAGCATTCCTGACTCAATAGCTCATTATGATGGGGGTTCTTTTTGGTTCCCAATCTTTCAGCCTACTTCCTGACTTTAGACTTGACATTAGGGCTGGGTTCTGGCACGCTTCGGGAGGGATATCCTGCTGCTGCCGCTGCTGCTTTCTTGAGGGTGTTGAATGTTGTCTTATTCCACAATCTCAGGGATAGGCTGAGGTCCCTCATACTTTTTGTGTTCCCAAAGTGGACTGACTCAGGGCAAAGTATGACTGCTCTCCTGCCACCCCCAGAACTCTCTGACTTGGATTTAGTCCTGCGCAAGAGTAGACTGCAGATGGACTCTACCCCTATACACTGGCTGGAAAGCTCTGTTGGTTCAGAGTAGAAGTAGGCTTCCCTTTGGTCTGGGATTCCTGCCCTCTGCAGGCTGGGCTAGATGCTAAAAGTAAGGAAATTGAGTTCCAGAGAGGAAAAATGACTTGCTTTAGATTAGACAATAGTAAATGCAGAGTTGGGATCTGGACCCTGGTCCTTGAATAATTCCAAACTGTTTTACAGAATGATTGAACCAATTCATAGGTCCATCAAAAGCATATTATTGTGTCTCTCTTCCTGGAGCCCTTCCAACATGAACAATTTCTGATTTTTTTAACTGTATTTTTCAGATGTTAATAGTTTGCATGTCTTCTCTTGAAAACTTTTCATGACTTTTGACCAACTGAAGAATGACTCAGTTTTAATAAATTTATGCCCATTCCCCATAGATTTGAGATGTCATACTTTTATCAGATGTTTGATGCAAACATCAAAATGCTTCATCAAATTTACCATCAAATTAAATTTGATATTAATAACTTTCTTTAATTCATTTAAATACTTTTTATTCTAGCTCTTGAAGTCATCTTCTATGAAGACATTGCTTACCACACAGTGCAGACACCAAGGCTGAGAACTTGTGTGAATATACATGTGTATACACATATATATATACACATACACAGACATATACACACTTGCTTCCTTTTTAAAGGTTAAATCATTTCATATTGCCCTGGACTTCCACTGGGTGGCACTACTTGAAAAGAAATAAGGTCGATTTTGGCCTTGCAAGTTTTTAACATTCTAAATGATGCCAGTTTTTAAGCCATCTAAAAAGTATTGGAAAGACTAGTATTGCTGTAGCCGGCTATAACTTGGCACAATTCTTTTGGAAACCAGTATGGCAGTATACAACCACAGTCACAGATTTATTCGTGTTTTTTGACACGGTGGTACTAGTGCACTATCCTAATTAAGAATGTTAATTGACAAAAAATAAAAACATCATGGTGCAACTGAAAGTTGAAAGCCAAGAACCCTAGAAAGTTGGGTCTGGGCCAGTAAGAAGGGGCCCAATGGCCATCTGGTAGCTTCCTGGTTTCACTATTCTCACCAACCAGGTGTGAAGCCCTCTTGTTTTGATGCTCCTGGAGGACTCTGTGTGCTTTCGAGGTCCTCTCCATTCAATGCCAGAGGAGCATGGTTTTGAGCTTCCCAACCCAATTAAGTCACCATGAAGCTCCCACTCAGTTCTAATTCTATGATCCTTTAAATTCAACTGCACAAAAATAGTGACTCTATAATTGGAAAAAAAAAACTGGGAGGGAAGAAAGGGGAGAAAATTGTGCCCAATTAATGACAGAAATGGAATCCACACCTGAAGAATAATGGTTTCTTCCAGGTCATTCTATTTTCAGTAACCTTTGTAATTCATTGTTCTTATTCTGTCTCTTTCTCCCTCTCCCTGTCTCTGTCCATCTGTCGGTCTCCTTTTCTCTTCTGCTCAAACACTTTCAGGGCTTTCCCATGGGTGAAAGATAAAATGCAGGCTGCTTAGCTTGGCATTCAAGGTGCTTCATGATCTGACTGATCTCTCTTTCCAACTTTATCACTTATTACTTGAGCACGTTGTAAACACTTAACAGGCGCTTGTTGACTGACTTCATTGGGCCTCCACTGGCTTTTGAAAGATTATTTCTTATCTTTCTCCTTCTCTAATATGGCTATTATTTATTTGAAATGAGAAGCTAAGAATTCATATGAAGGAGAAATTTTTTTAATATAAATTTATTTGACTTTTTACATTCATTTTCACAAAATTTTGGGTTCCAAATTTTCTCCCCATTTCTCCCCTCCCCCCACCCCAATACACCAAGCATTCTAATTTCCCCCATCACTAATCTGCCCTCTCTTCTATCATCCCTCCCTTCTCTTGTCCTCATCTTTTCTTTTGTCCTGTAGTGCCCGATGACTTTCTATTCCCCATTAACTGTATTTCTTATTTCCTAGTAGCAAGAACAATACTAAACAGTTGTTCCTAAAACTTTGAGTTCCAAATTCAAGGAGAAATATTTTTTAAAAAAAGATGTAAGAAGGGGCTACCCACTGTCAACATTTCTTTTTGACATAGTTTAAGAATATTAGCCATGAGGATAAGACATTAAAATGGAACAAAATAAATTAACTTCACCAACATGGAAATTAATATTTCTCTTTGCAGGATGTGATTATGCATGGATTTCTTTTTACTGGATCTGTGATTTCATATGTGTAGGGAGATCCCAGAGAGGAATTCCTTCCACCAGTGTCGATCAGTACTTTGTCTGATACTTCTAGACTTAGATACTTAGAGCACAAAGAGATATCTTGCCCAGGTTCAGACTTCCAGAGGGTGGGGCTTGAGTCTAGTTCTTCCTGACTCAGAGGTCAGTTCTCTGCTCATTAAGTCATATTGTCTTTCATATATCTTTATCTAAACCATATGTAGGCTGTGAAGCTTAAAGGAAATAAAGCATTTTTTAAAATATCATCATCATTATCTAAAACAGAGATCCATAAAGTAGGGACTGGGGAATCTTTGGAAGTTGTGGCTTGATCCCAAGGAAGTTATGACTTGACCTCAAGGGTTATGTGATCATAACCAATCAGAGGGTGGGAAGATGGGCTACATTCCCACCCCTACCCCAAGATAGGCAGTTGAAACGCTTGACTCCAAGACAACCACATTTACCGTTTACCCTTCATCACATAACACTTCCCCATGGACCCTCACCTTCTGCTCTATAAGATCCCACCTTTCCCCTTTCTAACCACTGGCCTTTTGGGAAGTTATAACTTAACCACTATTGGGGCACTCATAGCAGGCAGCAGAGTTTGCTACAGTGGGCAGCAGAATAACCAGTAATGTGAGCTCCATAGGAATAGGCACTGGTATAAGCTGTGGCCAGGACGAGCCCAGCATAGCCCTTTGCTTACTATAATGAATGCTGCCAATGCAATACTTAGTGGTCACCGGCCAGCATCTTCCCAGAGAGGACAGAGGGAGGACAGTGTTGGGAGATAGTTTGCATTTTTGGGAGGTAGGGTGGGGAAGAGAGTGAAACTACCTAACCAATCCTCCAGTGTCCTGATCCTGGGGCAGATCTTTAGCAGAGGCCTCTAAAGGGGCAAGAATTTAGTATTCCTCCTCCCCTCATGGGGCACCAGAAACAGTGAGGGCTTGTCTGGTGGGCCAAGGAACACAGGGGGTGATTCTCCACATAGATGCTGTCACTGGGACAGGAAACATGCAAGAGGGTAATGACCTTTTAACTACCTTCCTAGAGATGACCCTGCCCTATGAGGAAGATGAGAGGACCCCACCAGCAGGCCAGGGCCCTAATTTCATGTTACAATCAACAAGCATTTATTAAGCTCAGTAAAGGTTAGACAGTGGGGGATAAGTGAAGTGGGACAGCAGAAACACAAGGGGGCATGGAATTCAAGCACAGATGAAATGCATTGGCAAAATATCACAATATTACATCAATACTGGGAAGCCTTTCTTTTTAAATAATTAAACTTTATTTTTTTAAATTAAGAAGCATGTATTTTCTTTCCCTCACTGGAAAAAAAAAAGAAAAAGAAAACCCTTATGGGCAAATATGCATAATCAAGCAAAATAAATTCCCTCATTGGCTGTATTGGGAAACGTGATCTCATTCTGCACATTTTGCTGGGGTGGGAAACTTGTAGAATTTTGGTTGGTTATTGAAGTAATCTGAGGTCTTAAGTTTTCCAAGTTCATTTTTTTTACAATGTTGTTATAATATAAATTGGCCTTCTGGTTCTGCTCACTTAACTTGGCGTCAGTCTTACAAATGGTAGGATTTCTTTTTATAAACTTTGAAGTACTACGCATTATATCATCAGCTTATATCCTGCTCCAGACTTTAGCCACCATGCCACAGAAAATCCCTGGACTTCTCCATGTCCTGGCGGCTTTTCCTTTTGAACCTCCATTTTAAGGAGGATGCACAGGCTGACATATCTTCATTCCTCACTAGGCTCTCCACCTGACTTTTTCCTGAAACGACCCTTGAAACAGGTCATCCCTACCTCACCCCTTCCCCTAGCACTTCTGGCTTCCTTTATGTGTTGTCTTTCCTCATTAGAACCTAAGAGCCTTGAGAGCAGGGGCTGCCTTTCTTTCTGCTTTTATCTGTCTCCCTCATACTTAACATAGTGCCTGGCACATAGCAAAGGCTTAATAAATGCTTGTTAACTTCACTAGTTATTAATAACAGCAGCATGACGAAGGGAATAAAGTGGATCATAGGAGCGTGTACTTAAAGTTGGAAAAGATCTTAAAGGTCACTGAGTCCAACCTGCTCATTTTATAGATGAGGAAACTGAAGCACTGAAACTAAAGGGTGGCTAAGTGACTTGCTTAGGCCCACACACTTAGCAAGCATCTGAGGCAGGATTTGATTTCAGGTCTTTCTGATCCCACTAAGCTACCGAGCTGCCTAGGCTAGAGTTGGAGGCAGAAGGACTGGGTTCAACTGTCACCACCTCTGATACTCATGTGACCCTGGACAAGTCACTTAACTTTTATGAGCCTCAAGCACCTCTCCAGGACTTCTATCACAAGTCACAGACAGGCTATATTCTGAATGGAGAGAATGATCGCCTAGGCTGATGAAGCCATTGATCAATGATCCTTGGAGTAAACAGAGAAAACCACCTTGACTTGAGTCAGAAAGATCCTTGTCTTTGTTGGAAAGCCACCAGCACGTCATAGGATGTTTATTTCTTGTTTTGAACAGTATACTGTACAATTTGCTCTGATGAAAACATAACTGGGTGAAACAGCTTTGCAGAGTGCAGTTACTTCCGTGGCTACAATGTTAGAAATGGAATCTGTGCCCCTGGGCAGTCACAATTCAGACTACAAAACCATACATTTGGTCTTTGCAGAGATCTGAAAGGCTATCAAAGGCCTCCCTCTATTGCATGGAATGGGTCTGCTGGAATATTTGAACAGATACAATGTGTGAGGACTTAATATACTAAGTCATACGTGGGACTCTTTAGGGGAGGTAGAAGGTGTGTTAGGTTCATGGAGTGATGAAACAAAAGGCTAGCCTGTGAAAATGTACTAGTTGTGTGACCTTAGGCAACTCACTGAACTAGAGGGCTCTGAGGTTTTTCCCTTTGCCCTCCTTTCCCTTCCCCGCTAGATTAAGATTGAGCCAGAGATGATAATTCAGTTGCTATCTTTAATTTTTACATTACCTGTATGGGAAACTAGATGGTTCAGTGGATAGAATGGCAGGCCAAAAGTCAGGAAGACTCATCTTCCTGAGTTCACATTTGACCTCAGACATTTATTAGACACACACTAGTTGTGTGATCTTGGACAAGTCACTTAACCCTGTTTGCCTGAGCTCCTCATCTGTAAAATGAGCTGGAGAAGGAAATGGCAAACCACTCCAGTATCCTTGCCAAGAAAACCCCAAATAGGGTCATGAAGAGTTAACCATAACTAAAAACGACTGAACATCCACTGCATTCCTCCCTCAACCTCTCACAGAAAACCATCCCTTTAAATACAGTATGGAAAAGAGAAGAAAGAAAAAAAGTCCCTAAAGCTAAATAACATATCAAAAAAGTATGATATGTAAGTATTTTACACCCATGGTCCTACAATTCCTGCAAAGGAAGGAAAGGAGGTGTTTTTTTCAGGTGTGTTCTGCAAGGCCCAGTTTGGTCATTATCATTTCATAGTATTCAATTTTGATCATTTTTTGGACATTGTTTCTTTTTTAAAAAAAATCTACTGTTCATAGCTAGGGGAGGCATAATCTATCTTCTCAGAGGGCTAGAGCCACGGGCTCTTAGAAAGTACTAAGCCCTCCTGAAAAAGTGTAGAAGAAAGAGAGTTAATGATTGGAACAGAGGCCCAGAGGTTTGGAAGCCAGATTCTACTGACTCTCCCTCTTCAAAAGACTGAAGCTGTAGAGAAAACTAATGAGATAATGATTTTGAATTTACAGAAGTTGGGTTAAAAGTTTTGGAAAGCCTCACATTTGCTCCTTTCCCCTTTTCCCCCATTCCTGGCTGCAGTCAGGTGGAAAGATGGCCTGAATGTCTCTGCTGTGAGCACAGCTCCCACTGCCTGATAAGGGCAAGAGCCTTCCCTTCTCTCTGCCCCTGATTTCCTCATCTGTAAAATGAGGCAGTTACCTTTGAAGTCCCTTCTGGCTCTAAGGCTGTGGATCCTGGGACTTCTTTTGAGTCATTCAACAGCTAAGTGAAGAACAAAGGCTCACACTAGGCCTAGGGGATAATTGAAAGATCTCCAACTTCAGTGTGTGTCTCTAATAATGTTATTATATTATGTATTATATGGAATATTATTGTCAGTAATCATGTTATTACAGAGTTAAGTTTATATTCATAGGACTGAAGATTTTGTGTACAGAGGTGAACTCCTTCATTTTACAGATGAGGAAACTGAGGTCCAGGAATTTAAGAAATTTGCCCAAAATTGCTCACTTAGCAAGTCGCAAGCCTGGAATCTGAAACCAGATACTTTGACTCTAAATCCAGCATTACTTACTTATGGGGAATGGACTAGAGTTCAGCTTCTTAAACTTTGGGTCACAACCCATATAGGGCTGTGAAAAATTTGGCAACAGTAAAAGGTTTCTGAACACGCAATGACCAAAAGTTAATTAAAAATCAAATGTGTAATGAATCTGAGGTGTTTCTTGTAGCGCTTGTCTGTGTTGCATCACACGACTTCACCGAAGCCTTGGTTCTGAACACAAAGCATGCGCACTTTGCACTGTGCAATACCCTCAGGTCACGAAATGCCATTGACAGTGAATGAATGCTGAAACAGGAAAAGGGTTTGGGAGTGGAAAAGGTTTAAGAAGCCCTGGACTACGGGAAGTGAGGTGGTGGGCTGTGTCATGTTTGTCTATGGTATTTCCTTCCCTTTCCTGACAGCTGCATTTCATTCAATCATATATGCACACAGTGATTCATTCAAGTACTCATTGAATACTTACAAACTGGATAATAATGTAATAATAATTATTATAGTCATATCAACCCCTATTTAGGGCTTTAAAGGAGATATGGAAAGGTAAGGAAAAATCTTTTACTTAAAGAGAGAATTCAAGTTCAGCTTGTGTCTTATTGGCTGTGTATAGACAAATAATTTGAATATTTCGGAGCCTGCTTCTGTGTCTATTAAATGGAGAAAAGAATACCTGCCATGCCTGCGTCCTAGAATTATGAGGCCTCAGTGAGGTATCATGTACAGTGCTTAGCAAACTTTAAAGACCTGTACAAATGTTGGTTATGATTCTAAGAATTACTGTTACCTTATTGGTCACTTTGTAAGTACTTGAATCAATCACTATGTGGATATATAAATTAGCGAAATACAGCTGTTGAGGCCAGAAGGAAAGTTGGACAGAGAAAGCTGGTAGAGAGAACAATGGGAAGGCTAGATATCATGAAGAACTGTGTTGACTCTTCATGACCTGATTTGGGGTTTTCTTGGCAAAGACATTGGAGTGGTTTTCCATTTCCTTCTCCAGCTCATTTTACAGATGCAGAACTGAGGAAAAGAAGGTGAAGTGACTTGCCCAGGGTCACACAGCTATCAAGTGTCTGAGGTTGGATTTGGACACAGGAAGACTTGCCTGATTCTAGGCTCGGCACTCTATCTATTGCACCACCTAGCTAGGATCATTCTTTAAGTAGTCCTTGATGTCTGTGTAAGCTCCTTGTAAAGGATTTATGTATCATGTCCACTCAACGTTTACTCTTGGTGAATGTGAGCTCAGCATACAGAAGACCAGGCAAGGGGAAAAAAGAGCCTTTTGTCAGGTTAGAGCAAGGAGGAGACATCAAAGATCCTCTTTGCATCCCATTATGGGGTTAAAAGAATGATTTGCGATATAATTAGAATAACTTGGAAAAGCTCAGACCAAATCTTTAGGCAATGAGTTAGAGATGTATTTAGAAGCAATTACTGACATTGAACTGACAAACATTGGCTACTTTGGCCTGAGGACAGTCAGGTCAGGTGACCAGCCAATGCCAGAAAAGGAGGTAGCAGAGAATAGTCATTTTTAAGAGAGGACAGTTGTTTGTGACAAAGGAGGTTTGGTCAAGAGGAGGAAGGTAATGGCCAGCTGTTCCAAGCAGTGAGGTAGCAATGGCTGGCATCACTCTTGAGTGGACAGGCTGGTTGACTGGGAGCAGTATTGGTTAGGCCAAGGAAGATAGAAAAGTCAGTTTGTAACTGGATGATTTTTTTAAATGAGGATATGTATATGCATGTATGTCAAACCTCCAAGGGTGGAGCAGAGCAAGGTAATGAGTAGTACTGCTGTGAGTGCCCAGAGCTGGGAGATAACAATTTATAAAGCACTCCTCACAGTGCCTGGTACATAGTAGGTACCCGTTCCCTTCCTTCTCTCTCACTTGTGAGACCATCTATTCTAATACCTTTATTGGAGGAAAGAGAGGCCAATAGAGGTTAAGTATCTTATTCACAGTCCCACAAATTTGGATCCATATTTGTTCAGTCATTTTCAGTCATGTCCGATGCTTCATGACCTGATTTGGAGGCTAACAGGGTTAAGTGACTTGCCCAGGGTCACCCAGCTAATAAGTGTCTGGGGCTGGATTTGAACTGAGGAAGGTGAGTCCTCCTGATGCCAGGCACAGCACTCTATCCAGTGCACCACCTGGCTGCCTCTAGGATCACAGATCCAGAAGAAGATCCATCGAATGGACCGTAGGGGTAATCTAGTTCAAGGCTTTGTGTTGGGGAAAAAATTGAGGCCCAGGGAAGTTCACAGATCTAGTACTGGCAGGGACCTCTGAGGCTGTGTAATCCTGTGCCCTCCTTTTACATATGGGGAAACTGAGGCCTATACAGGTGAATTTATTAGCCCAATCACACAAGTGGGATTTGAAACTAGGTCTTCTGACTCATGAATCAGGGCTCTTTTCATTGCACAATATCACCGTCTAGTGACAGGGATGTAGGCAGTAGGGCCTGGATAGTATTACTAACACTAAGTTAAGGGTGTGGCATACTGGACTGTCACTATACTGCTCAGGCTATCACAATGATAACATACTTAGGTGGTCAATAGCAGGTTATCCAGAGGCTGGTGGTAGCAAGAGGCAGATAGTAATAGAGAATGGGGACACTGGAGGACATGGAGAAAAGGAAAAAGGTTATTTGAAAGGAAAAATAATTTTGGCTCTCCTAGGTAAGGTCTGAAGGGTGGTGCCACAATTACTGGCACTTCTGATCCCTAGGAGCTATGCAAATGAGGAGCATAGATAAGTGGAGGAACAGAACTCTCATTAATCCCCCAAAGACCACCAGGATGAAGATCTTAAGATTCCTACAGAAGTGTAACTCAACTCCTTAATGCAACTACAGAGAAACCCAATCTTAAAATACTCTGTAGGAGGAGGGTTTTCTTTCTTGGCTGATTATGTAAACAACAGAGAATAGATCCTTTTAATTTAACTATATCATTCCTTTCTAAAAATGAATAAATCAGGAACAATCCCAAAATATGGGTTATAAAAGTCTTTCATTTCTCTGGATGGAAAAATCCAGCTGAAGTAACAAAAGTATTAGGAAAATCATTCTGCTTTTATGCTCTCATCAAAACTAAATTTTTCACATAATTGATCATCTCTCTACATCTCTGTCTCTCCTCTATCTCTCTCTTTTTCCTCTCTCTTGTCTCTCTCTCTCCATCTCTCTTTCTCTCTCGAGTTTATACCATATTGCAGTAGGAAATCCAAGAGAGCTTTGTGACTTTGGGCAAGTCACAATCTCTAGGCCTCAGTTGCCTCATCTGTCACAAGAAGGTATTAGACTAGATATGAGTACTGAGGTCTTCCAGCTCTAGGTCTTATGATCTAAGAGCACAGGCTTACCTGGGAATATTCTTCATTCCTTTTCATCCAAACAAGAGACAGAAGGGATTGATGTGTTTGAGGGCCAGAGAGAAATATGCTTGGGTTTTTTCCCCTCCACCAAGGGCTGAGGTGTTCTGCTTTTGCCCTTTTGTCACGTTTAATGGCCAAGGGAAGAAACGTTTCTGCAAAAATGATGGAAAAGTATCAGACACCTCTCCAGGGATCATGACTGTGCCAAGCAGAAAAATATGTATCGATCTGATTCTGCATGACTCCTGCTCATGCCCTTTTTGCTCCAGCCAAACTGACCTGCTGGTCATTTCTTGTATATGACTTTCCATCTTTGCCTTTGGATTGCCTGTAACCAATGCCTGGGACACTCTTCCCTCCTCCACTCTGCCTTTTGGAATCCCTAGCTCCCTTTAGGACTCAGCTCAAGGATTACACCTTCTTTGAGAGAGCTTTCCTCCTTTTTCTCTCATTGTAAGTCTGACCTCCACCCCCTTGAACAATATTTGCAACATATATAGCATAAACATACATATGTAACATACACCCTCCTATATGATGTGAGTACATACACATATAATATGGTGTACACATGCACACACATGCATACCTATAATATCCTTTACACAAAACAGGCACTGTGGTAAGTGAATGGAGAAGAGATCTCAAATCAGAAAGATCTGGGTTCCAAGTCTCACCTGGGACACACACTTGATTGGTGACCCCTGGCAAGGCACTTGGCACAAGGCACTTATTGTCTTTATTCCCCTCCAGGCTGCACTCCAGACTTTCTCCTCCCTCAAGCATCTTCTTTGCTGTCATTGGAAGAATCCTCTAGCCCTGAAGCCTCTGAGTAAATGGCTTCTCCCAGGACCTCTTTTTAAGGAGAGTGCTCAGGCCAGCCAGGTCTCATTCCTTTCTGGGCTGCTTTGCACACTTTCTTCACTACACCCACCTTTGGTTTCCCTCCCCCACTCAAGATTCTTTTTACTTGTTGTCTTTCTCTAATACAATATAAAGTCCTAAGGGCAGGGACACTCTTCCTGTAGCTGTCTTTCCAGTGCTTAACACAGTGCCAGACACATAGGAAGTGCTTAATAGATGCCTTTTGACTTGCCTCAGGCCCATTTTTTCCCCAAGAAAAGTAGTTTAATGGGTCACTACATGGTGCATGACAGTTTTTCAAGGACTAAGTTTTGATTTTGTACGCAGAGAAAATCAGGTATGAGGATGACAATAAAACCTTGCCAATGCCTATTTGCTAACTGGGAACTCTGAAAATCTTGCCCTTTTCTTAAGTATTTCATTCTTGTTTTAGTGTTTAACTCAAGGTTCCATCTGTAGCAGCATCTCAGACGAAATCTACTCATGTTTCCTCAACAGAATTGGAAATAAGGAACATTTAAACTTCTCAAATCAATGAGTTATAAATGACTTTGAAGAAAAAGGAAAAAAAAAACCCTGTTGCCCCAAGTGCTTATATTGCTGAAGAATAACTAGACATCAGCTTGTCGATCAGTGAGAACTCCCCTCTCCTACACAAACCAACAAGCCTTTTTGGCATCAACAGATGGTGGTGAATCTTAAGACAGGAGATCTGCGGTAAAGCATTCAAGCTCCTATTGGTCTGATCAGCCACAGCTCGACGCAGAGTACCTTGATTCTAACATACAGAAGTTATTTTTTTCTTCTTTAACAAAGGACACCAACCAAACAACCAACGAAGACTGGATATCTTAATCCAGGGTTTATGAGCTCTTAAAAAACATGTGTATTTTACTAATTGTATTTCAATATAATTGGTTACCTTTGGAATCTTATGTGTTTTGTTATGCATTTAAAAACAGTTCTGAGAAGGGATCGTTGGTGTTCACTAGACTGCTGCCTATGGGGCCTATGTTATGAAAAAGGCTGAGTTCCCTTGTGGAGTTTGGAGGAGAGGACCCTCCTACTCTTGTTTGAGAATGTTGCTGGCTGACTTGCATTATTTTCATTGCTTCAATATTGATTTCTATCTCTATTAGATTTTAAATTTTTCAATGCATAACTTTGCCAGGTCTTAGCAGGGAGCAGATAGTCTTCCCTCGATGGTACACTCATCCATCTAGGATCCTGATTACATCTATCAGGGCCTCAAGGCAGCAAAGCACTGGAGGGTTTGTACTTCTGATGACTGGGAGGTGGGGAGTCATCTGCTTCAGAAGCAGGGTATCTTCTGGCGATGTCTCATCTCCACCATTTTAGGATGAGGTTACAAGACTCTTGCTAAATGTGAGCTAACTCCTGCTGGTGGGAATTGAACACCAGATATTTACTGATCCAGACAACTGCTAGAGAACTCCTTGCCCCCTTTACTTCCTTCTTCTACCCTCAAACACTCAGTGTTTGGAGTGACAAACCATGGAAGCTGATGGCACCATTCTTCAACTGAGTCTAAGGTTAGTATACTGTTTCCTGAGGCTAAGCACCTGTATCTAAGGCCTAGCACTCTGGATGGTGGGGTCCCCAATCCAATAGTAGGTGAAGTTTTAGCTCCTTCTGCCTTTTCCCTGTGATTTAGAGTTGCTTTTTGGCTGTAAGAAAACCCCCTTCTTGATATTTTCTCTTCTCCTATCTGTATCAGTCCCTACTCCTCCCTGGTTCAAATCCTCTTCTGGCTTTCCATTCTGTTTGAGCCTATCTAGCTCCTGATTTGTTATTAACAAACTCCCCTTCACTCTAGATCTCTTCATCTGATACTCTGACTTCTGGAATGCTTGGAAGGCTGGCTTCCTTCAGAAGACCGTGCATACTCAGCTACCCAGTACATAGTACTAGATGTTCCTCAGCGAAGGAATAGACAGATTCCTTGCTCCCAAATGCCACTCTTAGATCATCTCTTTTTTTTAATTTTTATTAAATTTATTTAACTTTTTACATTCATTTTCACAAAATTTTGGGTTCCAAATTTTCTCCCCTTTTGTCCCCTCCCCCACCCCAATACCCCAAGCATCTAATTTTCCCTATCACCAATCTGCCCTCTCTTCTATCATCCCTCCCTTCTCTTGTCCCCATTTTCTCTTTTGTCCTGTAGGGCCAGATGACTTTCTATTCCCCATTAACTGTATTTCTTATTTCCTAGGAGCAAGTACAATACTAAACAGATGTTCCTAAAACTTTAAGTTCCAAATTCTCCCCATCCCTCCCTCCCCACCCATTCCCTTTGGGAAGGCAGGCAATTCAATATAGGCCATATCTGTGTAGTTTTGTAAATGACTTCCATAATAGTTGTGTTGTGTAAGACTAACTGTATTTCCCTCCATCCTATCCTGCCCCCCACTGCTTCTGTTCTCTCTTTTGATCCTGTCCCTCCCCAAGAGTGTTGACTTCAGATTGATCCCTCCTCCCATTGCCCTCCCTTCCATCATCCCCCCCACCCTGCTTATCTCCTTCTCCCCCAATTTCCTGTATTATAAGATAGGTTTTCATACCAAAATGAGTGTGCATTTTATTCCTTCCTTTAGTTGAATGTGATGAGGGTAAACTTCATGTTTTTTTCTCAGCTCTCCTCTTTTTCCCTCCACTAAAGTCTCCTACTTGCCTCCTGAATGCGAGATAATTTACCCCATTCCATTTCACCCTCTCTCCTCCCACTACATTTCTCTCTCAACATTTACCTTAATTTCTTTATGGTCCCATCCTATTCAATTCACTCTGTGCTCTCTGTCTCTATATGTGTGTGCACGCACGTGTGTACATGTGTGTGTGTGTGTATGTGTGTGTGGTCCCACCAACTACCCAGATAATGAAAAGTTTAAGAGTTATAAATATTGTCTTTCCATGTAGGGATGTAAACAGTTCACCTTTGGTAAGTCCCTTATGACTTCTCTTTGCTGTTTACTTTTTTCATGCTTTCTTCTCATTCTTGTGTTTGAAAGTCAAATTTTCTTTTCAGCTCTGGTCTTTTCATCAAGAATGCTTGAAAGTCCTCTGTTTCATTGAAAGACCATATTTTCCCCTGAAGTATTATACTCAGTTTTGCTGGGTAGGTGATTCTTGGTTTGAGTCCTACTTCCTTTGACTTCTGGAATATCCTATTCCACACCCTTCGATCCCTTAATGTAGAAGCTGCTAGATCTTGAGTTATCCTGATTGTATTTCCACAATACTGGAATTGTTTCTTTCTAGCTCCTTGACCTGGGAACTCTGGAATTTGGCCACAATGTTCCTAGGAGTTTCTCTTTTTGGATCTCTTTCAGGTGGTAATCGATGGATTCCTTCAATATTTATTTTGCCCTCTGGTTTTAGAATCTCAGGGCAGTTTTCCTGGATAATTTCCTGAAAGATGATGTCTAGGCTCTTTTTTTGATCATGGCTTTCAGGTATTCCCATAATTTTTAAATTGTCTCTCTTGGATCTATTTTCCAGGTCAGTTGTTTTTCCAATGAGATATTTCATATTCTCTTCCATTTTTTCATTCTTTTGGTTTTGTTTTGTGATTTCTTGGTTTCTCAGAAAGTCATTAGACTCCATCTGTTCCATTCTAATTTTGAGAGAACTATTCTCTTCAGTGATCTTTTGAACTTCTTTTTCCATTTGGCTAATTCTGCTTTTGAAAGCATTCTTCTCCTCATTGGCTTTTTGAACCTCTTTTGCCAATTGAGTGAGCCTATTTTTCAAGGTGTTATTTTCTTCAGCATTTTTTTGGGTCTCCTTTACCAAGGTATTGACCAGTTTTTCATGCTTTTTTTGCATCTCTCTCATTTCTCTTCCCAGTTTTTCCTCCACCTGTATAACTTGATTTTCAAAATCCTTTTTGAGCTCTTCCATGGCCTGAGCCCACCGGACACCCACCTCGGATGTCTGGGATACAGAGGCCCTGACCTCCACACCTTTCCCAGATGGCAAGCATTGTACTTCCTCATCAGAAATGAAAGGAGGAAGAAACATCTCTTCCCTAAGAAAGTAGCTCTCTATGGTCTTATTTTTCTTCCCTTTTCTGGGCATTTTCCCAGCCAGTTACTTGGCTTCTGAGATTCCTCTGCACCCCTGCCTAGATCTGCCCAGCTATTGCTTGGGGTCTGAGATTCACATGCTGCTCCCCAGCCTCAGGGCTTTCAGTGGCGGTCGCGGCTGCTATTCAATGTGAGCTTAAGTTCTGGTGCTTGGGTGGGGGCAGGGCCGCCTCCCAGGCTCAGCTCCCTCAGGGGCTTTATGTGGAGACCTTTGGTAATGGCCCTGAGCTCCTGCCTGCTGCTCCGGGAGTCCAGGGCCGCCACCTCTGCCCACTGCCTCTGCTGCTGCCTCTGCTGCTGCCTCTGCTGCTGCCTCCCAAGGGGGTCCGAGTCACAGAGACACCCTGCTTCCCTCTCGCCAGCCCAGAAGTCTCTCTCACTGACCTGGAGCGCCTGTGGGTGGTGGGACCTTCGCAGCCACCAGAGATTCTGTCCCTGAAGCCTGCTCGGATCTGCTCCTCTGGGGCCGCTCGGCCAGGGCACGGCAGGGCTGGGCTCCGCTGTCCGGTGCACGACGGACCCCTGGCAACAGCTTTCCAGGGCTCTCCGGAACGGAAATCTCTTCCACTGTGTTTCTGCACAGCTTGCACTGATCCAGAATTTGTGGGGAGTTCTTTTTACAGAAAATATATGGGCTGTGGGTTCGGAGCTAGCATACGTGAGTCTTTCTACTCCGCCATCTTGGCTCCTCCCCCCCTTAGATCATCTCTTTGCCAACATAACTCAGCAAACTCTCCTCTTCTAACATTTACTTTATGCACATGTATTACCCATTTCTGATCCTTGTCACAGGACCTTGAGGTTATTCTCCCTCTGATTTGAAGGTGGTTATTACCTGGAAGTCTTCTTCACCCCAAATCACTCTCATATTCAAAGGCTTTAATTTGGGGGGGCAGAGCCAAGATGGCAGACTAGAAAGACACACTTATGCAGGATTCTCCTCACAGCCCATAAAATACCTGTAGAGAGGGACTCTCAACAAATTTTGGAGCAGCAGAAGTGGAGAACAACAGAGTGGAGATTTCCAGCCCATTTGACCTGAAAGGCCCACGGAAACATCGGTTGCGCAGGATGTGGAGCATAGTGGAGCCCAGCCCTGGCAGCTCGACAGGATGACACTCGACTCTGGGAGGAGGACACCTTTGGGGCGGAATCTCCAGTCGCAGTAGCAGGTCCTCAGATCCCTCAGCCCACGGGCACCAAAGGTCAGTAACAAGGTTTTATCAGGGGGCCAGGAAGGAAGAAGGGCCTTCCCATAGCTCAGGCAGCGGCCACAGAGCCAGCACAGCACCCGAAGGGAAGCTCCATTGTGGGAGTATAAAAACCCCTGGGGGCATTGAAGAGCTGAGTCTTACCTCAGCCCTGGGAGGAGGCTCTGGCCAAGCTGGTCGATGTCTCAAACTTAATGGTGGCCCTGCCCATCCAGCTTATGTGAAAATCAGCCCCAAGTGCTGACTTTGTGGAACTGGAGGCCAAGTGGCTGTGGAGAGGTATCTGCTAAGATTCTGGGCACATAAATCCCTCTCTGCATCAAGTACACACTTGATTGTGCCACCTTGGAGGAACTGAGATCTCACAGATTCCCAGAGTATACCCTCCTCTTGACAAAGAACCCAAAAGTCAAGTAATTGGTTGGGAAGATGCCCAAAAAAGGGAAAAAAAATAAAACCATAGAAGGTTACTTTCTTGGTGAACAGTTATCTCCTCCCATCCTTTCTGATGAGGAAGAACAATGCTTACCATCAGGGAAAGACATAGAAGTCAAGGCTTCTGTATCCCAAACATCCAAAATAAATATTCAATGGGCTCACAACATGGAAGAGCTCAAAAAGGATTTTGAAAATCAAATTAGAAAGGTGGAGGAAAAACTGGGAAGAGAAATGAGAGAGATGCAAGAAAAGCATGAAAAGCAGGCCAAAGGCTTTAATTTATATGCCTATGTCCTATGAGCACTCTGGCATTCAAAAACCTCAACTCTTACAACCATCTTCACTCTACTTCAGCCACTTACAGAGATGGTCGCATCTTAGATCCAGTCACCATCAATGTCTGTTCTACTTCCATGATCACAAGATCAAAGAGAGCTGGAAGGGACATTAAAGATCATCTGGTTCAACTTATATTTTATAGATGAGGAAAATAAGGCAAAGAGAATGGCCTGCTCAAGGTCACACAGGTAGTGACAGACAGAGGTGTGATTTGAACTCTGGTTTTCCAAGTCCAGAGCAAAAAATGCTTTCTGCTGTTCTGTGAGGATCCTCACAGGTCACTTATATACTCTTTTCAGCCCCGTACTCCCATTTCTATTTCATGTATATGTTAACCAAACCAGAGGATCCGGACAACTTTATTGGAGAAATAAAATTTACAAAGTAGCCTATTATTTTGTCTTTCTGAAACCCCTCTAACACAATTGCCATCTTTTGTTATTTTTGCCAATTTGCCAAGTGTGAGGTAAAACCTCCGAGTTGTTTTCCCATTTTTCAGTACCTTGGAGCACTATTTTAAATGTTTGCTCTTCTTTTGGGAAATGAGTGTTTATATCCTTCAACATTTGTCTTTTAGGGAATGGCTTTTGGTCTTACACATTTTTGTATTTAGTTATATACACATTCTGACATCTAACCCTTAGATATTTAATTTTTTCCTGGAAAAAAGTTGACTCATTTTCTCTTTATCATAGTTATGCTAATTTTTATGACGTAAAAGATCTTCAATTTCATGTAGTCAAAATTATCTATCATTTGTGATTACTTCTATCCCTTATTTGTTTAAAAATTCACTTGCTATCCACAGGGGTATCTGAGTCAGTCTTCTAATATTTTTTGTTATGACTTTTAAGAGTCAAGTCACTTGTGAATTTTGGGATTATTACATGGTACAAAATACTGGTCTAAATCTAATTTTTGCCTAGCTTTCCAGTTTTCCAGCAATTTTTTGTCAAATAGGGAATTCTTCCCCAGGTAATTTACATTTTTGGGTTTGCTAAATATCTTAGTTGACTTCAAATGTTTCTGATTTTTCCTTTATCTACTTTTCTATATCGTTCAGGGCTATACCTAAATGTTCCATGACTAGTGGTTATCCATTTTTGAAAAGAAGGAAAAACTTCCAGCAGGAATTCATTCTTTTGCTTTTGTAATTTGTTCTATCAAGAAGAATTTCTTGTACATATATCAAATTTTATCTCCCCATTCTTCTAAAAGGCAGAAGTGCGGTGTAGTGGAAAGAATATTTGACCAGGAGTCAAGAAAACCTGAGTGTGAATGCTGACTTTGTGTGCAATTGTGGGAAGAGCCCTGCATCTGGAGTCAGAGGAGCTGGTTTTGCCTCAATGATTGTAGGCAAGTTACCAGGTCTTAACTTTCTCATCTGTAAAATGAGTTTTGGATTAGAACACACACATTGTCCCTATCTGCCTCACATTACTACTGCATAAAAAGTGCTTTGTAAAACTGAAAAGCGATACATAAATGTAAGTTATGTGAAACGTGAAACCTTTCTGATGCAGTGCTAAACTTGTTGCTTCTGTCCCACTTGGGTAACGTAATAAACTGTAGTGAACTGGTGGGAGATGAAGTTGGTGGTGGGCTGAGTTATCAAATTCTACCTTTACTCAGGTAGAGCTTCTGTCCCACACAAAGTCTGCCCTTATTAACAGCAAAGAATTTTGGAGTTGGAAGGGACCTGAGGGATCACATGCTCCAACTTCTGACCCCCAATGGGAATTTTCTCTATACTATCCCTAACAGAAGGGGATCCCACTTCAGCTTGAATACTTATCAAGGTACCCAGTTCATTCACAGACAACTGTTGGGAAGGTCTTTGTTTCTGAGCTGAAATCTGCCTCCCCCTTTTCTCCCTGCTCCCAGTTACAAATTCTATCCCTTGGTCTTAATTTTGTTCTCAGTATTTATACAGAAGTAGCTTTTTGCCACTTCCCTAGTACCCAGTCTGGTGCATGGCACATGCATACTTAATAAATGCTTGCTGATTGAATTCAGTATCTATTGACTTCCATAAGACCATACTCCAGATATCTCTGGAATTCCAGATAACAGAACTGCTGCTCTCTAGGCTGGCGATGCCCAGCTCCTTCACTCTTCTGATTACTCCCCTCTGGGACTCCAATGTCCCACAACTGCTTTACTTTTTTTTTTTTTAAACACTTAATCACATAATGTTTTACATTGTTAGATAGACATCATCTCCCCAGGGAGTTTGGGCACTCTATGAGGGCAGAGTGTGATATTTCCAAAAACTATCTAAGTTTATCATACTCTAGATGTTCAGCCACCAAGGAAATGTGAGACAGGAAGGCACTGGCCTCCTAGTAAGAGCTGAGGATGACAGGTGAATGGCCAGAGGGGCCTCTAGTTTGTTGGGTGGACACCCTGTGGAAAACGTAAGCAAAACTTAGAGCAAAACTCTACGGCGATGGGCAGGTGTGGAGGAAACTCCTGAATCAGTGTGATTACAGATCTATTTCAGTATCATCCTTGCTTGATAAATATTTCTCAAATTTAATCTAACAATGTGCCATACTCTTTTAAATGCATGATATATGAAGAAAATCTGTTATTGTCTTGCAATATGTTTGCTGGGGAGTCCAAATAGGAGGAATTAGATTTAATATCATCAAGAACTGACCAAGATGAAACAAGGACACTAATAGAAAAACTACCCTCTTTAAATACTCTGTGCTGTAGTTCTTGGACCTCATAAGGAGCCCTTCCCCTAACCAACTCCCCATTCTTGCTTCCTTTCATAATTATGGAATACCTCTCCTTCAAAAACTCTTAAAAGGGAACCTCCTGATCTTCTACCTTCCTCAGAGCAAGGACAAGATGGAAAATAATCTGATCTGCAAGTTCAAGGCATGGGTAGAGACCCATAACATCATCCAAATAAAAGTGTTGCTCTTACCCTACCACAGATGACATGCTGACTTTAGGGACAGAATTCTAAAAGTGGTGAATAGACATGCCAGCCTCTAGAACAGACCATGAAAGACTCTCAAAATGAGATTGTAAGCTTCTTATTTGAGACTAGGAAGTATCTAAATAGAGGTTATAGAGGTTAACTATTACTCCTGTGAAGGAAAGAGAAATTATCTCTAGAATTACACATTTTAAATGAGGTGAATTTTTATTTCAGCCTGGAACAATATCCTTCAGAAAAGCCATTGACTTTATATGAGTAATATTACTAATGTTTTATTGGTAAATTATAATTTTCCTCTAAATAGATCATTTTAAAGGGTTGACTGCATTATTAGGTGTGATTTTTATGATGTCCTTAAGCCAAAATGCTTTCCAAAGTACAAATCTCCATATTTATAAATGAGCTAAATAGAAAAATATAATTTTTCAAATTTGCTTAAAAGGCACTTGTTTTTTCAGAAAAAGTTATTCCTAGAACAAGGTACACTGGCATTCCACAACTATGCGCATACATTTTACTCTAATTTTGTAATTGTACTAATTTTCCATCATAGGGATAATAAAACTATGTTGTTAAATGAAACCTTTCTTCTTGTGGCTTATTTATGGAAAACTTTGCCCTCAAAACAATAATACCTTTGCATAACTTTCTTAAAGTCACATTAGTAGAGCAAATGTAGTTATCTCAGGAAGCTCAATTGTGATTGGCACCACTTTGATGAATGAGGATATGCTAAATTACCTCCCCTATCCCCCTACAGAAAACAATTCTTTTGGGAAAAGAAAAACCCGTTTGCAAAATTGATACAGAGGATCAAGCCAAAGGCCTCCATCCAGCTCAATGCTTTGCTTCTGACTGTCCCAAAGAGCCATTTTGGAGTGTGGTGGAAACTGGGCATAGATCAATATCTTCTACTGTATGCCAAAATAAAGTCAAAATGGGTATATGATTTAGATACATACATTTAGATATAAATGGTGATACTACAAGCAAACTGGGAGAGCAAGGAATAGTTTACCTATCATATTTATGGAGAATAGGAACTGCTATCCCATTCTCAATTATGAAATAGTTTGAAATGAAAATATGACCACCTCTCCATTTGCTAAGTGTTATAATATGCTCACTTTAATGCCTTTTGGTTCTAACTGTCGGTATATGTGTTTACCACAAATGGTAGCCTTGTGTCATAGTCTTCAACCGATCTTTCAACTTGTGGTTTGCTTTTCTAGGGCTGAGTCCAGTGAGCTGTCATAAGGCAAGAAAGCAGTGCATGAGCTGGTGCCACAATGACAAGGCTTTCCCACTCTGTCCTTATCTGGCATTTCTTGGTCTCCTTTACTCTTTGTGAGGTTATGAAATCTTCCTGAATAGTCATAAGAAAGTTCTTCTTTTGGCAAAATATCTCTGGCTGCAAAAAGTGCCAACCTGGGCACCATGGAGTGGATGCGGACGGGGACCATCAGTAGATTTGGCTCACAAGAATGGTTAAGGAATCTGCCAATGTTCCCTATGTGAGTAGGATCCACAAACGTTTCTATTATCTGGCCATTACGTATGTGCTCTCTGACAGCTATGATGTAATTGAAATCATGCTCTGCTTGTCGTCGTATCCTTCTGCATGCCTCTGCAGATCCTAAAATTTCACCAGCATATTCACAAACAAACCTTCCTTTGGGTATAAATTCCAAGGTGCGAAGTCCCCAGCCTTTCTTCTCAGTCTTGAACACCTGGAGACTGAACTGCAGACCTCTTTGAACCACTCTGTTCTTGCATTGATCACTGCACTGGCACATGACATTGCATTCAAACACTGGTCTGGCAAATTCCGCTTCACTTTCTATGTCTCTGAGGCATGAATTTTCATAATTCTCCCCATGAAGGAGACATGAACAAATGGCAGGGAGGCAAGAAGTTGTGAGACAAGTGCATCCAGGGAAGGTTATTTGACTGGGATCAGCTTCTGCTCCAGGTCCAAGCACGTGTTCAGGGGTATACTACAAAGATAAAAAGATACCAGAGGTCAGTGTGGGACATTATAATAAAAGTCTGCAGTTGAGACAAACTCTAACACAAATAGATATTTTATATTGTCATAAAAAATTATCTCAATTTTTTTTAAAGAAATGTTTTCTACTTATCTTTAAAGATTTGGGTGACTCTTCTACGGAGGATTTATACAAAGACATGAATTAGACCTGGACAGCATAAGAAGGTACAGGGAATTGAAATATGTGACAGCGGTAGTAACCCATACTGATGAAATCACAGAGCCATCTAGGTATTCAATATTTCTATATCTGCTATTTTTTCCTGTCGGAATATAAAAACTCCCCGAGGCCAGGGACTGTCTTGTATTTTCTGTTTATAACCTTAGTGCTTAGCATAGTGTCTGGCACACAGTAGGTACTTAATAAATGCTTTTTCATTTGTTCAAGTGTTAATGAAAAATTTCCTTTTTGGGGGATATATTTCTAGATTTCACACTGAATTTTAAATTTAAATAAAAAATTAAATTAAAATTTTAAAAAATTCCTAGGTCCTTTAAATTCTTACATACTCATATTTCTGACATTTCATGTAGAACATAATCATTTTACAATTCAATTTTAACCTTCAGAGGGGAAAATTTGGTTATTACATAAATCATCCTTTGCAGTTCAATTGTTAAAACCAAAAGGTTGCCATTGTGATTTTTCTTTACTAGTCATTCAGAAAACAATTTTAGAAAGAATGTCATCTATTAATAGTTACAAACAGTTTTTTAAAATGGCTTATCTCTAAAAAGGTATAATGGTGAGGGACCAGCTCTCTTTTTTTGGGGGGGGTTTTCATACCTGTGATCTCATTACTGTAGGAACCTCATTCTATAGAAGCCCCTCCAATGATCAGTAAAAAGACAACTCACTGTAACTTAAGACAATGAGGGACTGAGTCACTTATCCATGATCACATATATTGTGTGTCATGAGTAGAACCTGAACTTTTTGGAAGTGCAGAGTAATACATGGCCGTGTCCAAATAGTTTCTGTTGTTTCTGCCTTTTCTGTTTCTTTATCTTTATGTACATAGATGGCCTAGAAGGATGAAGCCTGGCTTAGAAAGAAATGCCTTGTCAGTCAAATTCCCCTACCCCATCATCTTCTGCAGAGTCTATTTTAAAGCTTTTGAATATCAAAAGTAATATAGGCCAGTGACTAGTGAGGCATTTTAAGAAGTAATGAGAAATTAAACTTTATCACTTTTAGTGAAAGTTTTTGAGAAGAATTCTTTTGAATCTACTTGTTCTTTCTAACTCTTTCTTTCCTAAATACTGTATAATTCACTGAGCCAAAAAATGATTTTATGACACAATCATCTCCTTTTAAATCATGCCTGACTTCTTACGATTTTGTAACTTGCAGAAAAGCATATCAGTCCTTGGTGAATAGATTTGCATTTCATTGCACAGAGATGAAAAAGGAGGACTTAACTTTGATCTCCTAATTTTATTTTCACCAATTTCTTTTCTTCTTCAGATTTTGGTGAATGAGGATACATTTTATAGGGTAGAAATCTTAGATGAAATCCTCAGGGATTGTGATTACATTTGGTAAACAAAATAAAGCAAAAGAGTCTTAGGCCTCTCAATTTATAAAGAAGGTCTTTCATGTTTTTGAGATGTTTCATGTTTAAAAAGAATTATTTTTCCTTGCTATATCCAACCCTAAGTATTCTCAGGGTAATATAATTGTTTAGAAATATATTAATGTGGATTTCAGTAGAATTAAAAATACTAAATTATCTATTTAATTTTCAAAATCAGAATGTCAGCCCTTTGATAGAGGAACTAATCTTAATAGTATATATAAAAAAAGCACTGATAAGATATAAGAATTGTTATATTGAAAAAACCATCTTGTTTAACATAACCACTTAGAAAAAGAAACATAACTGATATTATTGTACCTTTTTACAAAATAGTAGAAACCCAAATAGCTGTGCATCTTTTAATCCAAGAATCTCAAAGTAGTAAAAAGAGCTTGAAGCATTTCTCATTTTTTTGTTAGAAATGAATAAACTGAAGTATTGACTTGCCATTTAACACACACCTCCTATGGGGCAGGTGCTACACTAAGTGCCAGGGATACATGTACGGGCAAAAGAAGCTCACCTTCCAATACAGGAGGCAACATTAGAACTACTATATAAAACAGGATAAATTTCGATCATCCACAGATGGAAGGCAGCAGCATCAAGGGGATCTAGAAAGGCTTCTTGTGAAAGTGGTATCGTGCCTGGGACTTGAAGGAAGCCAGCGACACCAGAAGGGCGCACAGTAATCTGGGCTACGGGGAGACCAAGCAGACATGAGCATCATGCACGGGAAGGAAACCGGGAAGTCCTGACTTCGAATCCTATCTCAGTCACTTACTGTGGAGCCCGGGACAAATCACTGTCTCAGATTACTCATCCGTAAAATGAAGATATTAGACTTGATGGTCTCTGAAGTCTCTCCTAGCTCTGAATCTACGGCCAATGAACATCTCAGTTTATTAGGATGGTTGGGAAAAGAATTATATTTTTGTTAACTGATAGTTAACACATTTATTAAGGAAGTTTTTTGGGACAAAGAAATATTGGACAGAATGTACAGACTATTTTCAGATATGGATAACTATGTTGGATGGTCTTTCAGTTATGCATTGTTTGGAAATTCATCACTTTGTAAATAGCATATCTTTGTTTTATTGAGTACCTATAATGCCAACATACTTTGAAAATTTAAAGCTATTCATAATAATCTGTCTAGAATAAAACCAAAGAGAAAAGTGAATTCTTTTTCTAAAATTTTAAGCTAAAAAGTACTTTGATCAGAAATCTAGAACTAAAAGTGGTTAAGAGAAATAAGGAAGTACTTGTTAAACTACATAAAACTATAAACCCTGAGTTGTTCCTATATTCCTACACAGCAAAATAAGCTTAGGTTGAGTTTAGAACAAGCCAGTCCGACATTCAATAAACATTTAAGTGTTTACTATATGACAGGCACTGTGCTGAACAGTTAGGATACAAAGATAAAAACATGGGCCTTGCTCTCAAACTCACATTTAAATGGGGAAGACAACATGCAAATAATTATACACACATACATATATGCACACACATGCAGATATATACATAAACACAGAGTGTAAAAGGAAATTAATCTTGCAGACAAGGAGCTGAATGTTGGTGGGGGAAGGGGAAAATCTTCCTGAAGAAAGAGGGATTTGACCGAGTCCTGAAAGAAGCTGAACATGTGGGCAAAGCCTTTCAGCAGTGGGTCACTGGCAGTGTAAGGCATAAAGTCAGAAGAAAGCATGTTTGTGGGCAAGGAGCAAAAAGCAGGCTGATGCAGCTGGATTGTGGAGCGTATGGAGAGGATAGAATGGAAAAAGAGGGCAAAAGTGTGAGGGAGTCAGGGGTGAAGGGAATGCCAAACAGAGAATCTTACATTGGATCCTGCAGGTACAGGGAGCCAGGGGACAATGGTTTTTACTGGGCAGGGGTAACATAGGCCTTAGTAAAATAAAATCCCTTTGTTGGCTGAATGGAAGGGAGACTGGAGAAGGGGCAGAGAAATAGTGGTATCCTTGACAGTTAAAAAAAATTGGGAAGGGGGAGGATTTGGGGTTAAAGAGAATAAGATCTAATTTGGACATGTTGAGTTTGAGGTGCCTGCGGAACACTGTATTTAAGCTGTCAAAAAAAGCAATGGTAATGCAAGAAGAGCCAAAGAGAGATATTTCCAGTTAACCTGGATTCCAAACTAGGGTGATTTAAAAAAAAATCATTTAATATTTATCAAGCATCTGTTATATATAAAATACTACTATACTACTTTTTATAATAGCAGAAATAAAATTAAAAAATAATGGCTAAATTTCTTCCTGAATGTCTCCCCTTCCCCTATCCTGAAGGGCCATCTCATAGAACAAAAACAGAATCTCCCCAAAAACTGAAAGCTGAGCTTATGAATTCGGACTTTTAGTTGCGTGCTTTAGGTTGCTTTGTTGTTTTGGCTGCTTTGATTAGAAGTTTAAAGCTTTTCTAGTTTAGTATTTGGAGAATCTACGGTTTCCTTGCTGTGCATGCATCCTCCACTGACATGGATCACAAGCACTGTTTTATCATTATTTCCATTTCCAAGGCGGAAGGCCTTCACTCTACAACACTCCCCATATGCATCATGTGTGCCCGATAATATTTCATTATGTCTTTGTACTACAGTTTTTTTAGTCATCCCCACCTCGATGGGCACCAACTTTGTCTCCACTTCCTCACTACCACAAAAAGAGCGGTTGTTGAGTACTTTGGTGTAACATGGAATCTTTTTTTTTTTTATCAGTGACTTTTGGGGCATGTACCTCAGTGGAATCTTAGGCATTTTGTCTTGCACAGTTGCAGTGTTTCTAGAATGCTTGCACACAAATCCAAAATGCATCAGTGTGACTGACTCTGCACAAGCCCTCCAGCACTGACAATGCCCATCTGTTGTCCTCACTGCCAACGTGCTGTGTGGAAGCCTGAGGTAAAGCCTCAGAGGGGTAGTGGCATTTCTCTCATTATTAGTGATCTGGAGCATTCTTTCATGTTGCTAATAGTTTGCCGTTCTTTTGAAAATTGTTCCTATTTTTTGACTATGTCTATTGGGAAAAGGCTTTTAGCCTTACACATTTCTTTTTATCTCTTGTCGGACAAACATGATACAAATATTTTTTCAATTTGACACATTCCTCCTTATCCCAGACACATTCATTTTGTTTCTCCAGAAACTTTTCAATTTTGTATAATCAAAATGATTTATTTTTTTTTGTAATTATTTCTATTCCAGGTTTGGTTAGGAATATATCTCCTATTGATAGCTGTGAAAGGGTCATCTATTTCTCTCCTATTTCTTTTATGGTATCATCTTTACTATTCAGTATAATTTTCCTATAACACTATTAAAGGTAAATATTTAATTTTTTCAAATATTCTATAGTACTGAACTATGAAAACACTGATCCTTGAAATACTGAAGTTTAAGTTATACAGATGTGTTACATTTAATGTACTGCATTTCTTTGTTATCAAAAAGACTTATTGCAATGGCTAAAGTATAAGCAAGAGACTTGAAATAGAGCTTTGACTTTCAAAGGCATGCATATGTACTCGTCTGTCTTTGTAATTTGTCCTATCTAGCAACAAACCTCAGAGAATTACTTCACATAACATTTTCACATTTAGTCTCAATTTTACTCATTTAATTTTAAATGTTCATCAGAATTGTAATGTGTTCAATATGATTTTATTTATCTGCAAAGATATTCCCTAGTAGCATTCACCTCAGTGGCTATGTTAAGTATTAACCTACAGGTCATTTTTGTCTGTAAGGACTAGATGATGAGATATGACTACAGGATTACCATTTTAAAAATATAGGAATGTGTAGGGTAATAAGTGATTACTTTAAAGATATTTTATTCGTAGAGTAATGTTAGTTATACACTTTCTTAAAGAATAGAGATCTCATTTAATAATCCAAAAGGATGCATGTATACATTAAATAATCAAGATGGTTAATTTCAGTGAAAAGTACTTGTGTGGGTAAGCTTACAAATGTTATCTTTTTTATTTCTTAAAACTATGCTATAGTTTAAAACTTATTGGATCTGTTTTTCCATTAATATCTAATCTGTGGTGCAGAATGTTTTCCCATTTTAGTATTTTAATCCCCTTTTAATCTTTTGTGATTCTGAAGTTTCTTCTGCCATAGATCTACAGATAACTCTCTCTCCACCTGAAATTCCTTGCTCTTGCTACATAACTAGCCCATTTCCTTTTCCAATCATGTTTTCTGAATGATATTTTAAATCTTTCTATTATGACAAACAAAAACAGGTCAGCTGTACTTAATACAAGATGTGAAAGTTTTGAAGCAAAATTTACAACACAGTATAGGTATTTAAAGTCTTGAGTCTTCCCCATTAAACTTCAAGTTTATCTTGAGTAGGCATTGTTTCATTCTTTGCATCATCCTCAGTGCCCATGCTAGTTGGTCCTTCATAAATCCTTGTTCATTGATTGCTTATACAATACAGTTACACAAATAGTACTTACCACTTTTTCCTTATTTTAGGTACAAAATTTGTTCATAAATTCAATCACGTTACTTTTACAGGCTTTTCTTTTTCATGGTTTTAAGTGTATTCTCAGTACCTAGCACAGTGCCTGGCATATTGGTAGGTACTTGTTGACTGATACTACATGGTATATTAAAAGTATTTTCTGCATTATGTACTCAAACTTCTGAGATTTTTGGTTAAAGCTAAGTGTTATTAATCCTACACATAAGTTATTTTAATTAAAATTGGGGGAAATGACAGCAGTTGACCCAAGGCAAATGGGTATGAAAATTTAGAAATAGAAAAATATGACTAAATTAGGGGAACTAAGCTTCATTATTTCTTAGATTTCCAAAATGTAAGTTTTATTTGGATAAACGTATCAAATTATGTTGATGACTTCAAGGTAAAAATTGTGACAAAAATGTAAAATCTACTGATTAGAATTTTGGAGTTGACATTCATGTTTCTTCAAAGGAAGCTTAACATTTGGGATGCCATTTCACTAGAAGCCTAAATTAAAATGGGGGACAATCTTGGTCTATCAAATGTGTTCATTCCCTGGTCAGGGAGGACCACACAGCTGTGCAGTTAATGAAATACTGCTTCCTATTGTTCTCCAATGGTTTCATGACTGCTAGGCAGCCAACAGGGATGGAAGCTCTTAAGGGCAAGGAAGTCTTAAGCCTTTTGTTTGGCATCTTTTACAACAATAGGCACAAAACGGAGTGTGCAGCATTGGAGGGCTATGCAAAGATGTGTCAGTCTGAGTAAAGGCTGCTCTCATCATTCTACAAAAGCTTCAGAGAATCATATTTTGCATTGCCTAGGTTAAAGCCTTTGGCTGCTTCTGGGTTTCAGAGGCATGGCCATGAAACCGGCCTCCTTCCTTTTTTGGTTGTTCTGAAACCCCAACTACAAAGGCTGTGTACTTTGCCTTTAGCCCCATGAAGCTGTTTTTGCTGAAGGCGGCTAGGAGGGGCCTGTGGCTGTTATGATTAGTTCTGTTAGGAAATCTTCAAAATCGTGTTTGGAATTGGTTTCAGAGATCAGAATAACAGCGAGTTAAGTACTGGCTGAACAAAATTAATGAGGTTTTTTTTTTGTTTTGTTCTGAATCATTGATTATCTCAGGCATTAGAGTCTCTTTTCAAAGTTCTGTTTTAGTTTTCTCACACAATACCTAAAAAGAGATGAGTAACAAAGTTTTTTTTGCCTGGGAGTTATATTCTTGCCTTAATTCTTCTGAGGGCACAACTGACCAATTTAATTTGGAGAAAACATGCTTGAAAGTACAGAACTGCATAAGCTACCTACATAATAGTGACTATAATTTGCCACTATCCATTAACTAGTATTTATTGAGAAAAAGGACTAGTTAGTCAGTTTCCCTGTACATGTAAGTAAGCTTGCATATCACCTCTGGCTTTGAATATATTTAGAGAGAAGAGAATTACAAAATCCTATTCAGTATTACCAAAAAGATCTTGTGGTGTTATAGGAACTGCTTCTAAGTGTTTTTAGTCTTTACCCTCCAGGAAAGTTGCATGCCATTGTGTAAATAACACTGGACATGGAGTCAGAACATCCAGGGTCCACTCCTGAGTCTGCAACTTAACTGTGTGTAACTGTAGGTAAGGAGAGTTATTCTCTTCCACATCTTGGGGGTTAGGGACATGGTGCCCCAGTGATCTGGAAAATCCACATACAATTTTTTGGCTCTCTTTTCATACCAAAGAAGTCCAAAATTTTTTCTTTTATGGGGTGTTTACAGTACCTTATTGTAAAATGTGGGTTGATATTATACAATGTTATATATTTTTTGCATTTTGAGTCATTTACTGGCCTTTGAGTGTTGTCTGCAGCTTCCACAAAACTCCCCCCAAATTCCCATTTAGTTCCTTCTACTGACCTGTGATATATCGAAATCAGTTAGGCATGTTATAATATGGAAGGGATAACTGTAATTTAACCTCTGAGCCGGCTTCTTCACCAGTAAAAGGGGATAATATTTGTAAATCAATCAATAAACATTTTTTAAGTGTTTACTATGGCCAGACACTAAATGCTGGGAATCAAAAAACAAAAACAAAAACAAACAAAATCAGTCCCTGTCCTCAAAGGGCATATGTTCTAATGATGAGGTACATAGTGTTCAGGGCAGATAGGACAAGCAGGATTCAGGATGTGACCAGCCATAGACTATGCATTGATGTTCCCACTGTGGACTTTTCTGTGTGCTTTCACAATGCACCCTGCACTACCTGACATTCCAGAACAGTGCTCCTCTTCCCCTTTTCCTTTTCCCCTTGCTTATGACAAAGACACCTCCAGACTACCTAATAATCTGGTCATTCCAGATTATTATATCCCCTCCTCCCCTTCTCCTACTCCCTTTCCCCCATCCCATTAAACTATATTTAGACCAGACATCTAACCTGAATAACTGCTCTGTCTCCCAAGTGCAGTGGGGCCTGCAGGGTGTGTCACCCCAACAGATGCCTTTGTCTTGGAGATGGTCTGAGTGAATTCTTTTCAGGACAGACCCTGTGACCTATGCATCTATTCCTTGTCTTTCTGGCAAACCCCAACACTAATAGAAGTGGTGATGCAGATAAATCAGAACATAGGAGATAAATACAGAGTAAAGGGAAGGTAACTTTTGTGGAGATGGCAGTAGAAGTTGGGAGAGACCAGGTAAGGCCTCCCAGAGGAGGTGCTACTTAAGCTGAGTCATAAAGGAAACAGAGACTTCTAAGAGTTGAAAGGATGGGTACCATTCCCAGCACAGAAATGGGAGATGGCATGCTCCACATGAGGAACAGAAGACAGGCCAGGAAGGTTAGATCCTAGAGTACATGGGAGGTGGTAAGACAATGGAAGAGGCCAATGGAAGGCTAGCAGAGGCCATGTTGAGAAGAATTTTAAATGCTAAAAGTAATTTTATTTTCTTTTGATAATGGGGAGCCATTAGAATTTATTGAGTGACATTTTTTATCTATGCTCAAGGAAAATCCCTTCATCAGCTGAGTAGAAGATGGATTAAAATGGGGATAGACTTGAGGCTAAGAGACTGATTAGAAGGCTACAGCAACAGCTGAGGGAAACTGATGGGAGCCTGAAGCAGGGTAGTTATCCACATCAGGGGAGAGAATGGGACGTATATGAGGTATTATAAGGGTAGAATCAATGTGTGTGTATGGGGGGGTGGTAGAAGGCTCGTATGCTAGAGATACTGAAAAGAAAGAAATAATAAAATCTGGTTAATGACTGGATATTTTAATGCAGAGTAATGGAGAGAGAGAGGAATCAAGAATGTAACTGAGGTTGCAAACCTGGGGGACTGGAATGAGGGTGATGCCCTCAAAACCAATAGGAAGCTTGGAAAGGGGTGAAGCTAAAGCTAGTGAGTTCTATTCTGGACTGAATCTGAATTTGAAAGGCTGACAGGACATCTAGTTCCAATTGTTCAACAACCCTTTGGTCATACGGGGTTGGAGTATGTGAAAGACATGAAGATGAGATAAACTGATCTGGAAATAAGCTAGGTAAATAGTACAGTGATGACATTTGAACCTTTGCACAGCTATGGCACAATTCAGCAAGAGTACAGAGAGAAAAGAGAAAGGGCCCAGGATAGAGACGTTATGGGGCACCCTGGCAAGTTAGAGTGACATGGATAAAGAGCCAGCAAAAGAATGTGAGCAGTGGTCAGACAAGTAGGAAAAGAAACAAGAGAAAGCAGTCACAAAAACCCAGAGATGAGGGATCCAGGAAGAGGGGATGGTTAATATTACTAAGTATTCCAGAAAGGTAAGTAGAATGAGGACTGAGATAATTAAATTAACATTGGTAACTTTGAAGATAGCAGTTTCAGTTGAATGATAGAAGCCAGATCTCAAGAGGAAGTGGAGACCTTCAGAGAAAAGGGAGAAAGCTATTGGGCCTGGCGGCATCTAGTGAAAGTTTTTCTAGGCTTGGAGGAAACTTAATTGTGTTTGTAGGCAGCAGGAAGATGGAGAAGACAGGGAAAGAACGAGGATTAAAAAGGCAGGGAGGATGAAGGTGGGGATAATCTCTTCCTCATAAATTTTACTTGTTTTTCACTTCAGTACTTAAAAAGTATAATTTATTAATCAGTTTTGGCAATCTCTACATTGACACAGATCATAAACTCTTTTCAGCTTGGTAAATGGTCTTCAAAAGTTGCTGGGGCCAAAAAATTCTTTACCCTACAGTCAACTTGGTGAAAGTTCTCTCCAAACTTTGCTAGGATAGTACTGTGATGTCAAACACACTGTCTATGTCTGGAACCTGCACTCCAAGGCTTTCCATCTTGACAGGACCTCCTGGTGTTTGGGCTGCCATGGTATGACCTTTCTATAACTACCTCCATAGCATGATGAAGTATCAGATTACTTCAGTGAAAGAAAAAAATATTTACTTAAAATGGTCCTAAATGGTCTTCTGCCTCCTATCTCTCCCTACTCCACTTGCATATTCACTTTTAAAAAGTGGAGATCCAACATATCATCCCTTAATAAATGACTTCCAAAGGCTTTTTTTTGGCTTTTAAAACCGTTCAGATTTGATCCTAAACTCATTATATATATCATTCTTCTTCCCGTACTCCATGGTTCAACCCAACTGCCTTTCTCTGCCTTTGAATAAGCTATTCCCCACACCTAGAATATATTCTCTCCTCCCCACTGCCTTAGAGCAGGCCTGCACAATTTGCAGCAGCCAAAGGATTTCAGGCAGCCTGTGAAAAACGTAAAGGAAAACATCCTTTGTATGTAGAGGAAATCCTTTGGCATGCCACAAGTTGGGCAGGCCTGCTTTAGAGAATTCCTAAGTTCCTTTAAGATGCAGTCTTCTACAGGAACCGGTCCCTTCAATCCACTGGGCTGTTTCCTCACCTGTAAAGCAGATGAGAAATGGTGTGTGGTCTAGAATCTAACCTGCTCCCACTCCTCCACCCCTCTCTAGTCATTAGTTGACCTCTAAAGTTTCTCCCAGCTATAAATCTACAGTCCAATGTAACATTAATTGAAACACTGAAGTTGAGACATTATGAGTTTACTGTTACTAGTACTACTACCACCACTACTGTTACAACAACTACTACTGCTACTCTGTTGTGGTTCAGTGGTTTTTCAGTCATGTCTAACTCTTTGGGAGGTTTCCTTGGCTAAAATAATGGAAAGGTTTGCCATTTTCTTCTCCAGCTCATGTGAAAGATGAGAGACTGACACAAACCGGGTTAAGTGACTTGCCCAGGGTCACACAGCTAGTAAGTGTCTGAGGCTTGACTATCCACTGAGCCAGCTAGCTGCCCTACTACTACCACTGCTACTACCACCACTAACTCGCTAGCACTTGGAGCTCTCCACAGGTAGAATTCACTTCTTTTGAGTACAAACAGGAGGCACTCATTTAAGCACCTTCTACGTGCAGGGGCTGTATATAAAGAAAGACAAAAGACAGCCCGTCCTTTCCAGGACTCAGACCACGGGGGAGACAACATGAAAACAATTAATGCACATCATGTGACGGGCAGTTACTGGAGATAATTCTCCCGCGGGGGGTTCTTTTGCCCACCCAGGGCATTTTTATTTCAAGTTAAAGAATGCTTTTTTTGCCTTTTTTCCACGGCACCTAAACTTCGCCCTCCATTGCCTTGGCGCAGTCCCCAGTACACAGTAGGCATTTCATTAATGCTTGCGCTTCCCCCTTCCCCGGAGGGCGAGGGTCCCTTACAACATCCATAGGAAGGAGGGGGCCAGGAAAGGCGCGGGATGTTCTCTCTACCTCCCCCAGGGGGGCTCAGGGAACGCGCAGAGGCCGAGACACGCACGTGGCTGGGGACCAAGGATGGGAACAGAGGAGGGGGCGTGGTGCACTGCGAGGGCGGGGCCAGGCGGCCGGAGGGCGGAGCCGTGCGCGCGCAGCTCCTCCCCTTCCCCCCAGTTGGGTACCTGAAACTCAGGCTCTTCCCCTTCGGGCCACGAGCTGATGGGCAGGTTCTCGAGGCCGCGCCCTACATCCCGCTGCCTTCCAGAGGAGGCCTCTGGCTGTTCCTCTGACATGCCGGCCTCTGGGGGCGGCCGTAGCCCAACGACTTCTCCTTTCTCGGTTTCTTCCTGGCTCCTGACCGCCTCAGCCCACGGTTCGTGGTTCTTAGTGAGGCAGGGAGAGGCGCGTTAGGTCCTGAGAACGACCGTCTGCTTACCTACACCCACCTTCACCCCTGTGAAGCACCGACTAATGGGTTAATCCGGGAGGATGCTGGGAGGGGCTGGCTCCCCTGCCCCGTGGGCTCATGGGAATTGTAGTCCCCGACCTCGGCAGCCCCGCTCCTTCTACAGGAGGGGACGGAGAATCAATCAATTAATGGTTTCTCCTGCTCTGGACCGAGTGACCCAGTGGCGCGGGTCAAAACCGGCCAAGCTGCCTGGCCAGATTTCTGGTGACTTACCAAAAAAGTCTTATGGATGCCCTCTGTCTTTATATCCAACCTCCTGCCTCCTCCAGATTCCCTCCCAAGAACTGCGGAGCAAAAGCACTGGCTGGGTGACGTCATCGGACTTTCGTGCACATAGTAGGCCCTTCAGTGTTTGTTGATTGACGGCTTAATGCTGCCACTGCGCGTGACTGGCGTAGGGAGGGAGGTGTGTTCTGTTATCTGGGTTCTGGGGCTCCTTACATTGTTGCTGTGCAGTGGCTAGAGCACCAGTGCAGGAGTCAGGAGGACCTGAGTTCAAATCTCACCTCAGACACTCACTAGCTGTGTGACCTTGGGCAAGTCACTTCACCCCAATTGCTTCATCCTGGGTCATCTCCAGTCATCCTGATGAATATCTGGTCTTTGGACCCAGATGGCCTTGGAGGAGAAGTGAGGCTGGTGACCTGCACAGCCCTCCCTCACTCAAACACATTTCAAGTGCAAGTCATGTCATCATTTCTCTGATGGCATGGTCTTCTTGGGCAACGAAGGAGGAACACACACTGCTGCATGTTCTAGTTAGTCCTTCCGCCTCCCACTTTGAATCAATTCTTACCTATTTTTCCTTCAGCTTTAAAAAAAAAATTATCTAGGTTTTCAGACTTCAAACTTTGAAGAACTTCAGAGGTCATTGAATCTGCCTCCCTTCTTTCCATCTGAATTCAATCTAGAACAATCCAGTCAACATTTATTAAGCACTTACTGTGTGCCAGGCATCCTGCTCAGCTCTGGGGTTACAGGTAATAAAAAGAAAAATTCAGTTTAACCAGGGCTTACTGTGTGCATGTATAATGCTGTTCTAGACTGTGGGATGCAAAATAGGAAAAAAAAAATAACCCAAGTCTTTCTTAAGAAATTATGTGCCACTGAATGCCTGGGTTAGAAAGAAAAAACAAAAACAAGTCCCTGTTCTCATGGAATTTCCAATCTAATGGGGAGATGACATACATAGGTTAAAATGATACCCTTGAGAAATGTGTGTTCTAGTGGTAGTATGTGTGTGTGTGGGGGGGCGGGGCGGTGTTTCAATGTATAGAAAAGTTGAGTTAATAAATGTTAAGATTTAGAATCTATAACATGTTTGAGAGAGGTAGTATACCAGTAATCTGGAGAGCTGACCTTGAAGGTGGAGCTTGAATCTGACACTAGCTGTGTGATACAAGGCAAATCATTTAAAAAAACCCCTGTTTGCCTCATTTTCCTCATCTGTAAAATGGGGATATTAGTAGCTGTTACATCCCAGGGCTGTTGTGAAAGATCAGATGAGATAATATGAGCCTATGCTAAGCGTTTTATAAATGCTAGCTGTAATAGTAATAATTAATAACCAAGACCCCAATAAGATGCATGCCTCAGACATAGGTTCCTTTTGTGACTCCAGGTAAGTTGTAATCTCTCAGTGCTCTAGGTAACTATCTAAGAGTATACATTATGTAGAAAGTGGTTCATGGGGTGAGGAAGTTCCTCACCAAGTGTTTGTTTCCATCACCAATAAAATCACAGGTCCGTTCCCTATCCCTAACATGTCCATGCCTCTTAGGAGGCTAATTGACTTGCCCAGAATTAATTGCCATTAAATATCAGAAGGACAGTTGGAATCTAGTTTTTCTTGACTCCAGGATCAGCAGTCTATTAATTAGATGACGCTTTCTCTTAAATAGAACATATACGGAAGGGTTTTAGGAGGGAGAAACATTGATAGCAGGAGGATCAGAAAAGGACTGATGTAGGAAGTGAACCTTAGATTGCCCCCTTAATGGAAGCTGATGATTCCAAGAAATAGAGGTGACAAGGGAATGCCTTTCAGTCTCCTGGAATAGCCTGTGCAAAGTTTGGAGGCAGGAGATGGAGTGTGTATGAGGAATAATAAATAGGCCAATTTAGCTGGAATATCCTGTGAGAGAAGTGATATGGCATAGCTCTTATTCTATAGGAAGATTGAAGATTGGGATACTGAAACTGAGGTCTAGAGGGATTACGTGATTTGCCCAAGGTAAGTAAACAGCAGAGTTGTGCTTTATCCTCAGTCTCCAAATTCAGATTTCATGCTGGGGGATTTCCAAGTAGCATCCTATATCCGGTTCAGTTTGGGAGGGTGACACCAGCAACAGTTATTCCTCCTGTCTTCTGCTGTTGAATCCTTCTAGATCTGGCTTTGATCTATAGTTGAAATTGATAGGATGAGATATTAGGGGACCAGAAATCGCTGTCTCTAAGACATTCTTTAAAATATATTTTAAAAGATATAAAAAAACTCTTTTATCCTACAATTAAGAGCTGAGGTTTAGGATGTAGATTTGACCAAAAGTCGTAAGTGACTGAGCAGGGATAGGACCCAGGTACTCAGATGCCCAGCCAAGTGCCCTTTTCAGGTTACTCCTACCATACAGGATCTTGATCTGGTGATTAGCTGGCTTATTGTCTACTGTAGACTTTACACTTAGAGTTAGTAGTAAAATTAGTGACATTAAATTTTCACCTGAGAGTAAGTGCCTAAAGTGGGGGGAGGTGGTGGCAAGAAGGAAAAGCTACTATATACAAAATTCACCTACTTAGTGAGTGCCTCATATGTGTAAAGTTATGGGGATTCAAAGAAAAAAATACTGATGATTTACCTTCAAGGGACTTGCATTCTGCTGGGCAGATTATGACATATATATTAAATGACGGATGTGATGGGGGCACAGCAGAGATCTAGACATGTTCTAGCACTATGTGAAAGAGAGCATCTTTTCATTTGGGAGGGACATCTCACAGAGGAGTTGGTGTCTGTTAGGTCTTCAAGAAAGGAGTCTGAAAAGCAAAGATGAGGAGAGAATTCTTTCTACACGTGGCAGTGTACTTTCCTGACTTCTGGGAGCTGAGAGGCCTGAGCCCACACTAGCTCTTCTCACCTGTTCACCATTCCACTCTGCCTCTGTCTGCTTTTCTGTCTGCTTTCAACTTCGAGATGAACGAGATGCTCCTCCTTAGATAAGTTTATCACTTCTAACCTCACCACCATGCTGCTAACTCAAGCCTTGTTTGACACCATCTCCCACAGCCTCACCTCACCTCTCCTCTGATTGGAGGGCTGAAGGACAGCATACCAAATTCCTCCCAAAGCCTGCCTTTATAGAGGGCAGAAATAGGATTTTGAACTCACTGCACTCTGCCTCTGCTGCCCTCTCTGGTTTAAACTCCACAGAACAAGATGGCCCCATACCTGGTACTCCCTAGTGGCTTCAACCCTTTTCTGCCTTCTTTTGTGAGTTGTCCCTTCCCGTTAGATTGTAAGCTCCTTGGGGCCAGGGGCTGTCTTTCTTTTCCTTAGTTGTATCCCCAGCACTTAGCATAGTGTCTGGCCCATAGTAAGCACTTAACAAATGTTTATTGGGTTGGATTGTATTTCCTACCATCCAAGTGCCTATTCCTTTGTTTATTAGAACCATTCTGGTTTAGTACCATGAGCTTTGGACTCCTGGGTGTCTTGTTCATTGATATGTCACTTTTTGGCAAGGCATTTACTTCTCTGGGCATTAGTTTTCTCATCTATGAAATGAGGGATTGGCTGGATGATTTTTAGGGTCTTTTCCAAATATGGCTTTCTATGATTCTCTGGTTTAGGTGTCTTTCATGAGTTTGATCAGTGGGTCATAAGCTCTCTATAGGTCTGTCACACCACCTAGCTATCACAGGATTAATGTGAAGAAAGCATTTTGTTAAACCCTGAAGCTATGTATGTGTAAGATGCTACTGTTGCTGGTTTTCTCAGCCCAGAACAAAGCTTTTCCCACAGAGGGCACTCAGCAAGTTGTGATTAACGACAACAGGTTCCCTTTTCCTTCCTTTAGGGCAAGAACAGAAACCTCCATTAGCAAACATGAAAGCTGTTTTTTAGGCATTTAACATAATACTCTGACACTGACTGTTTAGTCTCCTATATGCTTTTTAACATTGCACCTTCCTCAACTTAGGTAAATGAATTAGCTTGGAGAAGATTGGGGGAGAAGGGGAAAGAACCGGAGTTTATGACCATCTTCCAGGATGTGAAGGATTGATTAGACATTGTGTGTGGCCCCAGAGGATGGAACCAGCAGCAATGGGTAGAAATGGCTAAGAGGAAGGTTTAGGCTTGATACAAGGAAGAACTTTCTAACAATAAGGGGAATTTCCCCAATGTGAAAAGCACTACTTAGAGAGGTGGTGGGGTCCCCTCCTTAGAGGATTTGAAGTATAGGCTGGATGACCACTTGGTTGATATATTTTAGTGGGGATTCCATTTATGTGTGATTGGACCACATGACTTCTGAGGTCCCTTCCCTTTCTCCAGTTCTGTGATTCACCCTGAATTATCTTAGGAGAAGCTAACCACAGATAGAGCTTTAACCAGTGCCCTCAGAAATCTTTTTGTAGTAGCTCTTTAGGCATAAGGTGATTCACCTGCTTCTCTTACCTTCTGATTGATTAATTGAACTAGAGGAAGAGCTCCGCTTAAGCTTCAAGGTTTTCAGGTGTTGACTGGTATGCAAGAAGAAAGGACCCAGGTGTTCTTAAAAAGGCAATGTACCATCTAATATCACCCCTAGTTTCTCTCTGTCCTTATTCCATCAAGTAAGTGTCTGAGCTCAGTGGTTAGAGACAAGAGGACCTGGGTTTTAATTCTAGTTCTGCCAATTGATGTTTGTGTGACCTTGGGCCAAGTCACATTATTGCTGCAGGTCTCCATTTCCTTCTCTATAAAATAAGGAGTCTGGATTAGATGACTTCTGAGGTCCTTTTTGGCTCCAAGTCTGTGATCCTACGTGGGTTTTTTTTTCACATGAGCTCTGGATCTGATTAAAAAACAAAATGTTATTCTGTGCCATGGATGCTAGTAATAGGAGACCTACTAGTTACCATCATGAAATTTTAGACCTGATCCGCCCACATTTACATGGGGACTTGGAGGGGGGAAACAGATCCTTGCCTTCTACCTCTCTCTTCTGTGTTGCATTAATAGGACACATCGGAATGAAGGAAACAAGTATTTATTAAGCACCTGCTATGCGTCCAGTCATTGTGCTAAATGCTTTAATCCCCCCAACAATTCTGGAAGGTAGGTGCCATTTTAGAGTTGGAGAAACTGAAGCAGACAGAGGCTAAGTGACTTGTCTGGAGTCCTGCGTCTAGTATCTAAGGCTAGAATTGAACTTGTCTTCCTGATTCCAGGCCCAGTACCATCTAGCTGCCTCATGGCTTTTCCTCACAGCTGCCCTTCTCTCCACCCTGTTTCACGCAAGTCTCACCCTTCCTGTGGGGTGATATTTGAGAGGGCCACCATGCATATTATGCCTACCTTATCATTTTGTTTGCTGAGTGTGTGGTATATGAGGTAGTTGGGGCTTTAAACCAAGTATAACCTATTTTCAGTCAGTTTAAACTTGATGTACATAGAGAACTTGAAGAAGTGAATGATGGGGCTGAAAATAAGACATTTGTTTTGGACAGTTTACTCGTTACAAATATTTTCTGAAATCAGAGAACACAGATTCCCTTCCTTTATTATTTCTGTGCCTTTCAAAGCTGATGAAAGCATCGAGGACTGATAAAACAACACTGCGGCTCACTTGCTTGCTTAGGGAAAATGATTTGCTGAGGAATAGGAAAAAATGCAGAATAACTTTTCTTACCTGTCAAATCTTATTCTATGAATAGGTTCTTTGTCTATTTTGATATATTTGCATAAAAGTAGTTCACATTTTACTCTTAAAAATGCAATTTTATTTTGGGACACTTAGTTTCTTCTCTCCACATTTGTTTATGACCTTCATCTTAATTGGTTTGTGTATTTTTTAAAAGAGTAAAGTGGAAATTAATTTGAACAGGACCTCAGCATTTGAAGGGATTTTGGAGACTCTCTGGTTCAAATGGTATCTGGACAAGAGTTCCACTTACGGTATCCCTGACAAGTGTGGAGTGAGTGGCAGCAGCCCTGGATTCTGACCACCGAGATTGGACTCCAACTCTGCTCTCTCCTCTGCTGCCCGACTGCTGGCCAATGACTTTCTCTTGCTGAGCTGCAGTTTCTCCATTTGTAAAATGAGGGAATTTCACCAGCTGATCTTTAAAGTCCTTTTCAGGAGCAAATCCTCTGAACCTTTTGAAGACTTCAAGTAATGGGGAATCCACTAACTTCAAGCAGCTCATTCCATTTTTGGACAACTCTGATCATGAAAGAGGTTTTTTTTTTTCTTTTCAAAATCAGAAAGTAGTCTTCTTCCTGTTACCCCAAGTGACCTTCTCTGGAGCCAAGTAGAACAGTCAAATCCCTTCTCCCCCTAACAACTTTTCAAGTACTTGGTGACAGCTTTCATATCCTTCTTCAATCTTCTCCAGGCTAAACACTGTCAGTTTCTTCAAATGGTTTTCCATTGGCATGGTTGTCAGTCCCCTTCATCATTCTCCTTGCCCTTTACTAAATGTTTTCCAGCTGATCTATGACCTTCCTAAACTATGATGCTGCAGAACTCATCATAGCACTACCCCATCTGTAATCTAACCAGGCCATGCTACGGAAGAACTTTTACCTACCTCATTCTGGACACCGTATCAGTGAAACTGAAAATTTTATTAGCTTTTTTGAGTGTCAGGTCAAACGTATTGACTCATCTGGATTTTGCAGTGTTTTCACACAAACTGTCACTTACTGTGGTGGGCTTTGGCCAGACTCCTCTACAATCCTCACTGAGCCCTGATTGCTACAAAGAGGTGTACTCTGACAGCAGGGGTCATGGTAAGGATTTAACTAGGGAGGAGAAAGTGAACAAGACTATAAAATAGCAGGAGGAAAGAGTCAGGAGAAAAAAGTTGGAAAACATAAAATAGACATGTCTCAAGTCTCATTGACTCCATTTTGACTATTGCCTGAGCAGTTTTCAGGCATCTCCAGTATTGGAGGATAGAGACCCTCACCTTGTCCTGGAGGCTGGGAGATTGGACTGAAGATGAGCCTCACTGTGGGGAAGCAGAACAGCAAGGAGGCTGTCTGCTGACAACTATTATGGGATACAGTCTTTCGTTGGGTATCTTTGTCCTGTGCTTAGCAACTATATTCTTATCTGTAAGTAGTCTTCCAAGATTTCTTTGAATTTATCCCTCTGGTAAATTTCTTATGGTGCAGGAATATTTAATTATGCTCATATATCATAATTTGTTCAGCTGTTCTCCAGCTGATGGTTTAGCATAGTGTCTGTCACACAGTAGCTAGTTAATAAATGTTAAATAGAATGACTGACTTGTGGGTAGCAACTTTGTTTCCAGTTCTTTGCCACCATAAAAAAACTATAATAATTATTTTTGTACATATGGTTTGTTCCCCCTTGTCATAGATCTCTTTGAGGTTCATACTTTGTAGTAGTACGTCTGGGACAAAGCATATGCATAGCAGATTGTATATTAGGTTCCATACTATAACCTAAGTATAGGCTATACTAATCCATTGCTCTCATGTTGGTGTGTCCTGTCACTTTCGTCTTTTAGCATCTTTGCCAATAATATGGATATGACAATATGATCAGAGTTTAATTTGTATTTCTCTCATTATTAGTTATTTGGAGTATTTTCATATGGTTATCAATTACATTGCATTTCTTCTTTTGAGAAATGTATAGTTATATCTTTTGATCACTTGTGGGTTAGGGAAAGACCTTTGTTCTTATGTTTGTATCAGTTTCTTTATATTTATTGGATATAAAATCTTTATCAAAGAAATAAGCTACAAAATTTTTTTCCCCCGATGACTGTTTCCCTTCTGACTACAGATTTTGTGCAATAGCTTTTACATTTTATGGAATCAAAACTATCCATTTTATCTTTTATGATCATGTGTATCCCTTGCACAATTAAAAATTATCTCCCTGTCTATAATTGTGAAAGATATTCCCCTGCCCTTCCCTCTAAATATGATACTTCTATTTGGAACTTGTTGTGGTATGTTGTGAGCTATTAGTCTAAACATAATTTCTTCTAGATAGCTTTCCAATTTTCCCTGCAGATTTTGTTGAATAGACAGTCTCTTATTTCAGTAGTTAGTGTCTTTTGGTTTACCAGACAATATATTACTATGTTTGATTGCTTCAAGGTCTTATTGACTCAATCTGTTCCAATAGCCAACTTTTCTGTTAGTTAACCAGTACTGAATAATTTGGGTGATAATTACCTTGTAGTATAGTTTGGGATCTAGAACTGTTAGGTCCCTTTTCCTTCCCACCTTTTTTCATTATTTCCCTTGAAATTCATGACCTTTTGTTTCTCCAGATTAATTTTTTTATTGTCTTGTCTGGTTCTGTAAAGTAACCCTTTGATATTTTTGTTGGGATGACACTAAATTATGATTTAAGTAGTATAGTTATGGTAGTATTAATAGTGGTATTGATCTTCCACATACATATAGGAGCTCTCTCAAATACTTTAACTTCTGTAACAGCAAACAAAGTGAGATTTGTTTGTTTTCTTTTTGGAGCTGTTTCCCAGGCTCAGGCTAAATTGTGAGTATCTGAAGGTTCAATCTCCTTTGAGCTGTGGTAGTTCACAGCTGTGCTGAATCACATAGGTTTCATGCCTACTGACTCTGAGCCAATCAGGAGCCGAGTCGTCATTATATATACTGGGAGGTTAGTATTTTATTTTGGGGGTTCACTTATGAGAAGGATTTTGCGATTACCTGGTTGAGACTGTGAGTAGTTGTAGGCTGAGAGCTCCCTAACTGCTCAGATGTAAATACTCTCTTGATCCAGGGATGAATGTAAAGTGTCTAACTATATTTCGTTGATTTAGGCAGTAGACCTCTGTTAGATTTTATTTCCCTGTATTTTCTCTGTTTGTTGGATAGGAGGCTTGGTAGTTTTGGAAATATAAAAAAGTGTGTCTTGAAGCATTTTGTTGAACTAATTAAAATGATTATTGACCCCTCAAAATTAGCCTTTCCTTTTATAAATGCAGATCTAAGAACCTGTGATAGCAGCACCCCCCCTCCCACCCCCTGTGTATGTCAGGGTGCTTACTGTTATTACTTCTACTTCCTCATTTTCCTGTTTTCCCAGTTGTCTGCTCTTCCACTTCTTAGCTACTCCCAGGGATATTAACTGCCTTCATCCTGCGCTCACTCACAGGTGTTGTGAGTCCATGTTCATGACCTCTGAAGTTCCTTCATCCAGTCACTTCTACATTTCCCTCTGCTGTATGGCCACTGCTTTAGTTCTTCATTCCCACCATGACCTTCAAACCCTCCAATACTCACTTGTTCCCCAGGCCATCACTTCTCTACTCCATGGTGAATCAGTATAATTCCATGCTGTCTCATACACTCAGTTCTATGTCCCTTTATCTTATCATCGACCATACCTTGCCAAGTCCCTATCTTGAATTGCTCCCCACTATCTTCTGCTCTTGTTCTTATTCATGTGCTGTTGAATGAAATGGAAGAAAATAACAAAACTAGGTCTACTACAGATCTGTTGCATAATCTCAACTGGGCTCTTATTGCAACAAGGCAATCCTTCTAGACTAATTTTTTTCATTATTCCCTTTACCACAGCAGCTATTCCAAATCTTTTTATCTCTCCTCAAGCCTCCTGTGACACCCCCTTCTTCCCACCTTCTCAGCTGAGGACTTTGGCTCATACTTCATTGGAAAAAAAAAGGATATCATTTACTAAGAGCTCCTTCTTTTTCTCGTTTTTCTCAGGTGTCTTCTTCCCTTCCCCTATCTCCTTCACCTCTGCCTCATGCTCGGAGGTGGTCCTTCTTTTCAAGGTAAAGCTGGAACATGTCCTCTTGATCACATTCTATCTTGTCTTCTCCAAGAAGATTGCTTGTTCTATCATCCTCGTTCATCTTTAGCCTTTTCCTGTTTATTAGCCATTTCCTGCTGCATGTAAACACACTCATGTCTTTCCATACCCTTAGCTTCCCTGGATCAGCCATTCTACTATTCTAGACCTTCTACAACTCTATAAATGTTTTTTTGTTTATTTATTTTTGCCTGGGTAACTGTCTTTTCTTCTCTCCTCCAAACACACACCAAAAGACTCTACCCCAAGGCTGAACCCTTAAGAATGATGATAACCTACCTGGATAACCCAGTCCTGAATGATTAACATACTATTCTCATCCCGTCATACTCTCTCCAAACTGATGATTCAGAACATCTGCTTGTCCTTGTTCAAACTGTTCTCCATTCTCCACTAGCTTCCTTATTCTTAGCCTTCTCACTCCTCCTCTCCTCTCCCCTGTCACGTTCTACCCTAAGACTACCCATCCCTTCCCATGTGCTCTGGGGAATGCCCACTCCATAGGCTCTTATACTAGGGGACTTCAACAGACATTTTCATACTCTCTCAGACATACTAACTGTACAATTCTTAAACTTAATCAGTTCTCATGACCTACTCTTCCATCTCGCCTTAGCTACGCACAGAGATGGTTATATCCTTGATCTTGCCATTAATTCAGTTCAATTAGATAAACATTTATTAAGCACTTACCATGTGCCAGGCACTGTGCTAAGCATTGGATATACAAATTTAACAAAAAACACACAGTTTCTACCTGCAAGGAGCTTATAATCTAATGGAGAAAGACAAAAGGAAGTTGGAGAGGTTGGGGGGAAAAATGCCAGGGGGCACCTGATGTGGTGGCATCTTTTTCTGTGGAGTTCAAATGAAGCAGAACTGCAGATAGCAAGGAGAGAGAGAGAGAGGGATGGGAAGTCTAAATCCTTCCCTCTCTAAAGGAAAGCTTGAGGAGGAATTTTGTGCTCCACCGTCCAGCTCTTTATTTAGATGGAGAGGACTTTGAGGCAGCTGAGAAGGTGTTGAGTTAGCACCGCGCTGAGGATGGTCAAGTGGTCACCTTAGCCTAGGAGGGGCAGATCAGAGGTGTAGAGTCGCTCATGTATTCCACTACCGTGTTCCCGACCACTGAAACTCTTTATCTGATCCTAGTCTGTTATTCAACCGCCCTCTCCATCTTGCCCTAACTTCATTCTTTGTCCTCTCCTTGAGTCTCTCCACCCCTCGGTCCTTTCTTTCTGTACTGTCCTCCTTTCCTCATCTTGCTCCTTTGGTGACACAGTTTGACTCTACACTGTCCTCTTCTCTTGAGACCCCTGCCCCCTTATCCTGTCATTGGTCTTGTTCTTGCAAGCCTCAGCCCTGTATTACTCTCATTTTCTGCTGCCTTTGGTTCTACTCATATGCTGCTGAACAAAGCCAGAGAAAATCCTGAAACTGTGATGAATGGATTCACTAAAGATCTGTATTATGTGATCTCAATTGGACCCCTAATCTCAAGGAGATCGTTTCAAACATCCTTAATCAGTTCACTAGCCACCTCAACACAGCCACTTTTCCAAACCTTTTCATCCTCCCTCAAGCCTTCCATTCTCCTTACAACTGAGAACCTCACCTCCTACGGAACTGAAATATGAGGTTGTTCACTGACAACTCCATTTTATCTCCTTCTCCTCATTTCACATCCCAGAGTCAAGCAAGCCAAATCCCATATTGGCCATGTTCAAAACCATGTGTTTTGTTCTGCCTTTTAAGTCCGTCACCCTTCAGGCAGGGGATGAGTGGCATGCTTACTATTTGCTTTTCTGGATTTGTTATTGGTCATTGCATTAAAAGGAATTCTGAAGTCTTTCAAAGATGTTCATTACACCTTCATTGTCATTGGATAAATTATCCTCGTCATTCTGCTCACTTTTCTCTGCATCAGTTCATAGAGGTTTTCCCACTTTCCTCTGAAACTGTCCATTTCATTTTTTTATGATACAGCACTCTTCTGTTCTATCTGTATGCCATAATTTGTTCAGCCATGCCTCATTAGGTAGACTGCCCAGTTTGGGGCTGATATGAAAAGAGATGCTATAAATATTTTTTAACATATAAGTTCTTTTCCTTTTTAATTTCTTTAAGGGCTATATACCTGTTAATAATATCATGGGTTTAAAGGCTATGCGCAGTTTCATGACTTTTTGTGCATAGTTCCAAATTGCTTTCGTTAATGACTGGATCAAGTCACAGTTCTACCAACAGTGTATGAATACCCGCTTATGAATGCAAGTCTGTTTCATCTGTGTTTCCTATAAACAAGACATTGCATTTTTCTTTTTAATCCATTCTCCTATTTTCTTTTATTTTTAAGGGTGATTCATCCAATTCACATTATGATAATTAGTTGTATTTTTCTTTATTAGGTTCTCTTTTTATACTTTTTCCTCTTTGTTTCCATCTTCCCTTTACTTTTATTTTTTTCTGTTTAAATTCCTCTTCACCATTCCCCTTAGAAGCTTAGCGTTGTTTCACTTATGACTGTGTGCATTCTAACCTCCTTTGACTAGTTCAGATGAAAGTGAAGTTTAAGCTGCTTCCACTCTCCTTACCCCTTCCTCCTTGTTTGGATAGTTTTCTATTTGCATACCCCAATTATAGGAGATAGTAAGCTCTTCTACCCTTCCTCTCTTTTTCTTACCAAGTGTAACTTTTCTCTGCCTTTCTTTTCTTCTTTTAGGATCATCAAAACATAGCAAAGCCATTTTCAGAGACTCCTGATGATATTAGGATTCTGAGGAGAAACTTGTATCATCTCCCTCTAAGAGAATGTAAATTTTTCATCCTTATGTTATTCCTTCCACTTGCTTACTCATATTTGCCCTCTATTTTTCTCTTGATTCCTATGTTTGTATTTTGAAGTTTTTAGTCAGCTCTGGTCTTTTCCCCTTTGTAGGATTATACTCAGTTTTTTCCTGGCTAAGTTATTATTAGTTGTAAGCCTATGCCTTTTACCTTTTCGAATATTGGTATTTCATGCTCTCCACACCCTAGTAGTGGAAACTATTAAATCTCCTGTGATCCTGACATGGTACTTGAATTCTTTCTAGAGTAATGCTTGCAGGATTTTTTTCTTTGACTTGGAAGTTCTGGGTTCTAGTTATGTTATTCCTAGGAGTTATCATTTTGAGATTTCTTTCTTTTCTAATATATCCAGGCAGTTTTCTTTCATCATTTCTTGAGATATATCTGGTCTGCCTTTTTACGGTTATAGCTTTCAGATAGTCCCTTGATTTTTAAATATCTTATTTTCTGAGTTGTTTTTGATAAGAAAAACCTTATATTTTCTATTTTTCAATTGTTTGACTTTATTTTTAATATTTCTCAGATTTATTTTAGTTAAGTAATTAACTTCTGCTTTATTTATTTCAATTTTCATGGAATCTGTTACTTGAGTAAGGTTTTATATTTCTTGTGTTAAGCCATAAATTCTCCTTCCAAGTCTTTCCTTCTGAACTCTCATTTCTTTTCTAATTAATTCTCTTAGTTTAAAATATCATTTAAAAATTCTTTTACAAATATTGTTACATTTCTTCTATGAATTCTCATTGCCCTTGTGGCTTTGTGTTTTTCTTTGAGGTTTTGCCTGTAGGTGTTTTGGAATTAGTCAGGATTTGTGCCTTGTGTGTCTCTTGCATTATACCAGCCCTTTTTTTGTGGGAGTCTTTTTTCCTTTTCCCAGTCATCCAGCCTAAATTCCTGGATTGGGTCTTTTGTATTGGGGCCAAGCTGTATGTACATCTTATCTGATTCTGATTTGTTCTTTGTGACCTTGATGGTGTTTTTTCTAGATAGTGCTATTTTCTTTGAGGAACACAGGAGCATCTCAGGTCACTATGCAACACGTCTTAAGTTGTATAATCATTATTTTCCTGGACTTTCTAGGCTCTGGACCCTGATTTGGCTTAGGTAACATGAGTATACCCTTGCCTCTGTTGGAGTTCTGGTAAACAATTGCTGGCCTCCTTCCTCAGTCAGCTGCCTGGAAGGCTCTTCAGTTTCATAGCAACAATGTTGCAGGTATAGCCCTGCTTGGAGATCAAGGGCTGAATCCTTTGATACTGATTATAGCCAAATGATGGCACTTGCCTCCCTGACTCTCCTCCGCACCAGAGGAGCGGAGTCCCTGTCTGAGCCTGGGGGATTTCACTCTGGGGTCAGATTAACTGCACTCCTGGTCGACCTCTGTTCCCTAGACACCTGCTTGTGGTCAGATTCATGATCTTGTGCTGTAAAAATGATGTCCTGTGATGAGACAGAATTTCTGGATAATTTATAATTTATTAATTAGGCTAGCTGACAATAAGTTGATGGTCAGTGGTCTGTCTCAGTAACCAAAGATACCTAATGGAGATATTGAATACCTTTGTAAGGTCTGCAGTTCCCCTGGCTGGGGAGCCCTGTACCTCCCCTATAACTGTGGGGTGTTCTTTCTGATACCAAAGGAGGCCAGAGAGCTCCAGATTGATTATAGGCAGTAGTTTAGTCAATCATTATGAATACTTACAAAACAGGGGCAATCTGAGGCAGCTGCCAGACAGTTCAAAAGAACTCCCCAAATCCCCGTGGTAATTATAGAAAACAGATAAAAGGAGGAGCTAGACAGTGCATCATTACTGATTGGTGGATATTTTTGGTTTTCAGCTTAGTAATATGCTTGGGGGTTAAACCAATGTTATACCTGAACATACATTTGTGTATTGATCATGTACTAGTAAAATATGGATCATGATATTCTTATGGCTTTCATAGGTCATAGTATTTAAGTTTTGATACAGTCTCTAAATTATGATTCAGTATCTAAGTTATAATTTCTAACAGGTCAAGTTTTTATAGCTTTTCACTTATTACTGTAGTTTATGGTTTTTCCCCAATTGGGATTCCACAACCTTAATATACTTTTAGAAAAGAGGATGCCCTGATAGGTGAAAGTCAGCCCTGATTGGTGAATAATTAATGGGAGGGGTGGGCATATTAATGAGGAGGTAGACTAAAAGTCTTCACCTTCTCCTTCTGAGAACGTCTTGATCATGCCACTCAGCTACCTCCAGCGATTGCGACAAAGGAATCCAGTGTAACTCTACTCAGGCCAGTCTAGTTGTTTTCTCCTTCATGACCTTATCATCAACTCCAATGGATGGGAGGTACGGAGGCTTAGACTTAATGCTTTAGGTCTAGAATTCAGCTAGATTGGATTCTGTTTACACTCTAAACTCAAATGTTCCTGGAGGATTTGGGTAATCTCATCTATCAACAATGTCCTTCAGAGAACTGAATGACTGGTCTGTAGGGGCTGGTCCCTGAATAAAGAAATAAAAAGCCTGGATCATAATTAATAACAAGTTATTAATATAATAGAAAATAATTTCTCTCAGTCTGTTTTCGCATTGGATTTTCTGGTTGTTTCTCATTTGGAGTGCTCTACTTTGCTCTTTGTTAGGATGATGCGGGGAAGAGATGGGCTGTATGATTTCCTTCATATCTGCCGTGTTGGCTGGTACTTGAAAAGTTTCTTTAAGCCTGACTTTAACATTGGCTAGTTCTGTAATGCTGTCCCTAGTTCTCTGGGACTTGACTGGGTCACTGGGGAGCTGATATGGTTGTCAGCACAAACCATGATGTTAGAGTTCAATTTGAAGGCTGCTGGTAGATAAGAGATGTGGAATTGAAGAGAAGTCCAGGAAGTGAGACAGAGAAGACAAGAGACTTTGATCTTGATGGATAGTGGAGAATGGTGGTGGTTGGAGTTGAAACAGTGTTTACTACCATCAATTGTATCACCTCCCCAATGACCCAGTTAAGGCCTGGAGAGCTGGGGACAGAATTACAGAACTAGCCAGTAACCATCTGAGATTAAAAAATGGCTCTTTGGTGACTTTGGAGACTTTCCCTTGTGGTTTCCTAGGGGACTGAGATCAAGTCCCCGATTACTCATTATTCCTTTGCTTTACCCATTCCTGAATTGAGAAGAAACCATTCACTCAGCCCTGTCTTCCTCCCATTGGCTGGAGACTGTGATCGCTGCTTTTAAAAACTGCTTCCCTTACCTAACATTTTCTTAAGTGTTTCTCAGTATGTGAGATTGAAAATTGATAGCCCACTTTTTTGTATTTATTAACTGAGAATTTTATCTAACCTCTGGAATCAGTATTTATGAATCAGATTTAGGTTTGATTGTATAGACCTTAGTAGATGAGTTTGTAAGAGTTTGGTTTCCCTATTTCTCTGGGCTACAGATCAGACTCAATCTGTCTTACCTCAGAAGGGAGGAGCAGGATTAGAGGGAATACGTCGGTCTGATCATAAGATGTTTTGCCTAGCATCCAACTACTCTAGTGTAGATGATTCTTGACAAAGGATTTTCCAGAGGACGTTGCTCAACTCTGTGTTTTCCCCATTGCCGTGGGTTCTAGAGATCCCTTCCTGTGAGTCAGATCAAATGTAAGCCCATTATTTCTTTACCTCTGCTATAGATAAGTTCTACATTTTGAATTTAGTTTACATGAGAAAACTATTTTTGGCACTTCACATAACCCGTTTTCTTTTCAACGGTATAAAAAAGGCTGCTGTGGCAGTCAAAGGCATCCTTGGCTACTGAGGCGTCCTGGATCTCTTTTTTATCGGCAATTGGCTATGCTTGGAACCCTGTGTCTCAGTTTCTGTTTATTGCAGATTTTTAATGGTGTGTGTATGTGTGTGTGTGTGTGTGTGTGTGTGTGTGTGTGTGTGTGTGTGTGTGTGAATGTATTAAAATCTGGAAGGGTATTTGAATCTATGCCAATTTTGCTTACTTGAATGCTAGTGATGAGATTGGGCACAGAGGGAGGATATTTCAGAGGTGAGAAGATTTAAAATATTGAAATTATATAAAAGCAATTTGGATTTTTTCATTGCATACCGGCTGGAAGTTCCAGCTGTATAATGTCAATCCTCAACTTTCACAGAAATAACATTCCTAGAAAATGGTGTAAAAGTAAAAAAAAAAAAAACAAAACAAAAAAACCAAAACCCAAATGCTGATATATTGACCCTGTGGGAAATAGGGGATTAGGTTCCCATGACCATCAAAAACTTTTGCTAAAGTTTGCTGAAAGTACATTTTTATGGATATAATTCTTTATAACAAAACATTAATTCTGATAATATGCACTTTTCTTAACATGGCAACCATGAAATAACCCATAAAATGCAGAGGAGAGGTGAGACAATGCAAGATGGAATTGGAATGGCCATGGGTAGGATGTCAGAAGAATCCTGAGGCAAGAAAGGGAAAGGGGCAACCTGCCATCTCTAATCACCCTTTCAGTGTGGTTGACTATCCCTCAATTCTCCCCCCATGAAAACCTGGAACTCCCAGATAGGTTGTGGTTCTCCAATAGCCTCACAAGGCCCAGTGGGCTGCCTGCTCCAGCAGCAACATCTGCAGGGATGCTTGGATACTGTTTTAGGACATTCACTCTGCTGCTTGCGTTGGCAGCAGTATGGGGGTCACATCCATCTCATTTCCCCACAAACTGAGCTGCTTTTCCATTTTTTCAGTTCCTTCCTCAGAGCTTGAGCAGATTCATGAGCATTTTTATGAATGCTTTTCTCCTTTTTGTAGATATAAACTTGTACAAATTGGCCTCTCTTTTTTTTCTCCACTGCGCATAGTCACGAATGTGCAGAGTTGCCAATGTGAAAGTGAAAATGAGGTTAAGAGTAAAATTGCTGGAATGCTCGAAGTCCCGAAAGTTAAACTTGAGAATGTCGAGGATTGATTGTATTTAGTTGAGAGCACAGTGTGTTAGAGAAAGAGAGTAATTATTGGGGCTAGATTTTTCCTGAGATATGAGCTAGTGAGCAGGAAACCCTGAGCACAGGCATGTTCTTCCCTGTTTCTAAGCTGGGTTTCCAAGGAAAATTATTGCCATGAGTGAGGAAGAAACTAAAAGAAAGCCATGCTCCCTAAGGAAGAAAAGGGGAGAGACTTGTGGGGGTTCACTTGTTAGTTCTGCTGGCTCAGTGGATGCTGGCAGCTCAATCTTGCCTAGCTTGCTGGCACTACCAGCTTCTTACAGTGGCAAAAAGAAAATCATGCCCTAGGCCAGACTACAGAGTCTTTCTCATCCCGTCATGTCTGTAATCTTACCTGGCCTCACCACCTACCCTCTCCCATCATGCCCCACTTGCCCAGATGGCCCTGGAGGAGAGAGTGAGGCTGGTGACTTTGCACAACCCTCCCTCACTTAAAACCAATTCACTTGCAAGTCATGGCACCATCTTCCTGATGTCACGGTCCTCTTCTAGAACAAAAGACAAACCACAAACACACTATTTACCATTGCGAACACCCATCTACCTGCCTACTCTTTTAAATAACATTGGCTAACTGTGCTTGTGTCAAAAATGCTAATACCACCACTCACACATTTTTTGTTCCTCAAGGAAACCTCGATCAAATGCTAGGCATAGTTTACTGCCTTTGCATCCCCATCTTCCATTTACACAAATTTACAAGGAAATGAAGCAGTTGAGTGGAGGTAGAGAATAGGACCCTATGCTGTATTCACTTTAAGGGGCATGCACCCATGACACAGCAGAGAGAGTACTATTTTTTTTAGACTGTTACTAAACCCGTTGCAAATTTTATCATGCAATTTTCACATCTGTAGGGCTTGTGACATCGTACTTGTGGAGAGCTCATTCCCTTTCAGGTCCTTGCCAACTTTATTTTCTTTCTGCTTCTCTCATTGCCTTCATTCCACTAATTTGATCAATCCAATTTTTAATCTTTGTTGGTGATTTGCCCGTGATCAGTGAATGGTCCTCCATCACTGCTACTGTCAAATTATTCATTGGCTAGGCTGTCCCCTTTGTTATTAAAATATCAACTGCTAAAGAGTAAAATGCATTTTACAAAGTCATTATTTTGAAGAGTAACAATAAATGTTATAAAGCTGGCTGACACTGTTATTGTCTAAAAACTTTGAGTAAAAAATCGGTTTTGTAAGTAGTCTTTTCTGAGTTTCATGAAAATCAGATTGATAGAACTAACTCTGTGCCTCTGTAGACATGGCTTAATGTCTTTAAAAATCTACCTTGTAGTAATTTGATATTTTTCTCCATTTTTTGTTGATGCCAATTATTTTTTATATCAACATTATTTCCTGATATATTCCACCCCGCGACTGAACATTACCCATGCCACGGCGAAATTGACCAACAAAATAAGTCTGATAGTGCATTGCCACATTCTACGCCCACTGTCCTTCACCTGTCTACCAAGAAAAAGGTTTATTATACTCTGTCTTAAAGATTTTTCATTTGCCTGCTTGGGCTCAGAGAGTGAAACAACCGTTTTTTTTCCCTCTGAAGCCTGCAGTTGAAGGTAGTTTCTTAACAGAAAATTCAGTTCATGTCAGTTTTTCAGTTTAATTTGTTTTTATCTGACTGGCAAAAACTCTGAAAACATTTTACAGAGTATAAGAATAAAATAATGAGAGGATGTATACAGGGTGATAGAATCAGTCTTCAGAGTTGCAAGCCTAAAGTCCTTCATCCATTCCCTTTATGCCAAAAAACCCTATTTAATTGTCTCTTTGGCACACTTGTCCTTCAATGATCCAGAAACAGTAGATGGTTTCATTCTGTTTATTTAACCTGGGCAACTGTATGATAGAAAAAGTAATTACTGGGAATATTGTATTGCTACAAGTAGTCACAATACATTATTTCTGTGTGATACCCTCTTAAAAGAATAAACTCATGTAAAACCTAAGGGCTATGTGTCAGTGCCTCAGATCCATGTGGTTCCCTTGTCTGATGCTTTAGGGAATTTATTCTCACTTAAAAGATTGGGCCATAGTCCCAATTGCTCCAACTGCTTGGTTGGGGAAATTCCCAACATTTAGGTAGAGGTTTGGCTCTATACCTTAATTTAAATTTATATCCATCTCTAGTTAACACCTGGCTTCTTGGTAGCTGAGGCAAAAAAAAAAATGCTGGTAATATTTAGGTAATGAAGTAACAGATATCTGTTGATAGACTGGTGTAACACACTATTACAATGAGTTCATTTCAAAATTGGAACAGTGTAATGACACCTCAAGTCCAAGTAGATCTCTTCTCAGACAGAAAATTTTGGTTTCAAGTACAATTGCTCTAAACCCTTAGTTGGGAAAATTTCCAACCATTGGGCAGAAGTTGGGCTCTCTTCTTAACTTATATTTATGTTGATCTCTACTTAATCTCTGGTGTCTTTAGTTGAGGCAAAAGTCATTTTACTAGGAATGTTTGACTAATGAACACTATATTCTAATTTCTGTAGGTAGATAGGCACCAGCAGGCAAGGGAAGTTGGGGAAAGAGCCAACAGTGGATTTTCTTGGGATTTTCCTGAGATTGGATCTCCTGTTCCCAGGTGCTTGTAGATCCAGTTATCATGTTGAATATCTCCCTTTTCTACATAGCTTAGCCCTGCTTTTACTACTCAGAGGCATTCCAAATATCATTCTTTCTGAATTCTTTCAAAGTGAGACCCTCAGAATCCCTGCCCCGATTCTGAGATAGTTTGTTTATATAAATTATTTAGGGTTCTGATCCAATCTTTCAAACAATTGCCATGATAGATTCATGGAGGTATACTGTTTTTTTCACACTTGGTTCAGATTGTTTGATTCTGTCAAAGTTGTTCTTATAATGAAGATAATTACTTTTAAATGGGTAGTATAATCAGTGGTGTCCTACCTGTGTAGACTGAAGAAGGAAAGAAGATCTTTCCTTGGAGTTTCTTACAGTCCTTGACTAGATTGGTATTTTTGGTGGCACCATCCCAAGTGTTATGCTCTGACAGGTTTGTATAGCCGATGGACCTCCTCCAAAGTTTGCTTTTCTTCCACAATTCTTGTTTCTGTTTCCTCTTTCACTGCCTGCTTCTCTACCTGCCTGTTCTTTCTGACTCATCTGTGGATCCTCTCGTTCTTTCTACACTACCAGACCTTCAGAATTCTCCAAGGTTCTTTGATATTTTATGCATGTTCCTCAGCTGGTGACCTCATCTCTCACTCAGTATCTTTGCTTTATTCAGTGAGGGACATAGGCCTTCTTCACACCTACCTCTGAATGATTCACTCAAGAAGTGTTCTTACCTAATAAAGGCGATGATTTTTTTTTTTGTAAAATGGGATCATTCTCATATACTGTAGATATAAGATATGTAAATCTAAGTTATTTTGTTGGTTTTGGTTTTGTTACTGGCCAATTTGATGGAAAATAATGCAATATTTAATAATTAGATAACGCAACCTGAACATAATACGGTGCGTCTCACTGTTATATATATTTGGTTATCAAATCAAGTGGACACAAGGATGTATTGCGTAACTTTCTGTAATGTGAGATGCTTTTAGTGAGAGTATTAGCCTTGTCCTATAATATCAGAATTATAAGGAGGCTCTCCTTTATTTAATATTCAGAGGTCATTTTTCCCGAAGCTCTATTGCTAGCATTATCTGAGGCTTGATATATCCTATTATATATGTCACAACTAGTGATAAGGAAACCGAGACCTGGGGAGGAGGGGATACTTGGTTATATCAGGACAGTGTCATTGGAATGACTTAGTAAATGTGATCATTCCAATAATGATAAACATATCAGGCTGTTGTTCATGATATTGGCATTGTCTTGTAAACCAGATGAGATGCTCTATATGAAAATGCTTTGTGTAAAAATAGGATGCCATTGTGCAGAGCTGGCCTAGGTGACTCATATTTTAACTTTGCTTGACTTTTGGGTACATGTACAAGCAGTCTGTGGAGAGTGACAGTCTGGACTTAGATGTGAGGAAAAGCTGAGGTGGCAAAAAAAAAAACAATAAAAAGCCAACCTCCCCCCCTCCGCCCAAAAGCCAACAAACCTATCTCCCCATCATATGTGTACCAACCAACACTTCCTTGCTCTTATACAGAAGTAATTTATTGCATTTCAACTGCTTGCTGACTTGGTATGCTAATAAAATATTTTTGCCTTTTTTCCTGAGTTTGTCTCATTGATCAGGGTGAGGTCTGAACCAAGATTTCTTTTTGACAATTTTGGTGACCACCACGAAGGGACCTTTTGCTCATGTGTCTATCACTGGGTGAGTTTAATGTTTGATTCCATAGCTGGCACTTCAACCTTTATTCAGTTGCAGATTGTAGTGCTCTTGGTGGTCAGTCATCTGTAAAGTGATTGGAAAATTAAACTCCTCCAACTCAGGATAAAGAGAAACTGGTCCCAAGTTCAAATTTAATCCTCTCATTGTACATGAAGATATGGGAGTGGGTGTAACATATAGGGAAAGGTAGTGGTGAATAACTGGTGTTGACCTGACGTTAGGTTGCCAAGTGACAGAATAGTCAAGGTATACTGGTATCATTTTGAGATTAGGACAAAGTAAGCCTCCCCCGACTTCCCATTATTAGGTAAGCTGTTAAAAGCTTGGGATAAGGAAAAACTACTAGTTCAACTGGGAATGTCTAAAACGTGAGTGGTAAAGTTCAGCTTAAATTAGACTTGGTACTTAGATAATTGTGGGAGACAAATTTGACTGGATAAATATGGGAGCTTTGATGTTCAACTGTGCACAGTAAAAACCAGAATTGAAGATTTAGAGTCTAGGAAAATGGATTATTGGGCAGTGCTTTCAAACTGAAGCTTCCCCTTCTTATTGTGTCCATGAGAAGTGCTGATCCAAACCACCAGACCACCACCATACCATGTGGATTTCTCAGAACCGAAGACCATGGCACCCATAAGAACCACTTTTGTAGGGAATAGTCAGAGGAGAATACATGTCCCATTTCTACCAGGAAGCATTGTATTATGGCAGTAATCCATTCTACCTACCAATGTCATTAAGAAAATTAAGACCTTTGTAAGGAGCCGCAACACCACCTGAGAGGATATTGAGGAATTATTAGATGTCCTTCTCACAAAGGATAAAGCAAAAGGCCTGTCCTGTGCTGTAAAATTAGAAAATGAACATAACAGGACCACTTGGCCCAGAATGGTTTCTGATTGGAATTATAGTAACAATGGGGACTGGGAATGGCTCAGTGATGCAGAAGTAACCCTCTTTGCTGTAGAGCAGGCAGCACAACAACCAATAAATTGAGAAAAGTTCTGTGCCATTATTCCAAATTTAGAGGGGCATCCCAGTGCTTTCTGTATTTGTCCGTGTGATGCCACCCAGAGATTTGTTCAGTTGGATCCAGAAAATGAACGTGATATAAAAGCAATTGCTTCAGCTTATGTTAATCAATCAGTAGCAGACATTTGTAATTACTTTCATAAATTCTGTCCTGGCTTGAGTGGGAAAACTGTTAATGAACTCCAGGGAATTGTGTCATATGCATTTGAAGGGTTACAGGAGAAGGAACTTAAGAAAGAGAATGATAAGATTAAGGTGATGCAGGAAAACAGAAGAGAAGTTACAAAGGACCAGAACGGAATTTTAGACAGCAAGGGAACAGCGTACTTTTACTGTGGAAAGGAAGGGGCAGTTTAAGAGGGATGGCTAGCGGTATGATTGGGGTGGGAGGCCTCCCACAGAGAGCGACAAACTCCAGATTATTCAAAGGTGGCCTCTATAAAGAGCCAGCTGCCAGGTGGACCCCTATCCTCACTGTCATGTTGGTGCCTGCAACTGCCATGGACACCAAACTGTGGATACTGGAGGTGATTATTTGCAATGTCAGAATGAGGGAAGATTCCAGCACCTAGGTAATTCACCAAGGAACTAGTAGCTTGTACAGATAAGAAACCACTGAGATATTCATAATTATGCAAATGAAGCAGATGATGGCCTCCCCACTAACTCTGGTACTGCTTAATTATGACAAGGCTTTTTTCCTTTTTGTGCATGAATGGAGAAGGGTTGGCTTGGGAATCCTTACCCAGAGGTTGGGGCCTCATCATAGACTAAGATTTGGCCTGCCATGTAGTATTGACTGTGACCAAAGGTTATGCTTTACTGAAGAAATAACCATTCAACTCTCCAGGTATTTCAGGATAACCCTGAGGTTGCACATCCCTCTCACCCACCATCACCAGGGAGAGTTGAACAGCTAGATAGGAAAGTTAAGAGCCCTTTGGGAAAACTATGCCAGGAAATATAGTTAAAATGGCTCAGGTACTTCCCTAGAAATCATAGTAGGCAGGATTGTGAATTGTCACCTTTTGCAATTCAGTTCATCTATCACCTAATGCCACCTAATACTACTTGGGGACTGGACGCTTAAAGCCTGAGCCTAGCCACAGGGGATGAAAGCCTGATAAGATATGTAATCTCCCTGTCTAGTTCTCTTTCCTGAGTCTGGAAGGAGGAAGCTTTGACACAAGCTCTGCCTTTGGAAGAGTCAGTGCATCCATTTGAATGACTACATGTGGATATACAACTTCAGGAAGACGTTTAGTCTTTAGCCCTCATGGAATGGACCTTTCCAGAGCCTGCCCAACCTGTCTCTTACTGCCATCAAGATTTCCAGGCAGATGATCTGGATCTATCACAGTACATCCCTCCCATGTGAAGCCTGCTGGGATTGATTTCACCTCAACTAAGGAGGCAGAGAAGCCAACCTACATGCATTTGTTTTCTGTACTTTCTGTCCTGTTTGATCACTTGGGGTTGGGAGAACGGAGGAACTCAGTATTTATGGTAACTTGATCCAAAGTTCCAGGCACACCTTTAACTGGATTAATTGTTGGATATGTGCTCATGCTTGTTTAATCTTGGAGGAAGGGATATGGCTAGTGGGTGTGGGGCATGATATCCAGGACCATTGTGATTATGGGTTCACAGTCAATTCTAAAAACAAAAAAATATGTACCTTATTTACTGGCCTATGCTGGAAAAATGAGCCCTCCCAGCCCTTCACTTATGATTGGAAGAGGGTGACAGACGTATTTCAACACTCACCCCACTGTGGCTGTACTGTAAAACTACCTCTGCTATATTATGAGCAAAATGGGACAGGTAGCCAGACAATGGGGTGACATGTTGTAACTATGCCATGGGGTTACGTAAGAATGTAACTATTGGGGAGACAAGGAAACTTTCGATAATGTTTACTTCCCCAGGATTTGGTATTCACTGAGAGACTCTTTAGGATAGCTCCTCAAGGGCTTTATTTTTTGTATAGTAACAGCATATTATTGACAGGGATGAGTTCTTTTTGGCCCTCAAGCCATGCCTGTCCTACCTTTGAGCATGAACATATACCATTCTTAGTTTTGGCCGATGATTCTGCCTCTAGTTGGTGACACAGAGAGTATCTTTGTAATTGTATTCCCATTGCGCAGCACTGCCTGTAGCTTTACTTTCCTAAACAGAATGAGCAGGTTTTGGCAAATTTGTCAGTGAGATCATAGGTGCAGTATAAGAATTCCTTACTGATGTGTCTGCACATAGGGCTTGTGGCCTTACAAAATAGAGTAGCTCTAGACTTCTTCCTGGCAAGAGAGGTGTGTATGCTGTCATAGGTAATCCTCCTGGGTTCCTGACCATTTCAACAGCATTCGTACCCACTTGGGCTCGGTTTGGAAAGCCTTGAATGAGTTCCAGGCAGATGGGAAGGTACCTTGGTCTCCGTGGAAGAGGATAACATCATGGCTACCTGATTTTTCAAGGCCAAAGTATTTGCAGGTTTTCCATCGGTCTTCCTTATAGGGATCATTTGCTGTGTGTGCTTACAGCATCTCCCCTGGTGTAAGGAAGTACTCCCAAGGCCTACCCCAAATCATAAGCATTTCAGATTAAAATGATGGAGTTGAGGATAGAAGAGTGATGTAGGTCCAATTATGGGGTTGCACCAAAAGGGAGCTTTTGCAAAGGTAGCCTAAGTGACTTATGTTTTCATTTCACTTGACCTTTGGGTACATGCACACCAGTCTGTGGATAGTGGCAGTCTGGAGATACCCTTGAGTATGCATAAATAGACGTGGGGAAAAGCTGAGGTAGCATAAAATACATGGGCCAACATACATGTACAAATCAGCATTTCCTTGCCCTTACATGGAAGTAATTTACCTCCATCTATAAAGGTTATTATTTAAATTGGTGCCTGCTGCAGCCATGGTGTGCTAATAAATACTAGTATTAATAATAAAATACTTTTGCCTTTTTCCTGAGGTTGCCTTATCAACCAGGGTGAGGTCCTAACCAAAATTTCCTTTTAATACCATGCAAATGCTAGATATCATTGTTACATTTTAAAAATGCAGGTTGTTATATAGAAACTGTACTACATACAGATTTTTGTTTTTGTCTGCAATGTTTTCCTTTCACTTAAAGCAATGTTGTGATTCATATAGTATTTTGCATTTTTATCTTTCATTTACCAAATAATTTTAAAATGTCAGTAAGAGTAGAAATGTATGTCAAAAACTAGTAACTTATATAGTGAATCAAATGTACTTGAGTAAGAAAAATATCCTTTCAGTTGCTGACATTTTATGTCAAAGTGTGTGGCATTTGGATCATTTTGCAATAAGAAAAATATGGCAATTGATTAAAGTAACTTCAGGCCTGTATTTTCCAAGTCTGAAATGATGATTCTGTGCTATTTACACTTTCCAAAGAATTATATCTTTTACATTTTTGTGTTTAGACTGGCAGTAAATGTTTTCAGTAGAATAAAAACCTCTCATCTTGTCTTGCTCTTATATCATGTGGCTTAATGAAATCCATAATTTTTCCCTTGTTGATATGCCAACAAAAGACAAAGATAAAATTACAGTCAGAGTATTGTTATTGCATGTACTCTAGCTGTAAAGTAAATATCCAGAATTGATGATTATGGAATGATGACTCAGAATGGTGTGTCATCAAATGGGGAATAGTTTGATAACAGGACAAGAGGTGAAACAGAGAATTATGTCTTTATTTAACATAAAATGTCACCAGCAGGAAATTAATTTCTCTCATCAAAGAAATATGAACAAGTTTATTGCCAAATATATTCAGCTGGTAGCTAATAAGGTAGCCAGTATGGGAATAGACATGCATTACTTATGACCTTCAAAGGCACAGCCTTTTATTTCCTTTACAAGCCTTTTAATTTTGAGTTGTGGGGGAAGCTTTTGATACCACCCAGGAGGAATATGACCTACAAGGCAGGACTTTACGATCTTTTTCTAAAAAAGGTATTGACTGGGTTGTCTTCACTGGTTGCTGAACGTACCTTATATTGACAAGCCTTTGCTGCTTATGGGATCAGAAAGCAAGAAGATATATATCTTTTGACATATTGCCCTAGGAAGATCTTGCCAAGGGAAATTTATCCAAATAGTACATGCTGAAATGGAAGGATCTTTATGATATTCTTATCTGATAGCTTCCTCGTAGGCTGCAGAAATATGTATTAGAGCTATCTTATTTTTCAGTCTCTTATAATCAGGCAAATATGTCATCCTCAGGCAAATATGTCATCCTCAAGACAAAGGCTGAGGATGACCTAAGATACTGGGATAAATTGTGGGTGGGTGGGGAGAGGGGAGCATGGGGAAAAGGGCAGTGAGAGGCTGAAAAGATTTTGTTAAAGGGTAACAGAAAAATAACTGGTGGGGTGTTTCAAAACTTGCTTTGGCAGTTTCCTAATTTTGCTGAGTTCCCCATGTTGGGGGATGGTGCGTAGGTATTGCTGTCACAGTAGAGAAAACAAATACCTGTAAATAAGAAACTGAGTTTTAAAAATAATTATTTCTCTCTTTTGGAGGAATGAGTTTGGAAATAAAAGGCAAGAACTGCTAGAATTTTGTGATTGGATGGTTAAATGTACCAGGAGTGTGTTTTCTCCCAGGGCAATACCCTTAAGCACCGAAAGAATGAGCAGTTTATAATTTTCGTTAGTCAATTTGGGGAGAAACATTGACTTCACTCTCATGTTTCCAAGACTTTGAACCTGATTGCTTGAGAAGGGTCTGTTATCCTCCAGAGGTTTCATTTGCTCAGTACATTCCATTGTTCTACCCAGAACTTTGCTTAATTATTAGTTCCCTTGGAGAGACGGCTAACTAATAGAAGATCTGTTGGTGATGCAATGCCACAGCCAATTTCATGTTAACATCTGTGCAACAAAGCCAGCGATCTGAAATGGTAGGGAAATGGTAATTTTCTGAGAATTTGGGGGCATGTTGACACTTCTGGAATGATGAAGTTATCATTTGAAAAAGTGAATTAAGGTTCTCAACTGGTCTACACATTATTATTATATTAACTATATATGCCTGCAAAATAGGAGTGCAGCACCACGGGAGGAAAAGGGGCTGACCTGGAGAACAGAACTTGTAGTCATGGCGCCTGCTGAGTTCAAATGGTGTCTCTACTCAAACTGAGTAGGACAGGTGACCTTGGGGAGGTCACTGAAACACTGTGGCCTAACTGATCTCTGAGGTCCTTCCTTCCTGGCTATTGTCTTTAATTCTTTTATGTTTCCCAGTCTTCTTTTTAGATCCCCAGAGACAGACTAAAAGACTGTGCCTCAGGGAATGGTATTATAGATTATAGAGGGGTCTCAGTTCTTCTAACTTAATATCCTCATTTTATAGATAAGGAAACTAAAGCTCAGTGGAACTGTGACTTACCTGAGGTCACACTGGTAGTAAGTGCTAGGATTTGAATGGAAATTGATTTTAAATCGAACAATTTTTTTTTCCACTGCATTATGAGTAGCCCATGTTCTTATTTTTGCTTTGAAACTCGTATTTATTGTGTCATAATGCTAATAATAGCACTTTCATTTATCGATTGATATATCTGCTTTGGTTTAATCATTTGAAGGCTGATCAGAGCATTTGATTCTGAATTCCCTTCTCTACTGATCCCAACCCTCCCCAGAAGTCTCTGCTGTTACGGTAGTGAATCTTTCATTTAGCTCTACCTTGGTTTGCAATTTTTCCCCCAAATATTTTTCAAACAGATTTGATTTAGTGACATTCCAACTCTAGAAGGTTAAATCCTAATCCCTAGAATACACCTGTAAGCTTAGCTCAGAAAGGTATTAGATATAAATTGCATCATCAGAGTGAAGAGATTGCAATATTGATGACATGGAGAAAAAATTCACAGGCAAAAAAATAAGACCTATAAGCATCTTATCTCTTGTTCCCACTGTTATTAGGCTTAGGTGGAGTATCATATGTGTTAGCTATTTAAAAAAACAGTAACAGTGTATTTAAGCCAGAAGTTTGGGTTTATTTTCTAGGCCATGGTTTGTAGATTTCTGTTGCTTGAGCTTTTGCCTTAATCAAGCCTGGCAGGCCATCGTTAGGGCAAACTTCCAGGTTACCTTTGGTCTGGCACTGAATCCAGCCATCTGCTGTAGGTTTGGATTTCAAACACAGAGGGAGAGTACAAAGTCTAGCTAACCTGGAGGCAACAGCTGGTGGTGTCACTGGGAAAAAAAATGATTGTGTTTGACATTGTCCTTTGGAAGCAGGCCGGGAGGTGAGCCAAATGCAATTTCTGTTTTATCTGGTGATTTCTACAGATGCCTGTGGGTAAGTTGAGTGTTTTAATTTCTAGTCTCGCCCAAGAACTTTCGGCTTCATGAATGAGGAGCTTGCCCTTAATGGTTCTTATCAACAGAGTGCTCTTGGGGAAGGTCATTGAGTAGATTAGCATCAGTCAAAGTTGATATTTCATAGTCTGAAATGCCTTGTTGTTTAAGGGTATATTGTTTAAGGATAATATATCCTATTAGTTGCAGCATATTCATCATCTAACCTGAAACTAATAAACTCAATGACAGTGTTTGCCGGATGTTAATAGGCACCAGGGAACTAAGGAACTAGATTTTATTTTTATTTCAAACCAATAAAGTTGTGTTTGAGCATATGGAATTTTATTTTCATTCCAAACTACCTGCATTAAGTTATCCTCTACACATGCTGTATAATTGATCATCAGATTTTTTAAAATAAAGAATTCCACCCCTAACCCCCCAAGTATAATTATTGATATTTATCTAAGTGTGGCTTCCTAACTGGCTCTAACTGGAGTACAACAGTTGGGTCAGACTGGGGGAAGGAAGGAGATTCAAGACTATCCAATGAATTATCCTCACTGAGGATAAAGCCTCTTCCTTAGAAAATGGTGAAAATCCAAGTGATCCAGATTAGACCCATGTCTTTAACAATCACGGTTACAGTAATTTGCTTTTTACCTACCTTCAGCTCTTAATTATTCATGTTCATGGAAGTGAGAGGTCAGAGAACAATGGTACAGAAAAATCCTAAGCAAAGAATCATCCAGTAGTGTGGTGAGGTGTGGTGATAGTCTCGCTGGTCCAGCCACTTCTGTCTGCCCCTCACCTTAATACCATTCCATTCCAAACCGTAATGGGTTTCTTGTTACCCACATTTCTCTTCCATGCTGGAAAGTAGTATCAAAGGGTCAGTAATTCACTTTATCCTTTAGTTCATTTCTAGCAAAAGTCATGGCAGCTAGGGTTCTCAGTGGATAGAGTGCTAAGTCTGGGAAGACTTGACTTCAAACCCAGCCTCAGGCACTTATTAGCTGTGTGGCCCTGGACAAGTCACTTAACCTCTGTTTGTCTTAATGCATTGCAGAAGGAAATGGCAAACCTGTCTTTGCCAAGAGAAACCTCTTGCACAGTATCGGTGTGCTGTGGTCCATGGGGTCATGAAGAGTCGGATGCAACTGAATGACAAGAGACATATACCTTGCAGAAACATCTTAAGGTTGGATATATTTCTTCTGGAGGTGTTTTCTTAGCTGTGGTCTCCCAACTTCTAAAACAGTACACTCAGACTATCAAAGACCTGTGGTTAATACCATTTATAAAGAGAGATTAGTAAATGAATAAAACAAAGAAAGGTAAACAGTCCTTCCCTAGCCTAGAGGTAAAGGTTTCAGTCTTTGACTAGACAGCCCAAGAGGAGAAAGGAGATTATCAATTTTGTTTTTACATTTAAAAAATTTTTTTTATTAATAAATTTATTTATTTAGCTTTTTACATTCATTTTCACAAAATTTTGGGTTCCAAATTTTCTCCCCATTTGTCCCCTCCCCCACCCCAATAGACTGAGCATTCTAATTTCCCCTGTCACCAATCTGCCCTCTCTTCTATCATCTCTCCCTTCCCTTACCCCATCTTCTCTTCTGTCCTGTAGGGCCAGATGACTTTCTATTCCCCATTACCTGTATTTCTTATTTCCTAGTAGCAAGAACAATACTCAACAGTTGTTCCTAAAACTTTGAGTTCCAACTTCTTCCCATTCCTCCCTCCCCACCCTTTCCCTTGGGAAGGCAGGCAATTCAATATAGGCCATCTCTGTGTAGTTTTGCAAATGACTTCCATAATAGTTGTGTTGTGTAAGACTAACTGTATTTCCCTCCATCCTAACCTGCCCCTCGTTGTTTCTCTTCTGTCTTTTGATCCTGTCCCTCCCCAAGAGTGTTGACTTCAAATTGCTCCCTCCTCCCATTGCCCTCCCTTCCATCCTCCCCCCCACCCTGTTTATCCCCCACTTTCCTGTATTGTAAGATAGGTTTTCATACCAAAATGAGTGTGCATTTTATTCCTTCCTTTAGTCAAATGTGATGAGAGTAAACTTCATGTTTTTCTCTCAGCTCTCCTTTTTCCCTCCACTAAAAAGTCTCCTGCCTGCCTCTTCTATGAGAGATAATTTGCCCTATTCCATTTCTCCCTCTCTCCTCCCAATACATTTCTCTCTCACCACTTAACTTCATTTTTTTTAAGATATGATCCCATCCTATCCAATTCACTCTGTGCTCTCTGTTTCTGTGTATGCGTGCATGCGTGTGTGTGTATGTGTGTGTGATCTCACCAACCAGATACTGAAAAGTTCCAGGAGTTACAAATATTGTCTTTCTATGTAGGAATGTAAACAGTTCAACTTTAGTAAGTTCCTTATGACTTCTCTTTGCTGTTTACTTTTTCATGCTTCTTCTCATTCTTGTGTTTGGAAGTCAAATTTTCTTTTCAGCTCTGGTCTTTTCATCAAGAATGATTGAAAGTCCTCTGTTTCATTGAAAGACCATATTTTCCCTTGAAGTATTATACTCAGTTTAGCTGGGTAGGTGATTCTTGGTTTGAGTCCTAGTTCCTTTGACTTCTGGAATATCCTATTCCATGCCCTTCGATCCCTTAATGTAGAAGCTGCTAGATCTTGAGTTATCCTAATTGTATTTCCACAGTACTGGAATTGTTTCTTTCTAGCTGCTTGCAAGATTTTTTCCTTGAGCTGGGAGTTCTGGAATTTGGCCACAATGTTCCTAGGAGTTTCTCTTTTTGGATCTCTTTCAGGTGGTGATCGATGGATTCTTTCAATACTTATTTTGTCCTCTAGTTCTAGAATGTCAGGGCAGTTTTCCTTGATAATTTCATGGAAGATGATGTCTAGGCTCTTTTTTTGATCATGACTTTCAGGTAGTCCCATAATTTTTAAATTGTCTCTCCTGGATCTATTTTCCAGGTCAGTTGTTTTTCCCATGAGATATTTCACATTCTCTTCCATTTTTTCATTCTTTTGGTTTTGTTTTGTGATTTCTTGGTTTCTCATAAAGTCATTAGACTCCATCTGTTCCATTCTAATTTTGAGAGAACTATTAAATTCAGTGAGCTTTTGAACCTCTTTTTCCATTTGGCTAATTCTGCTTTTGAAAGCATTTTTCTCCTCATTGGCTTTTTGAACCTCTTTTGCCAATTGAGTGAGCCTAGTCTTCAAGGTGTTATTTTCTTCAGCATTTTTTTGGGTCTCCTTGACCAAGGTATTGACCCGTTTTTCATACTTTTCTTGCATGTCTCTCATTTCTCTTCCCAGCTTTTCCTCCACCTGTCTAACTTGCTTTTCAAAAACCTTTTTTAGCTCTTCCAAGGCCTGAGCCCACCCGACAACCCCCTGGGGTGTCTGGGATACTGAGGCCCCGCCCTCCACATCTTTCCCCGATGGCGAGAATATGTCCTCGTCCTCGCCATCAGATCCGAATGTTGGGATCATTTGCATTTGTTGGAAAAAACTCTCTATAGTCTTATTTTTCTTCCCTTTTCTAGGCATTTTCCCAGCCAATTACTTGACTTCTGAGATTCCTGTCCACCCCCGCCTAGATCCGCCCAGCTAGTGCTTGGGCTCTGAGATTCAAATGCGCCACCCAGCTGCTAATTAATGTGACCTTTTGTTCTGGTGCTGGGGTGGGGGCAGGGCTGTCTCCCAGGCTCAGCTCCCTTTATGCAGAGACTTTCAGTAATAAAGATCCTGCCTGCTATCGGGGGAGTCCCAGGCTGCCTACCTCCGCTGCCGCCCACGCCTCTGCCTCCGCCGCTTCCTGCCCCCATCTCTGCCGCTGCCGCTTCCTCCCGAGGGGGCCCAAGTCACGGAGACACTCCGCTCCCCTCCTCCGGCCCAGCCTCTCTCACTGACCTGTAGCTTCTGTGGGTGGAGGGACTTTCCCGGCTGCCAGAGCCTCAGTCTCTGAAGCCTGCTCGGGTCAGCTTCTCTGGGGCCACGGCCAGGGCAGTGCTGGTGGTGGGGTCCGCTTTCCGGGGCGCGACGTACCCTGGGGGCGGGTCTCCATGGCTCCCTGGAACGGAAATCTCTTCCACTCCGTTTCTGTACCCCTTTCAGTGGTCCAGAAGTTATGCGAATCTCTTTTTACAATAATTCCATGTGCTGTGGGTTGGAGCTCGTAAACTTGCATCCTTCTACTCTGCCATCTTGGCTCCGCCCCCCTCTTTTGCCATTTATTAAGCCAGGGTTTTCTCATGCCTCAATTACTTTGTCAGTTTTAGTTAGACCCTATTTGAAACTGTGTTAGTGCTTCCCGAAGTTATTGCTTCAGATATAGTCCTAAGTTGCACCCTAGTGGCAGTGGAAATATATGACTACATGGGCTGTTAGTGGTTCCGGAATAGGAAATTCTATTAAGCCAAATTACTTTAAGCATAAGGTGTTTTACTGCTAATAGTGATTTGCTTAAGCTTATAGGATTAAGTATAAAGAAATAACATCATAAATAGTGTCCTCATGGTGGAGAAAAGTTACCGTGGTCACCCAACCTACAGAAAGGGTATGGAGATAGCTCTGGGAGGAGATGGCTCATTGAGCATTAACAATGTATGGGTGCCCCTTTCCCTGCCTCCCAACAGAGATTCAGATTCCTCTTTGCTTAGGAGGAGGCGTGGGCTTTTAAAATTGTCCTCTTCATAGCATTACAAATGAGAGCTGAGTGTTCAGGACCACAGTACTTTGTATGTAGACCATATCCCAAAGTATCAGCAAGGTATCTAGTCTTTTAATTAAGTTAGCTTAATTGCATTCTTTATTATAAGAGTAGGTAATGTAATATCTTGTTGTTTAATCAGCTCTCTCATTTAAAACAACGTTCAGCTGAAATGCTACTTCCTCCATGAGGCTTTTCCTAATCCCTCTAGCCACTGGTGCTCCCCCATCCCTTTACTGAAAACCAGTGACCTTCTTTTCATCTTGTATATCTTGTGTGCATGACACAGTAGGTCTCAGAGTCAGGAAGAACCGGGTTCAAGCTCTGCTTCCAACATGGAGTGACCAGAGAGAGGTAAGTGCTTTAACTCTACCTCTCTATGCAACTCTCTAATGGGATGAGTCAATTGGACCTGGATTCCAGTCCTTCTTCCGATATTGGCTGTGTTGCTCTCAATAAGTCTTTTAAACTCCCTGACCTTTGTCTTATTTATGAAATGAGAAGTTGGACTTGCAGGGCTCTTCTCACCCAAATCTGTGATCCCAAGATGCAAAAGATGTGTTGATCTGTTTTGATGGAGGGACTTTCCTCACTGGAAATTCCCTAATTCCAATAAATTCATAGAATGAGGATTTTATTTCCTAAATACTTAAATGTAGTCATCTTGTCTCCCCATAAGGCAGAGAATATTTCATCTTTGTTTTTTTATCCCCAGTGCCTAACAGTGCCCAGCACATAGTAGGTGCTTAATAGATGTTTGTTGATTGATCTATGCTAATCCATCAAGTGAGGAATAACAAGGATATTCCAAAATGCATAACAACCAAAATATTTTATGACTTTAATGACTTAAATGGCTTTATGACCTATTAGTTTTAAAAATTGTTTTGTGTAGGGTTTGCTAATTAATAACATGGTGTGACCTTAGGTAAGTCACATAATCTTTAGGGCTTCTAGACCCTGGGAATACCAATACAAAAAGGAAGCTATCTCTGCATTTTAGAACTTTGAATTACATTGCATTAAAACACCCCCCCCCCTACACACACATACCTCATGGTTTTCAGAACCAAGGAAACGATGGTTCTATAGCTCTTGTCAGACTATGCCTGGGGCAATTTGTTTGTTTCTCGGTGCCACATCTTGGGCAAGACGTTATCAATCGGTTGATAACCTAGGAGAGGGCACCACAGTTGGTGAAGGGCCATGGAATTATAACCATATGAAGATCAATTAAAAGAACTGGAGATGTTTAGCCTGAAGAAGGAGATGCAGGAAAAACATGCTAGTCACTTTCAAATATTTGAAGGACGATCATTTCCTGGAGTTTTGCTTCTCCCCAGAGGGCAGAAGAGGAGTCATTGCAACTTGCAAGGAAGGAGGGAGATTACAGTCTGATAGAAAGACATGCTTCATGATAGAAAGACATGCTTCATAAGAGAACTGTGCAAAAATTAAGTGGACTTCCTCAGGAGATTATTATGGTTCCCCCTCCTTGCTGGCCTCGAAACAAAGACTGATAAACACTTGTGAGGAATGCTGTAGGAGGTATTCTTGGTCAGGCTGAGATCTCTTGGCTCTGAGGTCCCCTTCAAATCTGAGACATTCTTCTAAGTAGCTTTATTTAATTCATAACACAAAAACTTTGGGCTCTTTGGCAAGTAGGTTGCAAAGACTGTGGAACACTCCTAAATAATAATAATAGCCAACATTTACATAGCATTTACTTTTATACTAACATGTTATACACTAACATTTATGTAATGCTTATTGTGTGCCAGCGGCTTTTATAATTTTTATCTCATTTGATCCTTTCAACAATCTTGGGAGGTAGGTGCCATTATTTTCCCCATTTTATGGATGAAGAAACTGAAACAAACAGAGGTCTGATCACTTGCCATGGTTACTGAGAGCACATTTGAACTCAGGTTTTCCTGACTCCAGATGCAGCACTCTATCTAGTACACCACCAGCAGCCACCTGTATAGGTACTTATAAATCTAACCTATATAGAAAGCCACTTATTTCACCTACTTGTAAGACCAGGCCTTTATGACTATTCTTATTGATTAAGTAAGAGGTTGGGGGAATTAGAACTGAGTCCCCAAATATGAAAAAAAATGTGCTTGGAAATATATCCTTCAGTGTTATTCTCAAAATTCTGAGTTTTGGCATTGATTCTCTAAAGGAGTTTTGGGGTTAAGGTTTCTCTACCAAATAGAAGTGGGCAGACTTTAAGCACTCAGCTTTGAGAAGTTCCTCCCCTCAGCCATTCACCTAACTGTATAGGCATTCTTTCTGCCTAAGAGTTTTATGATTCTCCTGAGGAAAGAGCATACAGCAGAAAGCTTCAGTGCATTTCATGTCTTCCTTGTGAGTAACCGAAGTGGTATAACTTGCAATCGAAACCAAACCTGCCATCGAATTCATTTTCTTCTCAAAGTCAGGAAGTAGGGCATGATTGCACACCCTGTCTTCAAAGAAGAAATGAAAAGAGCTCTGACAGTCATTGCTAGTAATAAAAGTGAGCTTTTATTGAACAGACTATCCAAGTCGATGAAATAATTATTGAGCTTGTGTTTGGGAAACCTGCTTGGTGATATTATACCTCTGAAAGAATTCACCTGAGAAGGAAATGTCTGGATGATATGAGAAAAATTCCACCTACCTAATTTTTAAGAGATACTTCATGACCTTTATATGATAATAGACAGTTTTCTTCTAAATAATAATCTAGGGACAAGTTTCCCATTCGTCATTCCCCCTTTGGCATCATTATTTTTCACTCAAAGTCTCATTTATTATAGAATGGTTAAGATTGCAACAGCAGTAGTATATGTCATCTACTTTGTCAGAAATGTCCATTTTTCCTACTTGTAGGAAACTTGTAGATTGCTGTGAAGGAGACCCTGAATTGTGGTGGGCAGAAACTTGTAGATTGCTGTGAAGGAGACCCTGAATTGTGGTGGGCAGAGAACTGAAGCCAGAATTAGGGGATTTATTTGACCACTTAGTATTTATGGGGCTTTGAATGGCAGGTCACCACATCTTGGTAGGTTTCAGTTTCCTGTAAAATGAAGGGGTTGAACTAGATGACTTTTAATAACCCTTTTAGTTCTATCTACAACCTTATTTCTGGCTTTGTTAAGAGAAGATATGATTTTTCTAAAAATTGTGGAAGGCTTGTGTGAACCAGTTGATGATTTTATTGGATGAATAAATGGGCGAGTAAGTGGGGCTACCATGGCTGAACAGCACCAGCAGTGCCTATATTAATCCTGAATTCTTTCTCCTTGGTCTTTTTGCTTTAAAAGACCAAACTTTTTCACTCCTATGAATCTATATTATTAGTACTTAATTTTGGTAAAGAATGCAGCACTGCTAGTTTTCATTCATTTTAATGTAATTTCTGTCTTTTGCTGGATAATTGCATTGATTCTGTTTCAATAAGATTAGAAATTTTCCAAAATGGCGATGAGAATTATAGATTCTCTTGTGTTTTGCCTACTTGTCTATTATTGTGCTTAGCTGAATCTTTTACCTAAATCACTGTCTTTTAAGTGTTTTTTTTCCCTCAGAAATAAGTGCTATTAAATAAAAATGGGTAGCTTTAGTGAAACCAGGCAGATCAAGTAAAAATAAAAATCTGAAATAGTTATCAGAAGGATGAAGCCAGCTTCTCAACATCAATTGCAATGAATGATCAGGGAGAAAAATGTGTCTCTTTAACCCCCCATGATTTGGCATGTGTTGCTATCATTTCACTAAAGGTATTCTCACAAAGGTTACTGATGATCTCTTCATTGCTAAATCTCCCTAGTGTTTTTTTCTCTACTAGACTCCTCTGCTGTATTGGATTCCACTGCTCATCTTGAAGTTCTCCCCTCTTTTGGTTTCAGTGACATGGTGACATCTGGTTCTTTCCCATCTTTGACTTGTTAATTTCTTTTGCCTCTTCTCGTTTTACTTTCCCATGGCTCAGTTCTTGGCCCTCTATTTTTTTAATGTACGTGCTCTCTTGGTGAATTCATTTATTATTATGGTTTTAATTATTTACTCTATGCTGAAGACTTACAAAACTACATTTTGGCTCTTATTCTCCCCCTTAAGATTTAAGTCTTAGTCTCTAATGACTTACTGGACATTTCCACTTAGTTGTCCTGCCGTCATTTCAAACTAAACATGTCCAAAGCTGAATGGATGTCTCCCACACCAAAATAAACTTGCCTTCCCCAGGTTACTTCTTCTGCCTGTAGCACCACCAAAATTTTACAAGTGAAGAGTTGGAATGATCCTCAGAGGCCATCTGATCCAACTCTTACCAAAATCATGAATTCTAACTACCATATCCCTGACAAGTGGTCATACAACCTCTATTTAAGGAGTTGTAGTGACAAAGAACTCACTACCCCATGAGATAACCTATTCCATTATTGGATGGCTCTAATTGTAACATTTTTTCAGTTCATTCTTAAATAGCATAGTTATCAATCCTATCATTTTCCTTGTTGTTTTCTGAATATGCAGCACCTTGTCAATATTTCTTCTAAAACATGACATCTGGGATTGAATACAATACTCTAGATATGATCTCACTGGTGGATGTGGTCATGGTGGTGGAAGACTGGTAACATTGCCTTTCTTTTTCTGGACGCTAGACTCGTATTAATAAAGCCCAAGGTTGTATTAACTCTTTTGGTTGGCACATCACATGACTGATTTACAATTTGGCTCCAGTCTACTTTTTCAGTACACCACACTTGCTACGTTCTAACCGAACTGTTCTTCTTGCCACTGCCCTGCAGTTTTGGTCTTAGAGAATTGCCTGGGGATACTGAGAATATAAGTTATATTAATTATAACATAATGAATGTAATATATGATATAATTATAGCAAACAATATAATACATAATTATAATTCATTAAAAAACCCACTGATCTAGGACTGTACCTTCATATTTTTTTAATTTCATCCTGGTATCTTCAAGCTACCCTTTCAGCTTGTTAGATCTTTTTGGATTCTAATGATGCTATCAAACCTATCCTTCTTAGCTTCATACCATCAAATTTGATAAGCTCTTAATCTATGGAATATTCGAGGTGATTGATTCAAAACAGAACAATCATAACAGGACCGAGAACAGAGCCCTGTAGTATTTCTTGGAGATGCTCCTCCAAGTCAGCTTTGATGCACTGATGAATAAATGAATGAAAAAATGAAGAACATTTATTAAATATTTCCCATGTGCCAAACACTGTGCTAAGTTTCGCAGATACAAATAAAGCAAACTAGAAAGTCCCTGTTGTCAAGGATCTCACACTAACATGTATGAGGAAGTTGTACAAGCTGGGGGCATGTTGTTAAATGTTGAGTAGCTGGCTCTCCAAAAATGCATGACACATTTTAAAATCTAATCTGCATTCTGGACATTTTCTCCATCATGTTCTTAAGTGTGAATAATCAGGAACACAAAAACTCATCAAGCCCTGCTTTGTGGCATTTTCTGATTTCCAAGGTGCAAATACTCACATTGGAAATTTAAAAATTGGCTCTTGTGAGCAGGTTTGAGCCGACTCAAGCACCTACCTGGATTGTAGCACCAGTGGAAGGGCTCAGAAGCCTTAAAGAAGAAGTAGATCTCTAAATGGCCAGACACAGGGTCCTTAGGTCACATAAGTCATTAAGGTGACAGTGTTTATTCAACCTGTTTTCAATTCATTTAATGTGCTATCATCTAGCCCACATCACAAGAACATCATAGAAAATTTTGTCAAATGATTTCCCAGTGTCCATTATGTTTAGGACATTCTCTTGCTCTGCTAGTCAAGTAACCCTTAAAAAAAGGAATAAAGTTAGTCTTGCATGAATTGTTCTTAATGAATCCATTTTGGCTCATAGTGATTACCTCCTTTCTGCCTAAGTGCTCCCAAACTGCATCTGTAATAATTCACTGTAGAATTTTGTTTTTAAACTAGAAACTGACCTTAAATTTCAATCACCTTCTTCCTCTTTTTGAACATTGGAAAAATATTTGCCCATCCTCAGTTTTATTGGATCTTTCTATTTTTCTTCTTTTTCTTTTTAAAGTCATGATTCTTTAGAAATCTCTGACAGTAGTTCAGCAAGCTCTTCAAGTCTTTTGGGATATAATTCATCTAGTTCAGGTGACTTGAATTTATTGAGGGCAGTTAGGTTTTTTACTACTATTTTCTGACTTATTTTGGATTTCAGTTCCTTCTTAATTAATGTTGATTTATTCTTCTGCACTCTGAAGATCATTCCAGTTGGCAGAGAAAACAGAACTATCATAGTATAGCAGTGTATTGTACACAATGAACACTTAATACATGCAATACATTCTGTCACTCTTTATAACAATTCTTCCTTCTCTCTCCAGTCCATTATCATCTTGCATTCCATTGTAAATAGTGTCCTGTTCCTCCTCTTATATTCCACTTACCTTTCAATGTGGTTTTAAAAGGGCTTCTTTTTATTTCATTGTTGCAGTTTAGTTTCTCCTAGATCTTCATTTATTTCTGAACTATTAGAATTCTGCTCTTCTAAAGGGTCAGGAACACATACAATTGTGGCCAACGTCCCGTTCTTTATAACACATTCTAAGATGCCAAGGTCATTGCCTCTCAAGATTCCCATCATTTCTACTTCATTGACCTGCTCTCCCTGATGAGTCACAATCACATGTGTTGTAGAAGTATCTCAATTTATTTTCTCCTCCTTCTGAAAAATTAACTTATCAGCAAGGCTAGCCAAGAATATATCAACTGTTTTAATTTTAACAAAGATTCAGCAGGGGTCTGGATACTTGAAATCCCCCATCCCAACTATTTCATTTCTCTTTGCCAGTTTTGTGATCTGTTTCAGGAATTTATCATGCAATTTTTCCATCTGGCTAGGTGGCTTCTGGTTTACTCCTATCACAGTATCACTTCTGCTTCTCCTTTCTTTGATATTCACACCAATGCTTTTCAGTATGGCACCATGTCATTCATGTCATGGCCATTCAGTATGGCACTCTGATCTCTGTCAAGTTGAGAGTACACCCTGTGCCACCTCAGATTACTTTGGATTTTACTTATCTGTATACTTTTTATATCTCTCCAATGGAATGGTAAGTTACATGGGGGCAAGGACAGTTTTATTTTTGAATCCCTGGAACGTGGACGCAAGGCCTTGCAAATTTGCACTTAATAAATGTTTGTTGAGACAGTCAAATGTATTTGAAAGTTCTTCCCTTTAGATTCATGTATTTCACAATGATAATTCCTGCCTCTACCAAAAAAGGACTTTAAAATAAAGTACAAAATTCACTGTCTCTGGTTTTTTATCAGCCTGTGAAATGTTATATATTTCACTTATTTTTGCCCTCAGTGCTACATATCCATTAGCTATCTTAATCAGTCAATCGATAGAGATTTATTAAGTGCCTCTTACATGCCAGGTGCTGGGAAGGAAATCATCCTTACTCATTTCCTCTTACTGCCTGTAGTCAGACTAAGAGAAAATAATGTTTTACCCATGGCAATCACTTAATTCTTTACAGTCAAAGCCTTCCGTGCAGAAACAGCGAGGAGCCTAGGTAGATGCTTGCCCCTTTTTTGGATACTGGAAATATTTGAGATTGCTGCCAGATGTTTTGCTGGATGACTTTACTTCTTTTCTTTAGTGCTAGGCCTGTACATTTTGATTTTCATCTTTTTTTAAAAACAAGAAATCCAGTTTTGCCTACAGAAACACACATTTAATGATATACATCAGGAAACCTCCCCGCCACCGACCCCAACATGGAGAACCCTTATAGGCTAGGGCTTTGCACTCCTGCTAATATTGTCTAATCAAAAAGACATTTTTGCAGAGGTCTATAAAGCCTGGAATGGAGAAGACTCAGGACATAATAGCTGTCCTTGATTGTTTGATGGCTGTCATATGGATCAGAGACTGGACTGGTCCTCTTTGGGCCCAGATGGTAGTATTGGTTGCAATGTGGAAGTGGCAGATAGGAAAATTTAAAATTGAAATCAGGATAAAAAAATTTCTAAACACGAAGTATCAAAAGTAGAATGGGCTGCCTTGAAAGGTAGCAGTTTTCCCATCATTGGAGGTCTTTGCAGAGGCTGGGTTACCACTATTGGATCTGTTACAGTGGAGATTTCTTTCTGAGTATGGGATGGATAAGATGTTGCTAAGATCACTTTCAACTCTGAGATTCTATACTTCTTGATAAAATGTTGTTCCTTGACTGCTTATATCCAATCCATTATATATTTCCAGTCATGAATTATGTCACACCAAGGGATACATTGTACTTTTTCCACAGTTGTCCATGTTAAGATCTTGGAGTCATTTATGATATCTTTTTGTTTGTTTTCTATATCAGTTCATTCACTCTACATTGCCGAGTTTCCAATCATTTACCCAGTACACGTATGTTCAGTATTTAGCTATATCCAGAATGTTGCTGATTGCCATGAAGGCTAGGGGGCCTCATAAAACATCATAAATTTCTTGAGAATAGAAACTATCTACTTGATGAAAAAAAGATTAGAAAGCCCTATAGGGTTTAAGGAGGTCAAAGTGTTTTAGGTAATTACCTTGAGCACAGATGGCATAATTGACTTGCGCCAGGGTCACACAGGTATTAGGTATCAGAAGTAGGACTTGAAATTAGGTCTTCCTGACAGTGAGGCCATCTTTCCACTAGGACACACACTGCCACCCCCATCATGCACTGACTTTCCTCATTCCCAAGAGTAGAACACAGCATTCCCAATGTGGTCTAACTACTAAAGACTACAATGGCACCATTGACTTCCCATAGTCAGTTGCTGTTATTCAAAGACAAATGACATCATGGGTTGATGTCTTGGCTTTCAGTAAGTCAGAGTTGCACGAAGTCATCAGCCTCACTCTCTTCCAGGTATCAAAGTCCAGTGGGCAGGATAAAAGTCGAGATGACTAGTGATTGCCCCAGGATGCAGTGAATGACCTTGATATCTTACCAAGCTCTAAATGCTCCTCACCACCTGTGTCTGCTGTCTGCATGGCCATTGGAACACATTGTTCTTATCCATCCATTCTACTGTGGGAAAGTGTTCAGTCAGTTCACTATGCCTCTAGTAATATTGTTTTTTTATTTATATCATATGTATTTCCTATTTCTATATCCATGTAGATTCTGTAAGCTCCTTGAGGGCAAGATTCTTTTGCGGGGCGAGAGGTATTTCTAGTACCTAACCCAGTGTCTTGTAATGTAATAGGCACCTATCCAAT